>OY740793.1:13181386-13781386 GCA_963514005.1 Raja brachyura | reverse complement strand
ATGAAAGGAATTGTCGACACCAGTGTGGTTACATAGGTGGCTTCCTTCATGGCCCAGCGATGCTCTTGCCTTACTTAGCCAGCCGAGCCATCAAGGGTCCTGAGAGATAAAACTATGTTAGGATGCCATCTCGTAGAAAAAAAAAACTCTCCCACGTGGCATCTTTACAAATGCCATTAAAAATGAATGTTTTGCTTGAATGTGATCTTCGGATTACACAGTATAATTTTTTTAAGGTCACTGGGGAGTCTGCAGTACATTTTTGGCAGTCAAAGACATCTGGTGTGGACTCAACCTTTATCATGTGCAAACAGGCTATATACATCCAAAAACCCTGGATGCCCGCAGATAGCTTTATTCTGCCTAAATTATATTATTTAATGCTTTATGGTTTTGGTTGTATTACACTGTACAATCTCCATATATATTGCTCATAAATTTAAACTGACATTGCTCTTTGGACCTCAAAAGGACAGGAAAATAGGAGGCCACATTGTATTCTTACCATCTGTGCGTCTTTCTGCCCGATCTATTCCCCTCATGATTTTGTACACCTCTATAAGATCACCCCTCTTCCTCCTGCGCTCCAAGGAATAGAATTCTAGCCTGCTCAACCTGGTATTTAAACAACCAAGTTGTCTGAACCAGCCAGTATATCTCGGAGAAGTTAATTGCCTTATGAATTTCCCCCCAAAATCCCATTTCTCCAGCTAACAGATCACACGCTGCTCTTTGAATCTTGAGCAGCAGAGAGAAGATCACTGCCGTGCCTCCATTTTTCTTTAATGCAAGTCTCTGAGGGGTGTTTGCATGCTGAGTGTTTGCTCAGCTCACATCCATTTATATCTCGAAAATCAAATGGGATGCAGAATTATTCCGGCCACAATTTCAGAAGTGTAGCACGTGGTATTTAGTATCTGCTCCAAATTCCTTCCTTCAAAAACTCTCCCTATAATAAAAGGAGAGGGGTGGTGGCAGGGGTGATACTAAGACTGATTAAAATGGCATATCTTTGCTGCCATCGTTTTCCCCCTACCGAAAACTTGATGGGAATGAAAATTGATCAAAGATAAATAAATATGGAAAATAAGAAACCATCAAGGGTTGAAAATAAATATTAATCCAACATCAAAGACTGGGGCAAGTGATGTGCTCACGAGGTGAATTCTTATGGGATAGTGAAGGGGTTAACTACAAATACTATAGTTATACAGTATACAATATACTGTATACAATAGCCCTTGATACAGTCCACAATAGCCCTTGTACAATAACAGATGATCTTATTTAGGCATTTGAAAATGCATTGGACTAATCAAGGTTATTCACTGTTTTTCAGTTAACTATCCATTCTATATTTAAAAACAGATTTAGCTTGCCCCAATTCCAACTATAACTCCTGTACAACACTGCATATCAGGTAGGAAAGAACTGCAGATGCTGGTTTAAATCTAAGATAGACACGAAATGCAAGAGGGACAGGCAGCATCTACGACGAGAAAGAATGGGTGACGTTTTGGGTCGAGACATTTCGGGTTCGAGTCTGAAGAAGGGTCTCGACCCGCAACGTCGCCTATTCCGCTTCTCCAGAGATGCTACCTGTCCCGCTGAGCTACTCCGGCTTTTTGTGTCTATCTTCAGTTCAAACCAGCATCTGCATTTCCTTCCTACACCGTATAATCTTGTCCAGACGTAAATCAGCTGCTGGCATTCGAGAGAGTCGAGTGTTTTATTGTCACATGCCCCAGACAGAACAATGAAATTCTTACTTCCAGCCGCGCAGCAGAATAAGTAAACATTGTTTCCAGGATCTTTTTTCTTCTTCCCAATGGCATGAGTGAAATGAGTGTGTGGCCAGGTTGGTGTGGGTCTGTGACGATGCTGGCTGCCTTTTTGACGCAGCACCTCTTGTAATTCCCTTCATGGGAAGATGGGGAGATCAGATGGACTGAGCAGTGTTGCCCACTTTTTTCAGTCACCCTCACTCCTGGGCATTCCCTTGCATTCTCCTGCACTGATCCTAGTTTGTGCCGGTTGAAACAGGGAAAGCAAAGTGGCAAGTGGTACTTTTAGTGTTCACTTTAACTGATCTTCAATATGATTTGATTAGTTGCTATTAGGATTGAGGAAGGTTTAACAAAACCGACTCAGAAATATTGCTACAGTATTTGCTTTGTCAGTACAGCTCTACTGGTCTGATTATGTTCTGCGTGGATTAACTTTCTGCTTGCATGTAAAAGCATGTTTCTCATGCTGAAAAAAAAAGGAAGAGAAATTGTCACCATACAGGGGCAGCACGGTGGTGCAGTGGTAGAGTTGGTGCCTCACAGCGCCAGGGTTCTGGATTCGATCCTGACTAGGGTGCTGTCTGCACGGAGTTTGTACGTTCTCCCCGTGAGCTGTGTGCGTTTTCTCTGGAAGCTCCGGTTTCCTCCCACACTCCAAAGACGTGCAGGTTTGTTGGCTATTTGGCTTGGTAAAATTGTCCCTGGTGTGTGTAGAATAGTGTTAATATGCGGAAATCACTGGTCGGCACGGACTCGGTGTGCCGATGAGCCTGTTTCCATGCTGCATCTCTAAACTAAACTAAACCTAAACAGATATCTGCTGTTTGAATCCATTTGTACACGCATTAGCAATCTACGAGCAGTGGTACAAAGGGTAGGTCACGTAGTGATGGAAGTTAAAACATAACTGAACGGGCCAGGATTAATATGTGGCTTTTCACCTCAAGGACATGCATACATCTGCACCAGGTTCATGAGGTTCTGACAATGAGAAAGTTCTGAGCAGCTGTTCACACTCCACCATTGCAGTTTTATCCAAAGTGCAATCAAATCTTCTTTCATCCCTCAAATATATTTTAGTTTAGTTTCGAGATACAGCATGGAAGCAGGCCCTTCGGCCCACCGAGCCTGTGCAGACCAGCAATCCCCGCACATTAACTCCTGCACTACTCCTCCACCTATTGTTTATTGTCTATTGTCTATGAACACTATCCCACACACACTAGGGACATTTTACACATACGCAAAGCCAATAAACCTACATACCTGTATGTCTTTGTAGACTGTGGGAGGAAACTGAAGATCTCGGAGGAAACCCACACAGCCACAGTCTGTGGAATTCTCTGCCTCAGAGGGCGGTGGAGGCAGGTTCTCTGGATGCTTTCAAGAGAGAGCTAGATAGGGCTCTTAAAAATAGTAGAGTCAGGGGATATGGGGAGAAGGCAGGAACGGGGTATTGATTGTGGATGATCAGCCATGATCACATTGAATGGCGGTGCTAGCTCGAAGGGCCAAATGGCCTCCTCCTGCACCTATTGTCTATTGTCTATTGTCTATGAACACTATCCTGCACACACTAGGGACATTTTACACATACGCCAAGCCAATAAACCTACATACCTGTACGTCTTTGGAGACTGTGGGAGGAAACTGAAGATCTCGGAGGAAACCCACGCAGCCACAGTGCCGCAGTTTCAGACAGACAATGGAAGCACGTTGCTGTGAGAACACAAACCACGTAACCTTCTGTCAGCTATTTGTAGCAACAAGAAATCCCACAGTTAGAGAGTTTTAGTGGTCCATGTAAAAGGACCTGACTAGAAATCCAGAAAATGGACTCCTAATTTGTTCACAAACTTCCCTTGTATTGGACAACATATTGGATAGATAATATATAATTTTTCGAGTGATGTAACTTAGAAACAGTTTTTTTGGCCCACTGAGTCCACGGTGACTATCAACTGCCCATTTGCACTAATTCAATACTAATCCAATCCACCTCAATTCTCCTCGTATTGTTATCAATTCCCTCCCCCCCCCCCCCCCAGATTCAGCCCCTCACTTACACATGGGAAATTTACAGTAGCCAATTATCCCACCAACCCGCACGTCTTTGGGATGTGGGAGGGAAACCGGAGCCTTTGGAGGAAACCCACAAGGTGATCACAAGGAAAACTTGCAAACTCCACACAGACAGCACCCAAAGTCAGGTTTGAACCCAGTTCTCTGGCCCTGTCACTGGAGATGTGGCACAACTGCACTAACTGCTGCACCACTGTGCCGCTGTGCTACCGAATACTGAAAGGACTGGACAGAGTGGACATGGAGAGGATGTTTCCGATAGAGGAAGAGTCTAGAACCAGAGGGCACAGCCGCCGAATAAAAGCACGCACCATTAGAATGGAGATGAGGAGGAATTGGTTTAGCCAGGGGTGGTGAATCTGTGGTATTCATTGCCAAAGACAGCTGTGGAGGCTAAGACATTGGGTATTTTTAAACTGGATATTGATACGTTCTTGACTCAGAAGGATGTCAAAGGTTATGAGGGGAAGGCAGGAGAATGGGGTTGAGAGGGAAAAACAAATCAGCCATGCATGAATAGTGGGACAGACTCAATGACTCAATTCTGTTCCTATGTCTAATGATCTTGTGGTATTTGTGTGCAACTTATCAGAATGATTCCTCTTTAAAAATCTAATTGCTGATTAGCATTTTGCATGAACTGAATATTTTTCTCTTTTTTTTAATGCGTTTGGTAGCTGTTATTTCAGCAGTGTTTATTTGCTCAATGAAATGATCTCATGTCAAAATTGATGCAGACTTTGGCACAGGCATCCCCTTTATGTGTTGCATTAGAACATTGCTAAACATTCTCAGTTGTTGATAAACTAATGGGCCATGAATACAAGGATTCTGAACATAAAGGTAACTTTGAAGGTATGAGCCGTGAATTGGCCAAGATACACTGGCAGGTGAGTCTTAAAGGGTTGACAGTGGATGTGCAATGGAAGGTATTTAAAGACTGCATGGATGAAGTACAAAAATTGTTCATTCCAGTCTGGCAAAAGAATAAATCGGGGAAGGTGGTGCATCCGTGGAGAACGAGGGAAATCAGGGATAGGATAAAAACTAAAGATGAGGCATACAAATTGGCCAAAAAAAAGCAGCCTACCAGAGGACTGGGAGAAATTCAGAATCCAGCAGAGGAGGACAAAGGGCTTAATTGGGAAAGGGAAAATAGATTACGAAAGGAAACTGGCAGGGAACATAAAAACTGACTGCAAAAGTTTTTATAGATATGTGAAGAGAAAGAGACTAGTTAGAACAAATGTTGGTCCCTTGCAGTCAGAAGCAGGTGAATTGATCATGGGGAACAAGGACAAATGGCAGACCAATTGAATAACTACTTTGGTTCTGTCTTCACTAAGGAAGACATAAATAATCTGCCGGAAATAGCAGTGGACCAGAGGTCAAATAAGATGGCGGAACTAAGTGAAATCCAGGTTAGCCGGGAAGTGGTATTGGGTAAATTGAACGGATTAAAGGCCGATAAATCCCCAGGGCGAGATGGTCTGCATCCCAGAGTGCTCAAGGAGGTAGCTACGGAAATAGAGTATGCATTAGTGATAAGTTTTCAAAACTGCTTAGATTCTGGAGTAGTTCCTGAGGATTGGAGGGTAGCTAATGTAACCCCACTTTTTAAAAAAGGAGGGAGAGAGAAAGCGGGGAATTACAGACCAGTTATTCTAACATCGGTAGTGGGGAAACTGCTAGAGTCAGTTATTAAAGATGGGATAGCAGCGCATTTGGAAAGTGGTGAAATCATTGGACAAAGTCAGCATGGATTTACAAAAGGTAAATCATGTCTGACGAATCTTATAGAATTTTTCGAGGATGTAACTAGTAGAGTGGATAAGGGAGAACCAGTGGATGTGTTATATCTGGACTTTCAGAAGGCTTTCGACAAGGTCCCACATAAGAGATTAGTATATAAACTTAAAGCACACGGTATTGGTGGTTCAATATTGATGTGGATAGAGAACTGGCTGGCAGACAGGAAGCAAAGGGTAGGAGTAAACGGGTCCTTTTCAGAATGGCAGGCAGTGAGTAGTGGGGTACCGCAAGGCTCAGTGCTGGGACCCCAGCTACTTACAATATATATTAATGATTTGGACGAGGGAATTGAATGCAACATCTCCAAATTTGCTGATGACACCGAGCTGGGGGGTATAGTTAGGTGTGAGGAGGATGCTAGGAGGCTGCAGGGTGATTTGGATAGGCTGAGTGAATGGGCAGATGCATGGCAGATGCAGTATAATGTGGATAAATGTGAGGTTATCCACTTTGGTGGCAAAAACATGAGGGTAGACTATTATCTGAATGGTGCCAGATTAGGAAAAGGGGAGATGCAACGAGACCTGGGTGTCACGGTACACCAGTCATTGAAAGTAGGCATGCAGGTGCAGCAGGCAGTGAAGAAAGCAAATGGTATGTTAGCATTCATAGCGAAAGGATTTGAGTATAGGAGCAGGGAGGTTCTACTGCAGTTGTACAGGGTTTTGGTAAGACCACACCTGGAGTATTGCGTACAGTTTTGGTCTCCAAATCTGAGGAAAGACATTCTTGCCATAGAGGGGGTTCAGAGAAGGTTCACCAGACTGATTCCTGGGATGGCAGGACTTATGAAGAAAGACTGGATAAAGGGATCAGGGGGTATGGAGAGAAGGCAGGTACAGGATACTGAGTTGGATGATCAGCCATGATCATATTGAATGGCGATGCAGGCTCGAAGGGCCGAATGGCCTACTCCTGCACCTATTTTTCTATGTTTCTATGTTTCTATTAGTTGAGCAGGTTTTTAAAAGAGAGTATGTTTTTTTTCACAAACCTCCAAATGCAGCTGTGACCATAACAGTAGTGTAAAAGGTACACTGAGAGCCGGGAAATGTGCTTGGGCATTTATTATACTAAACAGACCAAGAGTTGATACAAAATGCTGGTGTAACTCAGTGGGTGAGGCAACATCTCTGGAGAGAAGGAATGGGTGACGTTTCACATCGAGACCCTTCTTCTGACTGGGAGTCGGGGAGGCATAGAGATAAGGAAGGGTAAGGTGTGAAAATGAGAGATCAAAGGGGATGAAGTTCAAGGAAGATGTAGAATGGATCATTGTTAGTTGGTGACAACAAGGCATAAAAGCAGTAACATTTAATCAGGACAGTATAACTGTGCAGCCTGATATTCGTGTAATATTACAAGCACATTGAAAGTGACGGACATTTGGGATTTACATTATTATATTGCTATGTCTATTTTGTCGATGAGAAATTATGATGACACAATAAATGACTGTCACCCTCATCTCACTACCCTTGGAAGGGCTACAGCAGAGAGGTTTCACACAAACACTGCCCTCAAAATGCTCTTCCCACAAGTGGACCTCTTTCCCAGAAGTGTGGAATGAACAGATCAGAGCTGTTGCCAATGTGTAATGTACACTGAGCTGTATTGTCAATTTTCTCGATAAAAGCAAAGCTGTTCAAATAAATGAATGAATGAATAAGTTAATTGGCCAAGGATTCACATACGAGGAATTTGCCTTGGTGCTCCGCCTGCAAGTGACAACATGACATACAGTGACAGTTAGGAATGACACATAAAACATTAAACATTAATAATAAAACATTATTGATTGAACATGTGAATTAAATAAAATGCCAGAGCAAAAGGAGGCTACAGATTTTTGGTTATTGAGTAGAGCTATTACTCATGGAAAAAAGCTGTTTTTATGTCTGGCTGTGGCAGCTTTGACAGTCCGGAGTCGCCTTCCCGAGGGAAGTGATTCAAAGAGTTTGTGGCCAGGATGAGAGGGGTCAGAGATGATCTTACCCGCTCGCTTCCTGGCCCTTGCAGCGTACAGTTTGTCAGTGGAGGGAAGGTTGCAGCCAATAACCTTCTCAGCTGATCGGACGATTCGCTGCAGCCTCCAGATGTCGTGCTTGGTGGCTGAGCCAAACCAGACCATGATGGAGAAGGTGAGGGCAGACTCCACAATGGCCCAATAGAATTGGACCCTCGGTTCATCTGTATGACAAATTATGTACCGGCAGCATCATTTTAAAATTTAAGACAGACAGTGCTGGAGTAACTCAGCGGATAATGCAGCACCTCTGCCTGATCTGCAGAGTTACTCCAGCACTTTTGCATAAACCGCCATCTGCAGTTCCTAGATTCGACATTCTTTCATGATTTTTAAATGAATGCATTAAATAACTAGTAGAAGCAAAGAATTGCGGATGCTGATTTACACCAAAGATAGACAAAAAGTGTTGGAGTAACTCAGGGGGTCAGGCAGCATCTCTGGAGAAAAAGAATGGGTGACATTTTAGGCTGGGACGCAAACTGAAACATCGCACATCCTTTTTCTCCACTGATGCTGCCTGACCTGTTGAGTTACTCTTTGGCATTAAATAACCTCCTGGTTTACAAATAAACTAGTTCAAGTGCATGGTCCATTCTTTAATAATCTGAATGATTAGATGCAATTCTTCGATCTGAAGAAGGGTGTGGACCGGAAACATCACCCATTCCTTCTCTCCAGAGATCGAAGTTGAGTATTTGTGATGGATGAAAATATTAACTTAGCTTTGTTCTTGGAAGAATCCAGTTGACAGAGTTGACATTGTATAGTCTTGATTAATAGATGCAGACTGTATTATCATTAGTGTCCATTAATGCAAGTTTATCTTTGTTAGTTAATACATTTTTTAATATAATTCGCCCGTGAAAAAAGGCTGTGAATTGATGCAATTGTATGGGACATGCAGTAAATTTACCTGTATATATTGGTTTGTTATTTACTGCAAATAGTTACGATTTCTATGCGATTTCTTTATTCCACTGTACAATGTCTATTTCAGTCTGTAATGGCCCATATTAACAATTATTAAGGATAGACGCAAAATGCTGGAATAACTTATCAGGTCAGGCAGCATCTCTGGTCATAGTCCCTGTCTCTCAGTCTGAGGAAGGGTTTCGACCCGAAATGTCACCTATTTCTTATCTGCAGAGGTGCTGCCTGTCCCGCTGAGTTACTCCAGCATTTTGTGTCTATCTTCGGTGTAAACCAGCACCTGCAATTCCTAAACTCTAGCCCCTGGTTCTGGACTCCCCCAAACATCGGGAACATGTTTCCTGCCTCTAGCATGTCCAAACCCTTAACAATCTTATATGTTTCAATAGGATCCCCTCTCATCCTTCTAAACTCCAGAGTGTACAAGCCCAGCCGCTCCCTTCTATCAGCATATGACAGTCCCCCCTATCCCGGGAAGTAACCTTGTAAACCTACGCTGCACTCCCTCAATAGCAAGAATGTCCTTCCTCAAATTAGGGGACCCAAACTGCACACAATACTCCAGGTGTGGTCTCACTAGGGCCCTGTACAACTTCCTTCCAACATGCCTTAACATTTATTAAGCCTTACCTTCTCAGTGATATTACATACTGTTGTTTTTTTTCACATCATTTCCCCTTGGGTCTTTCTTTGTGAAATCTGTGGCTCTCTGCTTTCTCATTGTTGTGGGTTAGTTTACAAATATTTCCTTTGATTTAAAACTGTCTCTAACTTCCCTTACGACCACAGCCGGATAACTCTCCCCTTGAATCCCTGTGCCTTAAATGATATATATATTTTTTGTAAACAGAATATTATTTTCTTTGAAATGTCACCCGTTACAAGTAACTTCAGATGTTACTTGTTCATCGTATCATCTTTTAATGATTGAGTGGCAGAGTAGACTTGATGGGCCAAATGGCCTGATTTGCACCTCGAACTTGTGAACTTTATATTAAGTTTCGTCATCCACCCTCCTCATCTTACACAAATCTCGGTAGGTAGCTCTGTTGAGATGTAAGATCCTGATTTCAGATGAAGTGATGAGATCACCCTCCTAACTTCATATTTCACAGCCTATAACCCAACATTAGGACTATTGATTTCTCTAACTTCAACTATCCCTTGCTTTCCATCTCCCTCTGTCCCTCCCCCACCCCAGTTCTCTGACGTCCTGATGAATTTTGAAGACTGTATGCCTCATTGTCACCTTCCCCTCAACCAACAATGGACCGTTCTACATTTCCTTGAGCATTGTATGCTTTGATCTGTCATTTTCTCACCTTGCCCTTGCACATATCTCTTGCCTCCGTCTTCCCTGATTCCAAGTCAGAAGAAGGGCCTCGATCAGAAATGTCACCCACCCCTGCTCTCCAAAGATGCTGTCTGTCCCTTTAAGTTACTCCAGAATTTTGGGTCCATATTCCTTTGGTGTAAACCAGCATCTGCAGTTCCTTCCTACACAAGAAATTTGAATGGACCAAGTAACTTTGAAATCCACGTGTCCGATGGTGCTTGATGGTGTTGAAATTAACCTTGGTACGTAGATAAGAAAATTAATCCAGCCGAACAAGACTGATTCTGCATTATTCACTATTCATCACCTGGAACGATCTCTCAGTTCAAATGTCAACACCAGCTTCAGATGTTGAGTTAAACTTGGGGTTGAAAAAAAATAATGTGCAGGTATTGAAATAAATGCTCATGCAGGCGCAGCGGTAGAGTTGCTGTTTTACAACGCCAGAGACCCAGGTTCGATCCTGACTAACGATAGGCACAAAAATGCTGGAGTAACCAGCAAGACAGGCAGCAACTCAGGATAGAAGGAATGGGCGACGTTTGGGTCGAGACCCTTCTTACGTCATCCATTCCTTCTATCCAGAGATGCTGCCTGAGCTACTCCGGCATTTTGTGTCTATCTTTGGTTTAAACCAGCATCTGCAGTTCCTTCCAACAACAGTTCGATCCTGACTGCATGTGCTGTCTGCACAGAGTTTGTACGTTCTCCCTGTGATCGCGTGGGTTTTCTCCGGCTGCTCCGGTTTCCTCCCACATTCCAAAGACGTGCAGGTTTGTAGTCAATTAGCTTCAGTAAATTATCCTTATTGTGTAGGATAGAACGCTGCATGGTGTAGAGGTGATCGCTGGTCGGTGCGGACCAGGTGGGCAAAAGGACCTGTTCCCCCACTATACCACTAAAACTAAAGCTAATACTAATCGTCATTCCTTGGTGATATCCTGAATGGTGGACAGCAAGCCCACATGAGAACCAATGCAATGATAAAATTGGATGGTCCTTTCAATAATCTGCGAGACATAAGACAATAAGACACACTTGACTGTTGACACTGACTCTGTAAAGTCCTATAAATTCTCTGGGAGGAAAAGCAAACCAATGATAGTTTCTCCTCTGAGGTCAATATTCACTGCATTGACCCCCTAGTTACTCTCAGTCAGAAATGTTGAGTTGACCACATTGCCCACATGCCCGACACCCGACACTCTATTCCAAGCTCTGTCACAGGAGATTACAAAGTGATCTGAGAAAAAGATGTACGGGTGTGTTCAAAACATCCAGGAAGAAATGCAATATCCTCAGTGACCTCAGGGAATCTGTAGCCCATGGCCACTTAAAATGGAGTGGGGATATTTGGGATGATGCTGAGAACTTTGAGGCCATGCCCGAGGAGCACACAAAGGCTCGTCACCAGCAAGGGAAGGAGTTCACCGCGTCCTGTCAAATCTGTTGAAGAGCTTATGCTTCCCATCTTGCCCACATTTGCAAACTCAAATGCCACAAAAGTGCGTGGAAACAAGTCATCCACTGCGCCGGCACTCCAAAATGGAGAATAATTTATATTGCTACGCTTTTGCTTCAATGCATGTCAAAATCGTTTTGTGAAGACAGATATGTGGTGCTATCTAGCCAACCTGTCATACAGAACAGATAGAATGTAGCACCTTCAGACAGAAGAGAAATAGCACACTGCTGGCAACTAGCCTCAGAGAACAGATGTAATCGAGTGCTTTCATAGAAATATAGAAACATAGAAAAGAGGTGCAGGAATAGGCCATTCAGACCTTCGAGCCAGCACTGCCATTCAATATGATCATGGCTGATCATCCAGAATAAGTACCCCATTCCTGCTTTGTCCCCATATCCCGTTAGCCCTATATCCAACTCAAATCCTGGTCCCTCCTCTATTAGCAGTACACTGTCCTTATCCCTTGATCATAACATGATCCTGCCTCCTCAATTAATAACAATACCCACTCAATAATATTTTAAATTCCCTTCCTCTTATATTATTATTTTTTTTAATTTGTGTCTGTTCATAAGACTGAGATATATTTTATTATGGACATCTCCTGTTCTAAAAAAAACATACGCACTGTTTGGATTGTGTTAGACACAAAATGCTGGAGTAAAGGGCCTGTCCCACTTGGTGTCATATATAAAATAGTTGACTAGTCGTGATGCGCGATGACTGGTGCGTGTGACATCATTAGAATACCCTGCGGCGCGCGGCAACGCATGGTTACGGACATTGACGCAGGGTGACGTAACCATGCATCACCGTGCAATACACGTGAGATGTCGGGACGTGTGACGCCAATGCGTCAGCGTGCGTACGCGATACGTCACGCAGGTGGCACATGAGGATTTTGTTACACTATGAAATCCTGGAGCGCCGCGCGTTACTGCGCGCCACCACATGCAATTCCACGCCTCACCATGCGCAACACATACGTCACCCATGCGCACCCCACGCATCACGACGCGTCAACCTATTTTACATATGACGCGTAAATGAGGCGCAAATGACGGCCGCGAGGGACAGGCCCTTAACTCAACGGGTCAGACAGCATCTCTAGAGAAAAGGAATAGGTGACGTTTCGAGTCGAGGCCCTTCTTCAGATTGAGAGTCAGGGGTAAGGGAAACGAGAGATATAGACGGTGATGTGGAGAGCTGCAGAACAAACGGATGAACGATATGCAAAAAAGTAACGATGATCAAGGACTACATTCATCTCTCTTCTCCAAAGATTTTCTTATTGGCATTTCTTCTTCTTCTTCTTGCGGGTGGCGTGCACAGCCTAAAGTTGTACAACAACTTGTTCTGCTTGATCTTCTGTTTGTGCACGCCAGGTTAATGGCACAGTTTTTATTTTATGGGCAAAGAAATCAGAGTGGACGCTGGGGTCTCCCAATGAAAATAGTTGCAGCTCATGGACGAGTTCCTCACTTGAGTTATATAACGAGCATCTACATTTCCAGAATGTAAAATGCCCGACAAAACAAAAAACACGGAGAGGAATTTTACTCTGTGAGCGAACAGATAATTTGTGAAGCCAGACTTGGCATCATTCATGATAATGCCTGTTTGAAGATATCTGCCATAACTTTTATGTTTTGACAGCCAAGATTCATAACATTCCCCTCCGCACGGGTGACAAGCTGTATGGAAGAGTACATCTATCCACTTCTTCCTCAGCTGATCACATAGCCATGACAACGTACAAGGCTAAGAAGTGTTACAACCTTAAAGAAGGCTGCAATGCTCTTTTGAGACGGCCTGTACAAAGCCCATGGTGGGATTTGATTTTTTGAAGAAAAACCTTTGTGCCTGGATCAGTGAAGAAACCCTTAGAATACGGATGGCAGGAAGCATTGTAGCACTAGTACAACTGTGAAGACTTTTGCAATCGCAGAAAAGCAGATGTGGGGGTGCGATGCCAATGCTACCACAGGTGGAGGTGGAGGCAAGTACAATATGGCTTTTATGTGGCTTTTAGACAGGCACACGGGTGTGGAGGGAATGGAACAGTTTGGATCATGTGCAGTCAGATGAAGTTAGATTAGCTTTAGTTTAGTTTATTATTGTCAAGTGTACCAAGGTACAGTGAAAAGCTTTTGTCTGCGTGCTATCCGTTCAAAAAATACAATCAAGCCATCCACAGTGCGGAGAAAGCATACAGCGTTCAGTGCAAGATGTAGCATTGTAGTCTGACAAAGTCCGATTAAAGATCGATCAAAGATCTCCATTGTGGTAGATGGGAGGTCAGAACTGCTCTCCAGCTGATGAGAGGACAATTAAGTTGCCTGATAACAGCTGGGAAGAAACTGCCTCTGAATCTAAAGATATGCGTTTTCAAACTTCTGTGCCTCTTGCCTGTGGGAGAGGGGAGAAGCGGGAGTGACCGGGGTGAGACTGGTCCTTGATTATGCTGGTGGCCTTGCCGAGGCAGCGTGAAGTGTAGATGTGGAGTCTATGGAAGGAAGGCTGGCTTGTGTGATGGTCTGGGCTGCGCCCACACCATTTTGCAATTTCCTGCGGTCTTGGATGGAGCTGTTCCCAAACCAAGCTGTGATGCATCCTGATAAGATGCTTTCTCCGGTGCATCGGTAGAATTTGGTGAGGATTTTTGGGGACATGCTGATCTTCCTAAACCTTTTAAGGAAGTAGAGGCATTGGTGTGCTTTCATGGCTGTTGCTTCGACATGGATGGTCCAGGATAAATTTCTGGTGATATTTAGTCCTTGAATAAGGAATATTTATTCCTCGATTAATGCCTTAATTTCCTCAAAGGAACTTGGAGCTTTGGACAATATCTACTTCAGCATTATGTCTCTGAGCAGACGTGGGTCACGGGACCAGTTCCCGCACTGTTCTTTTCTGTGTCCTTTGTAGTGGACGGAGGAAGCAACAAGATCGTAAATGAAACAAAGTGAATTACAGAAGTTATCAACAGGTGGGTTTAACCACATCAGACGGGAATTCTTCTTTTCTGTGTGGGGTTTCCTGTCCACAATCTTGAGCCAGAGTCACACATTCCTCAAACCTGCATCCAGAGGTTCTGAAGGATAATCTTTAATTTTGTTTCGAGATACAGCACGGAAACAGGCCCTGCCGAACAGCTATCCCCCGCACATTAACACTGTCCTACACACACTACGGACAATTTGCACTTATACACCAAGCCAATTAACCTACATACCTGTGCGTCTTTGAAGTGTGTGCGGAAACCGAAGATCTCGGAGAAAACCCATGCGGTCACGGGGAGAACGTCCAAACTCCGTTCAGACAGCACTCATCAGTCGCGATGTAAGGCAGCAACTCTACCGCTGCGCCACCGTGCCACCCTCACGCTGGAATAGATGTCCTCAAAGCCAAGCAACAAGTCCCTGGGCAGTGACAAAGCTTCAGTTGACATAATGGGAATGAACAAAGTCTTCCCACAGGACTCCTCTGGAAGCCAGGATGATGCCTGGATTAGAGGCAGACGGTGGTTACGAAGGCATATGGTATGCTTGCCATTATTGCTGGGGACATTGAATGCAAAAGTCAGGAAGTCTTGATGCCGCACTGCAGGATTTTGCCTAGGCAACATTTGGAGTATTGCGTTCAGTTCTGGTCGCCCCACTACAGAAATGATTTGGAGTGGGTGCTTGGAACACATGTCAGGGGTGGTGGTGGAGGCAACAACGACAGCGGTATTTAGGAGACTTTTGGATTGATGCATCGATATGAATGGAGGGATATGGATCACGAGCAGGCAGATGAGATTAGCTTAACTTGCGCTCAGTCCACCTGAACCTACCTGATCTCCTGGTTGCTGAACACTTTAATTCTCCTTCCATTCCTACACTTTCTGTTCCAGGTCTCCTCCATTGTCAGGGTGAAGTAAAAGGCTAATTGGAGGAACAGCATCTCATATTTCGCTTGGGCAGCTGACAGCCCAGTGGTATGAATATTGATTTAGCTAACTTCAAATAACCCCGGCATTCCCTCTCTCTCTATCCCTCCCCACCCAAGTCGCACCAGCTTCTCATTTTCACTCAACAGTCTGTGGAATTCTCTGCCTCGGAGGGTGGTGGAGGCTTTCAGGAGAGAGCTAGATAGGGCTCTTAAAAATAGCGGAGTCAGGGGATATGGGGAGAAGGCAGGAACGGGGATGATCAGCCATGATTACATTGAATGGCGGTGCTGGCTCAAAGGGCCGAATGGCCTACTCCTGCACCTATTGTCTATTGTCTATTGTCTAACAAACAGCTAACAATGGCCTGTTTCCTTTATCATCGTTACTTTTTTGCATATCTTTCATTCATTGTTCTTTATCTCTCCACATCATTGCCTATATCTCTCGTTTACCTTTCCCGTGACTTTCAGTCTCGACCCGAAACGTCACTTATTCCTTCACTCCTGAGATGCTGCTGCTGAGTTACTCCAGCTTTTTGTGTCCATCTTCAGCTTAACTTGGTATCATGTTCAGCTCAGAGGGTTGCACAAAAAGCTGGAGAAACTCAGCGGGTGCAGCAGCATCTAAGGAGCGAAGGAGATAGGCGACGTTTCGGGTCGAGACCCTTCTTCCCAGACTGAGTTCAGCTCAGACATTGTGCACTGAAGAGCCCATTGCGGTGTTGTACTGTCCTGTGCTCTATATCCTAAACCCCACCCCCACCCATCTTTGCCAAGTGGCAAACTATACTTTTTCAATATTTCTGAGTTTAATTTAAATTCAGGCAGCACCCGTAGTAAATTAAAAGATTCTAAATCATTGAAATGAAATAAGGTGTGTTTTTTTAAAGTCACAATTTTTGAAAACTAAAAATTCTAAAATTATTGGAAACTTTTAAACAATTAAAAACATTACACAAAACACTTGTAATTACTATGAAGCAGAAGCTGCCTTATTCCTCCCTGCCCTCCCCTCCCCTCAGCCCTCCGGCCTCCATTAAAGTGAATGGATTAATTGACCTATTGACAGCTCCAACTTGACATAGAACTCTGAACAAACACCCCAATTCCTGGAGGTTTCTGCTGGAACCCCAAAATATTATTGCACCGAAGCTGAAAAATACTGATACTTCAGTGCAAAACCTTGTAACACCTGGAAAACTGATTTTGTGACATACAGACACACTAGGCCAGAAATAGAACAGTACAGCACAGGAACAGGCTCGTTGGCATTTGTTTCGAACATGATGCCAAATTAAACTTATCCCTTCTGCCTGCATGTGATCAATAGATGTCAATTCCCTGTACAATCATGGGCTTATCTAAAACCCTCAATAGCCATTATTGTATCTTCGTTTACAACCACTCCTAGCACCTTCCACACTCTATGAGCATGGAGCATATATAAGGACAAATTGCCCTCACTTCAAAGGCAAGACTGCCCAAAGTGCCCATCGATTGAAGCATGATACAATGCTATCCAATGACGATTTGTTTCTTAACCAATTTTCCATCTTGTTTAATCATGGCTCAGGATTTTCAATTCTAATGAGCATATAACATCGCACATCATGTATTTAGAATAGACTATCTGACGGAGAAAGTGTGGGTAAAGCAGTAATGGATGTTTTGGGCCGAATCCCTGTATCAAAACACGGTGGTGCAGTGGTGCTGCTGCCTGACAGCTCCAGAGACCCGGGATCGATCCTGATTACGGGTACTGCCTGTATGGAGCTGGTACATTCTCCCTGTCACCATATAGGTTTTCTCCGGGTGCTTCGGTTTCCTCCCACACTCCAAAGATGTACATGTTTGTAGGTTAATTGACTTTGCTCACAAATAGTAAATTATCCCTAGTGTTTAGGATAGGGCTCATGTGCGAGGATCGCTGGTCAGCGTGGATTCGGTGGGCCAAAGTGGTTGTTTCCACACTATCTCGAAACTAAACCAAATTAATTATGTCTCCTGTGGCTCCATGTATTTCAGAAGTCATATTCCTGCACTCTTCTAAATAGACTTTAAAAGAGAACTTACAGTATTAAGACATTTATATGGCATTGAGTAAACAAACACTACACTAAATGATTCTCAAGTGAATCCAGAATGAAAGGAGAAAATGACTGGTATAATTGCTCAAGGTTAAAGAGCTTCAGTTGAGTGAACATAAGATGCATAGAAAATTAGGGCGGTCACGGTTGCGCAGCGGGAGAGTTGCTGCCTTACAGTGAATGCAGCGCAGTAGACCCGGGTTCGATCCTGACTACGGGTGCTGTCTGTTCGGAGTTTGTACGTTCTCCCCGTGATCTGCGTGGGTTTGCTCCGCAATCTTCGGTTTCCTCCCACACTCCAAAGACGTACAGGTTTGTAGGTTAATTGGTAAATGTAAAAATTGCCCATGGTGGGTGTAGGATAGTGTAATGTGCGGGGATCGCTGGTCGGAGCAGACCCGGTGGGCCGAAGGGCCTGTTTCCACGCTGTATCTCAGAACTAAACTAAAAACTGAAAAAATTCATGAAAGCAAAACAAGGTTTGGAAATGATAACAATTGCTAATATTTATACCAAAGTAAATGAAATTCATTCAGAAGCAATCAGAAGTGATGAACACCATAAAAATGATTGGACATAGGTTGGATGTTGACATGAGTATAATTATGTTGATATACTGAATTTCAAGTATTAAAGATTTAAAATACCCCCCCCCCGTCCTCCGTCCCCCTGGTGGAGGGGAGACCTCACGGCCCTCGACAACAGCACATTGAACTGGAGGGCGTTACATAACTTCTGCTGCCTCAAACGGAGGAGAATAAAGGGGAGGCCATTGAAGACTGAGGTGAGAAAAAACTTTTTCACCCAGAGAGTTGGGAATTTGTGGAATTCCCTGCCACAGAGGGCAGTGGAGGCCAAATCACTGGATGAATTTAAGAGAGAGTTAGATAGAGCTCTAGGGGCTAGTGGAATCAACGGATATGGGGAGAAGGCAGGCACGGGTTATTGATTGGGGACGATCAGCCATGATCTCAATGAATGGTGGTGCTGGCTCGAAGGGCCGAATGGCCTCCTCCTCACCTATTTTCTATGTTTCTAAGAAGAAGTATTTATTTGGGTAAAATTGGTAGATATAATTGGTAGACTGTAAGGAAACAGGCCGTTCAGCCCAACCTGTACATGCCGACCAAGATTCACCCTCTAAGATGGTCCTAGTTGCCCACATCTGGCCCATATCCCTCTCACATCAATTATTGTTTCCTATCCAACTAATGCACTTTATAATTGGGAAATTAGGTAATAATTGAATAGGAAAAAATGAAATGTGACCTAACAGTTCTATTTTATTTGCATAAGGCTTGTCTCTCGAAGATTACAAGTGAGATAAGGAGGTAGAATATAGTTCGAGAGACAGTAACTTCGATAATCTTCAGTAACTTTCATTGTTGGTTTGGTTAGGAAACATAGAAACATAGAAAAATAAGTGCAGGAGTAGGCCATTCGGCCCTTCGAGTCTGCACCACCATTCAATATGATCATGGCTGATCATCCAACTCAGTATCCCGTACCTACCTTCTCTCCTTAACCCCTGATCCCTTTAGCCACAAGAGCCACATCCAACTCCCTCTTGAATATAGCCAATTCACTGGCCTCAATGACCTTCTGTGGCAGAGAATTCCAGAGACTCACCACTCTCTGTGTAAAGAATGTTTTCCTCATCTCAGTCCTAAAGGAATTCCCCCTTATCCTTAGACTGTGACCCCTTGTTCTGGACTCCCCCAACATCAGGAACAATCTTCCGGCATCTAGTTTGTCCAGCCCCTTAAGAATTTTGTAAGTTTCTATAAGATCCCCCCTCAATCTTATAAATTCCAGCGAGTACAAGCCGAGTCTATCCAGTCTTTCCTCATATGAAAGTCGCGACATCCCAGGAATCAGTCTGGTGAACCTTCTCTGAACCCCCTCTATGGCAAGAATGTCTTTCCTCAGATTTGGAGACCAAAACTATACGCAATACTCCAGGTGTGGTCTCACCAAAACCCTGTACGACAGCAGGAATTAAAACTAGGGAAAGACTCCGCGCGAAACACCACATGATGGACATTGGTGTGATTAGCCGATGTTAGGCTAATGCCGATGGAGCAATGGATTAGACAGCAGAACTATCGGAAATAGCCTTGTGCTGCATTGATTTTAATGGCAGATCGAACAGTGAGCCGCTAAGTCGGTGGAAGAATCTACTGCACTAAAATGCCTTCCCCTGGAGCTGCAGAAATAAAATATTCAAAAGGCCGAATCAATGGCAAATGAAATGCAATATTGACAATTGTAAAGTGCTTTACATTCATATAACTACCGTGCACAAATGACGCAGAACAAATAAAGCAGGAAACCAAGTGTAAAGGTGAATGAAGATCCGAATAGGATCAGGAAAAATGATGTTCACAGGCCAGTGCTAGGTTTATTTTTGACATTGTTGGTGTGGATAGATGATATCCTGGGCAATACAACTTGTGTTGATCACATTTTGTCTCCCCACCATCCTCCAACAAAGGTCATCATCACTCCCATTTCTAAGCATCGGTTTCCCAGAAAATCCTTTTCAATACATAAATGTTAACCTGACCTTCAGAAAGTCGTACATATTAACACACTAAAGCGGAGCCAGAGTAACCCACCCAATCTTTCAAATCTGCTCTACCAATTAAGAAGATTACGGTTGGTCTGATTCAAGCCACAACCTCGCATTCCTGTGTCTTCTTGGTAACATTTGACCGCCATTCTTTACGTTTAGATTATTTTATTGTTGCAAGTACTGAGGTACAGTGAAAAGCTTTTGTTCCTTGCTAACCAGTCAGCGGAGAAACAATACATGATTACAAGCGAGCCATTCACAGTGTACAGATACATGATAAGGCAATAACATTTCGGGCAAGGTAAAGTCTGATCAAAGATAGTCTAAGGGTCACCAAAGAGGTAGATAGTAGTTCAGCACTGTTCTCTGGTTGTGGTAGGATGATTCAGTTGCCCGATAACAGCTGAGAAGAAACTGTTCTTGAATCTGGTTGCGTGCACTTTCACACTTCTATATCTTTTGTCCGAACTTCTGCTATCTTACAATATACATCAATGATTTGGATGAAGGGATTCAAAGTAACATTAGCAAATTTGCAGATGATACAAAGCTGGGTGGCAGTGTGAACTGTGAGGAGGATGCTCTTAGAATGCAGGGTGACTTGGATAGGTTGGGGGAGTGAGCAGATGCATGGCAGATGATGCTTAATGTGGTTAAATGTGAGGTTATCCACTTTGGTATAAAAAACAGGAAGGCAGATTACTATCTAAATGGCATCCAGTTGGGAAAAGGGGAAGTACAATGGGATCTGGGGGTCCTTGTTCATCAGTCTATGAAAGTAAGCATGCATGTGCAGCAAGCAATGAAGAAAGCGAATGGCATGTTGGCCTTTATAACAAGAGAAGTCGCGTATAGGAGCAAAGAGGTCTTTCTGCAGTTGTACAGGGCCCCAGTGAGACCATACCTGGAGTATTGTGTGCAGTTTTGGTCCCCTAATTTGAGGAAGGACATTCTTGCTATTGCGCGAGTGTAGCGTAGGTTTAAAAGGTTAATTCCCAGGATGGTGGGACTGTCATATGCTGAGAGAATGGAGCGGCTGGGCTTGTACACTCTGGAGTTTAGAAGGATAAGAGGGGATCTTATTGAAACATATAAGATTGTTAAGGGTTTGGACACGCTATGGGCAGGAAACATCGGCATGTTCCCGATGTTGGGGGAGTCCAGAGCCAGGGACCACAGTTTAAGAATAAGGGGTAAGCCATTTAGAACGGAGAAAAGGAAGCTTTTCTTACAGATAGTTTGAGTGTGGAATTCTCTGCCTCAGATGGTGGTGGTGGCCGGTTCTCTGGATACTTTCAAGAGAGAGCTAGATAGGGCTCTTAAAGGTAGCGGAGTCAGGGGATATGGGGAGAAGGCAGGAACAGGGTACTGATTGGGGATGATCAGCCATGATCACATTGAATGGCGGTGCTGGCTCGAAGGGCCAAATGGCCTACTCCTGCACCTATTGTCTATTGTCTATATCTTTTGTGGTCGAGTATGATTGTCCTACTGGAGGGTCCTCTCTGTGGATCGTGCGATGGTTGAAGATGCCAAACCTGGAGCCGCAGATTTTAATGTCCCTCCAGCTGGACAACCGGGCATGGCCGTCTTTAGCGTGAGGAGACTGGTGCACGGACAGCCACCACATGGTCCTTGACAGAGATAGACCCGGACCCAATGACAAGGACTCCACCACAATGGTGAGTGTCTCTCCCTGCTGCCACCTTCATCCACCTTCCTACACCCGTTCCACTTCTTGGGCCGATCGTTGTCATGAATCTTGCCCTTGACCTGCCCGCCATGGGTGGTCTTGCCAGGAGCATAAATCCGGTCTGTTTACCTCTTGGTATCCTAGGCCCATGTCGGCTTCTCCACCACAACAAGTTGCCAACCCTCGGAAAACCTCCTTATCACGGTGACTACCAAGATGTACCTCAGCCTTCAAAAGATTCACCAAATGTGCTTCCACTCAGCTTCATGGAAGAGGATTATCACAACTCACAATCTTCTGAAAGAGAGAGAAAAAAGGATTGCCTCATCTCTGTGATATGTAACCTTCCTGTATTTTTAAACTGTGACTGCAGTTCTAGATTCTCCCACTGAGGAAACATTCTCTTTCCATCCCATGAGTTGTGGACATTTGGCCCAGTCCATCTCGCAAACAAGCCTCCATCTACTTGACTCCATCTACACTTCACGCTGCCTCGGCAAGGCCAGCAGCACAACCTAGGACCAGTCTCACCCCGGCCACTCCCTCTTCTCCCCTCACCCATCAGGCAAGAGGCACAGAAGTTTGAAAACGCACACTTCCAGATTCTTGCACAAAACATTATTGACTTTATCCTGTATCTGTATATTGTGGAGGGCCTGATTGTAATCATGTATAGTCTTTCTGCAGACTGGATAACATGAACCAAAAAAGCATTTCACTGTAGCTGGGTATATGTGACAATAAACTAAACTAAACCTTAGTAAACAAAAAATAAATCTCTGCCATAGGTAGCCCTCCTGTATTTTTAAACAGTGACTCCCAGCTCTAGATTCTCCCATTGAGGAAACATCCTCTTCACATCCACTCCACAAAGTCCACATAAGATCCAATGGGTTTCATTCAGATAGTCTGTCGCTCTTACAAATTCCGCAGGAGAGTCGATATATTCAAGATGCAGCTTAATAAATATTAAACTACAGGGTAGTCACAGGGTATGGGGAGAGTGTGGGAACATCAAGAGAGTTTTATTGTCATATATGGCCCGAAATAGAACAATGGAATTCTTACGTGCAGCAGCACAACAGATGTGTAAACCTACCACTTGCCAAGCTTTGTCGTGTCTTTATATCTTTTTTTCCAGTGTTCGCCCCTCCTCCTGCAAACAGTCTGATGAAGGGTTCCGACCCAAAATGTCATCTACCCATGTTCTCCGGAGATGCTTCCTGACTTGCTGAGCTGCTCCAGCACTTTGTGTGTTACTCAAAAGTTCCGATTCCTTTCTTCTCCCGCCTACATTCAGACTACAATCAGTCTGAAGGTCATGGCCAGAAACATTAGTTATCTATTCTTAAATTCACGTCGATAAGAAAAAGGAGCAGAATTAGGCCATTTGGCACCTCGAGTCTACTCCATCATTCTATCATGGCTGATCTATCTTTCCCTCTTCACCCCATTCTCCTGCCTTCTCCCTATAACCCCTGACACCCGTACTAATGAAGAATCTATCTATCTATCTCTGCCTTAAAAATATCCATTGACTTGGCCTCCACAGAATTCTGTGGCAATGAATTCCACAGATTCACCACTCTCTGGCTAAAGACAATTTTCCTCATCACCTTTGTAAAAGAACCTCCTTTTATTGAGACTCTGGTCTCAATAAAACTCTTGGTCTCAATAAGACTCTGGTCCTAGACTCTCCCACTAGTGGAAACCTCCACTCCCCATCCACTCTCTCTGGGCCTTTCACCGATGCTGTCTGACCCGTTGAATTACTCCAGCACTTTGTATCTTGCCCAAGGGTCCAGCATCTGCAAGTCCTCGTGGCTCACCCATTATCTTTTTGGATAGAGGGACAGGCTCTTAGGGCCGACTGGCTTATTCCTGCTTTCACTCCTGGTCCTTATGTTCTTAAGTAACATGCATTTCACAGAAAGTGTTGTGATTGCAAATCCAATCAGCTCAAGTTTATATATATATATATCTGTGTACTATAAATATGTAATAGCATCATTACAATTGTTGGAATCAAAAAGAAAAATCACTTGTAAGATAATTACTGACGTTCAAAATCATTGCTGATTTTATTAGCAGATAAAAGCGCACACTTCATATTTGACAGTCCTAAACGTTCTTTTATGCAGTTTAATCTGCTGATCTGAAATGGGTTAATGTCTTTGCTGAAGTAGCTTGAAAAGAAATGTCAAATGTTAGGTATTCACCTGCTAAAATTGCCAACAATAACCTCTGATCTTCTCCTCTATTGACTCAGGGAGAAATAATATCTCCCTGGCGGCACGGTGGTGCAGCGGTAGAGTGGTTGCCTTATAGTGCCAGGGACCCGGGTTCGATCCTGACTACGGATGCTGTCGGTACGGAGTTTACACATTCTCTCCGTGACCTGCATGGGTTTTCTCCGGGTGCTCTGGTTTCCTCCCACATTCCAATGACATAACGGTTTGTAGGACAATTGGCTTCTGTAAATGATCCCTAGTGTGTAGGATAGAACTAGTGTGTGTGTGATTGCTGGTCTGCATGGACTCAGTGGACCAAAGGGCCAGTTTCCATATTGTATCTCAAAACTAACCTAAGCTAAACTACTTTAAATTGGAGAGAGTGGAGAACTGAACTTTATCTAACAGGGGTATAGATATGGTGGACAGTGGTTAATCTTTCTGCATAGCATAGATGTCTATAATCAGTGGGCATAGGTTTAAGATTGGAATTAGGGGTTTGGCGGTACCCTAAAGATATTATTTGTTTCCTCCAGAGGTTAGTTGGAAGTTGGAATTCATTGACCAAGAATGTGGTGGAGACAGATAGTCTCACAATGTGAAAGATATAGCTGGTGAGGAAGGGAAAGGAACAATGAATAATGGAGGCCCCGGAGAGGGTGAAGAGCAAAGGGGCAACTGGTGCCGGGGGGGTGGGGGGGGAGAGGGAATTTGCTACATTGTAAGTGCCCTTCCTGTGTGACTATTGCATACTGTGGCAAGGCGTGCAACCAAAAAAAAACTGTGACTTGTCACATGTGATAGATTTTTCATATAAGTAGATAAGCACTTGAATCATCTAGGAATGGATGAAGTGCTACAAAATAAGATTAATAGAGTACTTGATGGTTAGCATGGGCAGGGTGGGCTGAGGGCGTGTTTGTGTGCTGTGCGCTACGATTCTGTACCTCAGACAATCCACAACCGTTCAGATGAGGATTGCTGTCATCAATGAAGCTTCACCTCTGTACCTTCATAGGGAAGCAACAACAGAAAGAAAACAGTGAAGAGGGCAGGCACTGGAGAGGTTAGATGTGTGGACAGCCCTTAGAGATTATTGAGATTCCAGGATCAGAACATTGGATGAAAATTAACGTTATCATCGTCACTTGATATTCATGAGGGTGTAGTGTTGAGATGGAGGAAAATTTAATTAAAGTTCTATTTAAATAATCTTTTCTCGTATATTTCTCTTGTGGTCTACGAAGAAACCATGATGAGTCCATGTCGTGAGGGTAAGTTGCCGAGCGAAACAAATGTTCATTTTAAAACTTTGGCGTCAAATATTCCAGGATTTAGATTCAAATCTGCCATTTGATCGCCGAACAAACAACATTTGAGTTCAGGAGATCAAGGAGCTGCTGAAGGTGATATGTATAAAACAAAGACAAAGTACTGAAGTAACTCGAAGATAGACAAAAAATGCTGGAGTAACTCAGTGGGTCAGGCAGCATCTCTGGAGAAAAGGAATAGACTGAGAAGGATCTTGACCCGAAACATCAGAAAATCCTTTTCTCCAGAGGTGCTGCCTGTCCCTCTGAGTTACTCCAGCATCTTGTGTCCATCTTTGGTGTAAACCAATATCTGCAGTTCCTTCCTACACATACTGAAGTAACTCAGTGGCTCAGGCAGCATCTCCATAGAATATGAACAGGTGACATTTTGGATTGGGACCCTTCTTCAGTCTTGTCTGAAGATTCAGTCTGAGGAAGGGACCCGACCTGAAACATCACCTGTCCATGTTCTACAGAGATGCCACCTTACCTGCTGAGTTACTCCAGCACATTACATCTTTTTTTTCCTTTGACAATTTGAGTTCAGGTTTCCAATCATGATGGCTACCCAGATATTCTCAGTGGAATACCAGCGATCATCGGTCATTTTAATAGATGAAGGAGAGGGGGGAAAAAAATCATCTAATAAATTTATCATGACGATTAAATGATTTGAAAAAAAAATCATCTACTAAATTTATCACGGCAATTAAATGATTTAAATGAAACAGAGCAAAGCATTTCTTGGAATTTGGAAAGTACCCGTTTTTGCACTCCTCTTTTGTTGAGACCATTTCCCTTTCTTTTGCGTTTAACGATACAGAATTTTCACTCTTTGGGAGTGGGCTGGGAATTATTAATAATTTTCTCTAACAGGAATATTCTGAAGCTCAAGCTTATTTTTGTGTGCGTTTTTTTTTCTCCTCAGCGGGCATTAATCTTTCTAGCCATTTATTAATTGTAGACAGCTGTCAAATGGAGAGTCTTTGAACTTTGTGTTCCCAGCTGGGATTCACGTTCTATTTGTCTAAATGTTATGAAGTCTGCAGTGTATGAATATCAGCGAGCTTACGTTTGAAATGTCATATTTTGATTCGGCAGCCAGAACATTTACAGCAGTTATTAGGCTCCTGGTTTGAATATAATAATTAGAAATAAACACCAGCTGTGAAGACGGAGCAGGGAAGAAAAATCAAAGTTAATGCATTTTCTGAAGCAACAACAAAAGGAACCCAACTCTTATCTTTCTCACATTTTAATTGGTTTCATGGTATAAAGCTGGGAAGTCTGGTTATGCAAAAACAATAAACCAGATCTCTGATTTGAGCTCTACCGCGCAGCTTGTGAAAGCTGAAAAGTGTTGCTTACTCCACTTTTCTGTTTGTGTGGAAGGAGAGGGAAGAACGGTGAATAAATAATGTACATAGTTCTGTGGAAACTAGAAACTGCAGATGCTGGTTAATGCACGAAGCCTCGCAAAATGCTGGAGTAACTCAGCGGGCCACGCAGTATCATTGGAGAACTCGGATGGGTAACGTTTTAGTTTGGTTTAGTTTCAAGATACTGTGCGGAAAAGGGCCCTCCAGCCCAACTAGTCCGCACCGACCAGCGATCCCAGCACATTAATACTCCCCTACACACACTGGGGACAATATTTACATTTACACCAAGCCAATTAACCTCCAAACCTGTACGTCTTTGGAGTGTGGGAGGAAACCGAAGATCTCGGAGAAAACCCACGCGGTTTCCTCCCACACTCCAAAGAATACAGGTCTGTAGCTTAATTAGCTTGGTATAAGTGTAAATTGTCCCCAGTGTGCATAGGATAATATTAATGCGTGGGAATCGCCGGTCGGTCCGGACTCGTTGGGCTGAAGGACCTGTTTCCATGTTGTATCTCTAAACTAAACTAAACTAAACTTTAGGGTTACACAAAAAGCTGGAGAAACTCAGCGGGTGCAGCAGCATCTAAGGAGTGAAGGAGATAGGCGACGTTTCGGGTCGAGACCCTTCTTCAGACTGGTCAGGGATCAGGGAAACGAGAGATATAAACAGTGATATGGAGAGATAAAGCAAGAACAATGAGTGAAAGATATGCAAAAAAGTATTGGTGATAAGGAAAGCAGGCCATTGTAAGCTGTTTCTGGTGTGAAAATGAGAAGCTAGTGCGACTTGGGGGGGGGGGGGGGGGGAGATGGAGAAGGAATGTCAGGGCCCGAGGGCTGAGGGAGAGGTGGGGGGGTGGGGGGAAAGGAGCAGTCTGGGTTAACAGAATTGAGAAAATTCAATGTTTAAGCCCAGAGGATGCAGACTCCCCAAGCGGAATATGAGATGTTGTTCCTCAAACTTGCGGTGTTGTTCACTCTGGCCATGGAGGAGGCCCAGGACCGAGAGGTCGGATACGGAGTGGGAGGGGGAGTTGAAGTGCTGAGCCACCGGGAGGTCGGGTTGGTTATTGCGGACCGAGCGGAGGTGTTCGGCGAAACGATCGCCTAGCCTCCGCTTGGTCTCACCGATGTAGATTAGCTGGCATCTGGAGCAACGGATGCAGTAGACGAGGTTGGAGGAGGTGCAGGTGAACCTCTGTCGGACTTGGAATGACTGCTTGGGTCCCTGAAAGGAGTGGATGGGGGAGGTGAAGGAACAAGTGTAGCATCTCTTGCGGTTGCAAGGGAAAGTGCCCGGGGAAGGAGTGGAGCAGGAGGGAAGGGAAGAATTGACGAGGGAGTTGCGGAGGGAGCGGTCTTTGCGGAAGGCAGATAGGGGGGGAGATGGGAAGATGTGGCGAGTGGAGGGGTCACGTTGGAGGTGGCGAAACTGGCGGAGGACTATCTGTTGTAAGGACTATCTGTGAAGAAGGGTCTCGACCCGAAACGTCGCCTATCTCCTTCACTCCTTAGATGCTGCTGCACCCGCTGAGTTTCTCCAGCTTTTTGTGTAACCCTCGATTCTCCAGCATCTGCAGTTCCTTCTTTAAACTAAACTTTAGATGCATTCTAGAGCAAGCGACTGAGAATGATCCTTTATAGAGTTCCCCCTCACTTGGCCATTGACAATGGTGCTCCAATTAGCTTAATCTACTGTAAATTCAGGTTAGCTACTTGATCTTGGGGCCATGTAGAATGAAAAGTTAAGCTGTGTTTGCTGATATTTTTTTGAGGAAGAAAATGTAATCGTGGCTTCTTGGAATATAACCACATAAAGCTGCACTCAGCAAAGGAACTAATATTAGCTTTTATTATTGCTATTTATCTTTACCCTTGGAATTCAATTGGAATTTTTTACAAGATATAATACTTTTATATTGTGCTGGTAAATCTTCTTTTGAACTTATTACAGGCAGAACACTTAAATACTAGAAATGATTGATTCTTAAATAACTCCATGCTGAAACGTTAAAGCGGCTTGAAATTTTTGGCGGATGTGTGTGTTTTTTGGAAAAAAGTAATAAATCAACGTGAATTTAATCCATATTAACAAATTTATATTGCGATTATCAGTGTAGGCTAAGAGGTGGAAGGCAATGACATGCAGTAAAATAGAGGTAAATGCTATAGGATTATCAAAATCGTTCAGCCGTAGCTGAAAAATATAGACCAAATTTGAACACTTGCCTACATTTTTAAGCAATGTCATTGGATCTTTGCCGTGACATGGAGCTGTACAAAATTATCTTACCATCACTGACAATGTATTCAGATGGAGTCATAGAGTGATACACCCTTCGGCCCAACATGACCCAGCTACATTAGTCCCACCTGCCTGCTTTTGGTCTATATTCCCCCAAACTTGTCCTATACATGTACCTGTCTAATTGTTCCTTAAATGTTTGGATAGTCCCTGCCTCATCTACCTTCTATGGCAGCTTGTTCCAAACACCCAGCATCCTTTATGTGAAAATCTTATCCCTCAGATTCCTAGTAAATATTTTGCCCTTCATCTTAAACCTTTGTCCCCTGGTCCTCGATTCATCTACTCTGGACAAAAGACTGTGCATCTACCCGATCTATTCCTCTCACAATTTTATACACCTCTATAAGATAGACAATAGATAATAGTCAAGAGACAATAGACAATAGGTGCAGGAGTAGGCCATTCGGCCCATCGAGCCATGTGATCATGTGATGGCTGATCATCCCCAATCAGTACCCCATTCCTGCCTTCTCCCCATATCCGACTCCACTATCTTTAAGAGCCCTATCTAGCTCTCAAGAGAACCAGCTTCCACCGCCCTCTGAGGCAGAGAACTCCACAGACTCACAACTCTCTGTGTGAAAAGTGCTTCCTCTTCTCCATTATAAATGGCTTACCCCTTATTCTTAAACTGTGGCCCCTGGTTCTGGACTCCCCCCAACATCGAGAACATGTTTCCTGCCTCTAGCGTGTCCAAACCCTTAATGATCTTATATGTTTCAACTTCTATACATCTTCAATATGTTTCTATACATTCACACTTCTATACGTTTTACTCAATGGGAGAGGTGAGAAGAGGGAGTGGCCGGGGTGCGACCCGTCCTTAATAATGCTGCTGATGCTGCTGAGGCAGTGTGAGGTTTCAGTGGTGAGTGATGATAAGTGCCTGGTGATATTGTTGCTCAAGGAGGTGTGGAATTGTAATCCAGCAAGATAAAGGGAGGCACAGTGGCGCAGCAGCTGAGTTGCTGCCTTGCAGCGCCAGAGTCCCAGGTTTCATCCTGACCACAGATGTTGTCTGCATGATATTTGTACGTTCTCCCCGTGACCTGGTTGGTTTTCTCCGAATGCTTTGGTTTCCTCCCACATTCCACAGATGTGCAGGTTTATAGGGTAATTGGCTTCTGTAAATTGTCGTAAGTGTATAGCATGTGAACATGGGATAACATAGAACTAGTGTACGGGTGATTAACGATTGGCGTGAGCCTCTTGGCCGAAGGACATGTTTCCATGCTGTATCTCAACAAAAAATGTACAACTGTAATTGGCTTCTGTGACCTTTCCATAGAGCATCGGATAGAACTAGTGATTGCCAATTGATGTGGACTTGTTTGGGCAAAGGGCCTGTTTCCACGCAGTATCTCTAAACTAAACTAAAAATTATCTTCAAGACACAAGAAACTGCAGGTGCTGGAATTTTGAGTAAATCACAAAGAGCTGGAGGAACTCAGCATTTGGGATTGGGACCCTCAGAACAAGGGTCCCGACCAGAAACATCATCTCTCCATTCCTTCCACAGATGCTGCCTGAGCTCCTCCAGTAAGATATTATCTCTTCGGGGGGGGAGAGAAAGGGAGGTTTCAGAATGAGATAAAAATTCAAAAACAAAATGGTTACCAAGCCTCGTGGGAAGAAAGTGCTTGTAGACACAAAATGCAGGAGTAACTCAGCGGGAGAGGCAGCATATCTGGAGAGAAGGAACGGGTGATGTTTCAGGTCGGGTCCATTCATCAGTCTGTCTAAATAAACACTCGTCTGACCAGATGCAAATTCCGACTTAATTCACATCTTCATCACGGACTGTAAATAAAATGATGATTTCTTCAGCAGCAGCATGACCCTCACCTGCAAGAGCAAAGAGTCTGAAGAAGGGTCTCGACCTGAAACATCACCCATTCCTTCTCTCCAGAGATGCTTCCTGTCCCGCTGAGTTACTCCAGCTTTTTGCATCTATCTTTAGATGGGATAATGTTGTTAAAGGCGGAGATGTAGTCTGTGAATAGAAGTCTGACGTACGTGTCTCTCTTATTCGTGTTCCAGGGATGAGTGTAGGACCAGGCAGGTGGCATCATCCATGGACCTGTTTATACAATCTATCAAAACTATCAGTAGGCAAATCAAGAACTAGGGGACATGGGTTTAATGTAAGAGGGGATTCATTTGACATGAACCTGACAGGCAACCTTTACATATAGAACATGGTGGGTAGACACAACTTGCTGGAGTAACTCAGCGGGACAGACAGCATCGCTGGCGAGATCAATGGGTGACGTTTCGAGTCTAGACCCCTTCTTCAGACTGATGCCAGTGGAGTGGCCGGGACAGAGATAGAATGAAGTCGGAGACAGTAAGACAAGTGGGAGAACTGGGAAGAGGTGAGCGGTGGAGAGAGAGGGAAAGCAAGGGCTACTTGATGTTAGAGAAGTCAATGTTCATACCGCTGGGGTGTAAGCTACCCAAGCAAAATATGAGGTGCTGTTCCTCCAATTTGCGCTGGGCCTCACTCTGACAATGGAGGGGACCCAGGACAGAAAGCTCAGATTGGGAATGGGAGGGGGTGTTCGAACCGAAGATTGATACAAAAAGCTAGAGTAACTCAATGGGTCACACAGCATCTCTGGAGACGTCACCTCTTCCTTTTCTCCAGAGATGCTGTCTGACTCACTGAGTTACTCCAGCGTTTTGTGTCTATGTACAACTAACAAGCTGATGGATAGGCTGCTGGGGTTAAAGTGTGTGAGGATAGATGAGTATGGGCAGGCCGTTGTTATTTTAATGGACTATTAATCCAAAATATTTGAAGAGTAATCTATAAAATATGAATATTCTCCTCTCCATGGGCAATGAAGTGGTGCAATTCAGTTTATTAATCAAAAGGAAAAATTTCCATTAAAGTGGGAATGGTGCTACAGACTAATGTAACAAGGCCAATAGCTACTCACCATTACAAAGGAAACCTTTATCTTTGCCTGTTGTTCTCAGAAGAGTGGTCCCACTCCTGGAACCTAACCTACCCGATGAACCTATCCCACCCTCCAGAAGTGGTTGCAGTGGTAGATATGCTGTCTCACAGCACCAGAGACCCTGGTTCGATCCTGACTACGGGTGCTGTCAGTGCGGACTTTGTACATTTTCCCAGTCATTGGGTTTTCTCCGGGTGCTCCAGTTTCCTCACACACTCCAAAGACGTGCAGGTTTGTACGTTAATTGTAGATTGTAAATTGTCCCGAATTGTGTAGGATTGATGATTGATGGTCGGTGTGGACTTGTTTATACGCCTGTTTATACGCCGTATCTCAAAACAAAAAGCCGGTCTACAAAACCTTCCATTTTTGCCGAGCCATCCAGTAAAAGAGCAAACAATATCAGTTCAAGGCAATAAGAGATGGCAATAAAAGCTGCCCTTATCACAAAGGAGCAAAAACTGAGATCATCTTGTGATTAAAATTGGATAACATATGAATATTTTATGTATACAAAACTTATAACTGAAGATGTATGATTTCAGTATTGGAAATGACTTAATCCAGAAATCACCATTTTCTTTGCACAAAGACTGAAGAAACATAATCTTAAAAGTCTGCAAGTTATTTGAAATGTAAGCATTTAGGAAAAAGTACTATATTTCAGTGCATTATTTATATGGTTCATCAGATCATATGAAGGCTAAATCAGGCAGCTTTCTGAGGGACTTTTTTGAGTAAAGAGATTTTTATCTCAGGAGTAATCTGATTTGTGTAATTCTGAACATTGGTCAATATTACTCCAGATGGGATCTAGGATAAGGTCCAAACACTATGATGCACATCACAAAACACTAGACCCAGGTTCGATTCTGACCACAGAGTTTGTACGCCCTACCTGTGACTGCATGGGTTTTCTCCACGTACTCCGGTTTCCTCCCACATTCCAAAAATGTACAGGTTTGTAGGTTAATTGGCTTTGGAAAGTTGTAAATTTGTCCCAGGATAGTGTTGGTGTACGGGTCGGCTGGTAAGGGTCGCTAGTCGGCGCAGACTCGGTGGGTCGAAGGGCCTGTTTCTGCGCTGTATCTGTAAAGTCTAAAACATGAAGGACAGTCTGAACTATTGATTCAGAGGGCTGTTAGAAGAACAAAGGTGGAAAGGCAGGTATTTTCTTCTTTTAGATTTTATGATTTCTTGCTATAACGTTGAAGGGCAGTGCAAGAGTGCAGACCTATGAGTAATTTCATAGTGGGAACATTCATTCTGTAATGTCATGATTATGGCTTTAGCCCAGTATCCCATTTATTCAACCTTTGCATTCTAACCTTTCAATAAGTGCCTGATGATTAATGTAACAGAGCAATTCTAGCTATCGAGATTGAACTACTCATCCACCATGAACATCCGTTGTAATTATTAACCTTAGATCATTGCTTCAAATTTGGTTTGTCATGTTAATGACATTTGGCGAGAAGAGAGAGTGCACAAGACTGGAACATCCTCAACATAATCATTGGAGCTCTAGGATAAATGCCGTAATGTTAAAGGAATAAACTAAAATCCCTCTCCCAAACAAGAATGAGGTGTAATTAGTTGGTTATCGGCTTTGACTCCACAGAAAATGTTGCATGATGATCATATAGGGGTGGCATGATGGTTCAGCAGTGGAGTTGCTGCTTCATAGCGGCAGCGGGTTCAATCCTGACTACTGGTGCTATCTGTACGGAGTTTGTACGTTCTCCTTGTGACCTGCGTGGGTTTTCTCAGAGATCTTTTGTTTCCACCCACACTACAAAGATGTACAGGTTTGTAGGTTAGAAACAGAAACACAGAAATTAGGTGCAGGAGTAGGCCATTCGGCCCTTCGAGCACCGCCATTCAATATGATCATGGCTGATCATCCAACTCAGTATCCCGTACCTGCCTTCTCTCCATACCCTCTGATCCCCTTAGCCTCACGGGCCACATCTAAGTCCCTCTTAAATATAGCCAATGAACTGGCCTCAACTACCCTCTGTGGCAGAGAGTTTCAGAGACCCACCACTCTCTGTGTGAAAAAAGTCCTTCTCATCTCGGTCCTAAAGGATTTCCCCCTTATCCTTAAGCTGTGACCCCTTGTCCTGGACCTCCCCAACATCGGGAACAATCTTCCTGCATCTAGCCTGTCCAACCCCTTAAGAATTTTGTAAGTTTCTATAAGATCCCCTCTCAATCTCCTAAATTCTAGAGAGTATAAACCGAGTCTATCCAGTCTTTGTTCATAAGACAGTCCTGACATCCCAGGATCAGTCTGGTGAACCTTCTCTGCACTCCCTCTATGGCAATAATGTCCTTCCTCAGATTTGGAGACCAGAACTGTATGCAATACTCCATTTGTGGTCTCACCAAAACCCTGTACAATTGAAGTAGAACCTCCCTGCTCCTATACTCAAAATCCTTTTGTTATGAAAGCTAACATACCATTCGCTTTCTTCACTGCCTGCTGCACCTGCATGCCTACTTTCAATGACTGGTGTACCATGACACCCAGGTCGCGCTGCATCTCCCCATTTCCTAATCAGCCACCATTTAGATCATAGTCCGCTTTCCTGTTTTTGCCACCAAAGTGGATAACCTCACATTTATCCACATTATACTGCATCTGCCAAACATTTGCCCACTCACCCAGCCAATCCAAGTAACCTTGCAGTCTCCTAGCATCCTCCTGACAGCTAACACTGCCCCCCAGCTATGTGTCATCCGCAAACTTGGAGATATTGCCTTCAATTCCCTCATCCAGATCATTAATGTATATTGTAAATAGCTGGGGTCCCAGCACTGAGCCTTGCGGTACCCCACTAGTCACTGCCTGCCATTGTGAAAACGACCCGTTTACTCCTACTCTTTGCTTCCTGTTTGCCAGCCAGTTCTCTATCCACATCAATACTGAACCCCTAATGCCGTATGCTTTAAGTTTGTATACTAATCTCTTATGTGGGACCTTGTCGAAAGCCTTCTGGAAGTCCAGATACACCACATCCACTGGTTCTCCCTTATCCACGCTACTAGTTACATCCTCAAAAAATTCCACAAGGTTCGTCAGACATGATTTACCTTTCGTAAATCCATGCTGACTTTGTCCAATGATTTCACCACTTTCCAAATGTGCTGCTATCACACCTTTAATAACTGACTCTAGCAGTTTCCCCACTACCGATGTGGTCTGTAATTCTCCGTTTTCTCACTCCCTCCCTTCTTTAAAAGAGGGGTTACGTTTTCTACCCGCCAATCCTCAGGAACTACTCCAGAGTCTAAAGAGTTTTGAAAGATTATCACTAATGCATCCACTATTTCCGGAGCTACTTCCTTAAGTACTCTGGGATGCAGCCTATCTGGCCCTGGGGATTTATCGGCCTTTAATCCATTCAATTTACCCAACACCACTTCCCGACTAACCTGGATTTCACTCAATTCCTCCTTTGACCCACGGTCCCCTGCTATTTCCAGCAGATTATTTATGTCTTCCTTAGTGAAAACATAATATCAAGTGAAGGCTTGATATAAATGTAAAATTGTCCCTAGAGTATGTAGGATAGTGTTAATGCGCAGGGATTCCTGGCCGAGACGGACCTGGTGGGCTGAAGGGCCTGTTTCATGCTGTATCTCTAAACTAACCTAACAAATGACACAGCACAGAGCTGTCTGCTCAACAGTTACTACCATGTGGGACTACATTACATTACATGGAACAGTTCAGCATGGGAACAGGCCCATCAGTAGAGTTGCCAACTGTCCCATATTACCTGGGACATGTCATATTTTGGGTTAAGTTGGTTTGCCCCATATGAGACCACCCTTGTCCCATATTTGACTGCGACTACTCGGGTCGAGGGGAGTGTCGGGTTGGAGCGCCGCGTCCGGCCCCGCCTCACCCGTCCCGATGTAGTGCTCATGGAGTGCAGCAGTGCCTCGCCCCTGGCCCCAACGGTCAGCAGCCCGGTCAGCTGTCCAACCTTCGGACCTTTGCTTATCACCAGCACCACCACCCCTCCTTCTCATGGCTGATCATCGGTTCATGAGTTCGATGGGTTGCCAGACTCTGCGCGCGACATCACGCGGACCAAACCTCCTCAGCTGGCCCGCTGGCTGGGCTTTGTGTGCAGTCCAGTACCCGGGCCAACTCATCATTCACCCAGCCACGGCTGAGTCATTCAACGAATTGCCATCGGAAATTTGTCCCTTATTTTCACCATTTGTCCCTTATTTGGGAGTGAGAAAGTTGGCAACCCTACCGTTAACCCATAATGTCAATGCTGAACTTGATGCCAAGTTAAACTAATCTCCTCTGCCTGCATGCAAATCATCTCCCTCCATTCCGTCTATTTAAATGCCTCACTGTCATTTCTGCACCCACCACCAGCCCTGGCAAGCACGTTCCAGGCACCCGTTACTGACTTTGTAAAAATAATTATACCAGACATATCTTTTAATTTTTGCCCCTCTCACAGTAGGGGTATGTGTCTACAGTGTGGAAACAGGCCCTTTGTCCCACCAAGTCCACACTGGCCATCAATCACCAGTTCTATGTTATCCCACTCTTACATCCTACACACTAAAAGGCCTGTCCCACGGAGGCGATTTGTCAGCGGACTGCCGGCAACTGTCAAGTTCGCGGCAGTCGCCTGCGAAACTGGGAACTGGAACGGCGACTGTCAGAGTGGAACACACATACACACACACACAGACACATCGCACAGGCGGGGGCCAGGGAAAGCGGGGGAGCGCTGTCTGAAATTCACACGGTGCAAAGCCAAGGTGATACAGACACACAGCGCAATGAACAGGAAGGTTAAAGACGGCTAGCACAGCGTACGGTAAGTCCTTTAAAAGAGGGGGGAGGTGAGGGAGAGGGGTGGAGAATGGGGGGGGGGAGGAGAAGGGGGGGGGGGGAGAAGGAGGGGAGACACTTTTAAGAAGCCAGACAACTTTTAATTAGCCAGAGATACACAGCTGTGAAGTTTGGCGTTATCCTTGGTTCTGAAAACTCGTGCTTACGTTTTTATTTCCCCAATGAGCCAATGTAAATGCCCGGGGGTTACACAAAAAGCTGGAGAAACTCAGCGGGTGCAGCAGCATCCAAGGAGCGAAGGAGATAGGCGACGTTTCGGGTCGAGACCCTTCTTCAGACTGGTCAGGGATCAGGGAAACGAGAGATATAGACGGTGATGTGGAGAGATAAAGAACAATGAATGAAAGATATGCAAAAAAGTATCGATGATAAAGGAAAGAGGCCATTGTAAGCTGTTTGTAGTGTGAAAATGAAAAGCTAGTGCGACTTGGGTGGGGGGGGGGGGGATGGAGAAGGAATGTCAGGGCCCGAGGGCTGAGGGAGAGGTGGGAAGGGGAGGGGGCAGTCTGGGTTAAAAGAATTGAGAAAATTCAATGTTTAAGCCCAGAGGATGCAGACTCCCCAAGCGGAATATGAGGTGCTGTTCCTCCAACTTGCGGTGTTGTTCACTCTGGCCGTGGAGGAGGCCCAGGACCGAGAGGTCGGATACGGAATGGGAGGGGGAGTTGAAGTGCTGAGCCACCGGGAGGTCGGGTTGGTTATTGCGGACCGAGCAGAGGTGTTCGACGAAACGATCGCCCAACCTCTGCTTGGTCTCACCGATGTAAATCAGCTGGCATCTGGAATGTAAATGCCCGATCAGCAAAGGCGATTAACTAAAACTACCTACAGCTACCTCGACTACCCATAACTACATGGCAACCCCATTACAACTGCACCTACGACTACAGGATTATTGATTTTCTCCATGGCGACCAACATTTTTTGTCGCTGAAAAGTTTTCAACATGTTGAAAAGTTTGCGGTGACCATACTGACGCCGCGACTAGTCCCCAGAATGCGTGAACTCCTCACGACCATGAAGGAGACTCACCAGAGACTACCAGCGAACATGTGGCGACCATGAGGCGAGCGCAGAGTCTCCTGCAGTCGCCTAAAAAATCGCCTACGTGGGACAGGCACTTCAGTCCGCTCCGACCATCCCATACACTAGTTATTTCCTACACGCTAGGGACCAATTAACCCACAAACCTTCCCGTCTTTGGAGTGTGGGTGGAAACCGGTGCTCCCGGAGAAAACCCACGCTGTTACAGGTCGCGCGGTCTTGCAGAACATACAAACTCCATACAGGCAGCATCCATGGTCAGGATGGAACCCGGGTCTCTGGCACAGTAAGACAGCAACTCTGCTGCTGCGCCACTGTGCTGCATTCTATCCTCATGTATAATCAGTGTTAACTCTGTCATGCCCAAAGATTGTGCAATGTCACTTTAAGATGGTTCTCAGTCGCCGTGGTAAAATGTGCCTCCAGAAATTTGAGATCCACAACAAAAATGAAAAAGATAGAGATAATTCTTTTGCTTGCTAGAGGCAAAATAAATCATAACAAATGCACGCTTGCTGGATGTGATGCAGATTGAGGTGAATAAATGAATGCCAAGTAAAACGAATGATTATCGGGACAGATTCCATGTGGCATTTTTTCTCTTACATTTGGCATGTATACCTGTTCTTCTTTCCTCAACTCCTCACAATGTGCTCCGCAGGCTCTTCACTGGATGTCTGCATTAGCATGCTGAGAACTTCAATGGCTTTTCTCTTTTCCATTTCTAAACGCTATCCTTGAAGAACAAACGGAGAGAGCGTCCATGAACAGCACACAGTGCGCACGGGTGCTTGGTTTGTGGGTTTGTGCGGTGCTATACGTTCATAAGTACTAAGAGCAGAATTAGGCCATTGGGCCCATCAAGACTCATTCAATCAAGGCTGCTCTATCTTTCCCTCTCAACCCCATTCTCCTGCCAGTTCCCCATAATCCTTGACACCCGTACTAATCAAGAATCTATCCATCCCCGCCTTAAAACCATCCATTGCCTTGGCCTCCACAGCGTTCTGTGATTGAAGTGGTGATTGTGGCTGGGATTAGAAAGGCAGGGGGAGGAGACACTGTAAAGGCTATTGCAATAATTAAACAGAGATATCTGACGAGAGCAAGATTAGACTAGATGATAAAGTACTCTGGAGCTGTGCTAGTTGTGAATATAAGGACTTACCAAGCAAGCCAGGTCAACATTACATTTCACTTCCTATCAATTATACATTTTTGAATTGTGTTTTCTTTTTCTATTTTTTTTTCAACATTTCAGATTACGTTTGCAGATTTTTGTTTGTGGATTTTGGCTTCCAAGCTAATATTTTTGCAAGGCATCAGAAAGCGGATAAGTAAATGTTTCACCTGCAATTTTGGTCCTTGTGATATATTTTCAAGCTGCCAGTGACCTGGGTTTGATTGTGACCATGGGTGCTGTCTGTGTGGAGTTTGCACGTTCACACTGCGACCGTGTGGGTTTCCCCCCGGTGCTCCGACCTCCTTCCGCATGGGATGTTTGTAAACCAGGATGAGAGTTTAGAAAGTTGATCATGAGATAAGAGGAGCCACTTTATGACACCCGTTTACAGAACAAAATGGGGGAATGATGACAGATGGGTGGAGGCGACTCCTGCGGAGATAAAAATAAGAATCTAAGGCCGCAAACGAAAGTGGGTTAATGGTGAGTTATGGTAAAAATATAAAAACCCGCATCTCACCATTGAAATGCGAATGGTATGAAGTGCTGTGTTTTGAATCAGGTAAATTCAAAACTCGGAGCCTTCCTTGACTCAGATGAATAAATCCTGACTTGAGTTTGGGGCGGCACGGTGGCGCAGCTGTCTGGTTGCTGCCTCACAGCGCCAGAGACCCGGGTTTGATCCTGACTACAGGTGCCGTCTGTGCTTCTCAGTACATTCTGCCAAGACCTCAAAATGAAACAACTTGTTCAAGAAGACACTGCTGCTGTTTGAGATTCTCTTTCTGTGCTGTCCCCACCTGGTTTCAATAGTTCTGCAAAATTTAAATTCTTTTGGACAACTTCGCAAATATTTGAAGTGTTTATAACAGTTCACTGGCTCAAACCCAAAATTAAGGTGGGGACTATTGCGGTTGTGGTTTTTGGTGCAAATTCACATTCAGTTTAATGGGGCTGTCCCACTGTACGAGCTAATTCAAGAGTTCTCCCGAGTTTCCCCTGATTCGAACTCGGATAATCACGGTAATGGCCGCTCGTAGGTACTCGGGGCTCTCGTGGACATGTTGAAAAATCTTCACGAGTCTTCCCGAGCTTACCGCGTTTCCCGAGTACCTGCCGTTAGCGTTACGAGCCGCTAAGAGACGTCCCGAGCTCCGACGTACCCGCTACGTACATTCTACGTGCTTCCACGAGTTTGATTTTTTTTAAAACTCGGGAGAGCTCTTGGGTGAACTCGTACAGTGGGACAGGGCCTTCACCCTTCTTATTCAAGACAGACTCACTGGTGTATCCAATGTAAACAATAGCTTTTGTTTTTACAATCCATTCTATAAATGACTAGTGAATGACAATGCCAAAACGCACAACATCTGTAGCGTGCAAATGTGAGTTCAATGAGAACTATGTTGGCCTACATTGTGTAAATCATACAATGTATGTGTGATTTCATAAGAGGGTGCGATTTCCAAAATCCATTTCTACATTTGTGACTGAATTATTGTTCTATCTATTAATAATGTGACATCTCACCTTTAATTTTATACAGTGTCACAGTTTTAGGCATTGTGCTCACATTCATAAGTTCATAAATGTATAAGAGATAAGAACAGAATTAGGCCATTCAGCCCCATTTGATCATGGCTGTTATATTTTTCCCATTTACTTGGTATTCATTTATTCACCACAGTCTGCATCATATCCAGCAGACATGCATTGGTTATGATTTATTTATTTTGCCTCCAGCTACCAAAGATTATCACTATATTTTTTCATTTATATTCTGGATCTCAAATTTCTGGATCTGTTGATTGCAGTGGAGGCACATTTTACTGTGACATGCTGATCCTTCCAAGAACCTGCTGGAAGGACATTCTCCTGCCTTCTCCCCGTAACCTTTGACACACTTACTAATCACGAATCTATCAATCTCCACTTTATAAATACCCAATGACTTGGCATCCGCCGCGTCTGTGAATCCCACAGATTTACCAATCTATGGCTAAAAAAAATTGTCTTCATCTCCATTCTAAAAGGACGTTGTTTTATTCTGAGGATATACCCTCTGGTCCTCGACACTCCTACTACTGGAAACAGCCTCTCCACATCAACTCTATCTCAGCCTTTCTCCATTCAGTAGGTTTCAATGAGATTCCCCACTTCTAAGCTCCCGTGAGTACATAATTGATAAGGCGTTTTGTGACCGCTCTGGGTATATTACATGCACGACCTAAGCAATGTCTACAATATGAAGGGGCTGCTGAAACATCAAAGAGTAACATTGTCTCATGAGATTAGCTAGAATGTCGTGTGTTGCCATTCCTGAACTCGAATGTTACTTGCAATGAAAATCTTCTCAGAACGGCCAAAAATCCAGGACCACTGGACGGAACTTTCAGATAGGTTTGACCATTCCACAGCAAATGCTCTGTGTTCTGAGAGTGAGAAAGATCTCGTTAACCCAGACGACTTGGCCGGTTCGATGGCCCTTGTGAGGGGTTTTCCTTCAAAGTGGCTTTGATATTCAGCCTCCGATGATCGAAGCACTCTCTTAAAATCAGAAATTCACATTTTGCAGCAAGTTGTCTCAAACATATGCAACGGTGACCATTTATTTTCTTATGCTTGTGGCAATAAGTGATAAAACGGGAATATCTGATATACCACATTCAGCTTTGTATACATTGGTACTGCTTTTCCCTCTAATATTTATCAGCGGCTAGGTAACAATGTTCCATAACTATTTTTTTAATTTTTCTCCACTCTAAACAAATGGGGCATTTTTTCCTCATGTGATTGCCAATCCTATTATTTCCCTTTCACCGGGCGGTCACGGTGGCGTAGGGGTAGAGTTGCTGCCTTATAGCGAATGCAGCGCCAGAGACCCGGGTTCGATTCCGACTACGGGTGCTGTTTGTACGGAGTTTATTAGTTCGCCCCGTGATCTGCGTGGGTTTTCTCTGAGATCTTCAGCTTCCTCCCACACTCCAAAGACTTTCAGGATTGTAGGTGAATTGGTAAATGTTGAAAAAAAATTGTCCCTAGTGGGTTAATGTGCAGGAATCACTGGTCGGCACGGGACCGGTGGGCCGAAGGGCCTGTTCCCTCTCTAAACCAAACTAAACTAACTCTACTCGAGTTAGTGGCAGAGGACCAAAGATGTCTGAATGTTACATTAAAAGGCCAAGAAGTTGAACAAGTGTACAGGTGGTTGATGGTCGACATGGACTCAGTGGGCTGAAGGGCCTGTTTGCACGCTGTATCTCTAAACTAAACCTCTTGCCATCTTTAAAGTATGCAAAACAGAATGTGCATGTACTCAGCATACCAAGAGTAATTGTTGATTTAAATATATATTTTCAAACTTGGTGGGCCTACATATCTTCTGTTTAGCCTAAGTGCAAAAATATAGAGGAGATGGACACAAAATGCTGGAGTAACTCGGCAGGTCAGGCTGTACAGTATCTCTGGAGAAAAATAATAGGTGACTTTTAGGGTCGGAACACTTCTTCAGACGCTGACACGTCTGTAGAAGGTTTCTGACCGAAAATATCACCTTTTCCTTTTCTCCAGAAATGCTGCCCTGACTGACTGAGTTACTCCAGCATTTTTGTCTGTCTTCAGAATAAACCAGCATCTGCAGTTCCTTCCTACACATTGTGAAAATGTATTGTCTCTTTGGTTTAAATAGGTGGCTGTGTCATTTATGAAGCATGCGTGCTATGTTGTAGCAACGTATTCCTTTTTAATTGATGCAGAAAAAAATGTTATTTCGGGGGGGGGGGGCGGATAGCGGCACAGCAGTAGCGCCAGAGACCCGGGTTCGATCCTGACTACGGGTGCTGTCTGTACGGAGTTTGTACGTTCTCCCTGTGACCGCGTGGGTGGGTTTTCTCCGGGTGCTCCGGTTTCCTGCCGCACACCAAAGGCGTACAGGTTTGTAGGTTAATTAGCTTTGGTGAAATTGTAAAATTGTCCATAGCATGCTGGATAGTGGTTGTGAGCGGGCTGATCGCTGGTCGGCATGGACTTGCTGGGCTGAAGGGCCTATCTCCACACTGTATCACTGAAGTCTTATTCTGTGTCAGTATTGAAACTGGTCTGATAAAACAGTATTGCAAGAAATCATACACAATTATTAGTTTAAAAAACATTGGTGTCACATTCTCAAATGCTCGCAGTGGTAGTGACTATATAGCCAAGTTGTTTATCCTTGTCGCCAATGTAAACTCCAACTGTTTTACTTCAACTGCCATGACCCTTCTTTGTGTGATTAATTATACAGACCCCCCCACTGTGCACAGAATTAAAAATTACTGTTTTCTTTATTGCCCCTCCAGAGTTAATAGGCACAGTCAGAACTATAAAAGACATTAAATGGTGGAGTAACTCAGCCGGACAGGCAGCATCTCTGGATGGAAGGATTGGGTGACGTTTCGGGTCGAAACCCTTCTTCACTCTGAAGAAGAGTCCCGACTCGAAACCCTTCTTCACTGAAGAAGGGTCTCGACCCGAAACATCACCCATCCCTTCTATCCAGAGATGCTGCCTGTCCCGCTGGGTTTCTCCACCATTTTGTGTCTATCGTCAATGTAAACCAGCATCTGCAGTTCCTTCCTACACAGACGGAACTATGCACAGTCTTCAAAAGAGCATAGTCCTTATAACGGGAAATTTGGTGGCCAAACAGTGTCATAACAAATATTTCAACTCTTTGCATTCAGTAGGATGCTTGGAGGTGGGGTTACCTATTTGGCCCTCTCCATTCTCTTCTTCTTTGTTGTTGGCTTATCCTGGCAAACAAAATATAACCTAAAAACCTAAAAATAACTATTAGGTTATAAAATAAGCTCTGAACGACTGACTACCAGTGTTATTATTGCACTATTTTTGTTTGTTTGTTTTTATATATGTATACATGTGTGTACATACACACACTGAACTTTTTTTCTCTTTTTCTGCTTGAGATTCCACCGGGTGGCAACGTCAGCGATGGCAGCCTCGCCAACGGTCTGTCTGTCTTTTCGTCTTTTTTGTTATTTTTAGTGTGTTTTAAAAGTTTGTGTTAATGTTTCGTAGTTTGTTTTATGTGGGGGGTGTAGGAGGGGGTCGGGGGTAACTTTTTTCTCAATCTCTTACCATGTCGTATCTCCGGCCACTCTGCGGCCTAAGATCATGGAGCTGGCGGCCTTGCTCGAGACTGACTTTGAGCCCCCGCCGCGGGGCCGTGGACCTACCATCAGAGCTTGCAATCCCTTGCCTGGGATCGATGCTTCAACCACGGCCTGCGGATTTCACCATCGCAGTTTCAGGTAGAGACCGAGATCGGGTAGCTCCAAAGTCACAGGAGGTTCGAACAGCCCCGACTTCGGGTCGATCGCCCAGCGCGGGGGAGCTGAGATCTTCCATGAAGAGGATTGATAAATATCGTATTAGCTAACCATGAAGCCACCAGCAGCTGCCACAAAAGGCCCCACTAGCTTTAGACAGGAACATTGCTGCCAGTTAAGCAAAGCAGTTCAATTCAATGAACCAGAATCCTCCTTGTAAGGGATTATCACTGATCTTTCCAAAGCTGTTTCCACCAAAGGCAACAGTTTATGTTTCCCCAGTGCTTTTCTGTATAGACACAGCAGTGCCAGTATGCAATTCACTCTTTGCCATTGGTCCCCAACCTATGAGCTGCTTGAGGGAGTAGCACGGAACTGCAGATGCTGGTTTACAAATAAAGGACACAACGAGCTAGTGTAACTCAGCAGGTAACTCACCTACATCCACTACTAGATCCCTCTGCTCTGCCACACTCCCCCAGACTCCTAGCATTCACAGTGCAGGTCCCGCACATGTTAGACTTCTCTCTTTGGATCCTATGCAATCTAACCTTCCAGAGCAGTCTACCGTGCGGAACCTTGGCGAACTTCATACGATACGATACGATACGATACGATACGATAGTGTTTATCCCGTGAGGGAAGTTGATCTGCCAACAATCATAAAATACAAAATAAATGAAACATAAAATTAAAGTGACGAGTGGAAAGGATTGGGGATGTGCAAAGATTTGGGGGGAGGGGCCCCACGACAGAAGGGGGAGAAGTTGTTCAGTCTTACCACTCATTGTTGTAATCCTCCCATCTCAAGCCTTCTCAAAGTGATTTGCAGCATTGGATAACCTGTGAGAAAAGTGTCCTTTTCAACAGGCAAAGAAACAAGGTGCAAATGTCTGGCCTTATTGGAAATAATACACTTTGCAGTAATTGAGTGTTTCAGTCTGGTCTTACTTGCGTTGCACTAAGTTGGTATATACAATAATTTGCACTAAGATCACACATGAAGTCAATTTAACTGGCATGCCAACTTTTATCATTCTGTCAATTAATGAAATTAATCGGGTCCCTATTTTGGAGCCTCGGAGCTTCGTAAAAAAATAAATCTTGCTTTTTTTGTACCTAAATATGTCATCTAAATTATTTACGGCCCAGAACCGAGCAGATCGGATACATCATCCATAATGCGTGCTGAAAAATTATGCAGACTGCTGGGAGAATTAATGAACTTCCCAAGATTCAGCCCAGCTTGGGCAGTTTAAGGTGTCTTTGAACATTATAACCGTAGTGTAACAAATGAAGTTTTCCTTGGTATCTAATGTAAGTGAGAAATATGGTGTAATTAGGATGAAAAGTGCAGTTAAACCGTAGAGTTCACTGATAACCACTATCAAAATGCACTTGAGCACCTGTGGTCTGCCTGTTGTGGGTATTTGGATCTCCTGGTTGCTCGTCATTTTAATTCCCCTTCCCATGTCCACACTGACCTGTGTGTCCACAGCCTCCTTCATTGCCAGGGTGAGACCGAGCGTAGACTCGAGGAACTACAGCTCATATTTCTCCCAATTTTTCTCTCAACGTCAGCAAGGCGAAGGAGATAGCGATCGACTTCAGGAAACAAAGTGGTACACACACCCCAGTTTGCATTGACGGCGCCGAAAGAGAGATTGGTGAAAACATTAAATTCCTAGGAGTCAATATCACCAACAACTTCTCCTGGATCACCCACGTTGAAGCAACACCCGAGAAAGCACACCAATGCCTCTACTTCCTTCAGGGGGTTAGGAAGTTTGGCATGTCCCCTACAACTGTCACCATAGAAAGCATTTTATCAGGATGCATCACAGCTTGGTTTGGAAACAGCTCCATCCAAGACCGCAAGAAATTGCAGCAAATTGTGCACACAGCCCAGACCATCACACAAACCAACCTCGCTTCTATTGACTCCATTTATACCTCACGCTGCCTCGGTAAGGCCAGCAGCATAATCAAGGATGAGTCGCACCCTGGCCACTCCCTCTACTCCCCTCCCCCATCAGGCAAAATTTATAGAAGTGTGAAAACGCACACCTCCAGATTCAGCGATAGTTTCTTCCCAGCTGTTATCAGGCAACTGAATCATCCTACCGCAACCAGAGAGCTATCCTGAACTACTAACTACCTCATCGGGGACCCTACAATTATCTTTGATTGGATATGACTGACTTACTTACACCAAATGTTATTCCCTTATCATGTATCTATGCACTGTGAATGTCTCGACTGTAATCATGTATTGTCTTTCTGCTAACTGGTTAACATGCAACAAAATGGGATTTCAAGTGCATTCTAGTGATTGATAAAATACATTTCTTGATGCTCCTGAACACATCTTCAGTGATGCAAGAGTCAAGAGCCAAGTGTGGTTTATTGTCATGTGCTCCAGATACAACAATGATATTCTTACTTGCTGCAGCACAAAAGAGGAGGTGCTGGAGCACCAGTTGCTGGAAAATCAGTGGTGGACCTATATATAATTTCCATGAACCTGAGAATTTAAATTTTAATAATCTTGGATCTACTAGTCTACTAGTCTTGGGTGTCAGGGGTTATGGGGAGAAGGCAGGAGAATAGAGATAGATCAGCCAATATTGAATGATGGAATAGATTTGATGGGCCAAATGGCCTAATTCTGCTCCTATCACTTAAGAATTTGAACTACATTTTTAAAAAAATTTAATCTTGACAAGTCAATATTTCCCTTTTCCCTGTTTACCTCCCCCTCCCCCTCTCTCTCTCTCTGCCTTCATGAACTTTAATTAAATTAGATATTCCAATTTATTCACCCTGATTAATCCTTGTATCTCAAAGTGGGACATTTGGATTTCAATAATCACACAGGCTCCTACTTTTCCTCATCTCATGTACCACAGATCCCCAGAAGAGGGTGACATGCTGAAGATGTTCCCGGTTAGAATACACTGTTATTCAAAACCTCCAAAAACCCATAAACGGTGTGCACAAGTTATGCTCTTAGAAGTGTTATTCGTAGTTTACTTGTAGTGAAATTACAACAGAGGACATCTACATAAATGAATAAACGACATGAATAATGAAGCGAATGTTAAGCCCAAAACAGCCATAAGCACAATTGTCATTGCAAATGCTCGCTCTCTAATTATTGTTGCAAATTTGAGTTCAAGTTCGTTACATTTATTGTCACGTGCACCAATCGGTACAGTAAGATTTGAGTTACCTTGCAGCCATACGAATAAAAAAAGAACACGACACACGATAGAATTGAACATAGACATCCCCACACAGCGGAATCAACGTTTCCCACTGTGAGGGAAGGCAGTAAAGTTCAGTCCTCTTCCTCTTTGTTCACCCGTGGTCGGGGCCTCCCGAGCCCTCCGCAGTTGCCGCTACGGATGGCCCGACGTTCAGGCCTTCTCGTCGGGCTGATCGAAACTCCGACGTCGGAACGGAAGAACATTCTCAGCGGCTTGGAGTTCCGAATCGGCCACTTGTGACCGGAGACTGCGACTCCCGAAGTCCACGGGCCGAGCTGGGCGGAGATTCAACACTGGCGGCCCTCAGTAACGGGATCACCAGGACTCCACGATGTTGAAGTCAGCACCGCCCGTGGCGAGAAGCTCCGCAACCACAGCTCCACGATGATAAAGCAGCAGGCCCAACGCTCTGGAGATTCAACAAGCGATCCCCAGTAAGGCATCGCCCGCTCCGCGATGTTAATTCAGTGCTGTGCCACGGCTGAAGCTCTGGTCGGTCTCCGGCAGGAAAGGCCGCGCCGATCCAGATGATAGGCCGTGAGGTGGGGGGGGGGGGGGGCGAGCACGCGACTCGGAGAATAGACGCATCCTCGCCAGGAAGTGACTGAGAAACCATAGGTAGAGGCTGCCATCATACAGCGCCCCGTTTCATTTTGTTTACTGTCACGTCTCCAATAGAGGATTACAATCGAGCCGTCCGCAGTGTACAGATACAGGTTAAAGGGAATAATGTGAATAACGTTTTGTGTAAGATAACGTCACCAAAGTTTGACTGAAGATAGTCGGAGGGTCTCCAGTGCGATAGATAGAAGTTCAAGACTGCTCTCTCGTTGTGGTGGGAAGGTTCAGTTGCCCGATGACAGTTGGGAAGAAAGAACACATGATAATAATTTTTAGCCTTCAAGTACATTTTAACATATTTATTGCTAAGGCTGATAGTAAAATAAATGATCTGTTTAATGTCCGTCAAACATAAAATAAAGCTTTGTATCTGTGAAAGTCAGTGGTGGACCTGTATATAATTTCCATGAACCTGAGAATTTATTCTTTACTAATCTTAGGTCTACTAGTCTACTAGTCTTGGGTGTCAGGAGTTATGGGGAGAAGGCAGGAGAATGGAGATAGATCAGCCATGATTGAATTACGGAATCGATTTGATGGGCCAGGACCATCTATAGAAGCAGTTTTATTGTCAAATTAGTTTAGTTAATCATAGTTTGGAGATACAGTATGGAAACAGGGCTTTGAGCCCACCAAAATCAGCGTTGACCAACAATCACCCATATACTTGTTCTTGCTTATCCCAGTTTTGCATCCTACACAATAGGAGCAGTTTACCGAAGCTGAATAACGTGCAAAACTGCACGGCTTTGGAATATGGAAGGAAACCGGATCACCCAGTAAAAACCCATGCAGTCACAGGGAGAACATACAAACTCAACACAGACAGCGCCCATAGTCAGGATCGTACCCGGGTCTCTGGCGCAATGAGGCATCAACTTTACCACTGTGCCGCACAAAAACTGCAGAATAACTTTATTTAAGACTGGGATGCGCTGAACCTCGTTCTTTAATTTTGAGGGTCAGCTCAGATAATTGGCTTTTGCAGAATTTGACCTGATCCTATGAAAAAAATGTATGGATCAAATTTTACAGTCTAATTGTGTGAAGTCAAGAATCAAGTCAATTGTCTTTAATTTTCATAAGTACCGACAACAGAGCAATGAAATTCTTAATTGCAGAGGCTTAAAAGACTCATAAATACTATACGCGTGGATAATAGAAAATAAACAAAAATTCTATAAATCAATAACCACAGTACTAAAAGCAGAAATAAATCCCAAAGTCCTTTGTGCAACCAAAGATAGTCTGTCATTCATAATTGAGGTTAATGTTGTGTGGTGTTCAAAAGCCCGATGGTTGTTGGAAATAAGCTATTCTTGAATCTGGTGGTCACACTTTTCTGACTCCTTACCTTCCTCCAGATGGTAAAAGCAAAATGATATACTTTGTATAGTTAAACATCTTACCAAGTGCTCAGGGGGTTAACATATCTACTGCCTCAGACGGCAGTGGAGGCCAATTCTCCGGATGCTTTCAAGAGAGAGTTAAGGGCCTGTCCCACTGTACGAGGTGATTCAAGAGCTCTCCCGAGTTTAAAAAAAAATCAAACTCGTGGTAAGTACGTAGAATGTACGTAGCGGCTACGTCGGAGCTCGTGGAGCGGCTCGTAACGCTAACGGCAGGTACTCGGGAAACGTGGAAACTCGTGAAGTTTTTTCAGCACTGTGACAAATGTCCACGACAGCCACGAGTACCTACGAGCGGCGATTACCGTAATTCTCCGAGTTCAAATCAGGGGAAACTCGGGAGAACTCTTGAATTACCTCGTACAGTGGGACAGGCCTTAAGATAGAGCTCTTAAAGATAGCAGAGTCAGGGGATATGGGGAGAAGGCAGGAGCGGGGTACTAATTGGGGATGATCAGCCATGATCACATTGAATGGCGGTGCTCACTCGAAGGGCCGAATGGCCTACTCCTGCACCTATTGTCTATTGTCTGTAGCAAACTCCATGTTGGCATAAACACATCAATGCACTTTTAAATATTAGAGAAGCACAAGGAAGACAAACCGGAAACAACAAAATGTATAGGAAACTGCAGATGCTGGTTTACAACAAAAATGGACACAGAATGCTGGAGCAACTGAGTGGGTCAGGCAGCATCTCTGGAGAAAAGGAATAGGTGACATTTCTGGTCTAAATCCTTCTTCAGTATGAACACAAAATGCAGGAATAAATCAGCAGGTCTTGCAGCATCTCCGGAGAAAAGGAATAGGTGACGTTTTGAGTCGAAACCCTTCTTCTGACTGAAGAAGGGTTTTGGCCCGAAATGTCACCTATTCCTTTTCTCCGGAGATGCTGCCTGACCCACTAAGTTATGCCAGCATATTGTGTCTATCTCTTGAAATATCAAGTTCGGGCTTCGTATAGATGATAAAAATCATTCACATCCCAGAGTACAGTAGGCATTATGCTGATATCCCATATCATCCAAAAAAAAGGTGAAGATTAAATTATGTTAAAATTAACACTGCTGCATCTGAAGCAAACCTATTTCATGGTGCTCACCATGGTTTAAACATTATTTTTTTCTGTCCTGAAGGAAATTCAATTCTCACCAATGATTTTCAAAGTTAAGATTTCGAATATTTAATAAAGGGCCCGGGAGGATTTGTATTGCTCTCACAGTTTGATACCTTTCCATCTGTTTTACTGACCTAACTGGTGTGTATCCTTGGTTTCCAGACGAAATAGACATAAATAGACATGGCCCGCTAAGTCCATGCCGACCAGCAATCACCGCATACATTAGTTCTATGCTTCACACAATTTCCAATTTACAGAATTAACAGGGACAATTTACAGACGCCCATTAACCTACAAACCTTCCCGTCTTTGGAATATGGGAGGAAACCTGAGCACCCGGGGAAAATCACAGGGAGAATGGACAAACTCTGTACAGACGTCGCCTGTAGTCAGGATTGAACCCTGGTCTCTGGCTCTGTACGGCAGCAACTCTGCCGTTGTGCCACCGTGCTACCCTGAATTGGTATTGCACCAAAGTCCAATCATTCAAATGGAGACCTTGAAAAAAGGTTGAAATATTTTTGCGAACAATATGATAGCTCGAAATAATGAAAAGCAGAGATGGCGGAGGAAAAACAAAATAGTAAGATTAAACGAGAACTTACCAGTTTGAAGTTTGATCTTTATTTTATGAGGTGTTACGATGAGGGATTACGTGAAGACCCCGCCAGCACGCATGCGCGACATTCTTCAAAGCAGTGGTGTGAAATCACAGAACAAACAGTCACAATGACTGACATAGTAAGAGAAAAAGAGAACTTTCATACCAGGTGATCTTTATAATAGAGGGTCGGGAGCGGAGGGCACGTAATCCCTCATCGTAACACCTCATAAAATAAAGATCAAACTTCAAACTGGTAAGTTCTCGTTTAATCTTACTATTTTACTTCGGAGTCACGTGAGTGACTACGTGAAGATTTCAAAGCTCTGTGATTTCATGCCCTGGAAGCTCCATGCTCACACACCGCTAAAGCTGGGATAAGAGGATGGACGTGATTCAGACAAGACACTGGCTGAAAAACAAAACAGGTATTTATTCATACCAAACACAATATTGTGTCCCATAAGGGTTATTTATCTGGCAGCACTTAAAATCCTCCCTGCATAATTGCCAGGGGAGGTCACGGGTTTGTTGTAAAAGCGGTGGAAGGTTCTCTCATTGTTCCAACCCGCTGTGGCCAGGATGTGATCCAGTGGTACCTCCATCCTTCTAGCCGCCGAGGTGGATGCTGCCCTGGTGGAGTGAGATTTATACACATTAGTATCCACCTCCGCCGCATCCAGAACCACCCTTAACCATCTGGAAATGGTTTGCACCGTGACCCTGTGATGAGGCTTCTTGTGACTGACAAGCAAAGCTGTTTCCGTGCCTCTTAGATCTTTAGTGACTGAAATGTATCGCAGAATCAATGTAACGATACAAAGACGGGTGTCCGCTGGGTAAGCCAGGAACTCCAACGTATGTCCAGACACTCCGGGTCGATCTTGCTTCAATAGTCCCTGCACCTGGAATGTGATCTTCCCACTGGTAATTGCCATGGCATCCAGACTGAGTTTGTGCAGGGACTGGACCCGTTGCGCCGTGATCAGTGCCATAATCATGACCATTTTGTAGGTTAATTTGGCCAAAGGGAGTCCCGTGTTCGGTGTCCATCCTCTCAGCATCGTCAATACCGTGCTGATGTCCCAGGTATGGCTATATCTGGGCCTGGGGGGATTGGAATTAAATATTCCCCTCATAAATTTGGATACTAGGGGATGTGACCCAATCCCCAATTGGTCACTCCCCTTGCCCAAGTAAGACGATAGGGCACTCCTGGCACAGTTAATGGCGCTGTAGCTTAGACCCTCATCGTAATGAAGGGTAGCCAGAAACCCCAGCACTTCCGTGATGGTGGCGGTTTCGTATGTTGTTTTGGTAGTCACGCAGAATCCTTCCCATTTCCTGATGTAGGTCAGGTACTGCTTCCTTGTGGACTCTCTGCAGGCTGCCGTGATGGTATCAATGGTCCTGTTGGAGAGTCCGAATCCATGAAGTGGCCGTTTTAAAATCTGCAAATCAATAATCCCATGCGGTCATGACATGGATGACATTCTCCTGTAACAGGATGAACAAGCAGGCTAGGTCTTTTATTCACCTTGATACAGGGTTCTGTGGCCATCTTCTGTACCAGAGGGAACCATGGTTGAGTAGGCCAGTCGGGCACTACCAAGATACCCGATGCGGAGTCTTGCTTGATTTTTTGCAAGACCCGACTGATGAGGCAGAAAGGGGGGAAAGCGTAGCAAAATAAATCCCCCCAGTGTAGCGAGAAAGCATCCATCGCTACTGCCCCCGGGTCTGGTTCCCAAGCAACATACATTGGTAGTTGGTGATTTAGCCTGGACGCGAAAAGGTCGATATCTGGTGTCCCATAACGTTCTACAATATCTGCGAACACATTCCGATCCAACATCCATTCTATGTTGTCGTTGAATTTCCGTGACCTGGTGTCTGCCACTGTGTTTAGTTTACCTGGAAGGTAAGTTGCGGAGATCCAAATTTCTCTTTGCAGACACCAGTGCCAGATATTGTTGGCCAATTCATCACACGATATCGACTTTACACCGCCCATGTGGTTAATATAGGCTACCACCGTGGTGTTGTCAATCTGTATTCTGACATGAACTTTGTGCATGTTAGTGCAGTATGCCTTAAGGCCGTGAAATGCTGCCAGCATTTCTGAATAGTTAATCCCTAAGTTTTTAAATAGGGTTAACTCTGGTGCACTCCATCTACCTCCACAGCTAGAGGTAGTGTTAGTAGCTCCCCACCCTATGGCACTGGCATCCGTTTGTAAGGTGATCGAGGGGTTGATGATAGTAATGGGTTTGGAACAATTTTGGGCATTACCCATCCACCAATATAATTCGGCTTTTGCCTTTCCTGGAATTTTCATGGGCCTATCAAAATGGCCAGCATGATTTTTGAGCGCTGTAATTTTGGCTCTTTGTAAGTTTTGGTAATGTAAGGGCCCATGTTGTGCTGCAGGAAATGCAGCTACTATCTTCCCAATCACCCTGGCCACCTGCCGAATGGATGGGACCTTAATGCCAATGAGGCTCCTGCAAGCCTCTATCAGGTCTTCCACCTTGCTTGGTGGTAACGTGACAGACATTTGCACTGAGTCAATAATGAACCCCAAATATTTCATGGTGGTAGAGGGTTCCAATATTGATTTATCTGGATGTATCGTAAACCCCAGTTTCTGAAAAAGATGTTTCGTGGCTGTGACTGCCAAAGTAGCCATTTCCAAATTCTCCCCCACTATGAGGATGTCATCAAGATAGGCCATAACAGTATGATTCTGTTTCCTTAAATAGGCCAAAGCTGGTTTCAATATCTTGGTAAACAATCTGGGTGCTGACGATAGCCCATTAGGCAAAGCTTTATATTGCCATAATTGTCCCATCCAGATAAATTTTAAGTATTTCCTATGATCCTTGTGTATGGGTACTGAATAGTATGCATCTTTGAGGTCAACGCATGCCATGTAGTACCCATTGGCTATAAGCTGTATAGCAGTGTCGAAGGTGTCCATTTTAAAATGAATATACTGGACAGAAGTATTCAGGTCGGTCAAATCTATGATGATGCGGCAACCGCCATCTTTTTTGTTTTTAGTGAATATATTAGACACGAACTCCTGAGGTTCTTTAATGGCCTTCTCAATTACCCCTTTTTCTCTCAACCTCTGTAGTTCAGCATGCCCTGCTGCCTTATCTCTATGAGAAAGGACGAATTTCCGACTAGGTGCATGCTGTACCGGGGTAGGGAGTTCGTGAATAAATTCAATTTTGTAGCCCTGAATACTCCTGAGTATATAAGGATCAGAGGTAAAAGTGAGCCAATTCTCGAGGAACATGTGCAACCTGCCCCCTATGCAAAGTGAATTTGGGCCAGTAGTGTTCCTGGGGATCCCAGACCCACCTACCTCCATGGTTACTGCCGGTGTGGTGGTTTCTGGCCTTGCTTCCTCGGCTGGTTGTAGGTGTTCTGGGAGTGGCGCATCTTCCAAGGAGGCCGGCCTGGGCCTTGGCCTAAAAAAGACCGCTGAGCAGGTATGCCGGCCTTCGAGCTTTCACCACCGGCAGACCTGTTAGGGTAACTCTGCCCGGTGGGTGCGTAGGGGTGCGTTCTGTGTGGGTGATGAGGCTTAGTGTACCCAGGTACTTTAATAAGGCCCAAAGCCTTAGCCTCCTCGTCCAGATCTTTAACCTGTTTGGGGAGATCTTCCCCGAATAGCAGGCTTGGAGGCTGCGTCTTCCCAGGCTTACACAACCCCGCGAACTTGGGGTTAAGCGCCGGCTTTATAATGCTTTTCCTGAAATTATTTATTTCATACTGTGTGTTGCACAGTAAGGCCAAAGCATCTTGTAGTTCTTCCGGCATATCCACTCCCACTGCTGTTCTGGCTACTGCAGTAATCCCAGCGGTTAGGAGCTTCAGGATCTTCTGAAGTTTCATCTCCTGCCCTCTACTCGAGGGGCTCATGTTTCCCCATATCGGGTTGTTTACCGCGGGTACATTTAATGACTTGCAGTTTTCCGGCGCCATGTATTTGTCTGCTGTGGCATTGATGGCCTGTTCCTGAAGTTGGTTAGTGGCCATATAATCAATGCTGGCAGCCAGCTTGGGGTGGATGGGTAGGCCCTTCTGGTTGGGCATGGCATGTTTGCTCACCACATCCATATAATCTTCACACACCCCTGACGCTGCAGGTGCTTCAGCCAACTCCCCTTCTTCTGGGTCAGCCCAGTTCTGACCCTCAATGCTCCCCTGTATAGAAGGGGATACATTTGGCAGTCCTCTAAGGGAACTTGCCGTGGGCCTACTAGGGGTCCCACTGTGATCCTGCCCCTGCTTAAGTAGGTCACGTTGGAGCAGCTGCTCCATCATCCGCTCAATGCGGTCAAGGCGACCTCCGTCGCTGCCTGCGAGCGGGGTGCCCTCGGGACCGGACTCCGCTGAGTCGGCCCCGGCCGACTTCCGGGTAGTTTTCCCCGACCGTGGCGTACCAACGGTCTCAAAGTCCGAAAAGTCGGGAGCTGCAGGTAGAACCTGTAGCTCTGGAGAGGCGGTTCTCCGTTGGCTGCTGTCCTTAGCCGCTGATTTGCCCGCCGCTCTCTTAGATTTTCTCCCTTCCATACTGGTCGACTCACTCCTTCGGTGAGACTTACCTGGCGTGAGCTTTTTAAACTCACGCTGGAGGAGCCCCGCTCCTCCCGACCGTCGCTTCCGCATGCGTACGACGATATGTCGCGCATGCGTGCTGGCGGGGTCTTCACGTAGTCACTCACGTGACTCCGAAGTAAAATGGAGGATTGAATTAGAAGACCCCTTTGGCCAGCAAAAGCATTGTTCTCCCACTTTGATAAAAAAATACATTATTTTTACTGAGAGGCGGAGAAATAAACAATGGTCATGAGTTTTATTTATCAACGTAGAAATAATAAAATTCTTAAACAGAATCTTAATTCAGGTTTAAAAAATATTGTGCTATGTCTCTCTTTGATACAATAACTGTCAATATGCTCCAACTATGTAATCTCCTTCCATATGGAATGAGAACATTGGAGAAATTGTCCATGGCTGTGTATTTCAAACAGAAGGCAGGCAGCCAATGGCAAGAAGAATGCGTAACAACTTGTGTGTTCGAATCCTTCTAATCACACTTTTTAAAAATCTTTCATTTGCCTTCCACTCTCCATATTCGCTTCTCTTGTCCACCACCTTAGATGCATTTCACATTGTATTTCAGACCAATCTCTTATTAGCATCAATTTTTTGTCTATTTCGCATTCTAAATAATCCGCTGTTTGACAAGTCCATGTTCAAGACGTGGTGGCACGGCAGTAGATCTACTGCCTTACAACGCCAGAGATGCTCAACGCCCGGTTCGATGCTCACTATGGGTGCTGTCATTAAGGATTTTGTACATTCTCCCTGTGTCTGCGTGGGTTTTCACCAGGAGCTCCGGTTTCCTCCCACACTCCAAAGACGTGCAGGTTTGTAGGTTAAGTGGCTTGGTATAATTGTAAATTGTCCCTAGTACGTAGAGGATAGTGTTAGTGTACGAGAATCGTTGGTCGGCACAGACCCGCTGAGTTACTCCAGCTTTTTGTGCCTATGTTCGGTTTAAACCAGCATCTGCTGTTCCTTCTGACACATTTTTAGATGTGTGCCGTTTTGCGATTTAGAACTATTTTCTCCATGTACACACATGTCAAAGTCGGAACTATAGTTCCATCCTCTTTAACCTTTTGGCTGTATGACTCCATCCATGCTGCCCTTGGCTAGGTATCACAGTGGATGAGTGATCTTAGACAGATGAGAGCCATCATTTCTGGTTTGAGAAGAATTTATCCTTTACTTTCTCCAGATAAGATAGATTATTTATTTCCAGAAACCAATCAAAATTACACCTACTTCATGTCTCTGTGGGATGTTTTAGAGCTCTCAAAGTTCACGCAAGTATTGCAGTTCGCACTTCTCCATTGCTAAGTCTCACGCACTAATGCAAAATGCTTTCTAAAATTAAATGAAAAGATTGCCAGTAATTAACTTGCAGCTTGAAATCTGCAAGTAGCTTTAATTAGCTGAATATACTCATCAAAATACACAACTTGATTAATGGCTAAACATGGGAAAAATATTCCCGAATTAAAACCAGTATTTCATATTATCCACTTCTCCATATAAATTTATAATTATTGAAAATGTTTTCCAGAGCAACTTGAACAAAATGAGCTTTGTGTCCTTTTTGGTCATTTATCATTTTGCTTAGCTTCTTCAAGCTAATTCATCCACTCGGTCGTTTTCCACTTATCCCTCGTGGGTTTTCTCCAGGTGCTCCAGTTTCCACCCACACTCCAAAGACATACAGGCTTGTCGGTTAAATGGCTTTGGTAATATTGTAAATTGTCCCTCGTTTGTAGGATAGTGCTAGTGTACGGGGTGATCGCTGGTCACCGCGGACTCAATGGGCCGAAGGGCTTGTTTCTGCACTGCATCTCTCAAGTTTAAAATCGCTGAAGGGAATGAAATACATGCATCACTGCAAAATCCACAACCAGAAGCAAAGGTGGTCCTGTTTCAATGCATTTACCCCTCCACGTGTTAATCTTTCCTTGTTAATAATATTGTTTACTAAAATACAGATTGTATCATGTAAATTTTTTGTAGATTAATGGAATCAAATTCAATGATAAGTGAAACATAATTCTAACCCAGGAAACGTTACCTATTTCCTTCGCTCCATGGATGCTGCTGCACCCGCTGCACCCGTTTCTCCGGCACTTTTGTCTACCTTTGATTTTCCAGCATCTGCAGTTCCTTCTTAAAAGCTTAGTGGAGTTGCTGGGTCTGTAATTCCATTTCTGTGTTTATTATACTGTTTGCAGAGTACTATGTTTACTTATTAAATACTCTTGCCCTCGTGAGTTCATTGTTCATCCAATATTCTAATATTCTAATAGAAAGAGGACCTCTGACTTGCAGCAAGTCTTGTAATATATTCCGAGCCTGAAATTAGTGGTGAGCTGGAGAGTGAAAAACCTTGACTGAGGATGCAGTCAACGAGTCAGACAGCAAGGAAACAGGTCCCAGAACCAGAGAGCAGAGGTTTAACATCAGAGGGGGGAAAATGTTCAAGAAGATCGGAAAGGTAAGTTTAACATAGAGAGGAGGTGAATATTTGGAATCAGCTGCCAACTCAGAAAACAATCCCAGTTCCTGTGAATAAATTCCTGCTCTGGGAACATTGTTGGGTAAAACCCAGTCTGCAGATTTTGGATGTGACCGCAGAGCTATACAGGAGGCACTTTACAAACTTTCAAACTTTTTATGAGGCAAAGTTTCCCTGCTGTAAATTTTTAAAATTGAAGATAATTGCCATGCAATTATGGCAGGTTGTAGAACACGTTACCTTTCCTAAGTTGCATGAAGGAAAGTCATATTTAGTAGTCATCAGGGAATGTTTTATTCATTTCACTTTTAATAGCGCAAGATAGAGAACAATTGCTACAAGATAATCACTTTCTGTCGATTTTTAACTTTTTAATGAATTCAATTTTTTTTTAGATTAGATGCTTATTAAATGGTCTCCCACAGATGAGGAGAGATGAGCTCATTGAGGAGTAAAATAATCTATTTTACTTCTAAGCTTCCTTATTCTTTGATGATATGGAGCCATCTTCCAGCAAGAACCCTCCTATGTCAGTAATGTTCTTTATCATTATATTCACTAGTGTGGGACTGGAGTCGGGTTGGGTAGCATCTCTGGAGAAAATCGATAGGTGAAGTTTTGGGGATTGAGTCCCTTCTTCAAACGGTTGGACAAAACGGCTTGTACTCTGATACCATGGGTTTCAGTCTCAGATTCAGTGAAAGCACTTGGTGGTGGTGGCACAACGGTAGAGTTGCGATATCAATCATCACTTCATCATTGAGTTGGACTGCAATTTACTGTTTCAACACATACCCATTAAGAACTAATGGGGCGGCACGGTGGCGCAGCGGTAGAGTTGCTGCCTCACTGTGCCAGAGACCCGGGTCGATCCTGACCATGGGTGCTGACTGTACGGAGTTTGCACGTTCTCCCTATGACCGCGTGGGTTTTCTCCTGGTGCTCCGGTTTAATCCCACACTCCAAAGACGTGCGGGTTTGTAGGTTAATTGGCTGTGGTAAAAATTGTAAATTGTCCCAAGTGTGTTGGATGGTGCTAGAGTATGGACTTGGTGGGCCGAAGGGCCTGTTTCCGCGCTGCATCTCTGAACTAAACTAAATTGAGTTAGACTGGCAAGTTACTGCACCAGCACATACCCATTAAGAACTCGACCTAAGTTACTCAGACTCATTTCTCACAGTGCCTGCATACAGCATGTCCATGGGAAGTGTGTCATGCTGTTTCAGTGCTGTTCTCTCAGCTCTCAGAAGTATCTGAAAAGTGCTTCACCTGCAATTAATTCCTTTGAAGTGGCGTTCGACCCTCACTTTTTTTTTGTAATCAAGAGCTTATCTTAACCACTCAACATTTAGTCAAACTAATGTAACCTGCCATGACTTTATTTGAAAGGCTTCTTATCTCAATTGGATGCTCTAACCCTGTATACAGAGAGAAGTGGGCCCTGTAATTACTTCTCTGAGGTGAAACCAATCTAAAATACCAGATTTATTTTTTTATAAAGAAGGAAGCAACTCACATTACATAGAAACGATTCTTCTCAGTTCAAAATATTGTCACGTGTACAGAGATACAGTGCAAACCTTTGTTCTGCCTGTGATCCAACAAATCATACTACCTCAAGTAATGTAAAAAGGAATATACAACAGAGTGCAGAGTATGCGGTTACAGCTACTGAGAAAGTGCAGGTTAAAAATATAAGTGCAAGAGCCATAGGGAGGTTGATTGGAAGATTGGGCAATTCATATCTAGCATACGAGAGATCCATTCAAGACTCTGACAACAGCGGGGAAGAAGCTGATTGTGAATGGGATGGGACACGATTTTAAGCTTTTGTTTCTTCCCTCCAAACGGGAGAGGGAAGAAGAGAGAATAACCATGGTGTGGGTGGTTCTTGATCATGTTGGCTGCGTTTTGCCAAGCTATTTGAAGTGTAGAGAGGGTAGACACAAAATGCTGGACAGGCAGCGAAGAGAAGGAATGGGTGACATTTCGGGTTGAGGCCATTCTTCAGACCAGCATCTGCAGTTTTTTCTTACACATGAAGTGTAGAGGGAGTGGTTGGGAGAGGGGAGGTGGGGGAAGCGCACTGGTTTGCGTTCAATTTCTCGTGGTTTTGGGCAGAGCCATTGCCATACCAAGCTGAGATACATCCGGATAAACGGCTTTCTCCTGCGCCTGTAAAAATGTGATACATCTAAAGGCAAGCTGAATTTATTTCAAGGTGGGCCATCAAGACTGCTCCGCCATTCATCAAGACTTTGGCTTATAGACCGTAGACTTTAGACTTTGGAGAAGCAGCATGCAAACAGGCCCTTCGGCCCACCGAGACCCCACCGACCAGCGATCCCTGTACACAGCACTATCCTACACACTTGGGACAATTGAAATAAGCCAATACGAAGCACGTCTTTGGATTGTGGGAGGAAACCGAAGCACCGAAGAAAAGCTACATGGTCACAGAGAGAACGTACGAACTCCGTACAGATGGCACCCTTAGTCAGGATCGAACTTGGGTCTCCGCTGCCCCAAGGCAACTTATCACGTGTTTTACCGAGACGTGGCTGACGGGCAACATCCTGTTTGGATCTCCCCGGCTTCACTACGGTATGAGCGGATAGAGACCCGAAGGCGAGTGGGAAGACCAAAGGTGGAGGATTTACTCTGCTTGTGAACAATAGATGGTGTAATCCAGGTCACATAACTGTAAAAGATAAGATCTTTTGTCGGGATATTGAGCTCCTTGTGGCTGGACTAAGACCTTATTATGTTCCGAGGGAGTTCTCCCACATCGTCGCCATTATTGTTTATATTCCTCCTCAAGTGGAGCATGTAGGCGTGCTTGCCGCATGCAGGTGGCATGCTCATGGGGCAGGCCCTTTATTTTCTACGCGGTTGTCTGCTGGGGCAACAGCATTAGTGCAAAAAACACCAAGAAGCTGGACAAACTGGTTAAACGAGCTGGCTCAGTGCTGGAGGGGAGAGTGGACTCTGGGATGGATGTGCTTGAGAGGCGTATGAGGCACAAGATGCAAGTCATCCTGAAAAACCCCGGGCATCCCCTCCATGTAATTCTGGAGAGTCAAAAGAACAACAACCGGCTCCTCTCCCTGCCCTGTAGAACGGAGCGGTTCAGGAGATCCTTCACCCCTGCAGCCATTGGATTTTATAATTCGGACCGCTAGGCTATAAGGGGATGCATTTTTGCATTTTAAAATTTTTTAAATGTTAACTATTGGTATTTATTGCTCTCAGATAGTGTCCACATTGTATTTTTATGTATTTTCTGTCTGTGTTCATTTTGAATGTGTAGGTTTGTTGGTTGGGGGCTTCTGGACATCTGAATTTCCCTGAGGGGATCAATAATGTACTTATTATTATTATTATTATTATTATTATTATTATTATTATGATTATGTACCACAGCTCCATCTTCCAGCACCATCACCACATACCTCAAGTCACTTATTTCCAAAAATCTCTGTTGAGAACATAACCGTTGCCAGAGACTCAACGATCCAAAATTTAATAACATTTTTAATCAATATTTTTTTAAATCTCTCCATTTCAATCCATAACGGCTGATACATCATTTAAAGTCTATTACCCTAATTCTAAAAACATTAGCTGATAAACTGTTTCCTTAGATGTTACCTGTTTTATTGTGGATTTAGGACTGGCAGAGGTTTAGTGGTAGAGTTGCTGCCTAATAGCGCCAGAGACCCCGGTTCGATCCCGACTAAGGGTGCCGTCTGTACAGAGTTTGTACATTCTCCCTGTGACCTGTGTGGGTTTTCCCCAGGTGCTCCAGTTCAGGTGCTCCCACACTCCAAAGACATACCCATTTGTAGGTTAATTGGCTTTGATAAAAATTGTACATGGTCCCTAGTGTGTAGGATAGTGCTAGCGTATGGGGAGATTGGTGGTTGGCATGGACTTGATGGGCCAAAGTGCCTGTCTCCGCGCTGTATCTCTAAAATCTAAACTCTACAATAGGAAACAACTCAGCAAGTGCATGATATTTCTCAGCAGATAAAATCGCAGATTTATTTGTGAAGCTTAATCAGATGTGACCTGTTAATTTTAGAAAAGATGGAATAGAAATGCAGTTTTCATGTAGCCAAAACAAATGTTATAATTGCATAATTGTACAAATTCCCTTTATGTGAAGAAATGATAATTGTTGCTGTTGTTGGTTATTTTCGTTCATTTGAAGCAATTACCTCTGCAAATGCAAATGGTTCTAATACATTGGCTTTCAACTAATTGTACAGAGCAAACATCGTAATTATATGAGATTTTTGTTTGGAATTATTTTTGACAATGTCTTACTACTTTATAAGTAGATCTGCAAACGACAATCTCCAGCATGTTAACTGTTTTATAAGAACTCTTGGAAAAAGGTTCTGGCTCAAAAGATCACAGACAAACTACAGTTACTGTTACAGTTTATTGTCACGTGTATCGAGGCACAGGGAAATGCTTTTTATGGCGTGCTAACCAGTCCGCGGAAAGACAATACATGATTACAATCGAGCCATTTACAGTGTCTAGATACATGATAAGGGAGTAACGGTTAATGCAAGTTAAAGCCAGCAAAGTCCAATCAAGAATATTCATGTGTCACCACAAACTATTCATTACCTTTATTGCATACATTCAAATTATTACCACATGTCCGAAGAAGGGTCCCGACCTGAAAGTCACAAATCCATTTAATCCAGAGATGCTGCCAGACCTGTTGAGTTACTCCAGCATATTGTGCCTATCTTTGATATAAACCTTCATCTGCAGTTCCTCTTTACTACCATTACCTTAAGCTCTCTGGACCCTGATTTCTGTGCTCTCTTGTAATATATCTTGAATCCTTTTCAATAATTATTTCTGTGACATTTCCTAATAAATCTTTGTTTGTAAAATATCTAACCAGCTGTGTCAAGCTTTGTTCAAGCTGTTTCAAGCCAACAGCCTGGCTTGAACAGCATATAGTTCTGGAGCTCGGTCTTTACTTTAGACATACAGCATGGAGACGAACCCTTCAACCTACCGAACACGCAGTGACCAGGGTTCGCCACATACACTATCCTAGAAGCCTTCTTCTTCTTGCGTATGGCGTGCACAGCCTAAAGTTGCAGGACAACTTGTTCTATTTGATCTTATTTGATTGTGCACGCCGGGTTGATTGCATTCGTCGAAACAGGGCGGACCACGTGAAGGTTGCAATCTTCCACCCCGATTAGCCTTCAAACCTGCACGTCTTTCGAGTGTGGGAGAAAGCTGGAGCACCCAGAAAAAACCCACGCGGTAACAGGGAGAACGTACAAACTCCGTACAGACAGTGGTCAGGATCGAACCCAGTTCTCTGGTGCTGTAAAGGAACTGTCCCACTTACACGACCTTTGCAGGCTGTGTGGTTGTGAGAGGTCTCCTATGGTCGTGAGAGGTCTCCAAAGAGTTGTCGCGTCTTTCTGGTCGCCGCTGAATTTTCAACATGTTGAAAATTTTGGCGACCTGTCACGGGTGCCAGCAGTTGCCTGTAAAGGTCACGTAGGTGGGACAGGCCTTTAAGACAGCAACTCTACCGCTGCGCCACTGTCCACTCTTCAGGACCACAACTGGGATATTGCTTGGCCCTGTAGCCCTTGATGTATCTGGCACTCTCAGCCATTTCTTGATATTGTATAGATAATCTTTCCTGAAGACTGGTGTCCATGTGGCAGGGATGGAAGGAGGACTATGAGGTTCATCATCTCCTTGGCATTATTTGGTGAAAATGCTGTGAGTGCTTCAGCTTTGTGCAGACCTCGCATGCTGGCCTCAGCATCATTAAAGACACTGATGTATTTCTGGTCTACATCGGTGAGACCAAGCGTAGGCTTGGCGATCGCTTTGCCCAACACCTCCGCTCAGTTTGCAATAACCAACCTGATCTCCCGGTGGCTCAGCACTTCAACTCCCCCTCCCATTCAGAATCCATCATTTCCGTCCTGAGCCTCTTCCATGGCCAGAGTGAGTCCCTCCGCAAATTGGAAGAGCAGCACTTCATATTTTGCTTGGGCAATTTACACTCCAGCGATATGACCATTGGCTATTTCAGGTAGTCCTTGCTTTCTCCATCTTTCCCCTCCCCTTCGCAGCTCTGCCTCGGCCTACTATCTCCGCCTCTTCCTTCCTTCTTCCCGCCCCCCTCCCCCCCCCTCCACCCCCACATCAGTCTGAAGAAGGGTCTCGACCCAAAACATCACCTATTCCTTCGCTCCATAGATGCAGCCTCACCCGCTGAGTTTCTCAAGCATTTTTGTCTACCTGATGTATTTCGAGCCTCCTTCCATTAGCTGTGGAGTTGTCCACTGCCGTTTAATCGGCCAGTCACCCTGCTCCTTTCCCCTCCTTCATACATTCCCATCCCCAAATCGCCCACTTCCTTTTCATCCCCCCTCTTTCCGCTCCTTCCTTGTCACCTTTCCCCGACTTCCCTCCCTCTGGCTTTACATTTTGCTTATCGTCTCTCCTTAGCTGACTCCCCTTTGTCTCCTTGTCACCCCTGGCCTTACTCCACCCATCTGCCAAGCAGCTAAGTTGGGCCAAAGGGCTTATTTCCACACTGTACGACTCTACACTGTCCAGAATAAGGGGTCACAGTCTAAGGATAAGGGGGAATTCCTTTAGGACCGAAATGAGGAAAACATTCTTTACACAGAGAGTGGTGAGTCTCTGGAATTCTCTGCCACAGAAGGTAGTTGAGGCTAGTTCATTGGCTATATTTAAGAGGCCGTTAGATGTGGCACTTGTGGCTAAAGGGATCAGGGGGTATGGAGAGAAGGCAGGTACGGGATACTGAGTTGGATGATCAGCCACGATCACATTGAATGGCGGTGCAGGCTCGAAGGGCCGAATGGCCTACTCCTGCACCTATTTTCTATGTTTCTATGTTTCTATGACTATGAATGGCAGAGCAGACTCGACGGGCCGAATGGCTGAATTCTGCTCCGATGTCTATGGTCTTATGGTGATTAAGATCTTCCTAGGCAAAATAAAAACAAGAAGAGATTAATGGATAATTTAAATTTCATTCCTTAATACTAAAAAGGAGGCAGATAAAAGACATATAGAGAAGGCACAAATAGATGAATGTTTGCAGAAATTAACAACTGAATCCATGCATGTTTTAGTTTTGTTTAGTTTAGAGATACAGCCCACTGAATCCACGCCGGCCAACGATCCCCGCACACTAACACTATCCCACACACACTGGAGACAATTTACAATTTTACCAAGCCAATTAACCTAAAGACCTGCAAGTCTTTGGAGTGTGGGAGGAAACTGGAGCTCCCGGAGAAAACCCACGCACGTCACTGGGAGAACGTGCAAACTCCCAACCAGGGTCAAACCAGGGTCTCTGGTGCTGTATGGCAGCAATTCTACCGCTGTGCCACCGTGCTGCCCCAAATGTGTGAGGGCTGGACAGACATCGGATTCGTTTCTATCCCCCTCTTCTGTGACTCAGAATGAAAAACAAATCTAAATACATCTTTTTGAAGAAGTCATTATTCTGCATCTACAGTAGATGGCCAACAGTATCCTGTCAGCGAGCCATGAGGAAGAAAATATTCTTGTTTGAGTAAGCCAGTCGGTCTTATGACTTTCACAAAGACCTCCTGATAAACAGCATTCATGCAGTATAATTTATTCATAGGCATATGCTCATTCAATTTGAGAAATATGGATTTCAAGTAAATGTAAGTTGTAATGCAATTTACATCTTCACATCTCACAACGTTATTGTCTTTGATTAATTAATCAGAGGAAGGGTTGTGAAGATTGGAGTATTTGTAGCATCACAATGAGAATAATGGTGAGGAATTGCATCTTGGATCTGCTGAGCTTTAAATTAAATTCATTCAATCACTCTGCTGCCACTAAAATATGTTTTTTATTTATTTATGATATGCTTATTGCTGGCCTTAGTCAGTGAGTGGAAAGGTGGTTTTGCGTTTCAATTTTATTTTTTCATAGGTTTGCTCTTCCACCTATTTATTACCAATGTGTAGGAAGGGACCACAGATGCTGGTTTAATCCGAAGATAGATACAAAATGCTGGAGTAACTCAGCGGGACAGGCAGCATCTCTTGAGAGAAGGAGTGGGTGGCGTTTCCGAAGAAGAGTTTCGACCGAAAACGTCACCCATTCCTCTCCAGAGATGCTGTCTGTCCCCTGACGTTCTCCAGCATTGTGTGTCTATTTTCCTCCTATCATCTGACAGGCTTGACCTGTCCCTCATCCCCTCCAGCATTCTTCTTTCCACCCTGCTCCCCACAAACCATCTGATGAAATCTCCCAAGCTGAAATGGCACCTACCCAGCGCTGCCTGACAGGTCCACCACCAATTTTCCGGCACCCTTGGTTCCCGAACCTTTCTGGATTATCCATTTTGCCGGACCCACAGAGGTCACAGCCTCTGGGGGGAGTCCAGCTGTACTGGAACAGTCCACCGAGGCCATCGAGGGGCCGAGGCACTGGCCCGCAAAGACAGCCTCAGAAGTCAGCTATGGGAACGGATCTGATGGCTCTGGCCGGGCTGGAGTTCCAGGGCACTGGCTGCAAGAGGCTAATTCAACCCGATGAGTTTGAGATCAGCCAACTCACCTGACCAAGGCAACACATTTTCAGGGAGACTTCCGGGGATTGATTTCACATGCGTTCACGTAATTCTGTCCGGATTAAAAGAGGTTCCAGGTTACCAGTTGCTGGAAAATCAGTGGTGGACCTGTACTTTAGCACTTTGTGTCTTTTTTTTATAAATCAGCATCTGCAGTTCCTTGCTTCTAAATAAGCATCATGTTAGTTAACCTGGACAAGCTGGGCACAGATTTCCGTGCTGCAGAGTGCTTTAGCAGTAGAGCTACTGGCTTAGAGTGCCAGAGACTTGGGTTTGAACCAGACTACAGGTGCTGGTCTGTACGGAGTTTGTAGGTTCTCCCCGTGACCTGCGTGGGTTTTTCTCCAAGATCTTCAGTTTCCACCCACAATCCAAAGATGTACAGGTTTGTTGGTTAGTTGGCCTGGTGTAAATGTAAAAATGTCCCCAGTGTGTGTAGGATAGTGTTAATTTGCTAGGATCGCTGGTCGGCATGGACTTGGTGGGCCGAAGGGCCTGTTACCGTGCTGCATCTCTAAACCAAACTAAACTAAACTCTGAAGAAGGGTTTCGGCCTGAAACGTTGCCTATCTCCTTCGCTCCATAGATGCTGCTGCATCCGTTGAGTTTCTGCAGCATTTTGTGTACCCTAAACTAAACTATATATCTGTATGGCTCATTGATTTTTCAGCATCCACCACAGTGAAAATAATTAGAGCTCTCTGGAGCAAAGTAGAAAGAATTCCAAGCCCCAGTGACCTTTGCTTTTCTTTAATAGCGTGCCGGGATATTCTGATAAATCACTGTGTTACTGTGCCTGTTATCATTTAAAATGGAAGACACCAAGATAACACATAAATACTGTAAACATTGAGCAGAGCAGGCAGCAAACCAGAGAATGAAATGGAGTTAGAGTTCCAGGTCAAGGACCTTTCAAATGATCATCAATAACAATAACTGAGGTCACAGCTTCAGAATAAAAGGACTTACTTTTAGGAAGGAAATGCAGAGGAAATTTGTTCACAATTTCACAAGTTATAGGTGTAGAATTAAGCCATACAGCCCATCGAGTTTACTCCGTCATTCAGTCATGGCCTATCTCTGCCTCCAGGGAACTTAAGGAGGTGGTGCTAGAAATTGTGGATGGATTGGTGATCACTTTCCAATGTTCTATAGATTCAGGATCAGTTCCTGTGGATTGGAGGATAGCTAATGTTATCCCACTTTTGAAGAAAGGAGCGAGAGAGAAAACGGGGAATTACAGACCAGTTAGCCTGACTTCGGTGGTGGGAAAGATGCTGGAGTCAATTATTAAAGATGAAATAGCCGCACATTTGGATAGTAGTGACAGGGTCGGTCCGAGTCAGCTTGGATTTACGAAGGGGAAATCATGCTTGACTAATCTTCTGGACATTTTGAGGATGTAACTAGGAAAGTGGACAAGGGAGAGCAGGAATGGATGTAGTGTACCTGGACTTCAGAAAGCCTTTCATAATGTCCAACATAGCAGTGGGCACAATTAGAGCACATGGTATTGGGGGTAGGGTACTGACATGGATAGAACATTGGTTGGCAGACAGGAAACAAAGAGTAGATATTAATGGGTCCCTTTCAGAATGGTAGGCAGTGACTGATGGAGTACCGCAAGACTTGGTGCTGGGACCGCAGCTATTTACAATATACATTAATATTTTAGATGAAGGGATTAAAAGTAACATTAGCAAGTTTGCAGATGACATAAAGCTGTGTGGCAATGTGAACTGTGAGGAGAATGCTATGAGGATGCCATGTGACTTGGACAGGTTGGGTGAGTGGGCAGATGCATGGCAGATGCAATATAATGTGGTTAAATGTGAGGTTATCCACTTTGGTGGCAAGAACACGAGGACAGATTATTATCTGAATGGTGTCAAGTTAGGAAAAGGGGAAGTACAACAAGATCTGGATGTCCTTGTACATCAGTCACTGAAAGTAAGCATGAAGGTATAGCAGGCTTACTTTCAATAAGAAAGCTAATGGCATGTTGGCCTTCATAACAGGAGAAGTTGAGTATAGGAGCAAAGAGGTCCTTCTGCAGTTGTACAGAGCCCTGGTGAGACCACACCTGGAGTGTTGTGTGCAGGTTTGTTCTCCAAATTTGAGGAAGGTCATTCTTGCTATTGAGGGAGTGCAGCATAGGTTCACGGGGTTAATTCCCAGGATGGTGGGACTGTCATATGTTGATAGAATGGAGCGACTAGGCTTGTATACACTGGAATTTTGAAGAATGAAAGGGGATCTTATTGAAACATATAAGATTATTAATGGATTGGACACGTTAGAGGCAGGAAACATGTTCCAAATGTTAGGAGAGTCCAGAACCAGGGGCACAGTTTAGGAATAAGAGGTAGGCCATTTAGGATGGAGATGAGGAAAAACTTTTTTTAACCAGAGTTGTGAATCTGTGGAATTATCTGCCTCAGAAGGCAGTGGAGGCCGATTCTCTGGATACTTTCAAGAGAGAGTTAAATAGAGCTCTTAAAGATAGCGGAGTCAGGGGATATGGGGAGAACGGGGTACTGATTGTGGATGATCAGCCATGATCACAGTGAGTGGTGGTGCTGGCTGAAAGGACCGAATGGCCTACTCCTGCACCTATTGTCTATTGTCTATTGTCTCATCTCACTTTCCTGCCTTCTCCCCATAACCCTTGACACCCGTTCTAATCTAGAATCTGTCTATCTCTGCCTAAGAAACTTAAACCCTCTGCCTCAGTCCGAGGGTGGTGAATCTGTGAACTTCATTCCCACAGAAGGCTGTCAAGGCCAAGTCAATGGATATTTTTAAGGCAGAGATAGATAGATTCTCGATCAGTACGGGTGTCAGGGGTTATGGGGTGAAGGCAGGAGACTGGGGTTGAGAGGGAACGATGTATCAGCCATGATTGCATGGCGGAGTAGACTCGATGGGCCAAATGGCCTACTTCTGCTTCTACAACTTATAAACTTATAAATCTGCCTCTTATTCTAGTATGGTAGCAGCATTTTCCCACTTGCATTTCCTTTTTTCAGCGTCTGCGGCATTTTGTTTTATTTTAGCAGAAGCACCTCATGTGGTTGACTTAATTCTGCACATCCATCACGAGAATGTCATTTTGAATTTGTTTCATCTCTAAAGGAAAGTAGTCACTCGTTGGCAACTTGCCAAGTCCAGGATTGATCACCTCTACGCTGACACCTGCCGCTGGCAGGTCCTAAGAGTAGGAGCCTACACACTGTAAGTCACGCAGCCAGATTGCACTGGTGTGGGCCAGCTGTCCAGAATAATTACCGTAGGGACTCTGCAAACCTGCATCTACCTTGACCAGCCTTGGGTGGCCCATCTTGCTGGGGCAAAGAAGGAAAGCTTCCAAGCTAAAATTGTTTTTCTAAATTCCCTAACAATTAAGATTCTATTTTGTTCAGTTTAGCTCAGAGATACAGTGAGGAAACAGGCCCTTTGGCACACCAAGTCGGCACCGACCAGCAATCACCCCGTACACTAAAGAACCTGTCCCACTTGCCGATTTTTTCGGCGACTCCAAGCATCATGTCAGTGTCGCCAAAAGATTCAGAACGTTTCAAAATTCAGCGGCGGCACTTGAAAAAACACCGCGCGTCAATACGTCATCACGCCGCATCAGGCCTTGTATTTTGTGGTGACCTGATACGCCAGTCAACGAAGCCGGCAGTCGCCGAAAACAATCATCAAGTGGGACAGGCCCTTAACGTTACTTTAAGGGCCTGTCCCACCAGCATGCAACTCTATGCGATGAGCGCGACCTAACGTGGTCGCTTGAGCCGTCCGGCGTCGCGGGGCCGGTCCCACTTCGATCGCCGGAGCCGTGCGGAATTGTGCGGAGTTCATCCTGACATCGTGCGGGGTTCCGAAATTTCGCGCAGCAACGGCTTGTCGGCTCGCAGTCGCCTCGATGCATTACACACCGCCTCGACGTCGTGCCTCAGTGAACCTATCTTTAGGTGCCTCCATGACTCTCTATGTGTGTGGCTCCATGGCCCTCTGTGTGTGTGCCTCTGTGCCCCTCTCTGTGTGCCCCTCTCTGTCCTGGCGAACTTACCTTTAAGACTTCGCTCCAAGTTCGCCTCACTTTGCGCTGCGTTGCACCAATCACCCTACCTCCGCGCGGCCCTCGCTGCCGGTTTGGCCACGCTTGCCGCATGCAGGCGCATGCTGCTGGGAACGGCCCTGTACAGGGGATCACCCGACCTCCGTGCGGCCCCCGCTTCTAGTTTGATCGCGCTCATCGCATGGAGTCGGATGCTGGTAGGACAGGCCCTTTACGCACTAGAGACAATTTTCAATTTTACCCAAGCCAATTAACCTACAAACCTTCACGTCTTTGCTGCGTGGGATGAAATTGGAGCAACTGGAGTAAACCTACGCAATCACAGGGAGAATGTACAAACTCCATACAGACAAGCGCCCGTAGTCAGGATCGAACCCGGGTCTCTGGTGCCGTAAGACCGTAGCTCTACCGCTGCGCCATCATGCCTCCACTTCGGCCAGTCTTGCATGGTCCATCTGGGGACAAGAAGGAAAGCATCCAAGCTGAAATTGTTTTTTGAATTCCATAACAATTAAGATACTATTTAGTCGAAGGAATCCCAAAATAGTACCTCCCCAAGTTAAGTGAAGAACATTACTTTTGATTAATTTTGTAATATTCAACTGCACTTTAACTGCAGAGTTTATTTTAGTTTAGTTTAGTTTAGTTCGGTTTAGTTTAGTTTATTGTCACATGTGCAAACGTGCAGTCAAAATCTTTTCTGTTGCGTGCTATCTAGTCAGTGGAAAGACTATATTTGGTTACAATTAAGCCGTTCACAATAACATCCAGTAAATCTGATTAAAGATCAACAGGGGGTCTCCATTAAGATAGATGGTACCTCAGGACCGCTCTCTAGTTGGTGATAGGATGGTTCAGTTGCCTGATAACAGCTGGGTAGAAACTGTCACTGAATCTGGAGGTGTGCATATTCCCACTTCTGTGCCTCTTGCTTGCTGGGAGAGGGGAGAAGAGGGGGTGACCAGGGTGAGAATGGCCCTTGATTACGCTGCTTGCCTTGCCGAGGCAGTGTGAAGTATAGATCACTTTTCTTAACAGAGGTTTGCATCCCCTCTCTCTGATCCTCCCCCATCCTAGTCGTTGCACCACTTTCAATGTCGTCCTGGTGAGTTTCACTGTCTGTAACTCGTTTTCACCTAGCCCACAGCTGACAATGGCCTGGTTCCTTTGCCATTGTTTCTATTTTTGCATATCTTACATTCATTTGTTCTATATCTGTCTACATCACGGTTTATATCTCTCGTTTCACTTCACCCTGAATCTCAGTCTGAAGAAGGGTCTCAACCCGAAACATCACCTATTGCTTTTCTCCGGAGATGCTGTCTGACCCGCTGAGGTACTCCAGCATCTTGGGCCTAGCAGAAGATAACAAGCCTGATTCAGGATTCCAGCCGTGGGCATGTGAACAGCACAATTTGACTAACATAGCTAACAGATAGTAGGCAAGGTCTCACTTGCAAGGATGTGGGCATAGGAGAACACTAAGTGAACCTGCCCCACTGCTGCAAGATCATTCCCACCTCTCGCCCTTCAGTCCCCAAATCAAAATGTACTTTTTCCATATTTTTCAATGATCACCTTGTTCAAGTAACATATTTAATTATTAAACACGCAGACAAATGTAAACATATCTGGTAGACTTAAGTCTTTAAATTCTGCCCTTTCAAGAGATACGCCACGGGGGGTGTGAAATAATCAGTTCTGAATGTACCGAAAGTATTTTGGACTTCATTGTCTATTGTTAAATTTGATTCTGGCCTCGGTTGTGATGAATGTCTTCCTTTCAAACCTCCTTCTGAGACCAATTGTTGCATTTCCTTTGGGAGGGAAAATATTATTTTCTTCTTTTTGTATTTGCCACCGACTGCTGTAAAACCCAGCATGATTTTTTTTCTAATAATTCTACAACTCGTATGTAAACCTATTGATTTCTCAATTAAATTTTTTTTTAAAATACATTCTGCAAAAACGTTTGATGTCAACGTTTTATACCATACACGACTCTGTCCACATCATGCAAAAAGAGAAGAAATGTCAGAACTAAGAATCAGCGATCACGACTACATAGACTTTCCTTGCAGTATTAGCCGTGACTGATTTATTTCTGTTTTAGATATGTATTTTTGGATGCTTCAAATATATTTTTCTTTGTTCAGAGAAAACAACGTGGATTTTTAACTGCTTTTGCCATCATTACATTGTTTAAGCGGGAATAACAATAATATGCAATTGTACATCATCAGAGTCTGTGAGATGGAAAGATGTTCTCTGATGTATGTGATACTGTAGGAGAGAAACATAGAAACATAGACAATAGGTGCAGGAGTAGGCCATTCGGCCCTTCGAGCCAGCACCGCCATTCAATATGATCATGGCTGATCATCCAAAATCAGTACCCCGTTCCTGCCTTCTCTCCATATCCCTTGATTCCGTTAGCCCTCAGAGCTACTGTATATCTACTGTATACTCTCTCTTGAATACATCAAAGATAATCACGATGAATGTCACTTCTGCAATTTGATTCTATTGACTTATTCATTACCCAATGTAGGCCTCTCAGAAATGTATTCACCATGTTAAAATATCCTCGCAGTCAACTCTAATCCAAACAAACTACCCCCATCTTAACTGGTCACATCTCATAACTGTGTGCAGGAAGGAACTGCAGGTAGACACAAAATGCTGGAGTACAGCTCTTTCTTACACAAGGAACTGCAGGTGCTGGTTTAAACCAAAGATAGACACAAAAAGCTGGAGTAACTCACCGGGTCAGACAGCATCTCTGGAGAAAAGGAACAGGTGGCGTTTTAGGTCAAGGCCAGAAACATCTCATAACTAGGTATTTGTCCCAGCGATTGTATTGAAACTCTCCCCTCGATCCTCTTCACTGCCGCCAAACCCTTCCTGCTGCATCGAGAATATAACGTCATCAAACTGTAAGCTAAGTGGATTGTCTACAGTTATCTACAGTTCCACCAATGTCTTCCTGCACTTTTCCAATCAAATCCAAAACGATGGTTTCCATATTTGATTGTGCCTCACCCTATAAGGCGATGTATCGGGTATATCCTCTGCATCATAATACTACCCATTCTGCTGACTTCAGCAATTTGAGAAATAGTCCAACAGTCGCATGGAAACAGGCCCTTCAGCCCGACTTGATCACGCTGACCAATGTTCCCCATCTATTCTAGACCCACCTGCCTTTGTTTGGCCCATATCCCTCTCAACCTATCCCATCCATGTACCTGTCTAAATATTTTTTAAACTTTGTGATTGTACTTGCCTGAACTACCTCCTCCAACAGCTGGCTCCATATACCCCCACCCTTTGTGTGAAAAAGTTACCTCTCATGGGCCTGTCCCACTTTGGCGATTCTTTGGGCGACTGTCAAGGCGTAACAGGTTGCCGAAAAAACGGCGACAGGACCACCCCATGACAATGTCTACGACTATGTCTACAACGACCTACCATTGAGTCAAGTTATCGACAACCGGCGATCCACTAGGACGTCCACCTACGTCCATCTGCGACAAGCTACAACTAGGTAAGACAATTCAGTCACCGGTTCCTGTCGCCGGTTGACGTAGGTAGATGCAGGTAGTCGCCAATGGAATTCACCAAAGTCAGCACCGGCGACAACCTACGTCATCCTGGCGACAACCTACGACAGCACCTACGTCACGAGAAGTCAAGCTACGCTACGCTTCTTTGGGCGACTGAGGAGACTACTCACGACCATACAGGCGACACCTAGGCGACCAGGTGGCGACAGCCTAGTCGCCTGTAGTCACCTAAAAAAATCGCCTAAGTGGGACAGGGGCATCATGATCCTCTGAAATCTTTTCCCCCCCTCACATTAAACCAAGGTCCTTTGTTCCTCGATTCCTCACTCCTCATCCTCCTGCACTCCAAGGAATAGCGTCATAGCCTGCTCAACCTTCCCCTAAAGCTCAGACCCTCGAGTCCTGGCAATATCCTCGGCAATTTTCTCTGCTCCCTCTCCAGCTTGACAACATCTTTCCTATGACATGGTGCCCAAAACTGAGCACAATACTCTAAATGTGGCCTCACCAATGTCTTATACAACTGCAACATGATCTCCCAACTTCTATTCTCAATACTCTGACTGATGAAGGCCAATGTGCCAAAAGCCTTTTTGACCACCCTATCTACCTGTGACGCCATTTACAATGAACTATATACCTGAGTATCTGTAAAAATATCACTGAGGAGACCAACCTGTCGGGTTCTCAGACTGCTCCTCTAAAATATGCAGAAGTGGGCTTCATGGATTCTCTTGAAGCCTGCGTATGTCAGAGTGGCCTGCAGAACACACACACTGGCCTTTGCAATACATATAAATGTCAGTCCTGGAAATGGCATCTTGCATGCAGCACATCATTAACACCATGTCCTATGCCATAGATGCATGGCATAGCCCACTATGAAGATTGTGGACTCTAATCCACACCGTTAGTCCTTGTTTTTCATCATGTTTTAACGTGCACGGAAATTGGATTGCATCTTCACAAATGGGAAAATGACGCACAATGCTATCTGATTTTTGCATATCAAAGTTTTGTTTCATTCTGAGACTCAAAGTGCTGGACTGACTCAGTGGATCAGGCGGCATCTCTGGAGAACATGGGCATATGAGGTTTTGAGTCAGGTCCTTTCTTCAGACTGATTGGGGCAGGGGGCAGAAAGCTGGAAGAGATGTGGGGGCGTGTCGAAGCCTGGCAAGAGATAGGTGGGTGCAGGTGGGGTGAGTTGGATTGGCAAACGAGTGGCCAATTGCCAGAAATGGGTAAACGACTAAAGGCTGTGAGATAAAATAAGATGATGTGCAAAATGTGAAGTTAGAGGAAGGGATATAGGTAGGAAAGGAACAGGGGAAGGAGAAAGGGTTATTGTAGGTTAGTTATCTGACATTGGAGGATTCAGTGTTGGTTTTGTTTGTGTTGTAAGGTACACAAATGGAATATAATCAATCAGAAGAAGGCTCCCCTGCCAAGCCTTCTAAACCCTCTCTACATTTTAATGTTGTTTCCTATTCCTCTAGACTCTAGAAAGTCCAAGCTTATTCAATCTTTCGCAAATGGCAAACCTACAACCCAGGAATCAGTTTGGTGAATATTTTGCAAGTACGTATCTTCTCTCTTAAGGAAAACAAAACTTGCATATTACTCCCAGTGTGATCTCACCTAGACCTTCAATAGTTGTAAAACGACATATTTACTTGCGCACTCTTGCAGTAAAGAGCAACTATTTCTCCACTGTCCCTACCTGTTAGTTTTCAGTGATTTGTATGCAAGACACTTGCCACCGTGCTCACGGGCAGCACAGAGGCGCAGCGGTAGAGTTGCTGCCTCACAGCGCCAGAGGCCGGGTTCGATCCTGACAGTACGGAGTTTGACCTGCATGGGTTTTCTCCGAGATCTTCAGTTTCCTCCCACAGCCTAAAGACATGCAGATTTGGAGGTTAATTGGCTTGGTGTAAATGCAAGTTGCCCCTAGTGTGTGTGGGATAGTGTTAGTGAGTGGGGATCGCTGGTCAGCGTGGATTTGATGGGCCAAAGGGCCTGTTGATGCGCTGTATCTCTAAACTAAACTAAACTAAACTAAAGACTTCTGAACAAAAATATTTCTCATTCTCTCACCATTTAAAGAATATCCAACATTTCAGTGCTTTTTCCACCAAATGACATAACCTCATATTTTCTCTCCTTGTACCTTTTGTCGTGTTACTGTACACTTACTCAATTTATCTATATCTCTTGGAGACTTTTTTTACATTCTCATCACTATTAACACACACATTTAGCTTCAAGATGTCAGCAAAATAGGAAATATAAGTCAAATCGTCGAGATAAATTGTGAACAATTAGGAAAAAGAAACATAACAAGAAATATCTTAATTGAATATGTTATTAGTTTAATTTATTATTGTGAAATGCTTTTGTTTGCGTGCGATCCAATCACGGAAAAGACTCTTCACGATTACGGTCAAACCGTCCACAGTGCACAGATCAAGGACAAAGAAACAACATCTAGCACAAGATAAGGTCCGATTAAAGATAGTTCAAGGTCTCCAGTGAGGTAGATGTGAGGTCAGGATCACAATCTAGCTGGCGAGAAGACAGTTTAGTTGCCTGATAACAGTTGGGATGAAACTGTCCTTGAATCTGGAGGCGTGCGTTTTCACACTTCTGCACACACCACCCTGGCCACACACTTGTTTCACCACTGCCATAAGGAAGAAGGTACAGGAGCCTGAAAACTGTAAAGTCCATGTTCTGGAACAGCTTCTTCCATACAGCCATCAGCCTATTAAACACTACAACTTCAAATAAGCTCTGAACTACAATAGACTATTATTACCATTACCAGAGGGAGAGGTGGTAAATTTTTTGAATTTTCTCAATTCTGTTAACCCAGACTGCCCCCTCCCCCTCCCCACCTCTCCCTCAGCCCTCAGGCCCTGACATTCCTTCTCCATCTCCCCCCCCCACCCCCCCCCACCCAAGTCGCACTAGCTTCTCATTTTCACACCACAAACAGCTTACAATGGCCTGTTTCCTTTATCATCGATACTTTTTTGCATATCTTTCATTCATTGTTCTTTATCTCTCCACATCACTGTCTATATCTCTCGTTTCCCTGATCCCTGACCAGTCTGAAGAAGGGTCTCGACCCGAAACGTCGCCTATCTCCTTCGCTCCTTAGATGCTGCTGCACCCGCTGAGTTTCTCCAGCTTTTTGTGTAACCAACTGACAATTAAACACTCTTGGCTTGACTTTACTCTTGACCTCTTGCCTGAAGGGAGAGGGAGGAAGAGAGAGTGGTCCTTGATTATGCTGGTGGCCTTGCCGAGGCAGCGTGAAGCACAGATTGAGACAATAGAAGGGAGGTTGGTTTGTATGATGCTACCCAGGAGCATTGACTGGGTGGAATAATTTCTCTTGACTTAGTGGAAGAATTCCTCTTGAGCAAAGCTCTACAACAAGGGTTGATTGTTTAAAAATAAGGTGTCAACTACTAATGACGGAGATGAAGTGAAACCTTCCTCTCAGAATCTTTGGAACTCTTTCTGCAAAGGACAGAGGCAGCGTCTAAATATTTTTAGGCTGAAGTAGATAAATACATAATAAGTGAGAGGGTTCCACATGAAGGCAGGAACATGAGACACAAAAAACTGCAGATGCTGGGATCTTAAGCAAATCACAAAGGTTTCAGAGTAACTCAGTGGGTCAGGCAGCATCTGCAGAGGGAATAGATAGGTGGCATTTCAGGTTGGGATTCTTCTTCAGACTGGCTGTAGTAGGGGGAAGAAAACTGATAAAGGGAGCTGGGAGAAGGACAAAGCCTGGCAAGTGATAACATTTAAGAGACATTTGGACAGGTGCCTGGATAGTATAGGTTTGGAGGGTTATGGGTCCTGACTTATCATCAGGAGCGGGGTCCCTCGCCGGGGACCCCTGGACAGGAGTTTTGACCGTCCTGCAGTCTGCGGTGCTTCTGGTTGCGGCACAAACTTTAAATCTCCGACCACCAGCCTGCGGCCTACACCAGCCTGAAGCCGCGGTCTCCGGTGGGGAGGCACCGATTCAGGGCTTACCTCGGGTTTTTTACCTTGTCTGCACATCTAGACGCCCGCAGCCACGGCTACGGAGGGTTGAGGTCCCGACCAAGGGGGAAAATGGAGGAGGACTGGCCAAATGCTGTGCCTTCCACCACAGTGATGAATGCTGTGGTGGATGTTTATGTTCAATTTTTTGTGTGTTTTTGTGTGTTCTTTATCATTGTACCGCTGCTGGCAAATTCATTTCACTTGTACTTTATGTGCAATGTGACAAATAAAACCGTATTGTATTGTATTGTATTATGGGCCAATTGCGGGCAGGCGGGACTATGTAAATGGAGCATGTTTGTCGGCATGGGTGAGTTGGGCCGAAGGGCCTGTTTCTACGCTGTATCACTCTCTACCTCCTCCAGCAGCTCGTTCCATACACCCACCATCTTTTGTGTTAAAATGTTACCCCTCGGATTCCTATGAAATATTGAAACCTATTTCCTCTGGTTCTCGATTCCCTTACTCACGGCAAGAAACTCTGTGCATCTACCCGATCTATTCCTTTCATGATTTTGTACACCTCGATAAGATCACCCCTCATCCTCCTGCACTCCAAGAAATAGAGCCCCATCCTACTCAACCTCTCCCTATAGCTCAGACCCTCTAGTCCTGGCAACATCCTCGTAAATCATCTCTGAACCCTTTTCAGCTAGACAACATCTTTCCCATAACACGGTGCCCAGAACTGAACACAATACTCTAAATGCGGCCTCACTAACGTCTTATACAACTGCAACATGACGTCCCAGCTTATCTCTCTATGACTCTATGATAGGTGTAATGAGAAGTTGCAGTTAAGAATCTATAAATCTATTAATCCATTATTATCCATGAATCTATTAACTGGGGGAACAAGCTTGAGGGGCAGAGTGGCCTTTCCCTGTTCCTGAGTAACACATTGTGCACACAAACCTGAGAAGGACTGGTTTACCTCCACAGTTTGCCTTCAACCAGTTAACCAGCTATCAATCCACAGTTGTCTATCACCCTATTTCCATTTGCTCTAACCTTGTTGATCATCGCCCTGTGTGGAACCTTATTAAAAACCAGAAAATCTATATGCACCACATCCACCGATAGCCCTCAGCGACTCTGTCAGTTCCTTCCTCGACAAACTCCAGTGCATTAGTCAAACATGATTTCCCTTTCATGAATCTATGATGAATCCACTCAATCATGTCATTATTTTTGAAGCTCCTTGATAGCATACACTTTATTTTAGATTCTTTATTCTGGATTAAAGGGGCAGAGGTTTAGAGATCGTAGCCTGAAGGTGAAGGGGAAAAGATTGAATAGGCATCTGAGGGGTAACGTTTTCACACAAAGGGTGGTGGGTGTATGGAACAGGCTGCCAGAGGAGGTGGTTGAGGCAGGGACTACCCTAACTTTCACGAAACAGTTAGACAGCTACATGGAAAGGTCTGGTGGGATATGGGCCAAACATGGGCAGTGTAGTCGCCACGTTGGCGGGTGTGGGGACGTTGGCCAGTGTCCTCGCTGTATCCCTCTATAACTCGCTGAAAATCAGAAAAATGTGGCTGAAAACCCTTGATGAAGGTAGGAAGAACCCGTGAATATTTTGTAGCCCACCCTACACAATAGCGAACCGATCCATTCCATTTCACTGGGGGTTACACACAAAGCTGGAGAAACTCAGCGGGTGCAGCAGCATCTAAGGAGCGAAGGAGATAGGCGACGTTTCGGGTCGAGACCCTTTCCATTTCACTTTTCTGTTGAGCCTGCCAGCCATGTTGCAAAGCCCGTAACAATGTTCACACAATAAAAATGTAAATATCTCCATTTAATCATTTTGATGGTGCATATCCACATTGAATCCTGCATGCTAAGCAGCTGACATATTTCAAAATGGTTTTAATCATACGGAAATTCAAACAAACTATCACGATAATAATCTGCAGGTGATAAATATCACTCGTCTATCCAGGCTCCTAATGCAGTTAGATGAATAATTTGGGCCTCCTGGTATCCTGTAAATTTTATTCATAGCAATATCATTATTTATGCTCCTGAACTGAACATGTTCCTATTTCTGCTCTGATAACTAAAGATTAAGATAAGAGACACAAAGGCACAGCGGAGTTTGACAATGTTGATCTAAATTCTCTGTCGAGAGACAAATGAGTTAGTCTTGTTGGTTAATATGTTTATTTCATATGCTGGGTGATGGATAATGAGTTTTTCTTCCGCAGCAACATCTTCTTAATGAAGAAGTTAGTTGCGAAATGGCGTTTTGCCAACTCACCATTTACTAACGGCGCGATGGAGTGGACTGCCTGAATCAATCTTTGACCTTTGCAGATCATTACCCCACACACATGCTGCAGGTCGTCATCCAAATCCATTTTGCATATGTGTCTGTTACTTATATAGCTATAATTTGTTTTGCTTTAGAGGGAAGGGATCAAATTTACTTCTCACCTGCGTTAAAGTTTGGCTCCATGAACAACTATGTTGTACTCAAGAGGTCAATGGGGATCATAGGGATTTTCTTTTGCCAAGGTACTTGACACTGAAAACTACAGATGGTGTTGAGCTCGGCTTCAACACCATCAGCCGCTCCAAACTTCATCGTCAAATTTTTCAAAACAGAAGACTCTGCTCATCCCAATGTTCTTGTATCCTCGTCTTCCTCATTGACAGGCCGCAATCGTTATGAATTGGCAACAGATGTATAGGAAGGAACTGCAGATGCTGGTTTATACTGAAGATAGACACAAAATGCTGGAGTAACTCAGCGGGACTGGCAGCATCTCTGGAGGAAAGGAATAGGTGACGTTTTGGGTCAGAACCCTTCCACAGGTGATTGCAACAATACATCCTCCTTGACAACGATCAACACAGGCGCACCTCAAGGCTGTGCGGTCAGTTCCCTGCTCTACGGTCTCTATACCTATTGGGCGACACGGTGGCGCAGTGGTAGGTTTACTGCGTAACAGCACCAGGGTTCAATCCTGACTATGAGTGCTGTCTGTACGGAGTTTGTATAATCTCCCCCTGACCGCGTGGATTTTCCCCAGGTGCTCCGGTGACCTCTCACACACCAAAGACGTGCGGGTTTGAGGGTTAGTTGGCTTTCATAAATTGTCCCGAGTGTGTACGTGTTATTGTGTGCACTAACTCTGTGGGCCAAAGGCCCTGTTTCCACACTGTATCTCTAAACTAAACTAAACGGAACCAATTTTTAAAACAAAGCCGTCTGAAGAAGGGTCCCAACCCGAAAACATCACCTATCCTTTGTCTCCAGAGATGCTGCCTGACCCACTGAGTTCCTCCAGCACTGTGTGCTTATCTTCGCCATTTTCCAGCATCTGCACTTCCTTTCGACACACTCTCTTTAAAAAAAAAATGAAGGCAGAATTAGTTTCTGCGTTTTAGACTGAAAATGGAGAGGATTCATACATAAGGTGTGAATTCTGAGGCATAGGCTTTATGATATGAAACTGCAGGATGTTCATTACCTTCGACAGTGCATTATTGCAGCCTTGTGTGGGTTGAGACTGCGGGGGAAGGAACAAGAGAATAATTACTTTATGGCCCGCATTTACATAAGTCTTCCAGCGTTGAAGCATTCTTTGAATTCTACGCAGAAGACCTGTTGTCAATGCTTCAAGCACGTTCCGTAATGATGATATTTTACAAGGTTTCACATGGACACAATGAAGATAAATTAAGCTTTATCTTGACAAATCAAGGAAGTGAAGGATTTGCGACCGTTACCGAATATTATACATATATCACTTACAAGTACTGACAGAAACACGTCTGTAATATTTGAAGTCACAGGATGATTTAGAAACATAAATTATTTTTCGGGATAGGCAGAATTGCCAATTATTGTCAGTTTTATACTGCGTTATGGTAAATGGAGGCCAAGAACTACTTACAGTCAAGGGTCATTGTGAATATGTTGATGGGTTGTGAGAGTACTTTGAGTTGCTGAGACGCTGAAACAAAGGTGGAGTCAACTGAGCGGAGAAACCCGATTCAATTGAAATAATTCTGATGTTTATAAGGAAGTCTGAAATCACAGGGCCAAATATTGAAGGAATATCTAGTCAGAAGGGCAGCACGGTAGCACAGCGGTTGAGCTACTGCCTTACTGCACCAGAGACCCAGGTTCGATTCTGACTACGGGTGCATGTCAGTACGGAGTTTGTGCGTTCTCCCCGTGACCTGCGTGGGCTTTCCCCGTGATCCTGTGTTTCCTCCCACACTCCAAAGGCGTACAGGTTTGTCTGTTAATTGACTTGGTATCAATGTAAAACGTAAAAATTGTCCCTAGTGTGCGTAGTGTTAATGAATGGCGATCGCTGGTCGGTGCAGACTCGGTGGACCGAAGGGCCTGTTTCCGCGCTGTATCTTTAATCTAAACTAATTTCATTGTTCCGTGTAGAGTTTAGATCTCAGAGATACAATGTGGAATTGTGATACAACGTGATACCGTGTCAACTTTTGTACATAGTTCCTTTCGACACCATTGTTTAATTGCAAGTTTGCCCAGGCAACAGATGAAATAAGATGAATGTGGCGACCAAAGGCTTTTCCATTAAGTTTTAATAGACGTCATGGAATTAAATATAATGAAACCTATTTGTCACAAACTTTTCTGTTTGACTGGATTTTCTGATTTGTATTAAAGTAAGATACCAGGAAAAAAATTGGGTTAAATATCCAATCAGAAAATTCAGACTTTGGTTCTTTGACTCTGTAGTTGCCATGATTCCTTCATTCGTACTGGGAAGTGATGCCACATATTTTTCTGCCGACCATGGTGTCCCTTGCTTTCCATCCCAGAGGGATTGACTCAGTGGTTAAGTCCGCTTACCCAAGTGAAACATTATTTTGCACAGCTTCCATGGGGGTGCTTGAAACTGATCTGAAATTTGCTATAAATATGTACAGGTCCACCACTGATTTTCTGGCAACTGGTGATCCGGCGCCTCTTTTAACACTGACAAAATCATAAGAGCATACTTGAAATTCCTCTCCCCACCCCGGAAGTCCCCCCAAAATGCGGCGCCTAGGCCGGGTAAGCAGGCCGATCACAACCTCATCGAGACATCCGCAGCCGATCGACAGGTTGAATTTGTCCCCTGTGGCCAGGGCTCTGGATCTCCGGTCTGGCTGGAGCCAGCAGATCCTTTCCCATATACAACCTCTGAGGCCAATTTTGCAGGCCGGTATCACAATCCTTCAGTGTCTTAGGCGAACCGTTCCGGTGCCGTTGCACCCCTCTTGGAGGCCATGACCTCTGTTGGTCCGGCTAAATGGATAGTGCAATAAAAGCTCTGGAACCAAGGGTGCCGGAAAATCGGTGGTGGATCTGTACATAATCACATCCATGGTCCCAGCATAGATTGGGTGAATAGAGATAGAGAAGTAACAATTTCACTGCCTGAGAGGCAATGTGGTGGGCTCGAGTGTACAGCTATGATCAAAACTATCTAGTGTTCTTCCCGCGGAATAAAACATATTCTGTAGGTTATTAGTTGAGGCTAACAAGCAAAGGAAAAGTTTTTAAACTAAAATGGCAAAAAGCTAATTTAATTGAGTGAATCACTGCTTAAAGGTCATGGTTACCTGCTGCTACCATGACATAGTAGCTTATTGAGTCAAGACTTCAAGAGTAATATAATAAGATTCATACTGCCGTGGTGGTCAGTTAAGGATTTCCATTTAAAAGTTGAAACAGGCCCTTTGGCCCAACTTGCCCACAACGGCCAACATGTCTCAGCTGCACTAGTCCCACCTGCCTGCATTTGGCCCATATCCCCCGAAACCTGTCCTATCCATGTACCTGTCTGTTTCTTAAACATTGGGATAGTCCCAGCCTCAACTACCTCCTCTGGCAACTCATTCCATGCACCCACCACCCTTTGTGTGAAAAAGTTACCTTTCAGGTTTTATTGCCTTCCATCGCAGTGAGGGATGTTGATTCCATTGTGGTGAATGTTTATGTTAAATATATTATATGTGTGTATTGTATTCTTTTAACCTTGTATGGCTGTATGATAACTCAAATTGGACTGTACCTTGGGTTACACAAAAAGCTGGAGAAACTCAGCGGGTGCAGCAGCATCTAAGGAGCGAAGGAGATAGGCGACGTTTCGAGAAGGGTCTCGACCCGAAACGTCGCCTATCTCCTTCGCTCCTTAGATGCTGCTGCACCCGCTGAGTTTCTCCAACTTTTTGTGTAACCCTTGATTCTCCAGCATCTGCAGTTCCTTCTTTAACACTTGGACTGTACCTTAGTTGGTTAAGTGACAATGAATGCAAACTCAAACTTGATCTGCATAAAGGTCATCTTGCAAGGACAAGAGATGTTGCAACCACAGGAGATGTAACATTTCTGCCTAACATTGCAACTTCACCTTCTCCTCCACCCAAGGACCCCAGCAGACCTCTTCCAGGGGAGACTGAGAATCACATGTACCTTTTCAACGGGGAGAACGTACAAATTCCGTACAGACAGAGCCCGTAGTCAGGATCGAGCCCGGGTCTCGAGCGCTGTAAGGCAGCAACCCTACTGCTGCGCCACCGTGCCGCTCCAGTGATTTGCAAACATTCTCATACCCCTTCTGGCAAACCTACTGGGCAATGAAGATTTTATTCAAAGAACACATGCAGATCCTACAATGTACATTTCAGATTTCCTTCCAAGGAATTCACTGACTCTTTCTGGATTTCTCAGGGCTCTGATAACTGAATAAGACGTGAATTTCAATCGCAGATCAGGGTGTTTCATTAAACAATTCGATGTGCCTGACTCAGCGTTGACAGTTCCCTCTGGCAAACGAATAGTAGTGAATTCTTGTCTTCATCGAAGTTTTGTGGAAGGTTGATTTATCAAGTAGATACCAGTGAGTTAGGAGACTCCAGGGTTGTTTTAATGGAACACAAGAAAACAGGAGCTGGGGTAGGTCCTCTTTGCCCTGGTATTCAATGCTTCATGTCTCATCTTCCCCAAGCACCAGCTCCCTGGTGGTGTCAGATCCCCAAAGCCCTTCTATCTAGAACTTCTATCTGCTTGATCTTCTATCTTTCAAGAATGTATCCACTTCCGTACTCTAGTCACCGTATTGCTTTCAGTTTAGTTTAGAGGTACAGTTTTTATCCACGAGTAGCTACTCTACTCAACAGCCAAAAATCTGCAGCCTTTCTTTGATCTGTTTTTTTGTTGGTTCACATGCTTGATCAATGGCATTTTATCATTAATGTTTAGTGTTTTCTGAGTCATATGTAACTGTCACTGTATGTCATGTTGTTACTTGTGGGCGGAGCGCTCAGGCAAATTCCTTGTATGTGAATACTTGGCCAATAAACTTACTTACTTACAGCGCAGAAACAGGCCCTTTGGCCCACTGAGTCCGAGCCAACCAGCAATCCCCGCACACTGACACTATCCTACACACACTAGGGACAATTTACGTTTATGCCAAGCCAATTAACCTACAAACCTGTATGTCTTTGGAGTGTGGGAGGAATCCAAAGATCTTGTAGAAAGCCCGAGCTGGGCACGGGGAGAACATACAAACTCCGAACAGACAAGCACCTGTAGTCAGAATCGAACCCAGGTCTCTGGTGCTGTAAGGCAGTAGCTGCTGCACCACAGTTGCTTTGGAAGGAGAATTCCAGAGATTCACTGCCTTTGACGATGAGAATTTTCTACTTCACTAGATTTTAAATGACTCTGCTACTTTTCTTCAAACTATGTTCCCTTGTACAAGACTGACTCATGTCCTGATATTTACTCTGTCATGCCCTCACATGTTTTATTTGATCACCCCTTTGTTTTTTAAAACTTGAAATATGGACAAAGTTGCGTAGAAAGGAGCAGCAGATGCTGGTTTGTACCCGAAGATAGACACAAACACCTGGAGTAACGCAGCGGGTCAGGCAGCATCTCTACAGGAAAAGGATGGGTGGCCTTTCGGGTCGAGACCTTTCTCAATCCGTTTTTGGATTTTTTACGATGATAATCCCCCTGGAATTAGCCTGGTGAATCTCCTTTAGACATCAAGCAAGGAAAGGGCACATCATTCTAGCATTAGCAAGAGCAGAGGAGGGGAAGATGCACAGAGGATTTTCTGCAATCCAAGTGGTGTAGGCTTTGATCACTTGCTCCTCCTTGCCATTTGTGTGGAGTTTGCAGGCTCTCCCTGTGATCACGTGGGGTTCTTCTGGGTGCTCCAGTTTTTCCCCACATCCAGAACACAGGTGAGTTGCTTGGTTAATTGGCCGCTGTACATTGTCCCTAATTTGGAGGGAGTGGATGTGAATGTTGGATAAAAGGGAATGGGTGATCAGAAGATAGGTCTGTTCGGTGAACTTTTGTCACTTTGTTGGCACCAAAAACGTGGAGACACTTGTGCACTGCCCAGGTGAGGTCTGCTGTATGCTTTTACCAGGTTGTATGGAAAACAAAGCATTTCACATGTGACAAGTACATGTAGGTACATGTGACAATAACGTTTCGTTCATTCATTCGTTCATTCAATGGTCAGTTGGGCAGATGTGTCTGTTTTTATGCTCTATCACTAAACTAAACTAGACTAGACTAGACTAGACTTAACTAAACTAGACTAGACTAGATTAGACAAGACTCAACGAAACTCCTTTTTCCAAAGAGACATGGGAAAGATATTCATGAAATAGAATTTATTAACCTTGGCCTGCCTGCCAATTCTATATGCAGTACCATGTACAATTTCATCAGCCAGAGGCAGATTGTTCAGATCTCAGTTGCTTAGATAATTTTGCCCAAACCCTTTGGGTTTCAGATTTTATCAAGACTCACACTGCATCCATGAATAGAAAGACTGGGCTGCTGGGAGTTGAGGTTTCACTCAAGGGATCAACAATGTCGGCGAGAAAAAGAAACTATATATTTTTTACCTCAGCATCCCATCGCACATCTCCTGGGTCAATCTTCACCTGGATGAAGATCAGTGACTTGTCGTGATTCCTTCATAAGGCACGGCGTCCTGTGAATGCAAAATGCATTGATATATACAGAGCGTGACTATAATCATATCCTGCATGGATTTATGCCAGAATAATGATTGAAATTCCATGAACATTCCTTGCACCACCAATCCTTACTGATAATGATACTAAAGAAAATACTAGAATCATTAAAAAATCCTATGACATAAGTCATTTGTCCTAGCACTTGTCCTAGAACCCAGCTGGTCATACCTTTCAAGTAGGCATCCAAGTTCTGTTTAAAAATAACAATGGGTTTCTGTCTCTACCTATGTTTCTGGCAGTCAGTTTCAGACTAATTTCCTTTGGTAAAAAGCTTTTTTTCCCTCAAGTTTTTTTCTTCAAATCTCAGGAGTCAAGAGTATTAAATAGTCATATACACCAACAAAGGAACAATGTAATTATTACTTGCGGCAGGCCGATAATATGTCATAGAGTCATAGAGTCTTACCACGTGGAAACAGTGCCTCTCGCCAAACTTGCCCACACCGGCCAACGTCCCATATGCACTAGTCCCACCTGCCCGCGTCTGCCTGGCCCATATCCCTCCACACTTGTCCTATCAATTTACCTGTCTAAATATTTCTTAAGACATGTCTTAAAATGTCTTGCCTTTATCTTGTTGAAATTGGTCATTCTTGCTCATCCAGGTCTCGACCCAAAACGTCATTTATTTATGTTCTCCAGAAATGTGGCCTGAACAACTGAGCCACCAGTAAGTACTTTTCTGTATTTTCTGTCCTTTTCTGTATCAACCAGCATCTGCAGTTCCTTATTTATACTAATTGGTTTACTTCTGTTTCATCCTTTTCAATCTTACCTACTCACACATTCTTGGACCCTTGTTCTCAAGATAATTTCAGGACAATTGTTTGTAATTAAGGAGATAATGAATGAGTTGCATTTCACAACTTTTTGCCCATTCGATCCAGGAGGAATATGGGCTAATTAATATTAAGATTTTCGATTAAATTAAATGTAATTATCAAGGGATTAAGTTCACACTGCCAATATGTTCTGGGAATGCAAATTACATTCAACCAAAATGTCTGCCCACCATAATATTTTTGATCCAGATTCCGGATGATTGTGAGATTGAAGTTTGTTAACACCTTCCAGTGAAGAACTTAGGATCATTGAGTCATCCAGCCTGGAAACAGGCCCTTTGGCACATCTTGCCCACAGTGACCAACATGTCCCATCTACGCGCGTCCCACCTGCCTGGGTTTGGCTAATCTAAACTAAAAAGACTTGAATATTAGAGTTTTAAAAAAACCTATTGGCAATCTATAGCAAGTTGGATAATATCTGCGCAGAAAAGTATGTTATGTTATAGCTATAAATGGCTGATCAAGATGTTTTAGTCCTCTCCTCACTTCACAATTCTAAGAGGCACTATTTAGACCAACATTTTTGTTTTTGATTTGTTATAGAAACATAGAAACATAGAAAAATAGGTGCAGGAGTAGGCCATTCAGCCCTTCGAGCCTGCACCGCCATTCAATGTGATCATGGCTGATCGTCCAACTCAGTATCCCGTACCTGCCTTCTCTCCATACCCCCTGATCCCTTTAGCCACAAGTGCCACATCTAACGCCCTCTTAAATATAGCCAATGAACTGGCCTCAACTACCTTCTGTGGCAGAGAATTCCAGAGACTCACCACTCTCTGTGTAAAGAATGTTTTCCTCATCTCGGTCCTAAAGGAATTTCCCCTTATCCTTAGACTGTGACCCCTTGTTCTGGACTCCCCCAACATTGGGAAAAATCTTCCAGCATCTAGCTTGTCCAACCCCTTAAGAATTTTGTACATTTCTATAAGATCCCCCCTCAATCTTCTAAATTCAAGCGAGTACAAGCCGAGTCTATCCAGTCTTTCCTCATATGAAAGTCCTGACATCCCAGGAATCAGTCTGGTGAATCTTCTCTATATCCCCCCCCCCCCCCCCCCCCCCATGGCAAGAATGTCTTTCCTCAGATTTGGAAACCAAAACTGTACGCAATACTCCAGGTGTGGCCTCATCAAAACCCTGTACAACTGCAGTAGAACCTCCCTGCTCCTATACTCAAATCCTTTCGCTATGAAGGATATGTGTTCTTTTTAAAGTTTCAGTCAAATGGTCAATAATTTAAGACTGACATGAGGAGAGATTTCTTCACTCAATGCCAAAATATCAAATGTGAAAAATAAGTACTTTGCTGCAGTGTTACGTTTGAATGTACATGGAGTTTTGTGGGAAGAATCTGTTGAACTGTTCTGGAGACTTGAAGTCCAAAGGGAGACACAGCCATCTGAATAGCAGGGACTGGATTTGATGAGGAAACAACCTGGAGGGAATTTATTCCTCAAGTGGGAGAGTCGAGGACTGGAGGGCGCAGCCTCAGAATAAAAGTATATACGTTTTGCAAGGAGATGAGGAGGGATATCTTTGACCAGAGAGTGGTGAATTAGTGAAATTCATTGCCACAGACAGCTGTCCACAGATTCACCACCCTCTGAGTAAGTAGATTCTTCCTCATCTCCTTCCTAAAGGAATCTCCTTTAATTCTGAGGCTACGATCTCTGGTCCTAGACTCTCCCACTAGTGGAACCATCCTACCCATACCTTCTGACTAGCCAGTGTGAGTATATACATATACTAGACTAAGTGGGACCAGTTTGGTCACAGTTTCACACTCATAACTTTTTTATTTTTCATCGAAGGGAAATATCCTCGGGGCCGGCTCAGCAGAGGAGGACTATGAGTAAGATGGCCAAAAATCACAGCGATACAGGGTCGCATTTTTTCTAAAATCAATATACAGCGTAGACAGGGAGTGGTCAAGATGAGACTTTTAATTATATATATATATATATATCTATATATATATATATATCTATATATATATATATATATATATATATATATATATATATATATATATATATATATACATATATATATATATATATATATATATATATATATATATATATATACATATATATATAAATATATATATATATATAATATAGGAACTAAATCGTTAGTGAGATCTCACCTTTGCCCAAGTGCAAATTGGCCAAGTGGCAAATCTGACTTTATTTTTAGCAGTTGCTGGTTTAAACCCTCTGAACATTTGTAATGACAGAATTGCCTGTCAATGCAGAAATATTTTACCTCTGCAGTTAAGGAGCTCATTTGGAACCGACCTCCCGACTGCCTCCAAACTGTATGCAGTCAGTTGTATAACTGCAGTCTGAGCTAGCCCCGTTTGCTGACAGCTAGTTCATGGATTATCAGTGGAAGTATAAAATTTATTTTCGGAATGATGCCCAAAAGCAATTGTGTGAGGATACCTAAGGTGGAAAATTTTCAATTTTAATATAACTTGCTGGATATGGTAAATTTTTGAATTATTTTTTTCTTCCCCTCACAGCAAATCTCTTATAAATTGAAATGCGGGCTCAGAAATAAAACTGCATATTCAATTTACCTTTTTTTTTTGCTTTTCAAATTATATCTCAAGGAATTTATTAAGGCTGATCTATTTTATTCATTTTACAGTTGATGTTTTACAATATTGTCAACCTCAAAAAGCCTTCAAAGTCAGGACTCGCCAATGCTCGTGGAGTCACTTGAACAAACTGAATAAGAGTGATTAATGAGCGTGAGAAAGGGAGAAATGTTCAGCTCATTTTGATGAGAAGAGCGACATTGCATGGGCATTAGCCGAGAGTATTAAGGAACATCATTACTGCCGAGCAAAGTGAATGGCGATGGATCAAAGGCAAGATATAACAATGATGTGGTGGAACAAATGGGTGTCATTTTAGGATGTCACATCAGGAAGCCTAATGTGCACTGGTCCTCATCTGCACCCAAACAGAATTACTGAAGGGCGTGGAGGAACAAGTAGAATCAGAATTGCTGTGGTCTGTGAAATAAAGTTATATCATATCTTAATGCTACTGTGGCCTGAAGCAGTTACAGCCCATGATCAAGCAATTGTTGCATTATTTCTTCTTTAAAGCATACACTGCAGCGTCTCACTAAGGACTTTTGAACCGTTCCTTCCCATCGCATATCCTCAGGCTCCAAGAAGGATAAGGGAAATAAGATTCAATGTTCCCATGCAAATCGCACGCTTTCCTCACTGGATCCAATGTCTGTACGGAGTTTGTACATTCTCCCCGTGACCTGCGTGGATTTTCTTCGGCTGCTCCAATTTCCTCCCACGTACAGGTTTGTCGGCTAATTGGCTTGGTAAAATTGTAAATTGCTCCCAGTGTGTGCAGGACAGGGCTGGTGTGCGGGGATCGCTGGTTGGCACGGACCCGGTGGGCCGAAGGGACTATTTACGCGCTGTATATCCAAACAAAATAATCTGACAGCACCATGCAGATTGTAACTTTGCAAGAAGGTGATCGAGGAAATGGGAAACCATCAAAGATGGCGCAGCTGGTAGAACTGCTGCCTCACAGTGCCAGAGACTCGGGATTTAATCCCGACCTCAGCAGCTGTCTGTGTGGAGTTTGCAATTGCTCCTTGTGACCATGTGGGTTTCCTCCAGGTGCTCTGGTTTCCCCCCAGAACTCAAAGATGTGTGGATTTGCAGGCTCATTGGCCTCTGCCTTCTCCCCAGACAGAATAGGGTTGAGAGGGAAAGATAGATTAGCAATGATTGAATGGGGGAAGAGGACACGATGGGCCGAATGGCCTAATTCTGTTCCTATAACTTGTGAACTTATCTTTCTCTGTCTCTGAAATAATAAGATTACTTTTGTCATGTTCTAATGTTGAGAAATGTTAAACATTTTGGAGGATAATACTCAGTGTTTTCCCCATCCCCAGCAAAACCTTCACCAAATTCCGAAGATGCAGGTCAACATTTTCTCGGGATTTGTTGCCATTCAGTCCTGTTAGTTTCTCCAACACCAATATTTCACAGATAATTTACTGTGATCCTTTTCACATTCAACCTGTGGTTTTCCACTAATTCTAGGTTTTCTATGCCCTCTCCCTTTCAGACAGACAGGAAATATGAGACGCAGCATTGAAACAGGCCTTTCGGCCCATCGAGTCCATGCTGACTTGATCACCCATTCACACTAGTTATCTGTGAAGGAACTGCAGATGCTGGTTAAAAACGGAGAAAGACAGAAAAAGCTGGAGTAACTCAGCGGGTCAGGCAGCATCTCTGGAGAAAAGAAATAGGTGACATTTCAGGTCGAGACCCTTATTCAGACCGGAAGAAAGGTCTCGACCTGAAACGTCACCTATTCCTTTTCTCCAGAGATGCTGTCTGACACACTGAGTTACTCCAGATTTTTGTGTCTATCTTCACACTAGTTCTATGTTATCCACTCTCTATACCGTTGGACCAATTTAAAGAGGCCAATTAGCCAACAAAGCTGCATGACTTTGGGATGTGGGCGAAAACTGGAGCACCCGCAGGAAACAAATGTGGTCATGGGGAGAACGTACAAACTCCATACAGACCGCATCCCGTGGTCTGATTTGAACCTGGGTCTCTGGCACTGTACCACTGTGTCAGCCCGAAACGTCGCCTATCTCCTTCGCTCCATAGATGCTGCTGCACCCGCTGAGTTTCTCCAGCATTTTGTGTACCCTCATGTTGTTGTTGAAGATGTCTTGTAGATGCAACCAATGTACAAATTCAGTACCCGAGGCCAAGATCGAACCTGGGTCTCTGGCATTCTGAGGCAGGAGCTTCACCCACTGCATCACTGTGCCTCCTTTAAATTAAGTATTTAATTTCCCTACGATTTCTTCAATCCCCAGTATAATTTCTCCTGTAGAGGACCCACACAAGCATTAGTTATTTTATTCCTTTTCATTTTTCTTTCAAAGCTTTCAAAGTATGTGTTCATTATTCCCATCACGATATTCTTATATTACACTTCCCCATGCCTTAACGATGCCGTTTCCCGTCTTTGCTGAATTTTGAAACTTCTCTTTCCCTTGGCTGACTAATTTTATTTTTCGCATCAAGCTTTTTCCTTTGTTCTGAGAATTCCCTGAAATTCTCTTGACATCCACAATTGGACCATTTTTCCCATGGCGCCTTAAAATTCTATGGTCTACGCCATGTATCAATTCTTTAAATGGTAGCCTTTGGTTTTATTTTTAGTGTTATAGATTTTAATACAATTTCTCATTGTGCCATAGCCAACAAGCCTCATGCCACTTTAGACTGCTTTATTTGGATTTAAGACCTAGGTTTCAGATGAAATTAAACCACTTTCAATTTTTATATACATTTTTATCACTTTATGAACACTATTCCCTGAACGATTCCTAACCACCAGAGCTTCAATTAAACCTTTCTCATTACTCAATACTAGATCTAAACCAGTCTGTTACCTCAATGATTCCTCAACATACTGATCTAAAAAGCCATCTCGTATATCTCGTATATCTGAAGAAGGGTTTCCACCCGAAATGTTGCCTATTTCCTTCGCTCCAAAGATGCTGCCTCACCCGCTGAGTTTCTCCAGCATTTCAGTCTACCTTCGTATATCTTCAAACTGCACTATTACTAAAACTGTCATCTTGACCACTTCCGGTTGGCTTTGTGTCACCCTTTATGTCACCCTTTATCGCTAGGATTTTATTGCAACCTTACTCACCATTCTCCGCTCCAAGCGCACTGTTTTGTTCTGATCGGTTGAATTATACAAAAGTTATGAAGGTTTTAAAAAATCATGAGATCTGCAGATTGGTCTTCTCGCCTGTCATTCACCATGAAGGTAATGCCCCTTCCGGCATCCGCTGGGGAATATAGCCCCGGAGACGGGGCCGAGTCGGTGAGCTGCCTTGATTGAGTTTGCACGAATGGAGTCAGGAAAGCCGCTGTGTGGAGTCGGGAAAGCCGTTGTGTGGGGTCGGGAAAGCCGCTGTGTAAAGTCGGGAAAGTCGCTGTGTGGAGTCGGATAAGCCAGTGTGTAGAGTCGGGAAAGCTGCTGGGTGTAGTCGGGAGGTGCTGTGTGGTGCCGCGGCCGGTGGCCGCTGAGGGGTCCTTCCACCCCCACACCCTCACACCCCCCCTTTACCCCTCCCCATTCTTCCCCCTTTCCCCCACCCCCCACACCAACCCAATCCCACCCAACACCACCCCATCCCCCCGCACCACATACACCCCCCCCTCCACACCCCCTTCCCCCCACACCAACCCCCTCTCCCTCACCACCCCCTCCCCCACACCACCCCCTTCCTCCACCCCCCTGCCCCACACCACCCCCCCCTCCCCCACACCATCCCCTTCTCACACACCATCCCTCACCCACACCACCCCCCTCCCCTACACCACCCCCCTCCCCTACACCACCCCCCTCCCCCACACCACCCCCTCCCCCACAGGTCGAGACCCTTCTTCGACCTGAAACGTCACCCATTCCTTCTCTCCAGAGTCTTCTAGAATATAGAAAACTGAGGGTGGATCTTATAGAAACTTACAAAATTCTTAAGGCTAGATGCAGGAAGCTTGTTCCCGATGTTGGGGAAGTCCAGAACAAGGGGTCACAGTCTAAGGATAAGGGGGAATTCCTTTAGGACCGAGATGAGGAAAACATTGTTCACACAGATAGTGGTGAGGCTCTGGAATTCTCTGCCACAGAAGGTAGTTGAGGCCAGTTCATTGACTATATTTAAGAGGGAATTAGATGTGGCCCTTGTGGCTAAAGGGATCAGGGGGTATGGAGAGAAGGCAGGTACGGGATACTGAGTTGGATGATCAGCCATGATCAGATTGAATGGCGGTGCAGGGTCAAAACCCTTCTTAAGACTGACAGTCTGTGGGGGGGGGGGATGAACGAAAGTTATGTAAAGGTTCAGTACAAATCGGAGCTGGAAACCGATGATGAAGGAAAGGTGAAAGAGATGGCAACAAAGAGATATATGAATGCAAACAGTGGGATTGGTATGATTACTCAACTGGGAGAAATATCTCTCTGACTTCTACTCATTGTTTGTTCCCTATTGACAAATGTTTAATCCAGTTTGCATTCTGCCCCTATTGTTGCATTTCCCTTAATCTTCTCCCGTTGTCAACTTAACAATTCCACATCGAGAGCTTCTCTCGAGTTCATGCACAATACAATCGATGCATTTTCCTCAATGTGCTTACAATTTCTAAGAGGCTTCAATGAGATTTGTCACGCATGAGCACCTTTTTTAAAATCCCTCTTAGCAGCATCAATTTTTTTTTCCCTTTATCTAAGTGCATAGTAATTTCATCCTTAATTAACAACTCAAAATGTTCCCTTCCATTAGTGTTAGAATGATTACTCTGTAATTACCCAAATTAACTCTGCTTTCCTTGATACAAACTCGGTCCAATTGACCACTCGCATCCTCCAGAACAAATAGACACTTAATTAAATTCTGTGTAACTAAATCTCGGGTACCTGTGTATTGAAAGCTTGGAGACCAAATGGCCGTTCTTTCCTGTTCCACTATTCAAGACGATGATTTAACCTTTGCTCCAATTTTCTGCATATATAGAGCCATGCTGCAAGGAAACCACCAAGATACTCCATTTAAACTGTGTAAGAATGTGTAAGGAACTACATATGCTGGTTTAAACCGAAGATAGACTCAAAAAGCTGGAGTAACTCAGCAGGACAGGCAGCATCTCTGGAGAGAGGGAGTTGTTGAAGAATGGGAGAAGAAAGGCCACCCATTCCCTCTCTCCAGAGATGCTGCCTGTCCCGCTGAGTTACTCCAGCTTTTTGTGTCTACTCCATTTAAACTAGTCTAATTTGCCCATATTTTACCCTTATTCCTTCTAAATATTTCCTATTCATAGTTGTCTAAATGTCTTTTAAATGGTGCTATAGGACCTGCAATAACTACCTCTTCTGGCAGCTCATTCCTTATAAGTCTGTAAAACTCGTTTTCACCTATCCCACATCCAACAATGGACCATTGTGGGCTCCACATTTCCTTGATTTCTTTTTGCATATCTTCCATTCATTTGTCCTAAGTACCGTCTATATCTCTCGTTCCCCTTTCCCCTGACTCTCAGTCTGAGGAAGGGTCTCGACCCGAAACGTCACCTATTCCTTTTCTCCAGAGAGGCTGCCTGACCCGCTGAGTTACTCCAGCATTTTGTGTCTGTCTTTAGCTCGTTCCATATGCCCGCCACCCTCTGAGTAACAGAGATGCCCCTCAGGTCCCTATTAAATCTTTCCCCTCCTCACCTGAAACCTATGTCCTCTGGTTTATGGTTTCACATATCCTTGGTAAAAGACTCTGTGCATGCAGCCTATCGATCCCCCTTCTGATAGACTTTCACCTTGCTTACCAATAAATTGTCCTTCCTCTTGCCTATGGCGTGCACAGGCTGGACAACTTGTTCTATTTGATCGGACCACATGAAGACTGCAATCTCTCACCCCAAGAAATTGTTCAACCTTGCCTTAGAAATATTCAAGCATCTTTTGAAGAAAAGATTTCCCAAGTCTAGCAACCTTCTCAGGAAAATAATTTTGCCTTATTCTAATATTAAAAAGGACACATTAAAAAGAAAAAGAAAAAACAGCTATAGAAGATGGAAAAAAAATACTGAAGGTTGAAAACACTCAGTAGACCAGGGAGCAACTGGAGAACGAGAAACCATTAATGTTTCACGTATTTGATACTTCATCAGTGCAAGGAAAAGGGAGAAAACTGTTTAATTTTCATTTGTGAAGCAGATGGGGGAAGGTTAGATAGAACACCATACAACTACTTTTACAGCAGAACTACCTGAAATATTTCATGTTGGCTTACCGTTTTGAATTAAATGCATTTCCGACTCCAGGTGTAAGGGGCAAAGGGGAACATAGTAATGATGGGGTATGAGTGGGTGAAACAGTGTACAACTTAGTTATTTAACCTTTATTTCAGAGCAAAGATATATGTCGTGCATTTATGTACAATACCCACACACATGTGCACGCACGCTCACACACACACATCTGTCCAATAATAAATCTAGTCTCATTGTAGCACTTAAGTGACAGTGGCAAACTAATTGTTCACTTCTTAACCAATATCATTATAAACCCGGAAGAGGACCGTTAAAATGCGGGTTTCTGTTATTTGTGTTCATTTTGTAATGCAGAACAGCCCAGTGGCACAGCTGGAAGAGCTGCTACCTCACTGCACCAGAGACCTGGGTTCGATCCTGACCTTGGGAGCTGTCTGTTTGGAGTTTGCACGTTCTCCCTGTGACCACGTGGGTTTCTTCTGTGTGCTCTGGTTTGACTTCCACATCACAAAGACGTGCCCGTTTGTAGGTTAATTGGCCTCCATAAATTGCCCCTAGTGTGTAGGGAGTGGATGTGACAGTGGGCTAACATCGAACACATGTGAACGATGGTCAGCATGGGCTCAGTGGGCCAAAGGGCCTGTTCCCAAGCTGTATCTTTCCATTCCATTTCAAGTCAATTCATTTGAAGTCATCCAATCCAAAACTACCTACTCTTCTGCAGTAGGATTCAAGTTTAAATTTTTCCCAATTAGTCTGAAAGCTCACAATAAGAAATTGTAGGATCAATCAGTGCTGTTGAAAATGAACTTCGATTAAACTATATAGAAAACCCTTGCTGAAAAATTGGACGCAAAGATATGATCATCTGCTAGATTTACCATTTTTATCACCGCTATAAGCAATGGGAACCCATAAGACGGGTAAAGTATTAATTAAGATATGTATATTATAAGCAAGACGTTTGGACCTTTCCACTCAAGGTTCTCGTAGTTCAATCTTTAGACTTCAGAGATACAGCGTGGAAACAGTCCCTTCGGCCCACTGTGTCCACACCGACCAGCGATCACCCCATACACTAACACTATCCTACACACTAGGGACAATTTACAATTTTTACCAAAGCCAATTACCTTACAAACCTGTGCGTCTTTGTAGTGCGGAAGGAAACCAGAGCACCCTGTGAAAACCCACGTGGTCACGGAGAATGTACAAACTCCATACAGACAGCACTCATGTTCAGGATCAAACCCGGGTTTCTGACGCTGTGAGGCAGTTTCAGAAGCCCCACACATGACAGAATGTGCCAAGCAAATGATCACCGATTAGAATAATTTAAAACTAGTCTTAAATAAAAATATTAGTCAAGAGTCAGAAATAGGCTAAAGTTTTTGTACTTCAAAATATTTCTTCAATCCATACACTCCGACAGCAGCACTCCCCAGCTTCACTGCAAATGACCATCCTCCATCTTAATCGCACCAAGATGAGCAGAGGAATTTTGAAGTGATTAGATTTCTATACTGTGCATGTCCCCAGCAATAATTTCCCAATTAATAAGTCAAATCATTGGCTGGATGACCCCTATCTCGGCTTATTTTCCGTCACACATGGAAACAAATACCACACTGTCCGTGACATTAATGCGTACAGGATTAACAGAGGTTTCCAATGTTAACTATGGTAATTAAAGTAAATAAGGTTAGAAAAATTCTGGTCAGATGCTGCCGTGTCTAACTACCATCTTTACATAACATTTCTCTGAGGTCTATCATTATTGAGATAATCAGATTCCCGAGCGAGGATGGACAATTTTAGCAAATCTTAATGTCACGATTTGGTTGTTCATGTGAAAAATTGCCACTTTAGAGGAATTTTAAATGCACAATAAAACACTCCTGCTAACAATATCTTTACTGGAAAATTGGATTCTCATGAGAATCATCATCGTCCTTGCAAACTACATTACAACATATAATTAGCTTATGGACCGCACCATTCTTTTCAAATTAGGCTGTCAATCCGTAACTTCTCTCAATTTAAATGAAGAGAGTCGGAGACCGTGATAATTACAATGCAAAGGGATTCTTAAATAGTAATGATCACCATTTTTTAAATACGTTCATGCTGCATCAAATCTATTCTTTTATGAAGCAATTTTCAGTCAGAACGCAAGGCTTCAGCGGCCTAATGAAAGGCTTGCTTGCAATGCATAAATGACTGAACATTTAATATATATGTATTATTATTTTAACTATCACTTCTACTGTATCAAGTTGGAGGTTTGCATTTTTTTAAGAGTTGCGTTAAACTCACATAAAAATGGCATCCTTTCAAGCCATTGTTATGTGAGCTTAACGTAACTCTTAAAGTGAAGTGTTACAAAGAAGTATTAATCAGGTGATGAATTCACCAATTATTTCCAGCCCATATCCATTCGGCAATAGTCAACTTCAGTGGTATTTGGTTGCAGGATCGATTGTAATCATGTATTGTCCTTCTGCTCACTGGTTAGCAAGCAGCATGCAGCTTTTCACTGTGCCTCGGTACACATGACTGAACCTCCCTGAATAGTTAACTTCTGCGCAAGCGTGCCGCCATCTTACATGCATGTGCACCAGCATCTTACACGCGTGCGTGCTGCCCAGGATCATCACGCGTGCGCGCATACGTGGTAGATAGGAAACACTGCCGCATTCTCTGTTATCCCACTGTCTACACATTAGGAACAATTTTACAGATACCAATTAACCTACAAACCTGCGCATCTTTAGTGATAACAAGGAAGTGTAGGCGCTAGTTTACTCAGTTACTCAACGGATCAGGCAGTATCTTTGGAGAAAATGAATAGGCCATGACGCAAAATGTGACCTATCCATTTTCTCCAGAGATGCTGCTGGACCTGCCGATTTACTCCAGCGTTTTGTGTCCATCTTTTGCACATCTTTGGGATGTGCCAGGACACCCAGAGCACCCGAAGAAAATCCAGGGAGAACGTGCAAACCCCACACAGGCAGCACCCGAGATCAGGATCGAACCCAGGGTCTCTGGCGCTGTGCGGCAACGACTCTGCAGGTTGCGCCACTGAGCCACCCCTGAAATAATACATGACAAGGGAACAAGTTCAGGTTAATTCTCAGGGTTTTCATTTAATTAAATGTGCCCCAGTGGAGTCTGATGTGACCTGGCATCTTTTTGACAATCTTTAATTTTTCAATGAGGAAGTAATTTAAAAATAGTATTCACTGGAGTTTAGAAGGATAAGGAGGGATCTTATAGAAACATATAAAATTATAAAAGGACTGAACAAGCTAGATGCAGGAAAAATGTTCCCAATGTTGGGTGAGTCCAGAACAAGGGGCCACTGTCTTAGAATGAAGGGGAGGCCATTTAAGACTGAGGTGAGAAAAAACTTTTTCACCCAGAGAGTTGTGAATTTGTGGAATTCCTTGCCACAAAGGGCAGTGGAGGCCAAATCACTGGATGGATTTAAGAGAGAGTTCGATAGAGCTCTACGGGCTGGTGGAATCAAGGGATATGGGGAGAAGGCAGGCACGGGTTATTGATTGGGGACGATCAGCCATGATCACAATGAATGGGTGCTGGCTCAAAGGGCCGAATAGCCTCCTCCTGCACCTATTTTATATGTTTCTATGTTTCTAAATATAGAGGGATGGGGGACAAATGCAAGCAAGTGAGACTGGTGCAGATGGGGCATGTTGCTCGGTATGGGCAAGTTGGGCCTATTTCCACGCTGTATGGCCCAGATCTGTGAAGGACCGTGTGGTGGCTGTCTATGCACCAGTCCCCACATTAAACAAAGTCACGCACAGGCGGCCTCCTTATAGCGATGACCCTTGGGAGAGGAGAGGACAGTCATACTCGTTTTGAGTGACCGCCAATGATGGCTCTATGACTCTATATTGTTGTAGAACAAGACACTGCAAATGAGTTAACATTGTAACGGGCAAATTGAGGTATGATGAGAAAATATTCCTTGACGGAGAAGATGATCAGCACTGATGATAGTTAAGAGGTTCTTTCTCGGTCAGCCTTTTGGATTGGTTACAAACAGTTAAACTCTATGCTGAGAAGTTGTTTGTATTGACATACTGGAAAACGTTCAAATGGATTTTATTAAAAGCCATTTAACAGGACCTTTATAAGGATGTTGCCAGGACTAAAGGGTCTGAGCTATGGGGAGAGGCTGAGTAGGCTGGGACTCTATTCCGAAAAGCGCAGGACGAGGGGTGATCTTATAGATGTGTATAAGATCATAAGAGGAATAGATCGGGAGGTTGCTTGCCCAGAGTAGGTGAATCGAGGACCAGATGGCAAGTTTAAGGTGAGGGGAGGAAAGACTTAATAGGAACCTGAGGGGTAACTTTTTCACACAAAGGATGGTGGGTGAATGGAACAAGCCACAGGGGAGGTAGTGGAGGCAGGGACTATCCTAACATCGAAAAAACAGACAGGTACATGGATAGGACAGGTTTGGAGCGATATGTACCAAACGCGGCAGGTGGGACGATTGTAGATGGGACAAGTTGGGCCGAAGGGCCTGTTTCCACACTGTGTCACTCTATGACTCCATCATTCTAACATTGCGTTTTGTTCAGTCATTTTCATTTTTGGCTGATGTAATTTATGATTACATTTTAAATAAGCATACATTAATTGGTGTATATCATATGAAACAAGGAAGGGCAGATGCACCTGACAATCTTAGTCAATTGACACTATTTCAAGGAATGAACTTTGGACTCCAATATTCTTGCTGCTATAATATATTCTGTCGTAGCTCTTCTGTACATGTGCCAAATGGATCATTAGGAATGCCATTTCATTAATCCAAGATTTCACCAGCCGTTGGCTCCTCCACCTATTCCATTGTCCAAATAATTATTTTGCTTTATTGGCGTTGGTTTATTGTTGTTACGTGTGGCAAGATACAGTGGATATTTTTCATGCAAGATGCAAATTTGATCAAATCAAAAGGTGCATTGAATTAATTGAACAAGAAGGATCTCGACCCGAAACGCCGGCATAGATGCTGCCTCGCCCGCTGAGTTACACCAGCATTTTGTGTCCACCAGTAACTAAATACATCACAGTGCATCCGCTAAGATAGACACAAAACTTTGGAGTAACTCAGAGGGTCAAGCAGCATCTCTGGTAAAAATGGATAGGTGACCAGGGTTTTGGGTCGGGACCCTTCTACAGACTGATTGTAGAGGGGAGGAACTAGAAGCAAGAAAAAAAACGGGACAAATCAGGTCTGTTTTCTCCAGAGACGCTGCCTGTCTTGCTGAGTTACTCGAGCATTTTGTGTTAATCTTTGGTATAAACTAGCATCTACAGTTCTTTGTTATTATAATGTATCACTCTTGGGCCAACAGTGTCTCGTGCCAACAATTCGCCTATCAGGGAACCTCCTTGCCTGAGGGCATCTGTTGTTGTCCCGGATTTGTCCTGTTTTGTTTTCTCACTTCCAGTTTCCCCCACCACCACTCTAAGACAATCACTCTGAAGAAGGGTGCCGACCCGAAACGTCATTTATCCACGTTCTCCTAAGATGTTGCCTGACCTGCTGAGTTACTCCAGCATTTTGTGTCTGTCTTTGGTATTCAACGAGCATCTGTAGTTCATTTGTATTACTGAATAACTTACAATGCTTTCTGCCCTCTCTCTTTCTAAATTCGATGACAGTGTGGCACCACCTGGAGGTTAGGTCACTTACTGGGTGAACCCTCGGCCCTAGTACTGGCAGGGTCACGTGACTGCGTTTGGCAGAAAGAAGTCGTCACGTGGCTTAGGGGTGTGCCCTGATATATATATATATATAGAACTCTGGGAGAACCCTCCCCAGTCACATGTGAGCTGTTCTCTGTTTAACACCATAAGGATCACTTTGTTTCACAACACGTGCATTGCTACATTGGTGACCCCGACAATCCAAAAAGCTAAAGATCACGTGCTTTAGTGCACTGTATCTCGTTACACATAACCAAAATTAACCAGGGCAAATCATGCCAGACTCGGATAGCAAGCAAAATGAAGTCTTAAGCTGTGCCTTAGTGCATGTGACAATTTCTTGACGTTAATAAACCAATGCCTATACTATATCTTAATTATTTGCCAACATTTCATGTATAATGAGGTGCGGAGGAGAGCCAAAGATGAGTGAATTCATGGATTATTGAAATTGCTTTGCATTCCTAATGATCAATTTGGCACACATACAGAAGAGCTCAGACAGAGTAGATTGTGCAGCAAGAATATAGGACTCCACAGTTCATGCCTTGAAATCATGTCAATTGACTCTGATTGCCAAGTGAACCTGCTCTAACTTGTTGCCATAAATGAGAATCGATAGAATATGCACATTTTTTCTACACATGGAATTAGTCTGGCAATGTTATTTTCAGAAATGTGTGGCAGATGGATTCCACCTGTGAGTTTTGTTCCTTGTCTCGGGTGGTGGGTATTTGGGAAGAGTTGCCAGAGGAGGTGAACATAGAAAATAGGTGCAGGACTAGGCCATTCGGCCCTTCGTGCCAGCACCGCCATTCGATATGATCATGGTTGATCATCCACAATCAGTACCCAGTTACGGCTTTCTCCCCATATCCCTTGATTCTGTTACCCCAGAGAGCTCTGTCTGACTCTCTCTTGAAAAGAGAGAATAGTTGAAGCAGGTTCTACAGCAATGTTTAAATGGCATTTGGGCGGGAACATGGATAGGAAAGGTTTAGAGGGAGCTTCTTCTTCTTGCATTTGAGGCAGCAGAAGTCTGCAGCAGGGTGATGCCATCTGGTTCGAAATCCGTAGGTGCCCGCCCTAAGAAGGGCGCATGCTCCGGGTTGCCGCCAAGCTGCGGCGTTGCTGCTGTCTCTGTTGGCGTTTGCCTGACTGAAGTCAGTCGACATGGCTCACCACAGGGAGGTCGACAACATGCGCCCCTTTAGAGGGATATGGGCCGAATACAAGCAAGAAGGACTGGCGTAGATGGGGCATCTGGTCGGCACAGGGAAAGTTGGGCCTGGAGGGCCTGTTTCCGTGCTGTATGAATCCTAATTCATAATTCATAATTTCACAAAAAAAAAATTAAGGCCCAAACTTCAGGGGAAAGAATCTTTGTACAAAACCTTAGTTGTTATGGGATTGGGAGATAGGGCGGGCAGATAGTGCTGTCATCTACAGGCACCTGGCATTTTATGGTTGTTAGATTCCCAGATGGCATCCAACGCAGGAGACTCTTTGTGTGTTAGTCACAGACGTGAATCTGCAATGACGCATTACAACCGCTTCACACTTTTAAATCTCTGCTGAACAAACTTATGCATTGTTGAAATAATGCTCTTATTTAATTAACACCAAAACCAGGACGCACATTATTTTTGAAATAACCCCCCAAATTTACACCTGTTTATATGTTCAGATATATATATGTTTAATTTAGGTGTTTATTAATTATGCGCTGTTTTTCATGAATGTGGCTCCTGCGTAAAACGTGAGCTGCCTGTATTCAGTTACTGTTCAATTCATTCAATGCAACCAATTTGTATAATGCAAGGAAAATGTAAACCTTGCGAAAAATGATAGAGTCATAGAGAGTCATAGAGTCATACAGCACGGAAACAGGACATTTGGCCCGACTTGCCCACACCGGCCAATATCTAGTCCCATCTGCCTACGTTTGGTCCACATCCCTCCAAGCCTACCTTATGCATGTACCCGATTAACTGTTCCTTAAACATTGCAACAGCAAGATGCCTTTTTCTTTTGTTTCTTTCTCTGTGTAATCGGGGAACTTATGTTTTTGAGATACAGCACGGAAACAGGCCCTTAAGCCCACTTAGTCCACACCGACCAGCGAACCCCGCACATTAACTCTATCGTACACACACTAGGGACAATTTACACTTATACCAAGCCAATTAACCAACAAACCTGTACGTCTTTGGAATGTGGGAGGAAACCGAAGATCTCGGAGAAAGCCCTCGCAGTCACGGGGGAGAAGATACAAACTCCGTACAGACCGCACCCGTAGTCAGGATCGAACCCCGGTCTCTGGCGCTGCAAGCGCTGCAAGGCAGCAACTTTACAGTTGCGCCATAGTGCCGCTGTGTTCTTATGATTTTATGTTTTGGTGGTTATTGCTTCCAGTCTGATCCACCTCGTCTCTCCTGCATCCCACATATCTTGAACACTCACTCTACTTTGAATTCCCTACCTTCATGACCATCGTGTGCTTGAATGTGCAAAGTGTTTGAGCAATAAGTTCCTGTTCTTCTGCACTGTTCTTCACACACATTGTGTGAGGCATGTCTGCTGCAGTTTTCACAGAAAGCAAATGGAATTGTCCGGTGCGATTGCTTAATTCCGGGAAAAAAACAACTAACATCCAATATTAGTAAAATCTTGTGATTCATCGAGATTTAACCCTAAAATCCAATATTAATAAAATCTTATAATTTATTGAGAATTCTTATGGCTGTGACCTTTGGCAGAAGTGTGGATGTTTGTTAGAGTGGACGTTGGATAGAGTGGACGTTGAGAGGATGTTTCCACTAGTGGGAGAGTCTAGGACCAGAGGACACTGCCTCTGAGTAAAAGGACGTACAGTACCTTTACAAAGGAGATAAGGAGGAATTTATTTGGTCAGACGGTGGTGAATCGGTGGAATTCATTGTCACAGAAGGCTGTGGAGGCCATCAATTGATATTGTTTAAGATGGAGATTGATACATTCTTAATTAGCATGGGTGTCAGGGGTTATGGGGAGCAGGCAGGATAATGGGGTTGAGAGGGAAAGATAGATCAGCCACGATTGAATGGCGGAGTAGACATGATGGACCGAATGGCCTCAGTCTGCTCCGACAACATGAACTAATGATCAGTTTCTCAGTCAGTTTGTAGTTGTGCTTTCAATGTCAATCCAATCATTTGTTTTCACTTAGAAGTAAAATATAGCAAACATCTGCTGCAATATTGCATGTTTAGTGCAAATGACTGAGAATATTTGTCTCCCTGGTGTCTCCAAATTGCTTCTTCAAACTGACAGGGAGCATTGTTTGATTGTATTTCATTCTCTGGGTAACTAAAGAATAATTGACATGTTATGAAATCTTCCAGAAATGATGAGACCTCACCCTATTAATGAACCAGTTGTCAAAATTAGCCATGTTATTGTTTGAATTCAGAGCATTGTACTTGAATTTGGACAGACTTTCTGTTCTTTTGTGTTCTCCTTTGAGGGAGAGAGCGGTCATAATTTGTTTTTGTATTATTTAGCCAGCAACTTTCTTGACTGAATGGTGACAAAAAGTATATAAAACTTGGTATATTCAAGATCCCACTTCTTTTTTTAAATTTTGTTTTGCTTATTTCAGGGAGTTGGCATTTATTACTTGTTGAGGCTGGCTTATTGCCCTGCTGCCTGCTGCTATTGTTTTTTTTAAGAAACTAGACACATAAATTCATATTGATAAGTGATAGGAGCAGAATTAGGCTATTTGGCCCATCTACTGCCATTCAATCATGGCTGATCTATCTCTCCCTCCTAACCCCATTCTCCTGCCTTCTCCCCATAACCCCTGACACCCATTCTAATCAAGAATCGCTGCCTTAAAAATATCCATTGACTTGGCCTCCACAGCCTGCCGTGGCAATGAATTCCACAGATTTGCCACCCACTGACTAAAGAAATTCCTCTTCATCTCCTTCCTAAAGGAACGTCCTTTAATTCTGAGGCTATGACCTCTGGTGCTAGATTCTCCCCACTAGTGGAAACATCCTCTCCATATCCACTCCATCCAAGCCTCCAGAAAGAAATGAAGATCAATTATGCAGATGATGAAAATCCAGGATCAAGATAAGTGCTTGAATCACCTCAGAAAATCAGGCAACATTTGCGAAAGGATAATTTTGCACAAGTGTACTGATCTCAGGAAAGGTCACCAACATTAAACAATAATCCCCTTAAAAAACTGCTTAGCATTTTCATGATCATGCCTAGCAGCTGCAAATCGGACTTTTATTACGGAGAACCATTGCAAATTCTTGGATCCAGTTCTCTTAAGATGTAAATCTATTCTTCTGTTGTTTGCATTGGATTAAATGGTGCCAGAACCTCGTTCCATGCATGTTTGCTGGGCAGAAAGTGTTAATTCAGATGACTAGAAAACTATTGGATTGCTGGGGGAATTAAAATATTTGTACAATATTTAAGGTGAAAGGGACAAGATTTAATATGTACCCGTGAAGCCCTTTTTTCACTCAGAGGGTGGTGGGTGTATGGAATGAGCTGCCGGAGGACATACTTGAGGCAGAAACAAAAACAGCATTAAAAGACATTTGGACAGGTACATGGACAGGAAAGGTTTAGAGGGATATAGGCCAAATGTGGGCAAATGCGACAAGTGTTAGATAGGGCATTTTGGTCGGCATGGACAAGTTGGGCCAAAGAGCCTGTTTCAATGTTTATGACTCTCTGGAAACAGCAAAGCAACATTCATGAATGATGGACAGAAAATGCTGGGGTAACTGAGGCAGCATCTCTGGAGAGAAGGAATAGAGATGGTGACATTTCGAGTCAGAACCCTATTAAGGGATTGGACACACTAGGGGCAGGAAACATATTCCCGATGTTCGGGGAGGCCAGAACCAGGGGCCACAGTTTAAGAATAAGGGGCCGGCCATTTAGGAATGGAGATGAGGAGAAACCTTTTCACCCAGAGGGTTGTGAATCTGTGGAATTCTCTGCCTCAGAAGGCAGTGGAGGCCAATTCTCTAGAGGCTTTCAAGAGAGCGTGAAAGGGCAGGAACCGGGTACTGAATGTAGATGATCAGCCATGATCCCAGTGAATGGCGGTGCTGGCTCGAAGGGCTGAATGGCCTACTCCTGCACCTATTGTCCATAACCCTTCGTCAGACTGAAGGATAGTGAAGGCCAGAACCAAACAGGACAGGCAACAGATGGCCTCAGGAACACTTAATGAATGTTCTTTCTAAAACCTTACTTGACTGTTAAAAGATGGAGCTGTTTTTGACAGTTTTGGTGAATAATATTTCAGTTTAGTTTATTGGCACTTGCACAGTGGAAGGCTTTTGTTGCATGCTAACCAACCAGTAGAAAGACAGCACGTGATTACAATTGAGCCCTTTGCCGTGTATAGATACATGATGAGGGAATAATGTCTAGTGCAAGATGAAGCCAGTGAGGACCAATCAAAGATAGTGCGAGGGTCCCCGGTGAGGTGGGTAGTAGGTGAGGACGGCTCTCTGGTTGTGGTAGGATGATTCAGTGGCCTGATAACAGCTGGCAAGAAGCTGCAAACAAGAAAGACTCGAGCTTTATCGCCACTCTTTACCCTCCAATAAATTTAACCAGACTGGTGATTAAAACATTGCAATTTACTTCAGGGAGAGGGAAGTGAGCCAAGATTCCTGCTGGCAATCTCTTTTGAGCGGTTCCTGTGGAAACGTGTCCTTGCGATATGAATCTCGGCCCCAGTGGTGCTATGATCGATGAGGTCCACGAATGAAGAATTGCAATGTAAATACGCAACTGGAACTCAAGCAGTGTTAATGGTGCAAAGAAAAGAGAAACATTGGCTCAACGGCAGTCTGAATGCAACTGTGTGTGTGTGTGTGTGGGGGGGGGGGGGGGGGGGGGGAGGGGGGGGGAGAGTGAGGCAATGACAATTAATTATTTTTCTCTCTCCAAATGAGGAAAAGTTCAATAAAGGATGAAGTAAAATTGCAATTGAGCCATGAATGGACACCAAAATCTCAGAGGTCAATATGCTGAAAAGCTTTTTCTTGCTGTGTAAAATTCTTGACGTTTCTACGATATCTGAACTATAATAATCGACCATAATAACACATGAACACAGCCAGTCACTCACATGCATGGCCATAATTGGTCACCTTTTGGATCTGCACATCTAACATTTTGCTAAACATAACTGGATGGGTTAGCTCCTGAATGAGAAGTCAACTGGAGTTACTTGTTCAGTGTCACTTGTCTGTGAGTGTTGTCACTGTCCAGGTTTACTGGTCTCATCGTGATGTTCAAATCCTCTTCAAGCTTCACAGATGCCAAACAAAGAGACAGGTATTATCCATGTCCATGCCCAGTCAAACCTAAGTGCTACCTTACGCATTCATACCATTTGACCATAGTGATCTGTTCATTCTCACACACTGTCAGACTGTGGTACCTGCAGGTACCTGCGTTCCTGTACTTTATTCCCGAATGTTTCCATCATTTTTGATTCACTTTGACTCTAAATTTAATTCGTGATTTTACTTCAGTCACGTGAGTGACTTCGTGAAGACCCCGCCAGCACGCATGCGCGACATACCGTCGCTCGCATTGCAGTCGACAAGCTGGAGGGGGATCGCGCTCCTCTACCGGCAGCTTAAAAGGACCCTCAGGTAGGTTTTTACTAACCTTGAGCTGGTTAGTTTTCTGTATTTGATTAAATCCTACAGGAAATTTACGGAGAGAAGAAGCGAAACGAAGGCTGCGTCTTAGCATGCCTTTCAGGACCGCGGGACTCCAGAGCAAGGTCGGCGGCCAACATCCCCGAAGCTGACCGCAGAGCCGGCAACACCCATAACACGGGCCGGGAAAACAGCGCGGAAGTCGGGGAGCCCCGCTCAGTCGGCAGGACCCGACTCTCCACCGCAGCAGTCCAGGAAGCTGCATACTGGTGGTAGGACTGCGCGGGATCAGGGTAGCCAAGACCCCGACTCCCTACCGCTCCAGTCTGTACGAAATCAGACCAGCGGTAAAAAAGTGTGGAAGACAGGGCCCCGGTTAACGGCAAACCTAGACTCTCCACCGCATCAGTTTGCAAGAAAGCAGACCGGTGGCAAGACCGCACAAAAGTCGAATAGCCCCGTTGGAACGGCTGGCACCAACTCTCTACCGCTTCAGTCCACTAGACTGCGGACCGGTGGCAAAACCACGCAAGATTTGTGTAGTCCCGTTGGAGCGGCTGGCACCAACTCTCCACCGCTTCAGTTCGCTAGATTGCGGACCGGTGGCAAAACTAAACATAAGTCGAGTAGCCCCGTAGGAGCGGCAGGCACCGACTTTGCGCCACATCAGTCCGGAAGACCTCCGACTGGCGGTAAGCCCGCGCAGATGTCATGTAGCCCCGCTGGAGCGGCTGGCACCGACCCCACACCACCGCAGTCGAAACAGACAGGCGGCAGATCTACCTGGAAGTCGTGTAGCCCCGCAGGAGCGGCAGGCACCGACTCTCCGCTGCTTCAGTCCGGAAGACCACGGACAAGCGGCAGATCCGCGTGAGAGTCGTGTAGCCCCGCAGGAGCGGCTGGCACTGACTATCTACCGTATCAGTCCCATAGACATCACCTCGACGAGATTCGGACTGGCGGTAAGAGCCCCATAGATTAATCAGAATCTGGGGAAGACGACTTGCCGTTCGTAGACAGCGACGGCGGTTGCATTGCTCGTATGGAGCGGATGATGGAGTAGCTGCTCCAGAAGGACCTACTCCACCAGGAGCATGTGTCCAAAGGATCACGCAGGTCCATGACAGGCCATTACCAGGACCGTCCAACATCTCTCCCTCCTCAGTAGGGAGCGCAAGGAGTCAGAGATTAGCGGACTTCGAAGAGGGGTTGGCTGAAGACCCACAGTTGCAAGGGATGCAAGAAGAGGAACTTCTGGGGATGGTGTCTAAGTTCGCTCAACCATCCCAGAAAGGGCAACCTCTTTATCCAAGGCTAGCGGCCAGCATTAACTACCTGACAACACACCAATTACAAGAACAGGTAATTTCGGAGACCAAAAGCAAATACATGGCCCCGGAAAATTGCGTGTCGCTGAATGTCCCTACCGTGAACACACCCACATGGGGAAACATCAGCCCTGGGATAAGGGCACGGGAATTAATAATCCAAAAAAATCCTGAAACTACTGACCTCAGGCATCACTGCATTTGCCAGGTCAGTCGACGGTATGGACATGACGGAAGAGCAGCAGGATGCATTTGCCCTGCAATGCAATGCTCAATATGAGGTCAATTGCTTTCGGAAACGCTCTATCCGTCCTAGACTCAACCCCAATTTTGCGGGTTTGAGTAAGGCCAATGCTACGCCACCACCAAGACAGTTGTTTGGTGATGACCTGCTCAAACAGGCGAAAGACCTAGACGAGGAAGTTAAAGTGGTTGGCTTGATAAAACCACCTTCCTCTGGCAGACCTCCAGCTTATCGTCAGCAGCATCTATATGCAACATCTACCAGGCCCCGGGTTCAACCCGACAGAGTGACGGGAGCAAACCCTAAGGTGGCGCGTTATCATCAGAGGCCTTTTTTAGGCCAAGGCCCACAGCGACCAGCCTGGAAAATGCGTCAACCCCACACCCCAGCACCACAGCAACCCAAGAACAAAGGACAGAAGGCCAAGCCCCACCGGTAACCATGGAGGTAAGGGGGTCTGGTTCCCTTGGGAATGCTGCATGCTTAACCTCACAAGTGGGAGGTAGATTGCGTCTGTTTGGGGATGCATGGAGTTCCATAACTTCTGACACTTTTATATTGCACAGTATTCGAGGTTATGAAATTGAATTTATAAACAAACAGCTTCCCCCAGCTCAACATGTACCTAGCCGTAAATCATACTTTCTCAAGAGAAAGTGGAATGAAATGCAGAGCTATTTAGGTTACACACCAAGGGGGTTATAGAGAAAACAGTACACAAACCCCTTGAATTTGTATCTAACATCTTTCCTAAAACCAAAAAAGATGGTGGATGTCGCATCATAATTGATTTAACTCAAATGAATACTTTTGTGCAACATACCCATTTCAAGATGGAAACATTTGAAACTGCCAAGCAACTTATTTCCAGAGGGTACTTCATGGCCTGCATCGATCTAAAAGATGCATACTATACAGTACCTATATGTAAAGATCACCGCAAATATTTAAAATTTGTCTGGATGGGGCAGCTATGGCAGTATAAAGCATTGCCTAATGGACTTACAACAGCCCCCAGGTTATTTACTAAAATATTAAACCCAGTGTTGGCATCTCTACGAAGACAAAACCACATAGTCATGGCCTATCTTGATGACATTCTGATTGTGGGGAGAACTTTGGAATTGACTAAATTAGCAGTGGCAGTCACCAAGTCACTATTCCAAAAGCTGGGGTTCGTCATCCATCCAGACAAATCAAAATTAAACCCTTCTGTCATTATGGACTATCTGGGATTCACAGTTAACACTAATCATACGATTGTCACTTTCCCAGAGAATAAAGCAACAGATATAATAGAGGCATGTAATAACCTTGCTTGCGCCAGAAAACCAACTATTCGACATGCTGCCAAGGTGATTGGGAAACTTGTAGCTACATTTCCAGCTGCACGATTTGGACCATTACATTATCAAAATTTGCAAAGAGCAAAAATCTCAGCACTAAATGCTGGGCATTTTGATAGACCTATGCAGCTACCAAACAAAGCAAAAGATGAGCTACGATGGTGGATTAGCAGCATTCAAGATTGTTTTAATCCCATCATAGTTACAAACCCTTCAGTCGTGTTGCAAACCGATGCAAGCGCCCACGGCTGGGGAGCTACCGACACCACTACCAGTTGTGGCGGTAGATGGGATTTGCACGAATCTCCACTACTCCAATCATGAGGTATAAACTATTTGGAAATGCTAGGAGCATTTCACGGACTGTGGGCTTACTGCACAAATATGCATCGTACGCATGTCCGTCTACAGATAGATAATACCACAGTGGTGGCATATTTAAACCATATGGGTGGTATCAAGTCGATAATTTGGCACTGGTGCATTAAAAGAAATATTTGGATCTCAGCTACATACCTTCCGGGTAAGCTTAATGCAGTGGCGGACACCAGGTCACGAGTATTCAATGATAACACCGAGTGGATGTTGAAGCCCCAAATATTTGCTAATATTATAGCCAATTATGGAACACCAGATATCGACCTCTTTGCGTCCAGGTTGAACCATCAGATACCAACATATATCTCTTGTGAACCAGAGCCTGGGGCAGTAGCGATGGATGCATTCTCACTACACTGGGGGAAACTGTTCTTCTATGCATTTCCCCCTTTCTGCCTCATCAGTCGGGTATTGCAGAAAATCCAGCTAGATTCTGCATCAGGGATTCTGATAATACCCTGCCGGCCCACATAGCCATGGTTCGCGGTGGTCCTCGACATGGTGAAGGAACCATGGGTGCAGGGTCCTAAATGCCCGAACCTACTGATACATCCCATATCAGGGGAAAATCATCCGTGCCATGGTCATCTGAACCTGTTGGCTTGCAGGTTCTGAAGAGACCTTTGCTCGAATTCGGGCTGTCGAACAGGATCATGGGTATCATCACGGCATCGTGATGATGGGAGGCCTTCTGTTCCAGGACTAATATCACCTACGACTGCCACGATCAAAGATGTGCTGGAATTCCTCGCGAGCCTTCACTATGATGAGGGCCTCAGCTATAGTGCCATCAATAGTGCCAGAAGAGCACTATCATCCTACCTCACTATCAGAGTAGGATCCCATCAGTTGGTGTCGAAACTCATGAGGGGTATTTTCAATTCTAACCCTCCTAGACCACGATACAATATGACCTGGGATATTGGGGTAGTGTTGTCCCTACTCAGGAGTTGGTCACCAGTTTCGGAACTCCCACTGGCTAAACTCACTTACAAAGTGGTGATGCTTATGGCACTTACAACGGCTCAGCAAGTCCAGACCCTCCACAAGCTAAAACTGGACAGGATGGTCTCAACCCCTACCAAGGTAACCTTTTTCATTGATGACCTGGAACAACCGGTCTTAAACTGGAATTCCATGCATATCCCGTTAATGTCCGCCTCTGTATAGCCACCCACCTCCGACATTATATCAATGTCACCCAAAATTTAAGCAGAATGAAAACTGGTCTATTCATCAGTTTTAAAAGCCCACATCACAGGGTAACTGTGCAGACAATTTCCAGGTGGCTCAGGGTGGTGTTGGGTGCAGCAGGGGTAGACACTGATATCTTCAAATCTCATTCTACCAGGGCTGCGTCCACATCAGCGGCGAGGACCATGGAGTTACCCATGGATCATGTCCTCGCAACAGCGGGCTGGGCCAATGAAAGCACATTTCAATGGTTTTATAATAAACCTGTGGCCCCTCCTACGACGTTTGTGAATACTGTTTTAAGTTCTGTTCCCTAAACGTCCACCGAAGTCAGGGTTTTTTGTTTGTATTAATAAATACATTATTGTTTTTCAGCTTTGTTTCAAGTCTGAAATATATTAACATACTTCCTCCATCAGTTATTGTGGCAGTGTGTGAGCATGGACGTGGTCCAGGGCATGAAATCACAGAGCTTTGAAATCTTCATAAAGTCACTCACGTGACTCCGAAGTAAAATAGTAAGATTAAACAAGAACTTACCAGTATGAAGTTTGATCCTTATTTTATGAGGAGTTATGATGAGGGATTTTGTGCCCTCCGCTCCCAACCCTCTATCATAATAACAACTGGTATATTACTTCTCTTAATCTTACTATCTCCAGTCAGTGCTACTATCTGTGATTTCACACCGCTGCTTTGAAGAATGTCGCCCATGCGTGCTGGCGGGATCTTCACGAAATCCCTCATCGTAACTCCTCATAAAATAAGGATCAAACTTCAAACTGGTACGTTCTCGTTTAATCTTACTATTTAAGTTTAGTCCAGAGATACAGCACAGAACGAGGCCCATCGGCCTATCGAATCCGCGGCGACCAGCGATCCCCATGCACTAACACTATCCTGCACACGAGGGACAATTCACAATTTACATTTTTCACTGAAGCCAATTATCCTGCAGACCTGTACGTCTTTGGAGTGTGGGAGGAAACCAGAGCACCTGGGAAAAACCCACACAGTCACAGGGCAGTGGCGCTGTAAGGCAGCAACTTTACCATTACGCCACCGTGCCGCCTAATTTGTAAAAATCATCTACTTCGCACGATGAAGACACGGGGAATTGCAAATGGTGCATACTTGAAGACAACACAAAATGCTGGAGAAAGTCTGCAGGTCAAATAACATCTGTGGAGGGAATGGACAGCCGGCAGAATGGACCCAAAATGTTGCCTCCACAGATGTTCCCTGACCCGCTGAGATCTTGTAAATATAACCTTAATATGTATGTGCCTTACCAGCGACCCCCGTACACTAACACTAACCTACACACTAGGGACAATTTACAATTTAAGTAAGTAGGTTTAATGGCCAAGTATTCACATACAAGGAATTTGCCTTGGTGCTCCGCCCACAAGTAACAACGTGACATATAGTGACAGTGACATACATTTACAGAAGCCCATTAACCTACAAACCTGCACGCCTTTGGAGTGTGGGAAGAAACTGGAGCACCCGGGGAAAACCCCACGCAGTCATGGGGAGAACGTATGTGCAAACTCCATACAACACATGTACATCACCCATAGTCAGGATTGAACCCGGGCCTCTGGCACTGTACAACGACAACTCTACCAATCTCTACCAAGATTGCAACCTTCACGTGGTCCGCCCTGTTTCGACTAATGCAATCAACTCGACGTGCACAAACGGAAGATCAAATAGAACAAGTTGTCCGACAACTTTACGCTGTGCACGCCACACGCAAGAAGAAGAAGTAGTCTACCACTGCGCCACTGTGCTGCCCTCAATATGGGGAACAGGAGGGGCAAGAGCTGGCTGACAGAACTCTTGTCAGCCCCGTTTCTGAAGGTTGGACTGTCAGAGAGTCATACAGCATAGGAGCCGGTCCTTTGGCCCATCGAGTCCGAGCCCACCGTCGATACTGCTCCAGGAGTTTGCAGTGCTGAACTCCCAAAATGTGGCTTAGATAAGAGCTGACCTTTTAGCTTATGGCCAAGCAAACCTTTTAACTTCCTCCAGTTAAGGTCGGTTGTTTCCACTCACTGCTGACGTCGCTTCAGTGCTGCCGTAATGGATTCAAGCATGTGTTACCCACTAAATGAAGTCAGCACTGTACAGATTAATCTCTGGGTCAGCCTGCCTCACACACACACACATACACACACACACACAGAACTACAACGTAATCTCACGTTGCACACAAGGCAATGTTTGCATTTTGCAACAACTTTTCAGCCTCAAATCCCATCAGAAAGTGCTTGCACAACATGATGGGATTTCTAGACCATTCTATTTACATAATGAGGCACTTTATTTTTTTATATTTTCTTAAGTTCAGAACCTTGAACTGTCAATGGAAATTATAGGAGCAGTCATTATTACCAAGTTCAGCAATATAAATTTGAATGTGATTAAACATTTTTTATACATCAGTGCACAGGATCTGATTTAAACCTTCTAATGACCTCCTTTGATGTAGATGGAGAGAGTTTCTGCAGCTTTAGTTCGTTAACTTGTGATTTCAATGTTCCCCTTTTGCTCTCTGCCTGTCTGCTGAAGGAATTGAGAGGTAGCGATGCTGGAAACCAAATTCATCTTTTTCAACAAAATGCACAACGATTTTTGACTCAGCGGGTCAGGCAACAACTCTGGAGAAATTTGGACAGGCGATGTTTCAAGCTCAGACGATATAATCATGTGTAGGAAGGAACTGCGGATGCTGGTTTACACCACGATGCTCTAGTGTCTTTGGTTTACACCGAAGATAGACACAAAATGTTGGAGTAATTTCAGGCAGCATCTCTGAAGAGAAATATTTGGGTGACGTTTCGGGTCGAGGCCCTTCTTCAGACTAAAGAGAAACAAGGGGTCGTGACAGTGAGGTAGAGAGATGTAGAACAAATGCATGAAAAATATTTATATTCAATGAAAGATATACATTTTGTGCTTATCTTTCATTCAGTTGGTCATTCCCTCGATAGATGCTGTCTCCCTGACCCCATGAGTTCCTCCAATACTCACCCCGTTGCTGAGAGAAGAGAACTATCGTGCTTGAAGTTAATCACCACAATGTGAGATAGATTGTCAAGACTTGCTTTGGAACAGTTAAATTGCCTGTCAACAAAATAAGACAGAATAGCTGAGTCATTACCATTTTCCACTAATGTGTCCATTTGTTGAATTAGTAATACCTATAATTATAAGCTAAGTACGGCGATATTTTATTTTGATGGATACTCCATCGCGCCCAAATAGACAGATACCAGGGCAAACTGCATTACGTTAATGGCACCGACGCTTTTTTTACCCCCCAAAAAGTTGGCTTACTCTACGCAATTGGTAAAATTACAATATGCCTCGATTCTTAAAAGCACTTTGTTGTTGAAAGGGAGATGTGGAATGAGCACACGAAACAGATGTATATTTGCATAATTTGCAGATTTAGTTGGGAGATGCAGAAATAAATGCATCTCTTATCTTCACTTCAACTAATGTTTATGCTAACTAACGTCAGGCTCAGAAACATAGAGAAGATTTATCGTTAATTGCATTGCAATTTTTTATCTTGCACATCGGGGTTTTTTTTTCTAATTTTGAAAACAACAAAGTGAAGGCGGGCAGAGTTTTGTAGTGCACAGACTTACTCATAATTTATAATGATTCATAATAAAAAGGGACTTACTCATAATTGATAAATGAAGCTTGCAAAAAGGGAAAGAAGGGAAAAAAAAAGCACTAGGAAGTCTGTGACACTCAGTATTGTGTGACTGGAATCGTGACATTTACGTTACAGAAAGCCTTTCATCCTCGTGGGCCAGTGTAAATCCTTCACTATCCACATTCTCTGGAGTGGGTGGCACAGTGGTGCAGCTGGTAGAGCTGCTGCCTCACAGCGCAAGCGACCCAGGAGGCATGGACTCGGTGGGCCGAAGGGCCTGTTTCCAAGCTGTATCTCTAACCTCGGTATCTCTCTGCAGAACTGTGCATGGTTTAGTTTAGTTTAGTTTAGAAATACAGGGCGGAAACAGGCCCTTCGGCCCACCGAGTCCGCACCAACCAACGATCCCACACATACCCACACTAACACTATACTACACTAGGGACAATTCTTACACTTATACCAAGCTAATTAACCAACAAACCTGCACGGCTTTTGTGCGTGGGAGGAAACCGAAGTTCTCTGACAAAACGCGATATTGGCGATCGTGATGCAGGTCACGGGGAGAATGCACAAACTCCATACAGACAAGCACCCATTGTTAAGATCGAACCCGGGCGTCTGGCGCTGTAAGGCAGCAACTCTACCGCTGCACCACCGTGCCACCCATCAACTGGATTCACTCACCCTTCTAAACTCCAGTGAGCATAGACCACTTTTATTCATAGAATCATACAGCATGGAAACAGGCCCCATGGCACACTGACCATCCGTTTACACCAATTCCAAACCAATCCCATTTCAACCTCCCACATGCCCACCAACGAGGGTGGCATTGTGGTGCGGTGGTACAGTTGCTGCCTTACAGCGCCAGAGACGCGAGTTCAATTTTTCCTACGGCTGCTGCCTGTATGTATGTACGTTTTGCACCTCTCATGCAAGATTTTCAGCTGTTGGTTTTATTTTTGTCTTCTGAACTGCGTTACATGTACCGAGCCCTAGTAATCAAAGATGAATTTCCTCATCAATATGTGCAGGCAGGAATTGCAAATGCTGGTTCACACTGAAGAGAGACACAAAATGCTGGAGTAACTCAGCGGGTCAGGCAGCATCTCTGGAGAAAAGGAATAGGTGACGTTTCGGGTTGAGACCCTTCTTACTTCAAAGTAGGCAAACCTTGAGGAAATTTTGTAGTGGAGCAGACAAAATATGTAGGGAGGAACTGCAGAAGCTGGTTTACATCGAAGATGGACACAAACTGCTGGAATAACTCAGTGGATCAGGCAGCATCTCTGGAGAGAAGGAATAGGTTGACTTATCGCATCGAGACCCTTCTTCAAATCTGGAGTCCGTCAGTCTGAAGATCTGTCTGAAGAAGATTCTCGACCCAAAGCGTCACCTTTTCCATTTCTCCAGAGATGTTGCCTGACCCGCTGAGTTACACCAGCATTTTGTGTCCATCTTCACCATCAACATGTTCCATTGCACATTGTTCAGCTTGAGCGGTTGAAAATTCACACTACCCTTCATGCTGCTCACACATATGCCAAAGACATCCTTTCGAGAGCACTGCAGTAAAAAATCCTGAAAACTTCTGTGGACAGATGTCATTATAATGAATCGTGAACGATACTTGCAACCTGCTGATTGTAAAATGTAGGCCGTGGGTTTAAGATGGGAATTAACTATAACTGCCTGCTCTCGTCCCAACAGTACCTGGCACCTTTTTGGACTCCCTGTGAACTGCACTTGGTCTCTTAGTGAAATGCCACGAGAGATTGATTATGACATTTTTTTATAAACGGCCTATTAAATCTTCCCTTGGCCACCTGTGGTCCTTTGTAAGCGGTATTCGTCATTCAAGTCTTTCCTCACAATGATTGCTCCTCATCTCCAATGTTGCCACGATGAATCTCCTCTGATTGTTGTTTGGAATCAATGGCTTGACAAACATAGAATGCCTAAAGGGCCTGTCCCACGTGGGCGCCATTTGCGCGTCACGCAGATGGCACGCAAAGATTTTGTACACCCGAAAATTCTGGGGCGCTGCGCGCGACCCTCCCTACGTCACCACGCACCATGCGCGCATCACATCTGCGTCACGATGCGCGCATCACGAAGCGCGCATCGTGCGTCATGACGCGTAAATGATGTTTGGCAAGAAAGGTGAAAGTCAATCCAAAGGGTTACTACAGCTATATTAATAGCAAAAGGATAACGAGGGATAAAATTGGACCATTAGAGAGCCAGAATGGACAGCTATCTGCAGAGCCAAAAGAGATGGGAGAGATATTGAACAATTTCTTTTCTTCGGTATTCACCAAGGAGAAGGATATTGAACTCTGTGAGCTAAGGGAAAAAAGTAAAGTAGCTATGGAAACTATGAGATTCAAAGAGGAGGAAGTACTGACACTTTTGAAAAATATAAAAGTGTATAAGTCTCCAGGTCATAACAGGATATTCCCTAGGACATTGAGGGAAGATAGTTAGAAATAGCAGGGGCTATGACAGAAATATTTCAAATGTCATTAGAAACAGGAATAGTGCCTTAGGATTGGCGTACTGCGCATTTTGTTCCATTGTTTAAAAAGGGTTCAAAGAATAAACCTAGCAATTATAGACCTGTTAGTTTGACATCAGTGGTGGGCAAATTAATGGAAAGGATACTTAGAGATAATATATATAAGCACCTGGATAAACAGGGTCTGATCAAGAACAGTCAACATGGATTTGTGCCTGGAAGGTCATGTTTGACAAACCTTCTTGAATTTTTTGAAGAGGTTACTAGGGAAATTGATGAGGGTAAAGCAGTGGATGTTGTCTATATGGATTTCAGTAAGGCCTTTGACAAGGTTCCCCATGGAAGGTTGGTTAAGAAGGTTCAATCGTTGGGTGTTAATGGCGGAGTAGCAAGATGGATTCAAAAGTGGCTGAATGGGAGATGCCGGAGACTAATGGTGGACGGCTGTTTGTCAGGATGGAAGCCGGTGACCAGTGGGGTGCCACAGGGATCTGTATTGGGTCCACTGTTGGTTGTCATGCACATCAATGATCTAGATGATGGGGTGGAAAATTGGATAAGTAAATATGCAGATGATACTAAGATAGGTGGTGCTGATAAATGTGAGGTGCTACATCTTGGCAGGACAAATCAAAATAGGACGTACATGGTAAATGGTAGGGAATTGAGGAATGCTGTGGAACAGTGGGATCTAGGAATAACTGTGCATAGTCCCCTGAAGGTGGAATCGCATGTAAATAGGGTGGTAAAGAAAGCTTTTGGTGTGCTGGCCTTTATAAATCAGAGCATTGAATATAGGAGTAGGGAAGTAATGTTAAAATTGTACAAGGCATTGGTGAAACCAATTCTGGAGTATGGTGTACAATTTTGGTCGCCTAATTATAGGAAGGATGTCAACAAAATAGAGAGAGTACAGAGGAGATTTACTAGAATGTTGCCTGGGTTCCAGCAACTAAGTTACAGAGAAAGGTTGAACAAGTTGGGTCTTTATTCTTTGGAGCGCAGAAGGTTAAGGGGGGACTTGATTGAGGTCTTTAAAATGATGAAAGGGATAGACAGAGTTGACGTGGATAAGCTTTTCCCATTGAGGGTAGGGAAGATTCAAACAAGAGGGCATGACATGAGAATTAAGGGACAGAAGTTTAGGGGTGACATGAGGGGGAACTTCTTTACTCAGAGAGTGGTGGCTGTGTGGAATGATCTTCCAGCAGAAGTGGTGGAGACAGGATCGATTTTAACATTTAAAAGTAAAGTGGATAGGTACATGGACGGGAAGGGAATGGAGGGGTATGGTCTGGGTGCAGGTAGATGGGACTAGGGGAAAATAAATGGTTGGCACGGACTTGAAGGGCCGAGAAGGCCTGTTTCCGTGCTGTAATTGTTATATGGTTTCTGGTTAATGGTTAAATGACGCCCAAGTGGGACAGGCCCTTAAGATTGCACGAAAAGTACAAAAACCTGTAATCTGATCGATATTTTCACAACTTAGCCATGCTTTGTAATCCATTTTCTATAATCCATGAAGCTTCAAGCTCCTCAGCAAGATATTTTTGCTTCCCCTTGCATTTTACCAGAATTATATATTTGAACCTTGAGGTCTCTTTATTCATCCAAACCTTTCAATGCCTTTCTCTACAGAATATTATGCCATTTATTGTTGGGGGGGGGGTTGAGGGGGGCGGGGTGGTTCCATGCACTCAACAGGATCTGACATATTCCTCATTAAACAGCTTTAGCTGGTTGTCACTATTTGTCCAAATCTCCCCCTTGTTATCATAATATTGTTCAACATAAAACTCTGAGGTGAAGTGAAAGTTGATTAGTAAGATAAGTAACGTAGCACACGTTGTGGAGAGGATGTTTCCACGAGCAGGAGAATCCAGGACCAGAGGTCACAGCCTCATAATTAAAAGACGTACATTTAGAAAGGAGATGAGGAGGAATTTATTTAGGCCGAGGGTGGTGAATCTGTGGAATTCATTGTCACAGAAGGCTGTGGAGGCCGTCAATGAATATTTTTAAGGCAGAGATTGATGGATTCCTGATTAGTGCGGGTGTCGGGGGTAATGGGAAGAAGGCAGGAGAATGGGGTTGAGAGGAACAGATAGATCAGCCATGATTGAATGGCGGAGTAGACTCGATGGGCCGGATGGCCCAATTATAGCTTATGAACCTATGAAGAACGAAAGACCAAGGGAAGAGGAGAAATTTAAAATTGATGGCAATTAATACATTCCCACTTCCCCACAGGGGAGGTATCGGGATAAGGCGAAGCATATATCAGCACATGTCATGGAATAGCATCTCTGAATATTCCACCGCTTTCCCTCATACTCAAGTTGATTTACTGAGCTTTTATTCAATCCTCTTTGGTGGGAGAACTCCCACAACAGGCATGTTTGTCGAAAAGAATGAATTAAACTCTTGATATCACATCGTTTTTTTTATGATTCAACAGTGACCAAGATTTGGACAGTTTTTGTGGTCGCAATATAACAGCAATAACTCTGCTGGGGATATGGTTATTTTTGTTCCCAAGCAAATCTTAACTACGAGGCAAATGTCTTCACAGATGTGTTGGGATCCAGCAGGCGCACATGTAAGTGTATAGAAGGAAGTGGCTGCTTATTTACCTGGCAAATCCAGCAAACCATTGGCATATCAAGACTTTTTTCCGACAGGCCGTGATAATGTTACAAGCTGGCAAACCATTTGATTTGACTGTCCAGCCAAGGACACGGTATGAACACAGCTATACAGAATGTCCCCGTTTACAACTGTATTACAAAGTCAAAGAATGGAAGGATTGAATCAACCAGAACATTTCTCAAAAAGGATGTTGAATATTTATTAATATGGACACAAAAAAAGAAGTTTTCTTTCCCTCCCGTGCCTGACAACTGGATGATGAAATTAATGTATATTAGCTTTGCCAACGCTGACAATTCTACAGCAGCAAGGACAGTGAGGGCAGTAGACTTGCTGCCCTAAAGCACCAGACACCCAGGTTCCATCCTCACTACGATGACTTTGTACGTTCTCCCTGTGACTGCGCGGGTTTTCTCCAGGATCTCCGGTTTCCTCCCACACTCCAAAGACATACAGGTTTGCAGGTTAATTGGCTTGGTATAATTGTAAATTGTCCCTAGTGTGTGTAGGCTAGTGTCAGTGTGTGGGGATTACTGGTCAGTGTGGACTCGGCGAGCAGAAGGGCCAGTTTCTGCGGCATATCTCTAAACTAAACTAAACTAAACAGTGGTGAATTTTGCAGAGTAAAGCAATGTCTTTTCTTTTAAATATCTTATACATATTCTATTTTTGTGTGCCATGTCAAATGAAGTAAAAATCATTGACATCCTAAATCCTTCGATAATATAGTCGCGTACTTATGTATTTTTTTGTGATGTTCCTTTAATACCATCAACTGTTTGGACTGTTGCAGTAATTGGTACTGGAACCACAACCAGGAATGTATATTACTCAGCTGGATGCTGGATGTTTGTAAAAGATGATGAGGCAATGAATGTTTCAGAATGAATAGACAAAAAATAACTCAGCGGAACATGATAGAAGGAATGGATAGACCCAAAATGCTGGAGTAACTCAGCGGGACAGGCAGCATCTCTGGAGAGAAGGAATGGGTGATGTTTCGGGTCGAGACCCTTCTTCAGACTGATGTCAGGGGAATGGGCAGGACAGAGATTGAATGTAGTCGGAGACAGTAAGACTGGTGGGAGAACTGGGAAGGGGGAGGGTATGGAGAGTGAGGGAAAGCAAGGACTATCTGAAGTTCATACTGCTGGGGTGTAAGCTGCCCAAACGAAACATGAGGTGCTGTTCCTCCAATTTGCGCTGGGCCTCACTCTGACAATGGAGGAGGCCCAGGCCAGAAAGGTCAGATTGGGAATGGGAGTGCTGAGCAACCGGTGATCAGGTGGGTTAAGGCGGACTGAGTGGAGGTGTTCAGTAAAACGATCGCCGAGTCTGTGTTTGGTCTCGCCTATATACAGGAGTCCTCACCTGGAACAGCGGATACAGTAGATGAGGTTGGAGGAGGTAAATGAAGCTCTGCCTCACCTGGAAAGACTGTTTTGGTCCTTGGATGGAGTCGTGGGGGGAGGTAAAGGGACAGGTGTTGCATCTCCTGCGTTTGCAGGGGAAAGTACCTGGGGAGGGGTTGGTTTGGGTGGGAAGGGACGAGTTGACCAGGGTGTGGCAGAGGGAATGGTCTCTGTGGAAAGCAGAAAGGGGTGGAGATGGGAAGATGTGGCCAGTTGGAGGTGGCGAAAATGTTGGGGGATTGTCTGTTGTATGTGACGGCTAATGGGGTGGAAGGTGAAGAAAGGGGGGACTCTGTCCTTGTTACAAATGGGGGGGAGAGGGAGCAAGAGCGGAGCTGCGGGATATTGAGCAGACCCTAGTGAGAGCCTCATCTGTAATGGAAGAGGGGAACTCCCATTCCCTAAAGAATGAGGACATCTCCGATGACCTGGTATGGAAAACCCCATCCTGGGTGCAGATGCGGCATAGACGGAGGAATTGGGAGTAGGGGATAGTGTCTTTACAGGAAGCAGTGTAGTCTAGATAGCTATGAAGAATAAAATACCAGCTGCTGTGAGGCCTTGCAATCAGAGTTCATCACATCTTATTTACAGGGGCTTGTCGCCTGATTTGGGATGGATTGGGAAGATCAGATAGTTCAGTCTCAAAATTTGAAAAAAAGCAAAATGAGTAAAAAATTGGAATATGATGTAATTTTAAATAGATCCCCGTTTCACTAGTGTATTGGTGCAATATTGAAATGAATGCAGACTGTGGTTATCTAGGGCAGGTCATTTTAATTTGGGCATCTCTTAAAAGTAATCACCATGTGTCTGATGGAAATGTTATCCCTTGTGTGCTTCAAGAACTGAAGTGAGATCTTTTAGATTGGCACATCTCGGAGAAATAATCAAACATATTATTTTTTATCTCTCTCTCTCTCTCTCTCTCTCTCTCTCTCTGTCTCTATCTATCTATCTATCTATCTCTCTCATTCTCTCTCTCAGTCTCTTTTTTTTTCTTTTTCAAAAACTTTATTCGACACAATCATATAATACAACACATCAAAACATAATCAAAATCACACTATAACAAACAAATCATTGTAGCACAACAGTACATTCATTGTTTATAATAGTCTCATCCCCACGTGGTGACCAGCGTTGACGGAATTGCCTCCAGAGTCCCCGTGGACACCGCGTGTTCCCTCTCCAGGGACACACGTGCACGAACGTAGGCCCGAAAGAGGGGCAGGCAGCCGACTCTAGTCTGACCATCGACTGCCCGCTCTCTCTCTCTCTCTCTCTCTCTCTCTCTCTCTCTCTCTCTCTCTCTCTCTCTCTCTCACACACACATGCACAGACACACACACAGATACAAACACACACACACAGACACACACGCACGCGTTCAATGATACAATGGAACTTTATTGTCACGTGTACTGAGGTACAGTGAAATGCATTTTTGTCTACAGTCCAGGACAAGTATCGCTAAACATCAGCACTTGGATACATCTTAGATAAGCATCTCAGACACACTACAAGTGTACAGCAGTCGTACACTGAGACAATATACAGAGTTAGATGCAAAGTGCTGGAGTTACTCAGCGGGTCAGGCAGCATCGCTGAAGGAAAAAGGATGGGTGATGTTTCAGATCCGAACCCTTTTCAGTATGAAGGACACGCATCCTTTTTCTCCAGAGACGCTGCCTGACCCGCTGAGTTACTCCAATACGTTGTGTCTATCCATGGTATAAACAAGCATCCACAGTTCTTTGTTTCGACAGTACACACAGTTGCCAGACATGGTGCCATTCCCCAAGTATTCCTCAATTGCACCTTTGCCACCAGAATTCCATTAACATTAGTCATATCTAATTCCATTGCAGCAAATGTGATGGTTTATTCACAGAAGAAAAGTTACCTCAGAATAATAAAAATGCAGTGGCATCGCTGGCTGAGCTGTTGCCTCACCGCACCGGAGACCTGGCTTTGATCCTGACTTTGGGTGCTGTCTGTGTGGAGTTTGCACATTTTCCCTCTGATCACACAGTTTCCTCTATGCCCTCCCGTTTTCTCCCACATCCTCAAGGATATGCAAGTTTGTAGGTTAATTAACCTCTTGAAATTGCCCCTAATAGCCTCAGAGGGCGGTGGAGGCGGGTTCTCTGCATGCTTTCAAGAGAGAGCTAGATAGGGCTCTTAAAAATAGCGGAGTCAGGGGATATGGGGAGAAGGCAGGAACGGGGTACTGATTGGGGATGATCAGCCATGATCATATTGAATGGCGGTGCTGGCTCGAAGGGCCGAATGGCCTACTCCTGCACCTATTGTCTATTGTCTATTGTCTATTTGTAGTGAGTGGATGAGCAAACAGGATAACATAGAACTACTGTGATGGGAGATCCACGGCCAGCATGGCCTCAGTGGGCTGAAGGGCCTGTTTTCAAGCTATACCTTCAACTCAATCCATTGTTCAGAGATGGCTCATGGACACATTAAAATGTTTTGTTTTTTTAACTGTTTTTAAAGTCTTGATACTTTTTCCCACGACAATGTGTTCATAATCAACAAAGCTTATACAATATGGAGGAAGGAACTGCAGGTGCTGGTTTACCCCGAAGATAGACACAAAATGTTGCAATAACTCAGTCGTTCAGGCAACATCTCTGGAGAACAAGAATAGGTGACGTTTCGGGTCTAGACCCTTCTCCCGACTTTTATAAAGCTTATATAATGTTCCCTTGAAGTGATAATAAGCGAGGCTCATCATTTAATTACAGGTCAGTTTGAGAGTGCTGTATTTTCTATAAGAGTCTATCTTCAAGGTAAGAAATGGAATACAGAAAGAGAACATGAATGATGTAATAAAAATATTCTATTTTTGCAGCAGTGATCTATGGGTTAATTGATTGGTTGAAGTTGGAGAGGCAATTCAGTTTTGCCAACAGCATTTTGGAATAAAATGAGTTCAGGCACGTATAGCTAGTCCAGGAAAGCACAATGGGTTTATGAAGCACTCACTCAACAATAGGAAAACTCTAATACTGTACTCAAACACTGAATGATGCCCATTGTATAAAACAGAGGTAACGTGCTATCAGTTTGTCCTATCCATGTACCTATCTAACTGTTTAGTAACATTTGGGATAGTCCCAGCCTCAACTACATCCTCTGCCAGCTTGTTCCATACACCCACCACCATTTGTGTGAAAACGTTTGCCCTCAGATTCCTATTAAATCTTTTCCTCTTCACCTTAAACCTACGTCCTCTGGTTCTCGATTCCCCCTACTCTGGGCACGAAACTGTGTGCATCTACCCGATCCATTCCTCTCATGATTTTATACACCTCTGTAAGATCATCCCTCATCCTCTTGCGCTCCATGGAATAGAGTCCCAGCATACTTAACATCCCTCGAGCTGAGACCATCGAGTCCTGGCAACATCCTCACAATTTGGTTATAATCTCGCCTCCGGGTCAATAATTGACGAGCCAATTCAGCAATTTAACATATTTTCTGCACAGACATGGCAGTGAACGTGTACTAACATGTTCCTGACCATTATCCACTCGGATGACAGAGGACCCTTTGCACATTTTTCCTACCATTTTAATTCTGGTAGATGCTAAAAAATTCCGTGTTACTATTAAAAAGAGAAATGGTCGGTGAATTCAAGAAGAGTCACAGAGACAGTGTCTTGAATGCAAAACAAAAGATTTACTGGTAGCTTAAGGAAGACACATGACAGTTAATTGTGTGTGAAGAGATGTCTTTTCTATAACAGTCCATCTTCAAGGTAAGAAATGCAATGCAGAAAGCGAATTATATTAAAGAAAGATTCTATTTTTGTAACGGTGAACTATGGGTTAATTGATTGGTTGAAGTTGGAGAGGCAATTCACAGTTTTGCCAATTGTACTTTGGAATAAAATGAGTTCAGGCACGTAAAGCTAGTCCAGGAAAACACAATGGGTTTATGAAGCACTCACTAAATAATCAGAAACCTTTAATACGGTACTCAAACACAGAATGGTGAGCATTGTATAAAACAGATCTAACGTGCTATCATTTGGTTCATTTGGTCATAATCTTGCCTCCAGGTGATGAATTGAAGTGCCAATTCAATCATTTAGCATATTTTCCATACTGCATGGCAGTGAAAATGTACTGAATCGTTCCTGAGCATAATCCATTTGGCCAGTATACAATTCTCTTACCATTTTAATTCTGGTAGGTGCTAAAAATCCCATGTTACTATTAAAAAGATGAATGGTCAGTGAATTTAAACGGGAAGCATGCAGACAGTGTCTTTATTGCAAAAAAAAAAGATTTAGATTGGAAGCTGAGGAAGATACATGACAGTTAATTGAATGTGACGAGCTATGCAAAAAGTACCTGTTTTTCTTCCCAAATACTTCTTTGTTGAAGCATGCAAACGTTCTGATACTTTAGACTTCAGAGATACAGCACGGAAACAGGCCCTTCGGCCCACCAACCAGCGATCATCCCGTACACTAGTGCTATCCTGCACATTAGGGACAATTTCCAATTCTTAACGAAAAACAATTAACCTACTAACCTGTACTCTTTGGGATGTGGGAGGAAACCGGAGCACCCGACGAAAGCCCACGTGGTCACAGGGAGAAGTTAGATTTACTTTAGTTTACTTTCGAGATACAGCGCAGAAACAGCCCCTTTTGCCCACCGCATCCTCGCCAACCAGTGATCATCCCGTACACTAGCACTATCCTCCACACTAGGGACAAGTAACTATTTTTTTTACCAAAGCAAATCAACCTACAAACCTGCACGTCTTTGGAGTGTGGGAGGAAACCGGAGCACCCGGAGTAAACCCACGTGGTCACGGGGATAATGTGCAAACTCTGTACAGACAGCACCCGTAGGCAGGATCAAACACGGGTCTCTGGCGCTGTACGCCAGCGACTCTACCGCTGCGCCACCGTGCCCCCCAAATAGCTTGTGATTTTTTAAATTTTGCTCACTGTTTCTCACAAATAAAACCTGTGGCCTGTTAGAATGTTTATTGCCACCTGAAGTCTCGCAAATTTTAATTTGATCATTGTGTCTGGGCGAGCAGATTTATGGTGTGTGCTGTGATTGAATAGATGTGTGGAGTATGCAGCCAGCAGAATGGATGCTTACTATTCTCCAGTGGCTGTTTGCTGCACTTTATGGATGGTTGATGTCTGTCCATTTAAAATGACACCTCCGTGCCGTTAAAGCTGTTATCATTTTCTTCTGGCCTGTGAGCTTGGTTATAAAACTGCTAAGCTAGTTTTTATTTGGGATGTGGGTGTTGAGGAGGGATGGTTTGTGGCAGATCTTGGGAGCGAAAGCTGAAGAATGCAATCACCTGATACTTTCATAGGATCGTCAGATGACGGCGCACTGGCACAGTAGTCAAGAGGCTTCCAATTGTTTTGTTAGTGTTTCATAAACCCCAAAATGCTGGAGTAACAGCAGAAAACGCACCATCTCTGGAAAGAAGGGATAGGTGACCTTTTGGGGCGAGACCCTTCTTTAGACTGAGAGTCAGGGGAGAGGGAAATGAGATATGGAAGGGTACAAAGAACATGTAAGGGTTGGAAAGAACAGATCAAAGCAGACAATGATCAAGGAAAACGCACAATGGTTCATTATTTGGATGAAGGGAAGGCAACAATGCGGCACTATTCGAATCTTTGGTTTGCAGATCACACAACATTGGTGGTACAGTGGAGACTGAGGAAGGAAAAAAGTTTTCACCCAGAGAATCGTGAACCTGTGAAATTCTCTGCCACAGGAGGCAGTGGAGGCCAATTCACTGGATGTTTTCAAGAGAAAGTTAGATGTAGCTCTTAGGGCTAATGGAATCAAGGGATATGGGGAGAAAGCAGGAACGGGGTACTGATTTTGGATGATCAGCCATGATTCCTATTGAATGGCGGTGCTGGCTCCCGAATGGCCTACTCCTGCACCTATTTTCTATGATATCTGAGTTTTTCTAACGGGATCTAGATAAGTTGGGAAGGTGGTCCAAGGAATGACACTCTGACAAGTGTGAGGTGCTCAACTTTGATGTGGCAAACCAGTGCAGAACTCACACAGTAAGTGGTGCAGCTCTGGAGAATGCAGCAGGACAGAGGATCTGGGAATACGGGTGCATGGTTCCTCGAAAGGGGCAAGTCAGATGAACAGGGTGGTGAAGAAGACGTTTGGTACACTTGCTTTCATCTAGGAGGGTGTTTAGTCCAAAATTGTCACATCCTGATGCAGTTGGATAAACATAGAAACTTAGAAAATAGGTGCAGGAGTAGGCCATTCGGCTCTTCGAGCCTGCACTGCCATTCAATATGATCATGACTGATCATCCAACTCAGTATCCTGTACCTGCCTTCTCTCCATACCCCCTGATCCCTTTAGCCTCAAGGGCAACATCTAACTCCCTCTTAAATATAGCCAATGAACTGGCCTCAACTACTTTCTGTGGCAGAGAATTCCACAGATTCACCACTCTGTGTATGAAATGTTTTTTTCTCATCTCTGTCCTAAAAGTCTTCCCCCTTATCCTTAAACTGTGACCCCTTGTGCTGGACTTCCCCAACATCGGGAACAACCTTCCTGCATCTAGCCTGTCCAACCCCTTAAGAATTTTGTAAGTTTCTATAAGATCTCCCCTCATTCTTCTAAATTCTAGCGAGTACAAGCCGAGTCTATCCAGTCTTTCTTCATATGAAAGTCCTGCCGTCCCAGGAATCAGTCTGGTGAACCTTCTCTGTACCCCCTCCTTGTACAAGTCATTGGTGAGGTCACCCCTGGACCTTTGTGTGCAGTTGACTTTTAGTCCAATCAAATGGAAACATAAAATTCTGCAAGGATACAAAATCCTTTTTGCCATAAATCTAATAATTATAGTTTGCAATGAATTAATAGGTTTGTATTAAGTGTGTGTGTTTTGTCATGGCTAAATACAGATAAAGAATTGATAAATTTGCTGCAATTCATGCCTTCCAACAAATGAAGCCCATACAACTATGAGTGTCTATTCATCTCTGCAGCTTTGATTCATGTTGGCTTGTGTGGGAGCCTCTGATATACAGTAAAGCTCATTTTATCCGATATGCTCGAGGTTAAAAAATGAAGAGGGTTTTTTTCGGATTATTGGCATTATTCCAATTAATGCTCAATCTAACACAGTTTTAATTTAGACACAAATTGCTTAAGTAAATCAGCGGATCAGGCAGCATCTCTGGACAAGAAGGATGGGTGACGTTTCGGTTCGGGACCCTTCTTCAGACCCGAAACGTACCCATCCTTTTTCTCCAGAGATGTTGCCTGACCCGCTGAGTTACTCCATCACTTTGCACCTATCTCTGGTGTAATCTGCAGTTGCACCTGCAGTTCTTTGCTTCCACAGTTTGCATTTACTTTCTCAAAGATGTTTGCAAGCGCATTGCGATAAGTTACAAACAAGCTCTGAGTTTAAAGAGAGTGCAGGACACCAGGGCCCTGGTGTGTCAACGTGAGAGTGGGAATCTGCATCCACAAGAGCTAAATATTGATCCATTTGCATCTTAAACAAACGGAGAGTGGATTATTGGAGCTTTACTATACACGGCTTTGATATTTAGAAAAATTGAATTTCCAAAAGTACTTGGTGTTAATTCCAAATTGAGCGTTGCTGAATTCATCATACACTCTGTTAAATGTCAACCATGATCATCCTTAAAGATTACACATGCCCCGGATTAGGCATGTTTCGGCAGCTTTTGAAAGGTAGTTTATTTCCTGGAATGTGAATTTTATTTCCTAGAACATGAATTGCAATTACACTTCAAGTGTGATATTTGTCACTGACATAACTATTTCCAAAACTTGAAGCAACCTTGGAAACTGTATATTTACGTTTTGCTGCATCTGTGTTGCTAATGGCTGCGACCTCTTTGGAACTCGGACGAGTAAAGTTCAAATCTCAGAGTTCCTCTTTTCAAAAATACCACTTCCAGCCCTTTTGTTTACTAAGTTTAAAACAATGTCTGGTGTTCTAATTACCAGGGTACAGTTGCCATCTGGACTGGCAGCGTTAGTTGGAATAGTGTACCATTTCCCTGCATTCATTCGGTATTGTGAGCCCAATCCCGAATACACCAGCAGACTTCAAACAGTAACAACATTCTCCAAAAACGAATTGATTCAGTGTTAAATGGTTGGTGGCATGGTGGCGCAGCGGTAGTTTTGCTGCCGCACAGCGCCAGAGACCCAGGTTCGATCCTGACTACAGGTGGAGCCAAGACGGAACGTGTGCGTTTTTCCCGTGACCGCATGGGTGTTCCCCGGGTGCTCCAGTTTCCTCCCACACTCCAAAGATGTACCAGTATGTAGGTTAATTGGCTTTGGTAAAAATTGTTAATTGTCCCAATTGTTGTGTGTAGGATAGTGCTAGTACACGGGGATTGTTAGTCGCCGCAAACTCAATGGGCCGAAGGGCCTGTTTCTGCACTGCAGTCTATAATAAACTAAAGCAAATTTGTAGAACAGGATCTATATTGCAGGGAATGGGTGGCATTTTCCGATGGGTGTCATAGAGGGACAAGAAGTGATAGAATCATTCAACATGGAAACAGGTCCTTCTGGCCATCTCGGCCATGCCGACCAGGGTGCCCGGTCTGAGCTCGTCCCATTTACGTGTGCCTGGCCGCTATCTCTCTCAACCTTTCCTATCCATGTATCTGTCCAAATATCTATAATATTTTTTGTACTTGCCTCAATTTTATTCTCCGGCAGTTCGTTCCATAGACCCACCAGCTTCTGAGGTTTGGGGCTCATAGCGTATCGGTGTTCCTTCTCCACTGCTGGGTCAAAATCCTGGAACCCCCCTCCCCCATAGCCATGTCGATGTACGCACACATCAAGGACTGCTGCTGTTCAAGAAGACAGCTCATCACCACCTTCTCAAGGGCAATAGGTAACCACAATTAAATGCTAGTTCCACCTGCAAAGCCCCACATCTCTTCAGTAAACCATAAAATGGCTCAAAGATATTAAGGAGGTTGTGTAGAAAGGACCTGCAGATGCTGTTTACACTGAAGGTAGACACAAAATGCTGGAGTAACTCAGCGAATCAGGCACCATCTATGGAGAAAAGGAATAGGTGATATTTCGAGTCGGAACCCTTCTTCAGCGGTTCTCACTGAGATAGTTCAGCTTTTTGTGTCTATCTGGGTACCACGTGGATATTCAAAGGGTTGGCATGGGCTTAATGGGCCTAACAGCCTCCTGTGATAAATCACAACATAATTATAATTATAACTTGAAATTGTAAGATGGGTGACATTTCGGGTTGGGACCCTTCTTCAGATCTTTCTTCAGAGTCTGAAGAAGTTACCCAACCCAAAATGTCACCAATCCTTTTTAGACAATAGACAATAGACAATAGACAATAGGTGCAGGAGTAGGCCATTCGACCCTTGGAGCCAGCACCGCCATTCAATGTGATCATGGCTGATCATCCCCAATCAGTACCCCGTTCCTGCCTACTCCCCATATCCCCTGACTCCAATATCTTTAAGACCCCTATCGAGCTCTCTCTTGAAAGTATCCAGAGAACCGGCCTCCACCACCCTCTGAGGCAGAGAATTTTTCTCCGGAGGTGTTGCCTGACCCGCTGAGCTGCACCAGCATTTTGTGTCTATCGTCATGATTGAGATGATAGATGAGCAACAGAAGCAAAATCCACTTTTATAACGAGCGTTTAACTTCCTGTGGTGCCAACGATGGCTGCCACGTTGTACAGCTCCTTTCTGTTTTGTCATTGTTTGTTCGTTTATGTCGTCTGTGAAAATCCCCCAAAGATCACTTTCATGAGAGAGGTACTCATTAGCATCAGACATACGGTACCTCCAAACATCGCTCCGGATTTCTCCCACTCGCTGGATTATATGGACATACTCGTCAGCGGGGCTGTGGCTCTGTTCAAGGTCTTGAGGCAGAGGAAGACCCGGGGGAAGCGCCCTGGAGCACTCGCCCGACTCCGGCGACGAGGATTACGCACACTGCTCCCGAGTATATTCCTTGCAAATCTACGTCCTCTCAACAACAAAGTGGACGAACTGCAACTCCTGTGCCAAATGAAGAAGGACTTCTCTCGAGCCGCTGCACTGTGCTTCACCGAGACCTGGCTGTGTGAGTTGACCCCAGACAATGCACTGCAACTGGCTGGCTTTCAACTACACAGAGCGGGGAAATCAAGAGGCAATGGAATATAACCATATAACCATATAACAATGACAGCACGGAAACAGGCCTTCTCGGCCCTTCCAGTCCGTGCCGACCATTTATTTTTCCCTAGTCCCATCTACCTGCACTCAGACCATACCTCTCCATTCCCTTCCTGTCCATATACCTATCCACTTTACTTTTAAATGTTAAAATCGATCCTGCCTCCACCACTTCTGCAGGAAGATCATTCCACACAGCCACCACTCTCTGAGTAAAGAAGTTCCCCCTCATGTTACCCCTAAACTTCTGTTCTTTAATTCTCATGTCATGCCCTCTTGTTTGAATCTTTCATACCCTCAATGGGAAAAGCTTATCCACGTCAACTCTGTCTATCCCTTTCATCATTTTAAAGACCTCAATCAAGTCCCCCCTTAACCTTCTGCGCTCCAAAGAATAAAGACCTAACTTGTTCAACCTTTCTCTGTAACTTAGTTGCTGGAACCCAGGCAACATTCTAGTAAATGAATAGGGAATATGCTTCTATACTAATCAGGGCTGGTGCAGCGACGTCACTGTACTGTCTAATTTATGTTCTCCTAATCTGGAATATTTTTTTAGAAATTGCGAACCCTTTTATTCTCTGAAGGAATTCACCTCTTTTATTCTCGCTAGAGTTTACATCCCCATCCCAGCCTGCGTATGTGAGGTGCAAACGCAACTCGCTGACCAGGTAATGAGGGTAGGGAGTGACTTCCCAGACTCCATGGTCATTGTTTTGGGGGATTTTAACAAGGCTAACCCCAGCCGAGAGCTTCCAAAATACAGGCATCACGTTACCTGCCCCAACAGATGGGAGAGAAGCCTCGATCATTGTTATACTACAATCAGGAATGCATATCGCTCTGTTCTCCGTGCGGTTCTGGGTCTCTCTGATCATTGTCTTGTTCACCTTATTCCGACCTACCGGCTGAAACTAAACTCTGCTCAGCCTGTGGTCAGAACAATGAAAAAGTGGACAAGCGAGGGCATTGAAAACCTACAGTCCTGCTTTGACTGCACTGATTGGAATGTGTTCAGGGAAGCAGCCACAAGCCTCGATGAATATGTCAGCTTTTGCGAGGACAGTTGCATTCCCACTCGGACCTGGATCTGGTTCAACAATGACAAGCCCTGGTTTACAGCCAAACTCCGACAGCTCCACCAGTCTAAAGATGAGGCCTACAAGAGCAGGGTGCAGACCTCCACAGGCAGGCCAAGTACAAGCTCAGAAGAGGATTCAGAGCTGCCAAGGAAAGGTAGTCTGAGAAGTTGAAGAGCAAGTTCAGACATTTTTAATCAGTTCCTGCAAACCTGCACTGTCCCTGCCTGCTTCAAAGTCTCCACTATTGTTCCTGTACCCAAAAAGCCAAGGATTACTGATCTCAATGACTACAGGCCTGTTGCACTGACCTCTGTAATCATGAAGACCTTTGAAAGACTTGTGCTGAAAAATATCACAAACCCCCTGCTAGACCCCCTGCAGTTTGCATACCAGGCCAATAGATCAGTGGATGACACAGTCAACCTAGGCCTGCACTTCATCCTTCAGACCGCCAGAGGACCTATGCAAGGATTCTGTTTGTGGATTTCAGCTCTGCATTCAACACCATTGTGCCAGAGCTACTACACTTCAAACTCTCCCAGTTCTCCCAAACCCCTCTGTCAGTGGATCACCAGCTTCCTGGCAGACAGGAAGCAGCATGTGAGGCTGGAAAAGCACATCTCGGACCCGCTAATCCTCAGCATAGGAGCACCACAAGGCTGCATACTCTCCCCTCTCCTTTACCCATCTACACCAATGACTGCTCCTCCACAGACTCCTCTGTCAAGCTTCTCAAATTTGCAGATGACACAACCCTGATTGGATTTATCCACGATGGGGAGGAATCTGCATACAGACAGGAAGTGACGCAGCTGGTGGAGTAATTTAAGTTCCTTGGAATCATCATCTCCAGCGACCTTAAGTGGGAGGCCACCATCAACTCCACAGTCAAAAAGGCCCAACAGAGGATATACTTCCTGCGGCAGTCAAGGATGCACAATCTGTCACAGGCAACGATGGTCCAGTTTTACACGGCCATCATTGAGTCTGTCCTTACTTTCTCCATCATGGTCTGGTTTGGCTCATCCTCCAAGCACGACACCCGGAGGCTGCAGTGAATCGTTCAATCAGCTGAGAAGGTTGTTGGCTGCAACCTTCCCTCCATCGATGAAGAGTTCACTGCAAGGGTCAGGAAGCGAGCGGGTAAGATCATCTCTGACCCCTCTCACTTGGGCCACAAACTTCTTTGAAGCACTTACCTCTGGAAGGCGACTCCGTACTGTCAAAGCTGCCACAGCCAGACATAAACACAGTAGCTCAACTCAAGTCAAAAGTCTGTCACCTCCTTTTGCTCTGGTATTCTATTTAATTCTTCATATGTTTAAATTATAATGTTTTATTTTTAATTGTCTACTGTATATCATGTTGTTACTGGCGAGCAAAGCATCAAGGCAAATTCCTTGTATCTATACATACTTGACTAATAATATTTATTCAATTTAATTCAATTCAGTTCAATTCAATTCAAATTGAGCAGACAATCACTTTGAAGACAATACTGATCCAGAAAGTATATCGACATTCAGTTCTTAAATAGGCTTTCTTTCTGACATTTCTTTGTTAAAGTCTTTTGCTGTCTGCCATGACTGTGCATTGTTAAGCAACATACAAAGAAACAACCTTGGGTTCTGAAATCTTGAATATTCGAACTGTGTGATGGGATTTGAAAGGTTTAACAGCAGAACTACAATCAATCAGCCAGTGACTTTTCATCCCATCCATGAATAGGTTCAAATTCAAGAGCTTCTGAGCACAGAAGCTGACATCAAAATGACCCCATGTTGAAGTCTTTAAATCCTCGCCATTCTCCCGAGGTGCTCACGTTTTAAGTAAGTGTTTGATGACTGCACCATTGCCTGTGGTTCAAATCCTCATTCCTGCTTTGCAGGTGACACCAAACGTCAAGTTCTAGGAGCAAAATAAGGCCATTTGGCCCATCGAGTCCACTCTGCCGTTCAATCATGGCTGGTCAATCTCACCTTCTCCACCCCATTCTCCTGCCTTTGCTCCATAACCCCTGACACCCATGCTAATCAAGAATCTGTCGATCTCTGCCTTAAAAATATCCACTGACTTGGCCTCCACAACTGCCTGTGGCAATGAATCCCGCAGATTCGCCATCAAATTGGTGGTTCAGAGGGGAATGAGGTGGGATATGAAAGTTCACTACAGGATCTAGATCATTTGGGAAGGCGCTCTGAACGGCAAATGGAATTTAACACTGACACGTGTGAAACACAGCACTTTGGTTTGTCAAACCAGAGTAGGTTTTACAGAGTAAACGGTGGAGCCCTGGTAAACATTGCAGAACAGTGTGAGCTGGGAGTGCAGGTGCATGATTCCCTGAAAAGGGCAAGTTTAGTGGACAGCCTGGTGAAAAGGCATTTGGCACACATACCTTCTGGCACGCCATGATGCATCTGTACAAGTGGCTGGTGAGGCCACACTCGGAGTACCACGGTGCAGCTCTTGTCACCGAGTCCGCACCGACAAGGATCACCCGCACGCTAGTTCTATCCTGCACACTAGGGACAATTTACAGAAGCCAATTCACCTGCAAAACCTAGAATGTGGGAGAAAACCGGAGCACATGGAGAAAACCCACGCAGTCATAGGGAGAACGTACAAACTCCATACAGGCAGCACCCGTTATTTGAGGGAGGAAATATGGAAGTGAACATTTTGCTCTGTCTCTGGCTCCGTAAGGCAGCAACTCTACCGCTGCGCCAGTTTGCCGCCACTTGTCCTTTCTGGGTTTCTCCCTCAATCATCTGTTGATAGATGAAAGAACAGAACTTTGATCCCCGAGGTGTCATGGGTTTATCAGATGAATGCAAAGGATATTTTTTTGAAAATAAATATCAGGGACAGGTTTAAGTTGACTGAAGACAATGAATAAGCGCAAGTAGATACAGGTGAACACCACGTACTTGTCAAAAATTATTGGCATGAGGAGTAATGTTAAAATGCAGTTTTAACAGGGCAAGGTCATAAGGTCATAAATGATAGGAGCAGAATTAGACCATTCGGCCCATCATGTCAACTCTGCCATTCAATCGGCTGATCTATCTCTCCATCCTAACCCCATTCTCCTGCCTTCTCCCCATAACCCCTGACACCCGTACTAATCAAGAATCTATCTATTTCTGCTTTAAAATGGTGCAAATTATGCTTGAGACTCAAAGTATGTAAGGGATTGTGCGTTATTTTTGCTGACGTAATTGTTTTATTAAAACCCATAATGCACCGAATCTGGGAACAAGTTGCATCTTGTTCTGATGATCACCAAACCAACTCAAATCACAACTAGTTTATTCTTTCATTCATTGTTCTTTATCTCTCCACATCACTGTCTATATCTCTCGTTTCCCCAATCCCTGACCAGTCTGAAGAAGGGTCTCGACCCGAAACATCGCCTATCTCCTTCGCTCCTTAGATGCTGCTGCACCCACTGACTTTCTCCAGCTTTTTGTGCAACCCTCAATTCTCCAGCATCTGCAGTTCCTTCTTTAACACTAATAGTTTATTACTAGGTTTTTTTTCTTCTAGAGAACAGTGTTTTATCTAACTCTGTGCTGAACTGAATCAAACAATGGTTCAATAAGTCTTGCGTAGCATGTCTTCAATTCACTGCGATACCTAACTTCTCCAAATGCCATTCTAAGATGAAACATTTTTAGATGGTTAAGATGGTGTCCTGCATGATCGCATGCCACACACTGGTGACAAAAACTAGTAAGTATGACTACAAAAGATAGACACAAAAAGCTGCAGCAACTCAACAGGTCAGACAGCATCTCTGCAGAAAAGGAATAGGTGACGTTTCGGGTCGAGACCCTTCTTCAGACTGAGATACAGGGGAAAGGGAAACAAGAGATATAGACAGTGGTATAGAGAGATATAGAACGAATAAATGAAAGATATGCAAAAAAATAATGATGATGAAGGAAACAGGCCATTGTTAGCTGTGGTCTAGGTGAAAACGAGTTACAGACAATGAGACTCAACAGGATGCATCGGCAGTTCCTTCCTTTACAAGTATAATAATAATGCAGTTTAGATTGCTCTTTGTAAAGAACCGAGGCATCTTCAAATCCTGCTTTCAGTGTTGCACCCATTACCCTGAAGTGTTATTCAGAAACATTATCGGCTTCCTTCACACCAGGCCGTAACTTTTGTCTATTTTTTCTCATGTATGCATATTGAAGAAGCTAGTGCAGGGAGGAACTGCAGATGCTGGTTTACACCGAAGATAGACACAAAAAGCTGGAGTAACTCAGCGGGTCAGGTAGCATCTCTGAAGAAGAGGAATAGGTGATGTTTTGTGGCGAGACCCTTCTCCAGACCCATGTTGGGATTGAAGTTTTATAATCCCTACAGAATTCTGAAGTCCCTAATCTTAGCTCTAAACCTTGTCTTGCAGGGAGCATGATTAGATTCCATAATAGCTCATTATAACACAATTTCTGTATCATTTCAATCTCCTCCGCACCTTTGTTGTGTCCTTTCAATAGTCAACGTACAGCAGCAAAGAGAACTGTGTGTGGTATTCTGAGGACATGCAACAGCATTTACGAATGTATGAACTCCATGTAATGAGTTGAACCTTTGGAGATGAGTTCCTTTTTGGTGCATTGAGAAAGCAAACAGTTTCCATGCTTATTAACGATGGCTGTTTTGCTGTTAAAATATCTCATTTTCATGTAATTTTTTGGGAAGCTGCATTTTGTAAATGCCAAGTGCGACCTGTCGTGTTCAAAGGTATTTGAAAGGACAGACATTTGCAAGAAGGTCAGCACTTTTTTTTATTTAGCAAGCTCATAATGAGATTTCTTAACCCAGCCTTGTTCTCTCAGGTGTTAGTGAGAAGAGATCGCCATATTAACGGTATGTGTGGTCGAGAGATGTGATTAAATGGATTAGAGACCAAAATTACAGCATGTTCCACAACCAAGAGAAACATATTGAGGTTAAACTGTCCAGGGCGGCAGAGAGACACCTCCAGTAAAACTGCTGCCTTGTAGCGCCAGAGACCCGGGTACGATCCTGACCTCGGGTGCTGTCTGTGTGGCGTTTGCAGGTTCTCCCTGTGGGTTTCCTCCGGGTGCTCTGGTTTCCTCCCACACCCCAAAGACCTGTGGCTTTGGAGGTTAAATGGTCTCTACAAATTGCCCCTGGTGTGTTAGGAGTGGATGAGAAAGTGGGATGACATAGAACTAGGGTGAACAGTGGTCATCGCAGACTCGGTGGACTGAAGGGCCTGTTTCTATGCAGTGTCTCTAAACTAAATCAGAGATGCAGACGTCATCAAATATAAATTACCCCGATGACTTGGTTAATGGTGGGAAAAGCCAAGCATGGAGTTGATGGATAGTTGCAGGGGATAGGGCTTGTTGGTTTATGAGACCAATGAGTTGACAAAATGGCATAAATTCAGTGGGCTGAATAACCTTGTTCCACGTCCGTGAGTATAAAAATTGGTTATCTTCATTTATTAAGCACCAGCAACACTAAGAGATAATGGGGAAGTTGATCAGGCAAGTGAGGTGTGGCAGCGTTGTGGTTATGGAACAGGTCTAGCAGCCAAAATTCTGTTTCATTAACTTGGCAATATTCACAAGAGCACCCGGAGAATTTAACCTTAAATTAATTGGGAATTTAGGAAACAAACCTCGGACTGTCTTGTATCGTCAATTAGGACTCGTCTCGGCAACACTAACTATAAAGTTGGAACTTGAAAAATGCCTTAAAAATATTGGGGAAAAAGTCTGATGGAATATGGAATTGGTATTGGTTTATTCTTAGCTGCCCGCTGCACTACTGTGGCATCCTTGATGGTAATTGTTGGTAATATTTACACCCAGACATTTGAAGCTCTTGACCATTTCCACTTCAGCCCCATTGATGTTGATTTGAGACATTCATAACTTCATAAGTTCATAAAGTGACGGGAGCATTTGACCCACCATTCAATTGATCCTCCATTTAATCATGGCTGATCCATCTTTCCCTCGGAGCCCCATTCTCCCGCCTGCTCCCCATAACCCCTGACACAGGCACTAATCAAGAAGCCCGCAGGAAGGAACTGCAGATGCTGCTTTAAACTGAAGGCAGACACAAAATGCTGGAATAACAGCGGGACAGGCAGCATCACTGTCGAGAAGGAATGGGTGAGGTTTCGGGTCGAGACCCTTCTTCAGACCCGAAATGTCACCCATTCCTTCTCTCCAGAGACGCTGCCTGTCCCGCTGAGTTACTCCAGCATTTTGTGCCCAATCAATAAACAGATGGACTGATCTAAGAGGGAGAAAGGCCTCTTTATGGAGCCTGAGGTAGATGGTTATTGAGACAGCGAGTCGCATGCTAATACTACACAGCATGTTTTCATGCCTCAGCCTTTCCCCCATACATATTTCCACAGAGACACTTCAGAGTTTCAATGATTTACAGGGAAAGGATCGGGGGTGTTAAGACGGCCTCCGCAGTGTGGGTTGATATACAGCTCATAGTTCAGTAGTCCAGTTGGATCGCTGATGATTCTGTTGCTCATGTAGATGTCTGAGCTTGAAAGGTATTTTCATGCTTGGCAAAACAGACAAATAGGTACAGCAGCTGATATGCTGCAGGCAGGTGCTGCTGAAACCACATGTTTTTTTCTTGAGAACACATTCGGATGTAAGGAAGTCAAGTGGAAGTTATTATCAATTTATAAATGTGGTGGGGGAGAGGGATAACAGAAACAGCTTTAACAAAACAAAAACAAGATCAGGTTATCCATATTTAAGGCAGCTGTATACAGTCCAGATCAAGAAGTCTGTTCAGTATAAATTTTATTCTAGAAAATAAAAATGGTTCGCTGGATTGACATAATATTAAAATCATGATAACATCACCAGAGAAACAAAAGCAATGATCAATCAAGCCAGACACAAAATGCAGACGTAACTCAGCGGGACAGGCAGCATCTCCAGAGAGATGTTTCAGGTCGAGACCCTTCTTCAGAATGATGTCAGGGGAGAGGGAAGGACATACAGTGGTTTGGAAAAGTTTTCATACCCCTTGAACTTTTCCACATTTTGTCACGTTACAACCACAAACATAAATGTATTTTATTGGGATTTTATGTGATAGACCAAAACACAGTGGCGCATAATTGTGAAGTGGAAGGAAAATGATACGTGGTTTTCAAATTTTTTTACAAATTAAAAAGTGAAAAGTGTGGCGTACAAAAATATTCAGCCCCCTTTACTCTGATGCCCCTAAATAAAATCCAGTGCAACCAATTGCCTTCAGAAGTCACCTAATCAGTAAATTGAGTCCACTTGTGTGTAATCTAATCTCAGTATAAATACAGCTGTTCTGTGAAGGCTTCAGAGGTTTGTTCGAGAACATCAGTGAACAAACAGCATCATGAAGCTCAAGGAACACACCAGACAGGTCAGGGATAAAGTTGTGGAGAAGTTTAAAGCAGGGTTAGGTATGAAAAAAATATCCCAAGCTTTGAACATCTCACCGAGCACTGTTCAATCCATCATCCGAAAATGGAAAGAGTATGGTACAACTGCAAACCTACCAAGACATGGCCGTCCACCTAAACTGACATGCCCGGCAGGGAGAGCATTGATAAGATAAGCAGCCGAGAGGCCCATGGTAACTCTGGAGGAGCTGCAGAGATCCACAGCTCAGGTGGGAGAATCTGTCCACAGGACAACTATTAGTCGTGCACTCCTCAAATCGGGCCTTTATGGAAGAGTGGCAAGAAGAAAGCCATTGTTGAAACAAAGCCATAAGAAGTCCCGTTTGCAGTTTGCCACAAGCCATGTGGGGGACACAGCAAACATGTGGAGGAAGGTGCTCTGGTCTGATGAGACCAAAATTGAAGTTTTTGGCCTAAATGCAAATGCTATGTGTGGTGGAAAACACTGCACATCACCCTGAACACACCATCCCCACTGTGAAACATGGTGGTGGCAGCATCATGCTGTGGCTATGCTGTTCTTCAGCAGGGTCAGGGAAGCTGGTCAGAGTTGATGGGAAGATGGATGGAGCCAAATACAGGGCAATCTTGGAAGAAAACCTGTTAGAGTCTGCAAAAGACTTGAGACTGGGGCGGAGGTTCACCTTCCAGCAGGACAATGACCCTAAACATACAGCCAGAGCTGGAATGGTTTAGATCAAAGCATATTCATGTGTTAGAATGACCCAGTCAAAGTCCAGACCTAAATCCAATTGAGAATCTCTGGCAAGACTTGAAAATTGCTGTTCACAGACGCTCTCCATCCGATCTGACTGAGCTTGAGCTATTTTGCAAAGAAGAATGGGCAAAAATTTCAGTCTCTAGATGTGCAAAGCTGGTAGAAACATACCCCAAAAGACTTGCAGCTATAATTGCAACAAAAGGCGGTTTTACAAAGTATTGACTCTGGCGGACTGAATACTTTTACACGCCACACTTTTCAGTTTTTTTATTTATAACAACCTTTGGAAACCATGTATCATTTTCCTTCCACTTCACAATTATGCACCACTTTGTGTTGGTCTATCACATAAAATCCCAATAAAATACATTTACGTTTGTGGTTGTAACGTGACAAAATGTGGAAAAGTTCAAGGGGTATGAAATCTTTTGAAAGCCACTGTATATAGAATATAGTTGGAGACAGTAAGACTGGTGGGAGACTTGGGTAGGGGGAGGGGATGGAGAGAGGGAGGGAAATGGCCAGTCTCTGTGAACGTTGCCTGAATGACCCAATAACACCCAGACCACAACTTCAGAAACAGTTGACCACATCTCTATAATTAGAAAGCATAAAATGAAGTCATCCCCCAACACCTAAATATATCACCCTAACATTAATCTCCATACATCTTTGAGAGCAGCAGGGGGGCACAGTGGCGCAGTGGTAGAACTGCTGCCTGACAGCGCCCGAGATCCTAACTGTCTAAACGGAGTTTGTATGTTTGCCCTGTGAGCACGTGAGCTTTCTCTGAGTGTTCTGGTTTCTTCCCACACTTCAAAGACATAGAGGTTTGTAGGTTAAATGGCCTCCGTAAATTGCCCCTTGTGTGTAAGATGAAAAACTGGGAACGGGTGTAGGGATAATCGTTGATCAACGTGGACTAGATGGGCCGAACGGCTTGTTTCCACACTGTATCCCCAAATTAAACGAAAAAAAAAGCAAATTAATTCATTGAAATTTCCATGTTAAGTAATATAAATTTAGTTTAATTTAGTTTAGAGTTACCGCACGTAAAAAAGCCCTTCGGCCCACCGAGTTAATGCCGACCAGCGATCCCCGCACACTAACACTACCTCTCACACAATGGGGACATTTTACAAGCTAATTAACCTACAAACCAGTATATCTTTGTAGTGTGGGAGGGAACCGGAGCTCCTGGAGAAAACCCACACGGGTCACGGGGAGAACGTACAAACTCCGTACGGACAAGCACCCATGGTCAGGATGGAACCCGGGTCTCAGGCGCTGTAAGGCAGCAACTCTACCGCTGTGCCACCGTTTTCAAACAAATTATTCTCCGAATAAAATATTTTACATTCACATCAAAAAGCTGGTGTGTTCGGTAATGTCATTTAGACAGTGAATATAATTACCCCCAGACAATTAATTCAAGTCGAGTACATGCCATCAAGGCCCTTATTTATTGTTTATTTTTCCTTTGAAAGTCATTAAGACTTTGGTCTCACAGGCACTCCAAGGTCTAGCGCAGGTCAACCATACTCATTATTCTTGTGTGAGCCTAGACAATGAATGTCGGGCGGCAGTCTGTGCAGACGGTATCACAGCCCTGATTGCTGAGGCCCTACAGGGACATACGTGAACCTGAAGGGACCACCTCAGGAGCCGCCGGAATAATAACTGATTTACCTTCTCCCTCAGGTGAAGTGGAATTGTGCACCTGAGTGGGGAAAAGGCTGAGATCAGTCGGCTCCGTGCAGATTGGGAAATTAACCAGGGACCTGCGAATCAGGACGGTGCAGTGCTCGGTCAAGTTATGCTTCCATCGTTCTGGCCTTTGGGGGAGCTGCGTGCATGTGCAGCGTAACGATTGCTCTCTGGTCCATTGGAAAATATTACTTGCCCTATCTTAGGCCTCCTTCGATCATGGCTGACCCTAGGTGTCTCCAGGGTGCTACTCCCTACATGGAGGATGCCTGTGCATGACTTTGTTTAATGTGGGGGGACTGGTGCACCGACAGCCACCCCGCGGTCCTTGACAGATCTGGGTCAGGATCCAGTGGCATGGAGTCCAAGACTGTCCTGTGGGAGTGAACTAAAAGTGCAAAAACCATTCTGACTTCAAACCATCCCCAATCTTTTAGATGTCCGCTGCTCTGCCTGCCGGACTTGATAGTGTGGTTCAGCACGGAAACAGGCCTTTTGGCACAACTTGTCCCTGCTTTCCATCATCGCCCCGCTAAGCTAGTCCCATTTGCCTGTGTTTGGCCCTTATACCTCAAACCTTGCGTAGAAAGGAATTGCAGATGGCGGTTTAAACCGAAGACAGACACAAAAAACTGGGTCAGGCAACATCTCTGGAGAAAAGGAATAGGTGACATTTTGGCAGTCCGAACAAGGGTCTTGACCCAAAACGTCACCTAATCCTTTTCTCCAGAGATGCTGCCTGACCCGTTGAGTTACTCCAGCTTTTTGTGCCTATCTTTCCTCAAAATCTTTCCCGTCCATGTCCCAGTCCAGGTATCTTAAATTTAGTAATAACACCTGCCTCGCCTACCTCCTCTGGCAGCTCGTTCCATATACCCACTACCCACTGATTGAAAAGGTTGCCCCTTAGGTTCATATTAAATATTTCCCCTATCGCCTTAAACATATGTCCTGTGGTTCTTGATTCACCTCACGGGTAAAAGTCTTCCCATAGTTCTTTTCCAATTTACAAAGATTTCAATAACACAGAGAGAACCTGAGGTTTAAGGTGAGGAGGAAGAGATTTAATAGGAACCAGAGGGATAACTTTCATACACAATGGGCGGTGGGTGAATGGAACGAGCAGCCGGAGGAGGTACTTGAGGCTGGTACTAATGCAATGTTTATGAAATATTTGGATAGGTACATGGATAGGACAGGTTTTGAGGGATACAGGCCAAACACAGACTGTTGGGGTGAGTGTAGATGGGACATGTTGGTCAGTGGTGGGCCCCTTTCTACGTTGTATGACTGTACGATTCTATAACACTGAATACAGTTTGAGGTCATGGGTGTAGATAAAATGATTCATCTGATTTCTGGGACCATGGACTTGTGTGGACGGGTTGGCAAATGTGGAAATATTCTTCTTGAAATAGGAATTTCCAAAGGGATCTGATAAAGCTATTTTAAATTGTGTGGATAAGGGACAGAGAATCTATTCCCAATGAGGGCAAGAACACGGACATGTAAAATGAATGTGATTGGCAAAAGTACCAAAGGGCCATCTTCTTCTTCTCACGTATGGCGTGCAAAGCCTAATGTTGTAGGACAACTTGTTCTGTTTATCTTATTTGATTGTGCAAATTATTGTGCATTGATTATGCAATCCCACGTGAAGGTTGCAATCTCCCACCAAAGAGCCATGAGGACTATTCATTATCCCCTCCCCCCCCCCCCCCCCCCCCCACCCCCCTTCCTGAGAAGTTATGTATGAGAATTCATTCCCAGGATTGGCAGTGGAGGCAGATACTCACTCCCACTGTATAAAAGGATGCCATTTGGCCCCTCAGACCTGTGCTAGCTCTCTGAGTAATGGGATCAACCCCCACATATTTCCCAGGACGTTTCCGTCTGACCACCAGGGCGGTGATATGGTGCAGCGGCAGAGTTGCTGCCTCGCAGCGCCAGAGACCCGGGTTCGATCCTGACTATGGGCGCTGCCTGTATGGAGTTTGTACGTTTTCTCGTGGGTGCTCCTGTTTCCTCCCACCTTCCAAAGATGTACAGGTTTGTAGGTTAATTTGGCTTTGGTAAAAACTGTGTAGGATGGTGTTAGTATGCGGGGATCGCTGGTCGGCACGGACTCGGTGGGCTGAAGGGCCTGTTTCCGCGCTGTATCTCTAAATGAAACTAGTGTGTGAATGGGTGATCGCTGGTCGCCGCGGACCTGGTGGGCCAAAGGGCCTGTTTCTATTCTGTATCTCTAAATTAAACTAAACCACCCATATTCTCCTTCCAGCCACCTACACTTGGCGAAAGGAACAGAAAGCAGGTAACTAGCATTGGCATAATCACCTGGCATGATTTTGCAATAATGGAGGAAACGGGAGGACTTGGAGGAAACCCATACCGTCACAGAAAAACGTATGAACTCTACAACATGGAGGTCAGGGTTAAACAAGGTCCCAGGAACTGGGAAGCAGCAGCACTACCTGCTGCACCGCTGCAATTTCCCATTGCAAATCCCTCTGTTCCGGGGGGGGGGGGGTGAATTAATATCTGATAGGACAAAGTATATACAAGGCTACGTGGAATGGAACTTTCAGCTACTGGGGTTATTTTGTAAGAAAGAACTGCGGATGCTGGTTTAAATCGAAGGCAGACACAAAATGCTGGAGTAACTCAGCGGGACAGGCAGCATCTCTGGAGAGAAGGAATGGGTGACATTTCAGGTCGAGACACTTCTTCAGACTGAGGGTCCTGACCCAAAATGTTGCCTGTCCTTTCCCGCCATAGATGCTACATGACCTGCTGAGTTCCTCTAGTGCTTTGTGTTTTGCTCATGATTCGAGCATCTGCAGTTTCTTGCAAATCCGCATGGACTCGATATCCTGAATTGTAAATAAGCTATTTCTAAGCTTCCCCCCAGTGTTGGTCAGTCACTAACCCACTGATCCAACTCAACTTTATTTTTAGAAAGCATAACAAATCACCCTGTAGAATACCTAACCCATTGCAGGTTTGATCCTTGTATCTGCCTGGCCAAGCCCTTTAGCCTCAGGCAAGCAGAAACATTCCAAAAGGTGACGCAGTCCCAAGCGCTCTTCCAGAAGATCGACAATGGACCTCATGGGGGATGCCTTTCATAGGTCCCTGAACCTGGCCAATTACAGAAACGTCTTATATTGTTGCAGGTGAAGCTTCCAGAAGAGGCTAACAGAACCATGAATAATGCAACATTTACCCTGGGATTCAAACAAACCAGACAGGGCTTAACATTTCAACCAATCAACACTTAACAGGGTAACTATCTCGCAACATTATTTACAATCTATACAAGGCTCTTGCGGACATCCAATCAATTTTATGCATTTAAGTTTGTTTGCAGGGATTATATACATGGTATCAATTAAGGGGAAATGAAGAGAACACCTGGATCCTTCTGCCTTACATATCAATCTGATGCCCAGACTGAACGGCGCCATCCAAGGCCTGTAAATTTCCATTGACAAAGGTTAAGTAATTCTGACAAATGTAGGGATCCTCCATTTTATGGTGTCTTTAATTTGGCCAATATTAACAGAAAAATCTCCTTGCATTCTTCGTTGATACTTTAATTCTGTGATTTTACTCACAATTGTACATAAACGGTGATATTTGAAGAAAAATTGATTTCCATGTGCATTGTGAAAGAAATGGGACAAGTTAAGGGCCTGTCCCACTTAGGTGAGTACAGGTGACCAGGCTGTCGCCACATGGTGTCCCCTGTGTGGTCTCCTCAGTTGCCCAAAGAGTTGTACCTTTTTTCTGGTCGCCGCTGGAATTTGAAATTTTCAAACCTTTTTGGCGACAGTCAGCGCCCACGGGCTTGACGTCAACGATCGTAGCCTGACATAGGTGCTGTCGCCAGGATGACGTAGGTTGTCGCCGGTGCTGACTTTGGTGAATTCCATTGGCGACTACCTACATCGACCGATGTCAACCGGCGACAGGAAGCGGCGACTGAATTGTCTTACGTTGTTGGACGTAGGTTGTCGTAGGTGTGGTCATAGGTGGACGTCCTAATGGGTCGCCGGTTGTCGGTAGCTTGCCGTAGCTTGATTAGGTGGTAGGTTGTTGTAGACATTGTTGTAGGCGGGGTCCAGCTGCCTTTTTTTTGGCGACCTGCTACAACTATGACAGTCTCCAATCAAATCGCCTGTGGGACAGGCCCATTCGTAAGCAGCTTACAGACATACTGATTTCTCTGCAAAATAGGTCTTTGATACTAAGATTTTATGAAATAATGCAATGAAAATTTAGTGTCTCATTGCTTTTTGATTGATTCTGCTTGCTTTGTTTTATTATTTGTTCTGCAGGATATGAATTTGTTTATTGTCACAATATAACCAGAGTACTAGATACTTGAGAATTGTGCAGTGACTACTTTATTAGAGGGAAATGGAACTTTTGCCCTGGCAGAGTATTGCATTCAGTTGATATTGTAGCCATCAGTGAATGACCTCTTCTGCCATTTCATTTCCACTAAAGTCAATATGCAATCTGTAAATTCTCCTGCATAGAAATTCTTCATGCCTGGAAGAATGGATTAAACACAGGACGCCAAACAGGCAGAGAAATGTTGCATGAAGCAGGGCAGGCCATTAAATCGGAGGTGAACAGGTTGTAGTGGGAAGAGAGTGGACCAGAGGAAGGGGTGGCACAATGGCCCATCGGTAGAGTTGCGTCCTTACAGTGTCAGAGACTCGTGTTCGATCTTGACTACGGGTGCTGCCTGTACGGAGTTTGTACGTTCTCCCTGGGTTTTATCCAAGTGCTCCGGCTTCCTCCCACATTCCAAAGACGTACAGATTTGTAGGTTAATTGGCTTTGGTAAAAAATTGTACATTGTCCCTGGTGTGTAGGACAGTGCTAGTGTACGGGGATCGCTGGTCGGCGCCAGCCCTACGTAACAGTGCATGTTCAGCCACTACCATGTAAATATCCATCTGGCCCAAAGGAAAATTTGGTCTTTCCGCTCCAAGCAGTAAATCAAATTTTAGTTACCAGAACATTTTCCAAATAAATGTCAGAGAGGATTCTCCCGACGCCAGAGCATCACCACCCGGCGAGAACGGCCTGGAACATCGGGCCTCCGTGAAGGCGACTGCGGAGGCATCAATAGGACTGACTATGGGTGGACAAGGGTTGGGGACTGGACATTGTGCCTTCCCTCATAATTGGAACCATTGTGGGGGGATGTTTTTTATGTTTAAATCTCCTTATTAGTGTTATGTCTGTATTCTTTTTTTTGTGCTGCATTGGCAAGAAACATTTCACTACACCAATTGGTGTATGTGACCAATAAACTAACCTTGAACCTTGAACCTTGAGAGTGTCAAGCTTACCGACAACAGGCCAATGAAATTCTTCCTTGCTGCAGTGTAAGAAGCCAATAAACACAATACTCAGAGACAACATAATAAACAAAAACGGTTCAAATCAAAACCCCAATATTAGCGGAAAAAGCCTGAAAACCTTAGTACAATCAAGATAGTTCATAGTTCACAGTTTAGTTTGAGTTTTGCAGTATTCAAGTGCCTCATGGTTGTTGCGCAGAAGCTGTTCTTGAACCTGGAGGTCATGGTTTTCAGAACCCCATATCTTCTATCTAATGGTAGGATTTGAAATGAGAGCATGGCTAGGGTGGTGTGTCATTGATAATGCTGGGTTCCTTTTTGAAGCAGTGCCTCCTGCAGATCCCTTCGATGGTGGGGCGGTCATTACCCGTGATGGAAAATATTTGGTAATCTCATTCAGTGCATTTGAGTTTAGTTTGGAGATATAGTGAGTAAACAGGCCCTCCGGCCAAGTGAGCCATGCTGAACAGTGATCCCCACACAAAGAGCCTGTCCCACTTGGGCAACCTAATCCGCGAGTTCTGGAAAGTTTACCCTCGACTCATACTCGCAGCATGGTCGCCACGAGGTCGTAGGAGGTCTTCGTAACTCTCCTTCATGCTTGAGACTGGTCTCCGTGTAGTCGAGACCTCAGCTAGGTTGCGGCGTTTTTTTCAACATGTTAAAAGATGCCTGCGAGTAAAAAAAGGTTGCCATGGAAAATATGTATACTTTTTTTTTAAATATTTTTATTAGAAGCAATGCATATTGTCCACAGTATAACAGTTCTTCAAATACAAATTTAACTTGTTTCAAAAATTATATATGTATTACAAAATAATTTATGTCTGCTTCTGGTTTTTTTTGGAAAGTAAAGAAGTAAAAGAATAGATCTATAATTAGCAATGTTACAACATTTTGCGATTTAAAAAATCAAGTTTGCAATTTATCCCATCAGATAAAGCATAAAAAGAAGTTTAATTTGACACCTAATTTACTTTCATATCTTCAGTATTAAGAAAGTTATGGCCATTTTCATACTCTGAAATTAGCATCTTGTTCCCCATTGCCTGTCAATTGACTTAACTCAAAAGCTGTGATCTGGAAGTTAAAAGCCCATAACTTTCTAAAAAATTAAGAGAACTCAATGAAATTTTCAGTTATTATAGATTGAAGCATTCTGAAACAAATATTAAACAATCTTACTTGGATTACGTGAAATTAAAGCATATAATTAGTTAGTTATCTAATTGTAGCTAATTACAAAATTCAATGAATAGATCTAAACATCTATCCATTTCTTAAGAAAAGATAAAAAAATTTTAAATTGCCTAAGTGTCCAAATAACATTCACACAATAATCCACAATATAACACAAGTTTTAAATCTCATTTTCATGAATTTCTGGGCCAAATGGAAGGAATTTATGCCTGTAAATTAATGGCCATTTAAATCAACTAGCGAGTGGGTTTTAGTGGAATGCGGTGGATTGGAACGTTGGGGTTAGCGGTGAAGTCGGGGGGAAAAATACTGTTTGTTCATACATTTTTTGGGACCCCATTTCGCAACATAAAAATATTATTAAAGCCTCCCGAAAAACCAACTTTTAATATAAAAATAAACTATTTACCTTTTTTTCTCCCCTACGGAAAATCCTTCCGGTTGTCAGTGCTCACGGCTTTTGAAGGTGATTTTTAAATTACTCTAGTTAATAAATAATTTAGAGTAATTTAAAAATACCTTCATTGATGAAATGTCGGAGCGATTTTTCTTCCGCAACGAAATCGCCCGACATTCATCGATTATCCAGGTCTGTTGAAAAACGGCACTTTAAGCCCGCCCCCCTTCTGAAAGGTGCTAAAGTCGCGCACACGGGGAGCGGCAGAACTGCAGCGCCGCTAAAGGTAAGTTTTGCAACATACCTACTATAATCAATAGAGGTGGTGATTAAATAATAATGATTATGATTATATAAGGAAAATTTAAAAAATAATATTAATAAAAATTAAAAAAACAAAAAACAAAAATAAAAAATTATAAAAATAAACAAATAAGAAAAAAAAACAGTTATTATATAATTAAAAATGAAGTATACATCTTAACAATGAATGGAGCAATTTCACATAACAATATCTATAGAGACGTGTATACAAATCCCAGAATACATCTTTTCATCTAATCCTACACCAGCGTACTTATTGAGTTACAATGCTGAGCTCAGCTACCCCTTTAAATAATCAATGAATGGAGACCATATTTGTTCAAAAAGTTCATATTTGTCCACTAGGACAAACCTAATTCTCTCCAAATGCAACGTCTCCGACATTTCCACTGTCCACATTTTGATTGTGGGGGATAATGTTCGCTTCCAGAATTTTAATATTAATGTTTTTCCAAATATCAAACAGTAATCAAGAAAATTTCTTTGACTTACTGTTAATATTAGGCTTGAATCAGGAACTCCTAATATTATTAGCTTTAGATCGGGGTCTAATTTAGTAATCTATACTTTTTTTACTTGTAGCTTTAGTCGTAGTAGGTTGTAGTAGGTCGGCATGTTAGTCGTAGGTAATCGAGGGTAATCGAAGGTAGTCATAGATAGTCTTCATCATAGTCGAAGGGAGGTCGAATGAGATCGAAGGAGGTCGTCTTCACTCTCCACTATTCGGTGTCCAATTTTCCCGAAGTTAGTCGTAGCTAGTCGTAGATAGTCGCAGCTGGTCTTCAACATAGTCGAAGGAGGTCGAAGTAGGTCTTCTACATAGTCAAAGGAGGTCTTCAACACGTCATTTTTTCAAACTCTTCTAAACGCGCAATTAGGTCGCCCAAGTGGGACTATCCAACACACACTCGTGACAATTTACAATTTGCAGAAACCAATTAACCTACAAACCTGTATATTTTTGGACTGTGGGAGGAAATTAGGGATCCTGGAGAAAACCCACTCAGGTCACGGGGTGAATGTACAAACAACACCCGTAGTCAGGATCGAACCTGGGTCTCTGGCACTGTAAGGCAGCAACTCTACCGCTGCCCCACCATGCTGACCAGTTGTCAAGCCAGACCCTGATGTAACCAGTCAATGTGCTCTCTAATGTACCCTTATAGAAGTTTGAGAGAATATTAATTGACGTACCAAACCTCTTCAATTTTCCAATGAAGTTGAGGCGTTGATAGGATTTCTTTTTGATTGCGTCAATGTGCTGGGCCCTGGACAAACACTCAGAGATATGCACGCCCAGGAATTTTAAGTTGTTTACTCTCTCCACCGCTGACCCCTTGATTTAACCAGGTTCGGAGTTCTTCAGCTTCCATCTGAGTCCAGAACCAGGGGCCACAGTTTAAGAATAAGGGGTAAACCATTTAAAACGGAGATGAGGAAATTATTTTTCATCCAGAGAGTTGTAAATCTGTGGAATTCTCTGCCTCAGAGGGCAATGGAGGCTGATTCTATGGAACTTTCAAGAAAGAATTAGATAGGACTCTTAAAGGTAGCGGGGTCAAGGGATATGGGGAGAAGGCAGGAACGGGGCACTGATTGTGGATGATCAGTCATGATCACATTCAATGCGGTGCTGGCTCAAAGGGCCAAATGGTCTACTCCTGCACCTATTGTCTACTGTCTATTGCCTCTTCCAAAGTCAACAACCAACTCCTTGGTCTTGCCGATGTTGAGATTTAATTATTTTTCACTGTGTGGCAAAATTGATGGGATTGAATCCATTGAAATAATTGTTTTAAAGAATTTGTTATAATCTCAGTAAAAGTAATGGTACAAATTTGTGGTTAGTAATGCTTTGTGGTTTTAACCCCAGTGCATTTAATGCAATGGATATGGTTCCGAAACTATAACTTGGGAAGTTTCTATTTCTAACTTTTATCATTGGCTCTATTTGAGGAGATCTTTGAAATCTCACTGTTCAAAGATTGTTCAATTTCTCATTGTAAAACAAAAGCAAATCGATCCAAAGCCATAAATAATTTCTACCTCTGTGACCATGGTGACTTTATTTGGGGTAGTCAGAATGCGCGAGGGACATTATTTTTGTCAGATGCTTGGCATCTTCATTAATTTCCTGCTGGAAAATATTGCTGTTAAATTCTCAGCTAGTCATGGGGCCATTGGTGAAGACAGAAATGGTGAGTATTTCAGGTTGATGATTATTCATCTACTCATTTTTATCCCGCCTCAGTGGTGCCAACATTGACACGAAGAGTCAAATTCTACAAGGTTTCTGACAGCACCAAGCCTTACAGCAAGGGGCGGCACGGTGGCACAGCGGTGGAGTTGCTGCCTTACTCAATATACGCACAAGTTTGTTGGGTAATAGTCTTGAAAAATATGTAAAATTGTCCATTGTGCGTGTGGGATAGCGTTAATGTGTGGGGACCGCTAGTCAACGCGGACACGGTGGGCCGAGGGGCCTGTTTTCACGCTGTTCCTCTAAACCAAACTAAACCTAACTTACTTTTTCACCACACCCTCTGTTTTGTTAAACTGCTCTACATAAAGCAGGATGAAATGGATTTTATAAGTACATAAGTTGATAGGAGCAGAATGAGGCTATTCAGCACATCAAGTCTACTGAATTCTAACAGATTGTAAGATCATAAGTGATCTTCTTATCGAGTCCACACTCAAGATTAGAAGTTGTTCAGCCAGAGCTGAACACACTTCTCGGCATCTGCATACAACGGTGTCTGTCTTGTTGCTCCTTTTGCTTCTCGTGCATGGTGGTGGAAAGATTGGTGGAAGCAGGGCCGCCACATGAACTCTCTTTCCTTGTCCCCATAAGTGATAGTGATAGGAGCAGATCACTTCGGCCTTTCAGGAGGAGACCATTCAGTCCATCGAGTCAGCTCCACCATTCAATAATGGCGAATGGAATATATAACATATAACCATATAACAATTACAGCACGGAAACAGGCCTTCTTGGCCCTTCCAGTCCGTGCCGACCATTTATTTTCCCCTAGTTCCATCTACCTGCACTCAGACCATACCCCTCCATTCCCTTCCCATCCATATACCTATCCACTTTACTTTTAAATGTTAAAATCGATCCTGCCTCCACTTCTGCTGGAAGATCATTCCATACAGCCACCACTCTCTGAGTAAAGAAGTTCCCCCTCATGTTACCCCTAAACTTCTGTCCCTTAATTCTCATGTCATGCCCTCTTGTTTGAATCTTCCCCACCTTCAATGAGAAAAGCTTATCCACGTCAACTCTGTCTATCCCTTTCATCATTTTAAAGACCTCAATCAAGTCCCCCCTTAACCTTCTGCGCTCCAAAGAATAAAGACCTAACTTGTTCAACCTTTTCCCTTCTCAACTCCATTCTCCTGCCTTCTCCCTGTAACCTTTGACTCCCTTACTAATCAAGAACTGATCAGCCTCCACTCTACAAATACCCAATTACTTGGCCTCCACCACCATCTGTGGCAATGAATTGCACAGATTCACCACCCTCTGGCTAAAGAAATTCTTCCTCATCTCCTTTCTGGGTGTGCGTGCTTTTATTCCGAGGCTGTGCCCTCTAGTCCTTGACTCTCCCACTGCTGGAAACATCCTCTTCACATCGACTCTATCAAGGCCTTTCATTATTCGGTGTGTTTCAATCAGCAGCTGAATGACTTCAAAACTCCCTCTCCAAGGAAGCTCGACTGACAATGAGCATCTCCAGTGGTGCTTCCAGCTCTGATTATCAACAATTAAGATCTGGATACAAATTCAAGAGACTCGTATAGTGCAAAATAGCACATGTGATGAGAAATCTCAGTAATTAATAAAGGGAAAGAGTAATGAGAAACTTGAAGCTCATATTTAACATGAAAAATAAAAGTTGATAAATTAACTATATTAACAGTTCCCTCTAAACACAGAAAGTTTACCAAAAAGTTGGCACCTTCATTTAGCTGTGTCTAAAAGCTTACACCTTGCTAATTAGTTTATGACAATCATCAGCAAAATAATTACACTATATGTTGGCCTCCATTAAAGGTGATAAATAGTTTGTGATGGACTAGTTTATAATTCATGGGTGAAATTAAACAATCTTCTGCTTGATGGGACTTCATTAACGATTTTAACACTCAATTTCTTTGCTGTTGGGCTGCGATCCAAAATCTTTTTCCTGGCTTTCAAAGGCATCATCCGAATCTGTTGGTTTTGTGAGTTTGCAGCTGGGAGATTGGAGATGAGTGAAAGCTCGTGTGGTTTGTGCAAAGGGACAGCATTAACCAAAGGACCTTTCGTGTTAGCAAGAGCACTAATTGCTGGAATTGAGTTTGTTTTCCAATTTAACTGCATTTTTCTCTATTTGAGCCATGTCTGCCCTGCTACGTAAACCCAAGAACAACATATCTTCTCAAGTGTGGGAAGGAACTGCAGATGCTGGTTTACACCGAAGATAAACACAAAGTGCTGGAGTAATTCAGCAGGTCTGTCAGTGCCTCTGGAGGACATAGATAGGCAATGTTTTTGGTCGGGACCCTCCTTCATTGATGGAGGCAGGGTAAATTGCTTCATTAATTCAGGAATAATGAGTTGATGCGTTACAACCCTAGTGACCCTGGTTCGATCCCGACCAAGGGTGCTGTTTGAACAGAGGTTGTACGTTCTCCTCATGGCCTGCGTGGGTTTTCTATGAGATCTCCGGTTTCCTCCCACACTCCAAAGATGTTCAGGTTTGTAGGCCTGTTGGCTGGTAGTATTGTAAATTGTCCCTAGTGTATGTAGGATAGTGTTAGTGTGCCCAGATCGCTGGTCAGTGCGGAATCAGTGGGCCGAAGCGCCTGTTTCCGCGCTGTATCTTTAAACTAAACTAATAACAGAAACCAATATTATCTGGGTGACAGATCCACTGTCATACAGCACTGAAATAGATCCTTTGGCCCAACCTATCCTTGCCGACCAAGATGTCCAACGTATGCTAATCCCAGCTTCCTGTGTTCGACCCATATCCCTCCAAATGTTTCCTATCAGCTTCTTTCAAAGGCATCAGCAAAATCTGTTGGCTTTGTGACTTTGCATCTGGGAGATTGGAGATGATCGAAAGCTCACGTGGTTTGTGTAAAGGGACAGCATTAACCAGAGGTCCTTACAAGATTCAAGATTCAAGGGGTTTATTGTCATGCCAGTTCTATACATGGTACAATCCAGTGTGAAAATCTTGTGCTGGAGGGATACCTGCAGGAAATTTAACATTAAATTATGAAGTGGACATTAAATTATAGACAGAGTTCAGTTCAGGTGAGTTTCAGGGCCGGTTGGTTCAGCAGCCTGGTTGCCAGGGGGAAAGAGCTGTTTGAGTGTCTGGTGGTACAGGAGCAGATGCTTCTGCCTGAGGGCAGCAGACAGAAGAGACTGTGGTCCGTGGCTGGGGGTTTTTGATGATCCTCAGGGTTTTTCAACGCACTGCTTGGAGTAGATGTCCTGGAGGGAGGGCAGCTCGCACCTGGGGATGTGCTGGGCTGTCCGCACCACTCGCTGCAGCGCCCCATCGGGCGTGGATGGTGCAGCTGTCGTGCCAGGTGGAGATACAACCTGTCAGGATGCTCTCCAGGATGCCTCTGTAGAAATCCCTGAGGACCCGGGAGGTTCAAGAAGAATATTTTCAGTCACCTGAGTTTTTGTAGGGGCGCTATTGCGCCTTATTTGTGATGGTGGAAAAGTAGGTGGTCCAGGTCAGGTCCTCTGTGATGTGGACAACTGAGGAACGAAGCTCTCCACCCTCTCCACCCCTTTACTGTTGACGTTGATGGGGGAGGGTGCGCCCCCTCCCTTCTGTAATCGACGATCACCACCTTGGTCTTGTCGACGTTGAGATTTGTTGAGATGTGGCTGATTTATGGCTACAAATAGAGAGGTTGTTGGCCTGGCACCACCATGTCAGGGCCACCACCCCTTCTCTGTAGGCCGACTCATCCCCGTTGGTGATCACGGGTGTGGTCCGCAAACGTGGCGATGGTGCTGGTGTCATGTTGGGCCACGCAGTGGTGGGTGTACAGGGAATACAGGAGGGGGCTGCGGACACACCCCTGTGGTGTGCTGATGTTGAGGGCGAGGGCTGTGGAGCTGTGGTCTCCGAACATCACCTCCTGGGGTCGGCCCATCAGGACATGCAGCATTCAGGTACACAGGCCTGGGTTCGACCCCAGGTCTAGGAGCTTGCCGACGAGCCTAGAGGGCACAATTGTGTTGAATGCTGAACTGTAGCCTATGAACAACATCCTAACATAAGTGTCCCTCTTGTTCATGTGGGTGAGGGCGGTGTGCAGGGCGTGGCCGATTATGTGGTCTGTTGATCTGTTGGGCCGCAGGTAAATTGTCTGGGGTCCATGTTGTTGAGTAGTGAGGAGCAGATTATGGCCTTCAGAGCTGAAGAAGGGTCTCGACCCAAAGCGTCACCCATTCCTTCTCTCTAGAGATGCTGCCTGTCCCACCGAGTTACTCCAGCATTCTATGTATATATTCTCAGATATACTGTACATAAATAATTCCTGTAACATTATTTCAAAGATAGACTGAGGCCTGCATGCTACCATCTTGATTGATATCTAATCAACGTCACAAAAATCAATAAACCGGTTCCTAATCTAGTTTATTGGGTACCTTACAACCCAAACGGAAGATGGTGACGAAAAGCTGAATTATCTCAGGGGGTCAGACAGCATCTCTGGAGAAAGGGTAGCTGGGAGATTGGAGATGAGCGAAAGCTCATGACAGCATCTCTGGAGACAGAATAGGTGACGTTTCAGCCCCAGACCTTTCTTCAGAGTCTGAGATGCTGTCAGACCCAGTTACTCCAGCTTTTGTGTCTATCTTCGGTTTAAAGCAGCACCCAACGGTACGTAGCTTTAATTCTCCAATGTTTGGTCCAAAGACGTGCAGTTTTGTAAGTTAATTAACTTCTGTAAATTGCCCCTAATGTGCAGGATACGAAAGTGGGATAACATAGAACTAGTGTACAGGAGATCGATGGTCGGCGTGGACCTGATGGGCCAAAGAGCTGTTTCCATGCTCTTTCTCACAACTAAAATACTTAGGTATTGGGCAAAACTTTCTTATGTTCTGCAACAAAACAGAATGGTGGAGCAAAGAAATTCTTGCTGACATACGACAAACCTCTTTAAAGGATTACTAAGCAAAGGATTATTAAGTGAAGCTTAGCTTAGTTTAGTTTAGTTTAGAGATAAAGCGTAGAAACAGGCCCTTCGGCCCATGAGCCCACACCGGCCAGCGATCCCAGCACATTAACACTACACACTCGGGACAATTTTACATTTATACAATTTTCAATTTTACCGAAGCCAATGAACCTACAAACCTGTACATCTTTGTAGTGTGGGAGGAAACTGGAGCACTTGGAGAACACCCACGCAGGTCATAGAGAGAACATACAAACTCCATACAGACAGCACCCGTGGACAGGATCGAACCCGGGTCTCTGGTGCTGTAGGGCTGCAACTCTACCCCTGTGCCACCAGCGCCCTGATGCACTGATAGTGAAATAGTAGCATTGCTGCAGATTTTTGTGTCAATTTTCTTGGGAATTGGAAGCTGGAAAATACGCACTTACATTTCTATTGAATGACAGCAAAGCATAACTCTCCACGAACAGTTTTCATCTTCAATAATCCAGTTTTCTGGTCATATCACAACTTCACTGCTAGGAAGAGGCCAAGACAAACAATGTGTCTGTGTTCCTGAGATGCCAACATCAGTAAGGATATAGGAATTATGTAATGGTTAAATCAATAAAAGCATTTGTTGCCGCGAGCTAGCCATTGGTAAATATCAACTCGGAGACCCGATGCTCAGATCTGTTAAAAACTGCTTAAAAAATCTTTGCAAGGTTCATATCAATGGCAAAGGTCCTAAATGAAACAGTTTAGATCACTAAAAGTAGAAAGTGCCATGAAGATAGTTCCAGGATGGATTCTGCGGCGTGTGGATTAGCTGCAGATATGGGGGCAATAAATAGCAAATGGAGGTTAATCCTGTTAACCTCAAGAGCCGACACATCTGTTGAAATTCCCCTTTAGAATTGCAACAGAAAAATTTAAGAATTTGGGCATCCAAATTACTAGGAAATATAAATCATTACTCAACGCAAACTATATGCCTTTATTAACTAAATTAAATGGGTTGATTACATTTTGGAAAACACTGCCGATGTCCTTAATAGGCAGAATAAATGTGATAAAAATGATCTTCTTACCACAAATATTGTACCTATTTCAATCAATACCGATATACTTACCTAAAAAATTATTTAAAAAACTAGATTCTGATATTATAAACTTCATATGGGATTATAAATCACACAGAATTAAAAAAAAAACACTTGTGCAAATCTAAAGAATCAGGGGGACTGACACTCCCTAACTTTTTGTATTACTATTGGGCAGTGAATATTAAAAATATAATCTATTGGTTGGACAGTTCTGCCCAACAGGTGGATTGGATAAGAATGGAGAAAGAGGATTGTTCCCCTTATAATATAGGAGCGATCCTTCTTTCCCCAATGAAACTGAACAATATAATATATAAGAAGAATCCAATTATTCACAGTATAATACAAATTTGGAATCAAATAAAATTAACTTTAAAATTAAGAAAATGATCGCCTCTTTCTCCAATAGCTAGTAATCCCACATTCAAACCATTATTGATAAAACGTTTATCCATTGGGAAAGAATAGGAATTAAAACGATGGGAGATGGAAATGGGAAAACTATTATCATTCCAACAATTACAACTAAAATATAATTTGTAAATTGTCCCTAGTGTGTGTGTAGGATAGTGTTAGTGTGCGGGGGTCGCTGGTTGGCACGGACACGGTGGGCCGTGCGGTATCTCAACTGTCAATGTATACAGAAAATATACAGTAAATGATAAGACACTTCGCAGCCTTGGTGCACAGCGAGATCTGGGGTCCAAGACCATAGCTCCCTGTAGAAGCAACACCAGTAGATAGAGTGTTAAAAGAAGATGTTTGGTATGCTTGCCTTCATCAATTGCGGCAGTCAGTACAAAGTCAAGAAGTATTTGGACAGGTACATGGATTGGACAGGTTTGGAGGCTTATCGCCCAAGCACAGGCAAGTGGGACTACGGTAGCTCAGACATTGTTGGCCAGTGTGGGCGAGTTGGGCCGAAGGGCCTGTTTCCACACTGTATCACTCCATGACTCTATCATGTTGCAGCTTTATAAAACTTTGTTTCGGCTTCATTAGGAGTGTTGTGTTCCGGTCTGGTCACCCCATCGCAGGAAAGTTGTGGATGCTTTCGAGAGATCGCAGAGGGGTTTTACCAGAATGCTGCTTGGATTAGGGGGAATTAGAAGAGGTTTGACAATCTTGCATCATTTTTTTCTGGGTAGTTGTAGGTTAGGGTACCGCAAAGCTCAGTGCTGGGACCCCAGCTATTTACAATATATATTAATGATTTGGACGAAGGAATTGAATGCAACATCTCCAAGTTTGCGGATTACACTAAGCTGGGGGGTAGTGTTAGGTGTGAGGAGGATGCTAGGAGGCTGCAAGTGGACTTTGATAGGCTGGGTGAGTGGGCAAATGCATGGCAGATGCAGTATAATGTGGATAAATGTGGCAAATTTGGTGGCAAAAACAGGAGGGTAGACTATTATCTGAATGGTGACAGATTAGGAAAAGGGGAGATGCAACGAGGCCTGGGTGTCATGGTACACCAATCATTGAAAGTAAGCATGCAGATGCAGCAGGCAATGAAGAAAGCAAATGGTATGTTTGCATTCATAGCGAAAGGATTTGACTATAGGAGCAGGGAGGTTATACTGCAGTTGTACAGGGTTTTGGAGAGACCACACCTGGAGTATTGCGTACAGTTTTGGTCTCCAAATCTGAGGAAAGACATTCTTACCATAGAGGGGGTACAGAGAAGGTTCACCAGACTGATTCCTGGGATCTCAGGACTTTCATATGAGGAAAGACTGGATAGATTCGGCTTGTACGCGCTAGAATTTAGAAGACTGAGGGGGGATCTTGTGGGAACTTACAAAATTCTTAAGGGGTTGGATAGGCTAGATGCAGGAAGATTGTTCCCGATGTTGGGGGAGTCCAGAACAAGGGGTCACAGTCTAAGGATAAGGGGGAATTCCTTTAGGACCGAGATGAGGAAAACATTTTTCACACAGAGAGTGGTGAGTCTCTGGAATTGTTTGCCACAGAAGATCGTTGAGGCCAGTTCATTGCCTATATTCAAGAGGGAGTTGGATATGGCTCTTGTGGCTAAAGGGATTAGGGGGTATGGAGAGAAGGCAGGTATGGGATACTGAGTTGGATGATCAGCCATGATCATATTGAATGGCGGTGTAGGCTCGAAGGGCCAAATGGCCTACTCTCTATGTTTCTATGTTTCTATGAGTAGAGACCTGATAGAAGTGTATCAAATTAAGAGAGTCGTAGATAAGGTAGATGGTCAGAACCTTTTTCCCCAGTGTGAAAATATCAAAGACTAGATGGCATGGCTGTAAGGTGATGGGGGAGAGTTTAAAGGAGATGTGCTGGGCATATTTTTTTTACAAGAATGTGGTGGGTACCTAGATCATGTTGCCATTGGTGCTGGTGGAAGCAAATACAATAATGGCATTCAAAAGGCCTTCCGATAGGACCATGGATATGCTGCGAATGGAGGGATAAGGATTACATGTAGGCAGAAGAGGTTAGTTCAGCTTGGCATCAGGTTTGGCACAGGGCCTGTTCCTGAACTGCACCATTTTATGTGTCGGAAGGAACTGCAGATGCTGGTTTCCACCAAAGATCGACACAAAATGCTGTACTAACTTTTTTTAAAATATCTTTATTTATTAGAGGTATCATAAGTTACATCAGTGTACATCCCATATATAGCATTACAATCATTGCACCCCTTAATTTTTTAAGGTTTTAGAAAAGGAATAACAGAGAAAGAAATATCAACAGAGTGAAAAAGATTTGTGAAAGTGAAAAAGGTGGAAAGGGAACCCTTGGGCGAAGAGTTAGAGACCGGAGATTAAGAGATAGACCCTGAAGAGGAGAAAAGAAAAAGCGAAAGATAGAGAAGGAGAAAAGAAAAGCCAGTTACTTTATTATAAACATCTCGCAAAAGGAGTCTACCACTCGACAGTTTTTCTTCCCCCTTTACCAAGACCCGACGCCGGTACTTTTTTGAGGTATTCTTGCACCTTATCCTTGTAGTAGATTTATAAATGCAGACCACGTCTTATAGAAACAGTCTGATTTTCCTGCCAGTCAGAGTCTCATATCTTCCAAGTGTAGTGTGTCGAACATAGCTGAAATCCACATATTAACTGTTGGTATAGGAGTATTTTTCCAGAATTTTAAGATGAGCTTTTTTCCAGTTATTAAGGCGTATTCAAATAGAGCCTTTTGAAACACATTTAATTCAACTATAGATAAAGCATTTATACAGTGGGAAAGAGCCGGAATTAAAATATTCAGAGATTTGTATGAAATGGGAAAACTATTATCATTTAAACAATTATAACTAAACTACAATTTGGGAAACAATCAGTATTTTAAAATATTTCCAAATCTGTGACTATCTGAAAAAAATACGCACAAGTCTATCACAATATGCCTCCAGACTTTCTGGAAGAAGTAATGAATACAAAGGCAGAATCAGCAAACCTAATAACATATATATATAATATTCCTAAACGCAGAAATACCAACAACAGAAGGTATCAGGAGAGACTGAGAAAAATAATTAAGTATAAAAATTCCCAAGGAAATGTGGGAATAATATTTATTAAAGGTGCACAAGTGTTCCATTAATGTAAGATACATTAATACAATTTCAAGGTTCAAGATTCAAGGTTGGTTTATTTGTCACATACACCAATTGGTGTAGTGAAATGCTTCTTGCCATGCAGCACATAAAATAAAGAATACAGACGCAACACTAATAAGGAGATTTAAACATAAAAACATCCCCCCACAATGGTTCCCATTATGAGGGAAGGCACAATGTCCAGTCCCCAACCCATGTCCACCCATAGTCAGGCCTATTGAGGCCTCCGCAGTCGCCTTCACGGAGGCCCGATGTTCCAGGCCGTTCTCGCCGGGTGATGGTACTCCGGCGTCGGGAGAGTCCTCTCAGCTGCTTGGGACTCCCGGAACGGCCGCTTCCTGCTGGAGTCCGCGGCTTCCAGAGCCGACAAGGCCGCGCTGAATGGAGCTCCTCCCTGGCTCCCGGTGTTAAAGTTCAGCGCCGCCGCACCGCAGCTGGCCGCTCCACAGACCCGCGGCTCCGCGATGTTTGTCTCGGGCGGTCCCAGCTCACCGGAGTTACAGCGCGGCGACCCAGGCAAGGCATCGCCCGCTCCGTCCCACGATGGCGCTCCAGCGCTCCAGCACTCCGCCGCTGCCGAAGCCGTGGCTCTGGGCGTCCCCCCAGGAAATGCCGCTCCAGGCCCGCTGGTAGGCCGCAAGGACGGGTCGGAGTTGCAGCCCGGAGAAAAGCTGCCTCTCCGACCAGGTAGGGACCAGGAAAAGCAGTTTCCCCCTTCCCCCCCCCACCTCCCCCCCACATAAAAAATAATAGACTCCCAAACAAAACACTTTAACACGCTAAAAAAAAAGAAAAGAAGGAAAGACATACAGCTGCAGGCTGGGCAGCCATACCATACAGGACGGCGCCCTCTAGGGACTTTAAAATCTTACACAGATTATACTACTCAAAAACTAAAATTAGTACACTTTTTCCCAATGTCTCACCTATTTGTGATAAATGTCAATGTCAAGAAGCTAATATAGCACACTATTTTGTCTTTTGTACAAAAAGTCTAAAATTCTGGACTGAAATGTTTGAAATTTTCACAAAAGTATTTAAAATAAAACTGACTCCAAAAGCAGATTGGATTATCTTTGGAACATCGGAAGAAAGCCATGCTGTGCTAAGTTAGCAGGTCAAGCAGCATCTCTGGAGCAGAGGAATAGGTCATGTTTCAGGTCGAGACCCTTCTTTATACTGTGCCATTCTATGTTCTATGTAAGAATACCCTGGAGTCTAGAGTGCTTGAAGATTGATAGTGACAATGACAAGCCAAGATTGGTGGGTAAAACCGAGAAATGCCCTACTCAGTTTGCATGTTCAATATCCCCCTCGTTTCTTAAATAGTGGAGTTACTTCAGATATCCTCAAATCACAAGAACCAATGCAAAGTCGAAAGAGCAGTGGAAAATTACTCATCATGCATCTCAGATGGCTGGTCTCTAGCTCTTCCTCCATGTAATGACCCATAAAACTATCCTCTATATACTCCATTAACACCTCACCATGAGGAATAGCATAAAGTCCTAACACGAGGTCATTTAAAAAATAATTTCAAATATTGCCATCACAATTATCATAATTTTTATCAACAATTGGCCTTTTATGTGTCACCGCATTTGTAAATAAGAATCATACTGATTAAATTCACCATTGGCTAAGTTCAATGCACAAGTTTATAAATTCATGTTCAAGAAGCAGAAACAGAAAAACATAGAAAATAGGTGCGGGAGGAGGCCATTCAGCCCTTTGAGCCAGCACCGCCATTCGTTGCGATCATGGCTGATCATCCCCAATCATTAACCCGTGCTTGCCTTCTCCCCATATCCCTTGATTCCAGAAGTAGGCCATTCAGCCCATCAAGTCTACTCTGCCATTCAATCATGGCTGACCTATCTCTCCCTCTCAGCCTCATTCTCCTGCCTTCTCCCCATAACCACTGACACCCGTACTAATCAACAATCTGTCTACCTCTGCCTTAAAAATATGCACTGACGGCCTCCACAGCAATGAATTCCACAGATTCACCGCCCTCAGACTAAAGAAATTCCACCTGAGCTCTTTTCTAAAGGTACGTCCTTTTATTCTGAAGCTGTGTTCTCTGGTCCTAGACTCTCCCAGAAGTGGAATCATCCTCTCCACATCCACTTCAACATAGGCACAGGCTTTGGCTGATTGGGGAAATGGATATTTAACAATGAAGACCTCAGACCTGACACATGGTCCACTGGAGAGCGGTAATCCTTGCCTTTGTATATCCTTCTGGGACCTGGGAATATATAGCCAATGTTGTTTTTACAAGATGCACCAGATTCATTTGAAGAGTAACTGGACCAAGACTGGGCCAACGCTGAGGAACTGGTGACACACAGACAGTCAGCTATAGTGAAACAGACTCTCCATCCGAGCTCTGATGTGTAAACAGATTATCTGGTCGATGAAGGAAAAGATTCAAGGATGTTCTCAAAGCAGCTTTGAAGAAATGTCACGTTCCCCCCTGATTCCTGCGCATCTCTGATTCATAACCATTCAATGTGGAGAAGGACCATTTGTGATGTTATTGACGGTCCCAAGGCCATACAACAGGAGCACACAAAGAGGCCATTCATACGTGGCTGAAGGAATGCACCCCCCTCAAGAACTACCCATCCACTTTCTCTTCTCCCTGTTCAAGGTTTATTGCGATGGTTGTGCGCAGATACAAGCTCTGCCATCTGCAATGAAAATGTTCCAATTCAATCGCACAGACGCTTCACATTTCTAATCCTTTACTTTTGTGAATGTTGTGATTCACCTTCATTCAGGTGCAGTCTTCATTAAGATGTGCATTTTGCCACACCAGGGCATTGCCAGGGATAAAGCTGCTGCCTCACAGCGCCGGAGACCCAGGTTCGATCCTGACCTCGGTAGCTGTCTGTGTAGTGTTTCCATGTTCTCCCTGCCACTGCGTGGGCTTCCTCCGGCCGCTCCGTTTTCCTTCCCACATCCCAAAGACATGCGGGTGTGTAGGCTAAATGGCCCTCTGTAAATTGCCCCTAGTGTGTAGGGAGTGAATGCAAAAAAGTAGGATAACATTGAACAAGTGTGATCGTTGGCATGGACTCGGTGGGCCGAATAGTCGGTTTCCATGCTATATCTCTGAACAAACCAAAACTAATATTTCGGGAAGAACTGCAGATTCTGGAAAAATCGTAGGGAGTCAGAAAAGCTGGAGAAACTCAGCGGGTGAGGCAGCATCTATGGAGTGAAGGAATAGGCGAACTTTTGCATCTTGACCCGAAACGTTGCCTATTCCTTCGCTCCATGGATGCTGCCTCACCCGCTGAGTTTCTCCAGCTTTTTTGTCTACCTTCTAAACTAATATTTCGAAGAGGAGCAGAAAAATGGAGGCACAAGAGACCGCAGATGCTGGAATCTGAAGCAACAATTGCTGGAGAAACTCAACAGGTCAGGCAGCATCTGTGGAAAGAAACGAACGGTCGATGTTTAGGGTCAAGGCTCCTCTTCTGGACATTAGTTCTTTCGACGTCAGAGATACAGCGTGGAAATAGGAACTTCAACCCACAGAGTCCGTGCTGACCAGCAATCACCCCGTACACTAACAATATCCCACACCCTGGGGACAATTTACTGGGCGGCACGGTGGTTCAGTGGTAGAGTTGCTGCCTTACAGTGCTTACAGTGGCAGAGACCCTGGTTCGATTCCGACTATGGGGGCTGTCTGCAAGTCAAGTCAAGAGAGTTTATTGTCATGTGTCCCAGATAAGACAATGAAATTTTTGCTTGCTGCAGCACAACAGAATAATGTAAGCAAAAATACAGAACAGTTCAGTTCAATATACACATAAATAAGCAGATAAAATGCAATAGGTTGTTACAGTTCAGAGTCTGTTTGTTGTTGAGTTTAATAGCCTGATGGCTGTGGGGAAGAGCGTGTTCCTGAACCTGGATGTACCAGTTTTCAAGCTTCTGTACCTTCTACTCGATGGTAGCAGAGAGATGAGTGTGTGGCCGGGATGGTGAGAGTCCTTGATGATGTTGGCAGTCTTTTTGAGGCACCGATTACGATAGATCCCTTTGATGGTGGGGGAGGTCAGAGCCGATGATGGACTGGGCAGTGGTCACAACTTCCTGCATTATTTTCCGCTCCGGTAAGCTCAAGTTGTCGAACCAAGCCATGATGCAACCGGTCAGCAAGTTCTCTACTGTGCACCTGTAGAAGTTCGAGAGAGTCCTCCTTGACATACCGACTCCCCGTAATCTTCTCAGGAAGTAGAGGCGCTGATGTGCTTTCTTTATAATTGCATCAATGTTCTGGGACCAGGAGAGATCTTCGGAAATGTGCACGCTCAGGAATTTAAAGTTCTTGACCCTTTTCACCATAAACGGGATTGTCGGTCCCTATCCTACCCCTTCCAAAGTCCACAATCAGTTCCTTGGTTGTGCTGGTGTTGAGAGCCAGGTTATTGTGCTGGCATCATTTGGTCAATTGGTCGATCTCACTTCTATACTCTGACTCGTCCCCATCAGTGATTCGTCCCACAATAGTGGTGTCCAGCTACGCAGTCATGAGTATAGAGTGAGTAAAGCAGGGGGCTGAGCTCAAAGCCTTGAGGTGCTCCCATGCTGATTGTTATCGAGGATGACACATGTCCACCAATATGGACAGACTGTAGTCTTGTGTGTGAGAAAGTCGAGGATCCAATTGCAGAGGGATGCGCAGAGACTCAGATCTGAGAGCTTGGTAACCTGCTTGGAGAGGATGGTACTACCCGTGACCGCTTGGGTTTTCTCCGAAATCTTCAGTTTCCTCCCACACTCTAAAGACACACAGATTTGTAGGTTAATTGACTTGGTATAAATGTCCCCGGTGTGTGTAGGATAGTGTTAGTGTGCGGGGATCGCTGGTCGGTGCGGACTCGGTGGGCCAAAGGGCCTATTTCCGTGCTGTGTCTCTAAACTGAAAGAAGCCAATTAATCTACAAACCTATACGTCTTTGAAGTGTGGAAGGAAACCGGATCACCCGGATTAAACCCACATGGTCACAGGGAGAATGTACAAAGTCCATGTGGACAGCATGCGTAGTCAGCATTGAACACAGGTCTCTGGTGCTGTTCGGCAGCAACTTTACCACTGCACCAACGTGCCTCCACAAATGTCCATACCTGAAACATCCCGTGGCAATAGGCAAGAGACAATAGGTGCAGGAGCAGGCCATTCGGCCCTTCGAACGAGCACTGCCATTCAATGTGATCATGGCTGATCATCCCCAATCAGTACCCCGTTTCTGCCTTGTCCCCATACCCCCTGACTCCGCTATCTTTCAGAGCCCTATCTTACTCTCTTTTGAAAGCATCCAGAGAACCGGCCTCCGCCACCCTCTGAGGCAGACAATTCCACAGACTCACAACTCTCTGTGAGAAAAAGTGTTTCCTCGTCTCTGTTCTAAATGGCTTACTCAAAGTCTCTACCTGAAATGTTGATTGTCCATTTTCCTTTACAAATGCTGTGTTATCCTCTGAGCTCCTCCAACAGTGTGGGTTTTTTTTGCATCTGCAGTCTCTTGTGCCTCCAGCCATTTCTAAATGTCAGTCTCCCTTACACAAGCAATGCTTCATGAGATAATGTCTCAACTTGCCCTTCGTCAGTGTTAACCTGTGACCCCTTGTGTTAGCAGTGCCTTGATGGAACTTTCTTTCCGCTGCTATCTGCTATCTCTTGCATCTCGTGCAGTCTCTTTGAGCTTTTCTTTCTCCCAGTACTGTGTGCGCGTGTGTGTGTGTGTTTTTTTGACCGCACAGTGCCTGAATATTTTTCCTTATATCCCGGTAGCCAAAACTGTCAGGTATTCAAGATGCAGACTACCTCTGCCTGGCATGCCTTAACTTTAATAACTGAAGAATGTAGTGCAGCATGTTTACAGCTGTGTCATTCACTGCTCTATGCTAGATGCATTCCTACGACCAAAACACTATAATGAGGGGAGGCGTAATTATTTTTTGGATCAATTTTATCAGTTAATGTTTAGAAAAATCAGCTAATACGGTGCAAATTTGATGATAAATCTTAATGAGAAATAGCATGGTCAAACGCTAACTGTGATTTGTTTTTTTTTTTAGTCTGTCAGCCACAGGTCAAATTCAACTTTATTCCCTGCATTATGGCTACATTACATTTACATGCTAATTCAATTTTTCCACCCTTAGAGCCTCAACGACTATATGCAAGCTGAATTCTAAACGCCCTGCACAGATTTCTTTTGCATAATTACCAGGGTTTAGTTGCACATAAGTATTCCTGGAACATTTCGGTGTGAATCGAGGTGTAGATGCCCATAATGTTAGTTGGCCAAGTGGACCCAATTAACATATGAAAAGGCCAAAGGCCACAAGCTGTGGTGAGAATCATATAAGGGTTTATTTTTTCTCCCTTCTCTCTCCGCAAGCATTGTTTTGATGTGAGAAGGATGAGAGTTGAACGCAGTGACTACTTGGTTAGAGAGTAATCTTTGGAGAGATTATGATCTGTTTTCTGATTTCAGTTAACATTACGGCCTAATTAGCCTTCGGAGAGAAAGCAAAAATAATAATAACAATAATAAAGCCACACTGAGTATGTGTTCATGTCGCTGGGGGTGAAAGTGCTTTGCACAGAACATACGAAACAGATGACATGGGTCTCTGGGCATGTTCAATGTGACCAAAATCCCAATTAGACTGAGATACTACACTGGTGGCTTCATCTGGGCAACCGTGGCCTTGTGGTCGACTGTGGGAGGTGTCCCCGGGGAATAGAAGTACGGGCGAGGAGAGGGACGTAAGATCCAAGGAAGGAGATGGATGGAGGCCCGCAATAGCCTGGGACTTGCCCGCAGCAGGCACCGCTCACTAGAAATAGAGCACGGACTTTGAACATGGCACCAAAATATGGTGCATCCTGCATGTGGCTCGGTAGATTATTCCTGTGCTCTTGACGGTGGCATATGGTGGCGCAGCGGTAGAGTTGCTGCCTTGCACCGCGTTCAGCACCGGAGATGCAGGTTCGATCCCGACTGCAGGTTCCGTCCGCACGGAGTTTGAATGGTCTCACCGTGACCGCGTGGGTTTTCTCCGAGATCTTTTGTTTCCCACCACACTCCAAAGGCGTTCAGGTTTGTAGGCTATTTGGCTTGCTATAAATGTAAATGGTGTCTAGTGTGTGCAGGGTAGCGTTAGTGTGCGACGATCGTTGGTCGGTGTGGACTCGATGGGCTGAAGGGTCTGTTTCCACCTTGTATCTCCAAACGAAACTTGCTGATTGGGTATCGGGGGGTATGGTGATACGCTATTGGACTATCTGTAAGAAAAATAATTTCACTGTGTAACAATGAACATATATATGACAGTAAAATCACTATTGACTATTGGCTCTGAACTGAAAAGGGCAATGTCCTTCATCACTGACTAGACTTTAGAATTTGGAGATACAGCACTGAACCAGTCCACGTCGTTCAGCGATCCCCGTACACGAGCACTATCCTACATACTAGGGACAAATTACAATATTTACCGAAGCAAATGAACTTACAAACCTGTACGTCTTTAGAGTCCTTTGCGAGGAAACTGGAGCACCCGGAGGAAGCCCGGGGATGCCGTACAGACAACACCCGTAGTCAGAATCGAACCCGGGTCTCTGGCGCTGAAAGGCAGCAACTCTACCGCTGCGCCACCGTGCCACCCTAAATTGTTGCAATATTGATAAATTAATATGTTCAGATGTGTCATCCAACATAACCAATAGTTATCATTAGTCCTAGACGTTTTGTTACATTAATGTTATTGGATCCATTGCAGTGATCTTCACATTATCGATATCCCTGATGCCCCCTCCATACTAACTACCGGGTGGTAATCTGACATCAAAGGTTCAGTAAATACTGACATCCAATTTGCTTTCCTAGCACAATGTATAGCCTTGCCAGTGGAGCGAGCGTCTGTTCTGATGATGAGCATCACACAAATCCCTGGCTAGAATCAGCACTTCATTATTTTTAATCTGCTAAAGGTCAAAGTCCATAAAATAATGTCAAGATAAATCATTTAATACTAATCCTCTTAAATATCATTCACTCACGCATTTAACTTTTACCATTTGGCCAGGATTTACTTTCATGATGCGTGAAGAGGAACTGAATTTAATGGTTCTATTGCCTGCTGCTTTTGCCAAAAGCATACAACGAAACATTCTACATGTCCTTGATCACCGCCTACTTTGATCTGTCATTTTCACACCTTGCCCTTCCATATCTCTAGTGTCCCTCTCCCCTGACTCTCAGTCTGAAGAAGGGTCTTGACCCGAAATGTCACCTATTCCTTTTCTCCAGAATTGCTGCCTGTTTTGCTGAGATACTCCAGCGTTTTTCTGTCTATCTTTGGATTCATTGTTCTGTCAGGGCACATGACAATAAACTCTTTTGACTTTGACTTTCGTTTGACTTTTGACGTTGACTTTGATCTGCAGCTCCTTCCTGCACAGTTCCATTCCTTTGATGTTACCAGATGGGTTTAACGCATTCAGCATGCATTATTTGCAGGGTTAATCTTTTAAAATTTAATAATTTTAATGTTTTACAACAATAGTTACAGGGGCATTCTTAACATTGAATAATTCCATGTTTTTACTGCTAAATTAATTGTAATTCTTCTTCATAAATATCCATTGAAGAATGACCATCTAATTGACCTATTTTGTAAATGGGAATTCCTGGGTCTTGCTATTTTCAACACTGATATTCAAATTTCTATGCTGATTCTTTTTAATAGAACAAACACTGAATGCAAAATGTATGTGACTGGATCTGCAAAGCTCACCAAAGAACCCAACAGACCGTTTAATTATATGTAGGAAGGAAATGCAGATATTGGTTTCCACCGAAGATAGACACAAAATACTGGAGGAACTCAGCGAGTCAGACAGCATCGCTGGAGAAAAGGAGTAGTTGACATTTTGGGTCGAGGCCCTTCTTCAGGGGAAAGGGAAACAAGAGATATAGAAGGTAAATGGAACAAATTAATGAAAGATCAGCAAAGAGAGGGAGCAGCGAGAGAGGATGTTGCAGAACTCTCGTCGGAGAGTGGAGGAGAACTTCTTCAAAGTAGACATACCCTGAGGAGATTTTGCAGTGGAGCAGACAAAATGTGTAGGAAGGAACTGCAAATTCTGTTGAAGCCTCTGGGGATAGACATCATAGATGACCTCATAGATGACATTATAGATGACCTCATAGATGACATTATAGAGACCTCATGGATGACATCATAGATGACCTCATAGATGACATCATAGATGACCTCAGATGACATCATACATGACCTCAGATTGCATCGTAGAATACATAGATGACGTCATAGAATACCTCATAGATGACATCATAGATGACCTCATAGATGACATTATAGATGATGTCATAGATGACCATGCACACTTCAATTACATGATAAGATTCATTGAATTAAATAACAGACCTTTACATTTCTCTCTCTCTCTCTCAGCTGATTACTGCTGTTTGCTCGACTTATTTGCTCCACTCCAAGAAGCAGATCTGCCTCATTCATCTAATTATAGCCCTCAAAAACACTACACCTTGCTAATTATTGGTGAATTGAATCAACGGAAATGCATCTCTTTGAATATGTGTTCATTTCTCATTTCTCAGAACGGCCATTCGGCCCATCAAGTCTACTCAGCCTTTCAATCATGGCTGATCTATCTCTCCCTCCTAACCTCATTCTCCTGCCTGCTCCCCATAACCTCTGACACCCATGATGGAATAATGTTTCGTTGTTCCCCATGCTTTTTTGTGGGAATATTTTCAATTTCCTGTATGTTGAGAGGTCAGAAATAAATGTATCAAGAATGCATCCATGATCTTTATTACACACTAGACCAAGTGTCACACGGGAGGTCTGGTCACCGAACACAACCCGTTCCCCCAATGCAATATTCCACCACTCACCCGTTCCCCCAACACAACCCGTTCCGCCAATGCAATATTCCACCATCCATCCATAGCCCCCAACTGCGCAAGGATGGCTCATTTCCCCTCATCCCCCAGCATTCCCTTGCCTCCCTGTTTAGCCTCCCTCTGCCAGGACTCAGTGTTCTGTGACGCAACATTGTTGCAAATGAGATCCCATTGTGATGTCATAGCTGTAACTGCCACTGCAGTGTCCAAGTCATTCTTTCTCAAACTGGATTTTGAAAGGTTAAAAATGTGAATAACTTGTGAAATATAACATCAATCTGAATGAAATTTGATGAAAACACACCACAAGACAATTTTATTTAGTTAAATGTAGTGCTATTGTGTACCATTTTTGCGTAATTTCAGGGTCGCACACACACACACACGCACACACACACACACACACACACACACACACACACACACACACACACACACACACACACACACACACACACACACACACACACGATGAGAGTTTTACTAATATATAGATTTTACGCAAACCTGACGTCTACCAGCATTGTTAGTGGAGTTGGATAATTTTCTCGTTCATGTCTATGACCGAAAAAACTGTTGATTAGTAGCTTGTTTCCAAGGTATTGTGGGGCAATGTTCTTCTCAAGAAGCAAAACAGATTTGCAAGTTAACTGGCAAACTAAAATAAAATCAGAACATCTCCTCATTCTCAAGGTCTCAAATTTCTCCAGACGTCTCAGAGTGCCTGCTTATATACATTCAGCTTATCTTTAATTTTAGGTTTTTTTTTAGAAATACAATACAAGCCCCTCGGCCCACTGAGTCCGCACCAACTAACGCTGCCTTACACACACTAAAGGCCAATTTTACATTCATACCAAGCCAAATAAATTACAAACCTGTACGTCTTGGAGTGTGGGAGGAAACCGAAGATCTCACAGAAAACCCATGCAGTTCACAGGGAGAAAATACAAACTCTGTACAGACATGCACCCCGTGGTCAGGATCGAGCCCGGGTCTCTGGTGCTGTAATGCGGTCGCTCTACTGCTACGCCACCGTGCCACTTATTTTCAGATCTGATATCCAGATATTTCATCATGCATTATTTGTCAGATGAATTGAACTGCACCAATTTATTCACGTTCATATTTCTACCCACGCACCTCATCAATCTCAATAGCTTCATTTCAGATTTTTGATTCCACCACACTGAATCTATTAATGTTAAATTGGGAAAAGTATGATGGAACCTGATCTGTAATTGTAAACATTGACTTCTTCACCTTTCTGTGGTCACGTTCTCCGTTTCTCTCTCTCCCTCTATCTCTCTCTCTCTCTCTGGATTACTGCTGTCTTCTGTCTCCAAGAAGCAGATCTGTCTCATCCATCTACATATGATGGTGAATACATTAGGTATGTTACAATACCTACCTTTAGCAGCGCTGCAGTTCTGCCGCTCCCCGTGCGCGCGACTTTGGCGCCGTTCAGAGGGGGGCGTGTTTAAAATGCCGATTTTTTCTAGGCAGTCCAAGTCGATCCATGTCGGGCGATTTCGTCGCTAAAGAAAAATCGCTCCGACATTTCATTCATAAAGGTATTTTTAAACTACGCTAGATTATTTATTAACTAGAGTAGTTTAAAAATCACCTTCTAAAGCTCTAAACGGTGTCAGCGGAACGGACCTAAGGTAGGCGATAAAAGAAGCTACACAGTTTATTTTTACATAAAAACTTGGTTTTTAGGAAGGCTTTAATCACATTTTCATGTTGCGAAAAGGGGACAAAAAAAAATGTATGAACCGGCTGTATTTTTCATACTGACTTCACCGCAAACCGCAACGTTCCAATCCACCGCATTCCACTAAAACCCATTTGCAAGCTGATTTAAATGGCCAGTAATTTACAGGCATTAAACACTAAATTCCTTCCATTTGGCCTATAAATTCATAAAAATGAGATTTAAAAATCATGTTATATTGTGGATTATTGTGTGAATGTCATTTGGACACTTAGGCAATTTTAAAATAGTTTGTCTTTTCTTAAGAAATAGATAGTTGTTTAGATCTACGCATTGAATTTTGTAATTAGCTACAATTAGATAACTAACTAATTATATGCTTTAATTTCAGGTCATCCAAGTAAGATAGTTTCATATTTGTTTCAGAATGCTTCAATCTATAATAACTGAAAATTTCATTGAGATCTCTTAATTTTTAAGAAAGTTATGGGCTTTTGACTGTTCTAGATCACAGCTTTTGAGTTAAGTCAATTGAAAGGCAATGGGGAGCAAGATGCTAATTTCCGAGTATGAAAATGGCCATAACTTTCTTAATACTGAAGTTATGAAAGTGAATTAGGTGTCAAATTAAACTTCTTTTTGTGCTTTATCTGATGGGATAAATTGCAGACTTGATTTTTAAAATCTCAAAATTTTGTAACATTGCTAAATACATAGGGCAGTGAATCTGTGGAATCCTTTGCCACAGACGGCTGTGGAGACCAAAATCAATGGATATTTTTAAGGTGGAGATTGATAGATTCTTGATTGGTACAGGTGGCATGGCCTGTGTGGAGAAGGCAGGAGAATGGGCTTGAGAGGGAAAGATAGATCAGCCATGATTGAATGGCGAAGTAGACTTGAGAAGGATGAGACTTAATTGGACCAAATGACCTAATTCTGCTCCTATAACTTATGAACGTATGAGCATAATGTCCTCATAAACCATCCACCTGCTAATTTCAGATTAATCAAACAATTATTCAAATCAAATCAAATCAAGTGTGGGAGGAAACCAAAGATCTCGGAGAAAACCCAGACAGGTCATGGGATGAACGTACAAACTCCGTACAGACAGCACCCGTAGTCAGGATCAAACCCGATTTCTGGCGCGGTATCTACCGCTGTGCCACCATGCCGTCCTACTTGGAGTATTTGAATAGGAGAAGCATAGAGGGATAAGGGCCTGGTTTAGGAATGTGGGATTTGCATAGATGGACGTGATGAGCCAGAAGGGCCTGTTTCTGTGCTGAACACTACTTTAATTTTGACAGCATGGAAACAGGCCATTTGGCCCATCAAGTCCCCGGGCATCTGGCATTATGAAACAGCAGCACTGAAAGCTCCTGTTGCTAACCAGTGCATTTTTGACAACTGCTCCATTCCTTGGCTTACAAAGGCAAGCCTACCAAATGCCTTTATCACTACAATGTTACCCATTTTGCCTTCCCTAAAGATGGGAAGGACTTACACCTCAAATTCCGTCAAGTACTCATAAACACAGGCACATACTCGATATGCCCCGTAAAACGTGATTTCCCAAACGCGTATGGTGATAACAGTTCATTATCACATATATATTTAATAAAATCAAGAAGCATCCAGAATCGTTGAATACACACAGAAGCACAAACCACTTTTTATAAATTAATTTTGGGTTACAAAATGAAAGAATTTCATGCTATTGGTACAGATTAACTACATCAACTACAGGTTTACAAGCTTAATTCCCGGGATGGAGGTTTACAAGGTTAACTCCCGGGATGGCGGGACTGTCATATGCTGAGAGAATGAAGCAGCTGGGCTTATACACTCTGGAGTTTAGAAGGATGAGAGGGGATCTTATTGAAACATATAAGATTGTTAAGGGTTTGGACATGCTGGAGGCAGGAAACATGTTCCTGACGTTCGGGGAGTCCAGAACCAGGGGCCACAGTTTAAGAATAAGGAGTAAGCCATTTAGAACAGAGACGAGGAAACACTTTTTCTCACAGAGAGTTGTGAGTGTGTGGAATTCACTGCCTCAGAGGGCAGTGGAGGCAGGTTCTCTGGATGCTTTCAAGAGAGAGCTGGATAAGGCTCTTAAAGATAGCAGAGTCAGGGGATATGGGGAGAAGGCAGGAACGGGGTACTGATTGGGGATGATCAGCCATGATCACATTAAATGGAGGTGCTGACTCAAAGGGCCGAATGGCCTACTCCTGCACATATTGTCTGTTGTCTATTGTCTATTATCACACATCGAGCAGGTGTAATAAATGCAAAAAGTATTTCAGTGTGCAGTTGCATATGTGACAAATAATGCAAATATTGCACAAAAATATTGCACGCGTTTTTCACACAAATTGCTTGGGATCATTTTATTTGTCCTGTTTTAGTGCTTACTTCCTGAGATTTTTCCCCTTTAATATCCTCTCTTCAATCACCTTCAATGTAATGATTTCCGTCCACACCATTTTCAAACTGCAGCCGGCTCTTGAGAATAAATCCTTCCGTGATTAATGGGAAGGCTCAGATAAAGGTCTGAAGGATTGTTAGATGTATGTGTGATGCGCAGCTCGCGTTGCCATGTGTTCGGACTGCTGTGTTCTATTGCTGGGAATGAGCTGCCAGTAACTCGAGCTGGCATTTTATCACAAACATCTCCGCACAGTGTTCCAGGCCCCAACCTATTGTAAGCAGTGGCTGTCAGTGTTTCCCATGCTGCTACCATTTAAACAGAAGAGGACAATTTAATCAGTGACAGTCTTCCTGCAGGTCAGGTTTGTGATGTATGACTGCCTTGGACTGTCTTGCTCTGCCTCAGACTTTTCCTTTTTTCTGTAACAAAACTGCAACTTTCAGATTTCAGGTGAACCGCTGATTTTAAGGCACCCTTGATTCCAGAGCCTTGCCCCGTTATCGTTTTTTGCTCGACCAAAAGAGATCACAGCCTCGGGGGGCCGAGATACCGGCCCGCAAAGTCGGCCGTGGATATCGGCTATGGGAATGGATCTGCTGGCTCTGGCCGGGCCGGAGTTCCAGATCCCTGGCCGCTGGGGGCAAATTCAAAGGCAAAGCATACGTTTCTAATTTTCATGAAGCGTTCCTATTGTCAACAATGATGTAATAGAATAGAATAGAATGTCTTTTATTGTCATTCAAATAGCTTGGTTTGAACAAAATTGCATTTTCTACAGTCTTACAATATGAAAAAACCCAAGACCCACACTTAACACAATTTACACAAACATCCATAACAGTGGATCTCCAACACCTCCTCATTGTGATGGAAGACAAAAGTCTTATCTCTTCCTTTTGTTCTTCTCCCGCGGTCCAGCAGTCCAATTGCAGCATCGAGGTGAACTGGGGCTCCCGATGTTAAAGCCCCCGCCGAGCGATGGTAAGTTACGTGGCCGTTTAAGCCGCGCCGGGCGATGTTCGGCCCCGCTCCGAGTCCTTTAAACCCCACGACTCCAGCGGGAGAAGTTGCCGTTGCGATAGCTCCGAAAAGCGGTCTCCCACCGGGGACCTGCGAGCTCCCGGTGTTACCATCCACCGGGCCTGCGGCAGGAGCCTCCTACGCTCCAAAGTCGGGTCGCAGCTGCGCACCACCACTCTTCCCGCTCTGAAGATGGCCAGCTCCGCGATGGCAAGTCCGCAGGCTCCGCGACTGGAACCCTCAGGTTGGCCCCGGCCGGAGGCCACCGCCGGCTCCTCGATGTTAGACCCAACGACATTCATCACAATAATAAGCTTGGCAAATATCACAGTGCAGATTCACATGTGGACCATGGTTAACAAAGACAGCAAAACAGTTCCAAATAACTCTTTCCGGGCAAGGAGTAGCTGCCTTCAGAAGTTTTATTTATTGTTAATATTATTATATTTTAGTTTAGTTTGATTTAGTTTAGAGATACAGTGCAGAAACAGGCCTTTCAGCCCACCGAGTCTGTGCCGACCAGCGATCCCCACACACTAATCTACACACTAGGGACAATTTACAATTTTTAGGGAAACCAATTAACCTACAAACCTGCACGTCTTTCAAGTGTGGGAGGGAATCGGAGCACCAGGAGAATTGGGCAACACGGTGACGCAATGGTGGAGTTCCTGCCTTACAGCGCTTGCAGCGCTGGAGACCCGGGTTCGATCCCGACTACGCGTGCTACCTGTACGGAGTTTGTACATTCTCCCCGTGACCGCGTGGTTTTCTCCGAGATCTTTGGTTTCCTCCCGCACTCCAAAGACGTAATGTTTTGTAGAATAATTGGCTTAGTTTAAGTGTAAATTGTCCCTAGTGTGTGTAGGATAGTGTCAATGTGCGGGGGTCGCTGGTCGATGTGGACTCAGTGTGTCAAAGGGCCTGTTTCTGCGCTGTATCATTAAACTAAACCGCACTAAATTAAAACTCACGCACATTCTGGAAAAAGATAACAGTCCCCAGAGTGAAGATGTGGATCACAGAAATGACCAAGACACTACATCCACAAAAAAGGTTTGACTTGACTGACAAACCAGATCAATTTTCAAAAATATGGTCTCCTTGTATTGAATTTCTTCAACAACTTAATGGTTGAACACAAACTCAATACCGATGGTAGGGTCGGGTGAACGGGCGTATGGAAGGGTAGTTGGATACATCTCCGCTTCTTTTACGCCTTTGTCACCTATAAATCTTTTATTTTCTTTTTCTTTACCTTTTTCTTTCCCTTTTTTTTCCCTTTTTCGTTTTTTTCCTATCTAGTTATTAGTTCGTAAAATGTTAAAACTGAAGCAGTACGAGAAATTGTATGACGGTTATGCCGAAAAACAAAGAAAAACTGACGCAGCTCATGGGGACAACGTACAAAGTCCTTACAGACTGCCCCCCAGAGTCAAGATCGAACCCGGGACTTTGCCGCTGTAAGGAAGCAATTTTACCGCTCAACCACCCTTTGAAAATACTTGCGTGAAAAACAGAAAAGTCATAACCTACAGGGTTATCGCCTGAGTGTGTAAATTTGGATGAGGTCAGGTTTAGAGGGATGTGGGGCAAACGTGAGCACGTGGGTCGGCATGGGCTAGTTGAGCTTTTTGTCCAGAAGGACACAATGTGCTGAATGGCCTTTTATGTTGTGAGTTTATGATTCTACGAATACCATTACAAATGTACTATTAGTGTACTAATTATGAAAAATTCGTATTGACACGAGATGCATATTTTGCAGATGCAGGATATAAACCCAAGAGACGTTTGCAAATAAATTGTGTAGGAAGGAACTGCAGATGCTGGTTTAAACTGAAGATAGATGCAAAAAGCTGGAGTAACTCAGGGGGACAGACAGCATCTCTGGAGAGTGTCTGCACGGTGGCGCAGCGGTAGAGTTGCTGCCTTACAGCGCCAGAGACCCGGGTTTGATCCTAACTACGGGTGGTGTCTGTTCGGAGTTTGTACGGTCTCCCCACGACCTGCGTGGGTTTTCTCCAGGATCCCCAGTTTTCTCCCACATTCCAAAGACGTACAAGTTTGTAGGGAAATTTATTTGTGTAGGGAGGAATTGCAGGTGCTGGTTTAAACCGAAGATAGACGCACAAAGCTGGAGTAACTCAGTGGGAGAGGCAGCATCTCTGGAGAGAAAGAATGGGTGACGTTTCGGGTCTGAGGAAGGGTCTCCATCCGAAACGTCACCCATTCCTTCTCTCCAGAGATGCTGCCTGTCCCGCTGAGTTGCTCCAGCTTGTTATGTCTATCGTTTGCAAGTAAACTGATAGCTTGGTAACACAAACACTCAATGCAGCTTCTGTAGCATGAGCAAATGACTGACAGATTTTTTTTTTGTAATTTTAGGTTCTGGTTTTGTATAATGAGAACTATTGCAGGGCAGACAGATTGTGCAGGTCATGGAAGTCCTGCCACTGGGGAGATGGTCGGGCAGACATGCTGGGCATTTTAAGCATAGGTATGAAAGGACAAGTATCACATGCTGAGCATGTGAGCAATAAGCAGCGGGCACCGTGTGAAAAGTGTTGGCAACAGAACAGCAATGGCAATAAAAGTAGAATTGCTTTACATTATGAGTAAAATTGATGCCTTGAACTGTGCAAAGGTTTATTTCTATGGTAACAAGCCCCATTAAAGCATCATAGGGCTAATTTTGTCTGTGGATGAGGATGTAATATGGGCAATATTAATTCAGCCACGTGTTGCGCATCTCTTGTGACTTGTGGTTCTCTATCACAGGCGATAAAAGTATAAACCAGGGAGAGAGAAAAATCAGTGGCAGTGTGGACATTGCCAATTTTACAAATTGTTTCTGAATGCGTTTATCTCCAATGGATCAGATATCTACTGACAAGGGAATGGAGGGATATGGATTACACAAGAGTTGGTCTCGGCATTATGGTCAGCACAGACATCGTGGGCTGGAGGGCCTGTTCCTGTGCTGCACTATGTTCCAAGTTGAAGTCGGTGGGAATTAAAATTTCTCTCATTCTACACCCAAAATAGAAAAGGAAACTACGCCTAACAGCGCCTGAAGTAGAGAGGATGTTTCCACTCTTGGAAAAGTCTAAGACTAGAGGCCTTAGCCACAGAGTAAAAGGACGCACCTTTAGAAAGGAGATGAAGAGGATTTTTTTTTGTCATCTGGTGGTGAATCTGTGGATTTTTTGCCACAGAAGGCTATGGAGGTCAAGTCAATGGATATTTTTGAGGTGGAGATTGCGTTTCTCTGTTAGCATGGGTGTCAGGGGTTGTGGGGAGAAGGCAGGAGAATGGGGTTGAGAGGGAAGGATAGATCAGCCATGATTGAGTGGTGGCGTAGGCTTGATGGTCCAAATGGCTCAATTCTGCTCTTACAACATATGAAACTGTGATTACTACAATCAAAGGTGATGTCAATAACAGAGACACAAGGGACTGCAGATGCTGATATCTTGAGCAAAACACAAAGTGGTGGAGTAACTCAGTGGGACAGGTGACATCTGCGGAGGAAATGGATAGGTGCGTTTCGGGTTGGGGAAGAGTCCCTACTTGAAATGCCACCTATCCATTTCCGCCGCAAATGCTGGTTTTAGTTCAGTTTTAGTGAAACAGCGCAGAAACAGTCTCCTCAGCCCACCGAGTCCTCGCCAACCAACCATCCCCGCACACTAACACTATCCTACACACACTCGAGACAATTTACAATTTTGCCAAGACAATTACCCTGCAAACCTGTATGTCTTTGGGGTGTGGGAGGAAACCAGAGCTCCTGGAGAAAACCCACGCTGATCACGGGGAGAACGCACAAACTCCATGCAGACAGCACCCATATTCAAGATTAAACCCGGGTCTCTGGCACTGTAAGGTAGCAACTCTACCGCTGTGCCACCATGCCTTTGTTTGAACTGTTGATATCAATAACCCACTCTTCTTGAATCGTGTCCTGATTCTCACATTCCTCATCAAATGATTTCATTCCTCACCAAAGGGAATTGCAGAGTTGAAATCTTGGATTGAAATTTTCTGATGTGGCTTTGCCATTGTGTCTCCCTCTGGTTATTAACTACAGCTGTTCTATTCTCCGAACAACACTGAACATTTATCCATTCTGTTGCCCGAGCGGTTATTCTCTGGGTGTGACATTATCGACAACACGGAGAGGCCACCTAACAAGGGAATGGTGTCGGAGGTCATTGGAAGAAACCACCAGGGGAATGGGGTTGGGAGGGAGAGATAGATCAGCCAAGATTGAATGGGGGAGTAGACTCCTATCACTTTCTGACCTAATGGCCTGATGAGAAATTTCAGCTTTGACTTTCACATCATGTTGGGTTCTGAATCATCTGACTGACGGAGAGCAAAGTGCAAGATTAAATAAACTAATAATAATAACTGAACGTTATTCCCTTTATCATATATCTGTACACTGTGGATGGGTCGATTGTAATCATGCATAGTATTTCCTCTGATGGATTTAGTTTTAGAGATATAGCATGGAAACAGCTCCTTCGGCCCACTGAGGCGATGCTGACCAGCGATCGCCCCGTACACTAGCACCAATCTACACACTGGGGACAATTTACAATTTTCCTCGAAGCCAATTAACTGACAGGGAGGAAACCGAAGCACCCGGGGAAAGCCCACGTGGTCACAGGGAGAGTGTGCAAATTCTGTACAGGCAACAGCCACGGTCAGGATTGAACCCGGGTCTCTGGCGCTATAAGGCGCCAACTCTACCGCAGCGCCACAGTGCCACCTCTGATTAGCACACAACAAAATTCGGTACACTTGAGAATAAACTAAACTAAACTAAACTAAATGATACTAAACTAATCTAAACTAAAGACTGGATTAATTGGAAATACCGCAGATGGGGGGTGGTGCTCGGGGAGTGGCTGGTCGCAGAAGCAGTTGGGGTGGGCTTTGAAAATGTTGCATCATTTGAGCTCCTGACCCAGTTAAATCTTTTGGCCTTTTTATGCTTCATCTGAATTAATGTCTGTCAGCCAGCGACTGAGCACAGAAATGGCATTTAATGTTCTTGGAAAACCTATGCATTTGTGCATTCTGTCATGCATTTCACTCAGATCCCAATGGGAGGGTGGGTCTTAGCTGAAACATAGTCTTTGTTAGATGGCCTGTCAGCACTAATGATACAATGGAGGCGTAATGCTTGTTCTCCCAATGCACTTTAGTTTAGTTTTAGAGATGCAGCGCCTACCGATTCCGCGCCGACCAGCGATCCCCACACAGTAACACTATCCTACACACACTAGGGACAATTTTCTTTTATACCAAGCCAATTAACCTACAAACCTGTCCGTCTTTGGAGTGTGGGAGGGAACCAAAGATCACGGAGAAAACGCACGCGGTCACGAGGAGAACGTACAAACTCCATACAGACAGCACCCATAGTTGGGATCGAACCCAAATCTCTGATGCTGTAAGGAGGCAAATCTACCGCTACGTCACCATGCTGCCATTAGTTTAGTTTAGTTTCGAGATACAGCACGGAAACAGGCACTTCTGCCCACCGAGCTCGCGCCGACCAGCGATCCCCGCACATTAGCACTATCCTACACACTAGGGAACATTTACAGTCTTTATTGAATCCAATTAACCTACCAACCTGTACGTCTTTGGAGTGTGGGAGGAAACTGGAGCACCCGAAGAAAACCCACGCAACCAAGATATGGTCATCTTGAAAGTATGATCATGGAATTTGAAATTAACCAGAAAGACAAAAGATACCTCAAGATGTAAAGTAAACCTTTCATTTGAAAAAAGACACAACTATCTGTGCAATGCCACTGTTTAATTCCAAATATAGCAATCGTACATGTTCCCCAACCTGTTCCATTCACTTAAATCATTTCAACTCTAGCAAGCCTGAAGCCATTAAACTTTTGTCGGGAGTTTGCTGCAGACTTGCAGTTGCATTATGCGAGTGGTTACAGGAGGTGTCAGAAATAATGCTGGAGTGGCTCGCTGTGGAAGCAGGTCCCATGAATACAAATGAGCTGAGTTAAACCTTTTTTTGTTTTAAGTTGGCAATGTTGTGTGCCCTTCTCCTGCAATCAAGCATCCAGTGATGTGTGAAACTCGGTCCTGAGCTGACTGATGCAGTTGGGTAGTTGTTCAGAAGATCCAGCCTAAACCCTGCTGAGAAAAAAACTGCTGGCTCTGCAACTATATAATGAAGGAGAACTAAAGAGGTGAGTTTCAGCAACTTTGCCGAGAAATTGTATTCCACCAGATCTAACAAAGTGTGTAGGAAGGAACTGCAGATGGTGGTTTATATCGAAGATAGACACAACGTGCTTGACTAACTCAGCGGGTCGCTGGGGAATGCTGCCTGAACCGTTGAGTTACTCTAGCACTTTGTGTCTATCCTAATAACACTAAGGATGTGCTGTGTAGAGTACTAATGACTTATTGGGACTTGCCAAAACCTATCACAACATTGGCCAAGACAACTTTAGAAGATAGCTATGAGTTCTGCATAAAGATGTAGATGCTAAATGGCATCTATGCAGTTAGAGTCATTGAGTCCTACAGTGCGGAAACAGGCCCTATCCTTGAAAATTTTCTCTGTACCTTTTCCAACTTGACAACATCTTTCCAAGAACATGGTGCCCAGAACTGAACACACTACTCTAAATGCCGCCTTAGCAACGGTTTGTATAACACCAATATGACCTCCCAACCTCTCTATTCAATACTCTGACAACAAAGGCCAATGTGCCAGAAGGCTTTTTGACCACTCGATCTTCCTGTGCCCCCACCTTCAAGGAACTATGTACCTGCACTCCTAGATCCCTCTGCTCCACAACACTCCCCAGAGCCTTACCATTCACTGAGGTGGGAGCTACATGCATAGATTCATAGCAAAAAGATTTGAGTATAGGAGCAGGGAGGTTCTACTGCAGTTGTACAGGGTCTTGGTGAGACCACACCTGGAGTATTGCATACAGTTTTGGTCTCCAAATCTGAGGAAATCCATTCTTGCTATAGAGGGAGTACAGAGAAGGTTCCTGATTCCTGGGATGTCAGGACTTTCATATGAAGAAAGACTGGATAGACTCGGCTTGTACTCGCTAGAATTAAGAAGATTGAGGGGGGATCTTATGTAAACTTACAAAATTCTTAAGGGATTGGACAGGCTAGATGCAGGAAGATTGTTCCCGATGTTGGGAAAGTCCAGAACAAGGGGTCACAGTTTAAGGATAAGGGGGAAATCTTCTAGGACCGAGATGAGAAAAACATTTTTCACACAGAGAGTGGTGAGTCTCTGGAATTCTCTGCCACAGAAGGTAGTTGAGGCCAGTTCATTGGCTATAGAGATCAGGGAGTATGGAGCGGGATCAGGGGGTATGGAGAGAAGGCAGGTACGGGATACTGAGTTGGATGATCAGCCATGATCATATTGAATGGCGGTGCTGGCTCGAAGGGCCGAATGGCCTACTCCTGCACCTATTTTCTATGTTTCGATGTTTCTATCATCTGTGTGTTGGGGGGAAATGTCTAATTGAATTCCATGGAATCAGAGATCTCAAGCCATAGCTGGGTCTCGACTGATACAAGGGCCTCTGATTGCAGAATACAGCTTAGAAATAATTTGAACAAAATTTCCCCAATCAGTAAAGGTGGTTCCCGTGAAATATTCTCCACTATTAGTTTAGTTTAGTTTAGTTTAGAGATACAGCGTGGAAACAGGCCCTTCGGCCCACAGGGTCCACACCAAGTAACGATCCCTGCACATTAACACTACCCTACACACACTAGGGAACATTTTGCATTTTACATTCATACCAAGCCAATTAACCTACAAACCTGTACATCTTTGGAGTGTGGGAGGAAACTGGAGATTTCAGGTAGGTCACGGAGAGAACGTGCAAACTGCGTATAGGGAAGCACTTGTATTCGGGCGTAGACGTAGCTGTAAGGCAATAGCTCTTCTTCTATTGCTAAACTCCCGTGCCATCTTGAACAATATCATGAACTTTAAAACTCAGAATTTCAAATGCCAAAGTCACCTTTTGACTATTTTCTCATCTCATTTTCCTGCAAAATGTGCTCTATAAAAAGACCATAGGTTGTCCTGAATGGTTCACTTCTACCAGCGAAGGCAGACATGTGCACTCTGCCATTACACTGGCAAGTGATTCTAGTTGAATGTAAGCCACACTGATGTGAATTGGCACAAATGTGCTGGGTCATTTTCCCAATGTCCACAATGAAAGAGAGTCTTGGTGTCTACCTTTGATAAAAGCATGTTGGTTAGGATGCAACTAAATATTTTAAAATAGTGGTTCATGTAATGCAGTCAGGTAGGAAGCCTGTTACTCTTCACTGAGATATCTACATTGGGTTTTCCATATCGATAATCACACAAGATCAACAAGCACAGATACTTTTGAGCATGCTCAACGAATTAATGAATTTAGTACAAAACTCTGCAGACAATGTCTAGAAAAAGGGTGGGCTTCACCCATCAGTAGCCTTAGCTGAAGGCTTCATGCATGCTTTGGTATCAATTAACGATTCTGACTTTATTTGGACTAATTGGACCTTGCCAAACAAAAAACAATCGGTCAAAACTGTAGAATAGACAACAGACAATAGATAGCGATAGAATTCTGCAAGTAAAATCATGGGCTAAAATTGGGTCCATGCAGTTGGGAGTCACATGTTGGGGAGAATGTCCTTCTGGAGTTAATAAGCTATCTTATTTCAAGTAAGCCCCTTTGATATTGTATTCACTGGAGTTTAGAAGGATGAAGGGGAGATCTTATAGAAACATATAAAATTATAAAAGGACTGGACAAGCTAGATGCAGGAAAAATGTTCCCAATGTTGGGCGAGTCCAGAACCAGGGGCCACAGTCTTAGAATAAAGGGGAAGCCATTTAAGACTGAGGCGAGAAAATGCTTTTTCACCCAGAGAGTTGTGAATTTGTGGAATTCCCTGCCACAGAGGGCAGTGGAGGCCAAATCACTGGATGGATTTAAGAGAGTTAGATAGAGCTCTAGGGGCTAGTGGAATCAAGGGATATGGGGAGAAGGCAGGCACGGGTTATTGATTGGGAATGATCAGCCATGATCACAATGATTGGCAGTGCTGGCTCGAAGGGTCGAATGGCCTCCTCCTGCACCTATTTTCTATGTTTCTATTTCTATAAGTTTTCTTAGTTAGTAATTGCTCCCACATCTAGTTGTCAAATTCTTAAGATAACCATGTCTCCCCTTTCCACGACCATATCCAACCCAACAAGTCTTTCGAAATGTGTAGGAAGGAATTGCAGATGCTGGTTTAAACTGAAGATAGACACAAAATGCTGGAGTAACTCAGCGGGACAAGCAGCATCTCTGGAGAGAAGGAATGGGTGACGTTTTGGTTCGAGATCCTTCTGCAGACTGATGTCAATAGAGAAGGAGGTACATAGATAAGGAAATGTATAGATAAGGAAGTGTAAGGTGTGAAAACAGCACAAAGGGAATGGAGATCGAGGAACATGTAGAATTGATCATTGTTAGTTGGGAGAAGGTAGCAGCAAAGCAAACAGAGATAAAATGTAGTTGGAGACAGTAATTCCGTTCAGAGGGAGAGAGGTTAGAGTAGGTAGGTCTTTCCACCACTTCAATCCAGTATCCAAATCAATTATCTGCCATCTGTCTAATCCACAATGCAGGATATCACCATATACTGTAAGCTGTTTAGTTTAGTTTAGTTTAATTTATTGTCTCTTGCACTGAGGTACAGTGAAAAGCTTTTGCTGAGTGCTAACCACCCAGCGGAAAGACAATACAGGATTACAATCAGGCCACCCACGGTGTACAGATGCATGATAAGGGAATAATGTTTAGTGCAAGATCAAGTCCGATCAAAGGTAGTCCGAGGGTCTCCAAATGAGGAAGATAGTAATTCAGGACTGCCCTCTAGTTGTGTTAGCATGGTTCAGTTGCCCGATAGCTGTTGGGAAGAAAGTGTACCTGAAACTTGAAATATACGTTTTCACACTTTTGCCCGATGGGAAAGGGAAAAAGAGGGAGTGGCCAGGGTGCGACTCGTCCTTGATTATGCTGCTGGCCTTGCCGAGGCAGTGTGAGGTAGGGAGGGTTGGTTTGTGTGAATGTCTGGGCTGCATCCACATTTATTCTCTGTCCCTCAGGGAATGCTTATTTCACAGTTATGGTGCCATGGATTGGTGCATCTCTGATCAGAGTTAGTCTCGGATGCATTATAATTTCAAGGCTACTTTAGAGTACTCCTCTTGAATTGACTTTCTTGATTTGGAGATCAATTAATTGGTAAAAGGAGATAATGTTTTATCAGAAAAAGTCACAAAGTGCTGGAGTACCCCAGCGGGTCAGGCAGCGTCTACTGTAGGAGAACGCTGATAGGTGGTGCTTTGGGTCGGGACCCTTCTTCAGTCACCAGCCAGTTGATACACAAAGGTTTTGAGAAAATGTTCAGGTAGACCGTCAGGTCCAGATCCTTTATGAGGGTTCACCCTCCTGAAGGATCTTCTGGAGTCCAAGGTTCCCCAGAGATGCTGCATGGCCCACTGTGTTACTCCAACACAATATGCCTTTTTTGTAAACCAGCATCCGCAGTGCCCTGTCTCATTCCTTTATCTCAGTAGACCTGTAAAATGTTCTAAGACTTCATTACTAATATTATGAAACAAAAACATTAATTTTCATAGTACTATATTGTTTGATGCAAATTAAACTGAAATTATGACGCATTATTATTATTTTAATTCATCTAATCTCTCAAGTTTGGGTCATGTTATGGACATTGCATCTTCTCACCAATTCAGACTGATTATGTGAGGCATTCTAATTTATCAGATTTATTTTCTGAACAGTTTGTTCATGCTGCACGATCATCACTGAGGCCATATTTTTGTGTTTAGCTTAGTTTATAGGTACAGTGCGGAAACAGGCCCATCGAGCCCGCCCCGTCCAACGATCCCTGCACACTTACACTATCCTACACGCACGCTCGGGACAATTTACACTTATCCCAAGCACAATTCATCTACAAACTTGTACGCCGTTCAAGTGTGGGTGGAATCCGAGGATCTCGGAGAAACCCCACGCGGTGACGGGGAGAACGTAGAAACTCCGTGCGGATCGAACCCGTTCTCCATTAAGGCAGCAATCTTCCACTGCGCCACCGTGCCTGCTGCCCACTTCTTTTAATTTTATTTTGTGCATTAAATTTGTTGCCTTGTCACAAATTTAGCAGCGTTTCTGTCCAGACCTGAGCTTGCTGTCAAAAACGCTTGAAAGATGGGTTCTGTGGAGGCCATCCGAGCTTCCTCTTTCCTTCATCTCTTCCTCGATAACAATTGCCCAGGTAGTTTATCAGCTTCCGTTATTAAACAGTAGATGTTGAGTCATATTTCTCTGGACATGTCAAAGCCAACCTGTCTGCTGCATTTATTTCATTCAAGCAACTGTCACCAAGATGTACTATCTATTCATCACATGATGAGCTTTAGACAAAAAAGTAAAAAAGGTTGTCTCGTCTGGTAAGTGTGAACAATGCTGAAGGTTTACAGGCAACATATCTTCCCTGTCTGCTGCAACAATTTATTATTAAGGAAGCAGTAGTAGGGCACTAAAAAAATATAAATAGGTTTGGGCAGAGTTAACATGGATTTATGGAAGGAAACACACACATAGATAAATCCATTATTGTTTGAGGTTGCAATTACCAGAATAGACGAGGGGCAACGTAGAACCGTACAGGTAGACACAAAATGCTGGAGTAACTCAGCGGGACAGGCAGTTCCTTCTCGGGAGAGAAGGAATGGGATCCAAAAATGCTTCCTGTCCCATTGAGTTACTACAGCATTTTGTGTCTACCTTCGATTTAAACCAGCATCTGCAGCTCCTTCCTACACATAGAACAGTACAGCACAGGAACAGGCTCTTCGGCCCATTGAGTCCATGCTGACCATCCATTATCTGTTCACCTTTGGCCTAAATTCGAAGAAAGCAAACTCAATGCCAGAATTTATTTCAAATGGGCTTGTGTACAGGGATGTGATGCTGGTGCTCTGTAAGGCGCTGGCAAGGCCGTATTTGGAATATTGTGGGCAATTTTGGGCACCACATATGAGGAAGGATGTGCTGGCTCTGGAGAAGGTCGAGAGGAGGTTTACAAGAATGATCCCAGGAATGAGTAGGTTAACCAATGATAAACGTTTGTCCGCACTGGGCTTGTAGCTCGCTGGAGTTTAGAACAATGAGGGGGGACATCGTTGAAACGTGCAGACAAGTGAAAGGCTTGGATAGAGTGGATGTGGAGAGGATGTTTCTACCAGTGGGAGAGTTTAAGACCAGATGTCATAGCCTCAGAATTAAAGGACGTGCTTTTAAGAAAGAGGTGAGGAGACATTTCTTTAGTCAGAGAGTAGTGAATCTGTGGAATTCATTGCCACAGAAGGCTGTGGGGAGAGGGAAGAGTTGCGGTGAGAGGTGGAGAGATGGCTGTGGAGGCCAAGTCAGTGGATATTTTTAAGGCAGAGATAGATAGATTCTTGATTAGTACAGGTGTCAGAGGTTATGGGGAGAAGGCAGGAGAATGGGGTTTGAAGGGAGAGATAGATCTGCCATTATTGAATGACAGAGTAGACTTGAAGGGCCGAAAGGCCTAATTCTATTCCTATCACTTATGACCTTAAGACCTTCTCCGACACTTGCATCTACACACTGCAATTTACAGAAGGCCAGTTGACCGACAAATCCTCACGTCTTTGGGATGTGGGAGAAAGCCAGAACAACCCCGACCCCTCCCCCCTGCCCCTGACAGAAACCCACGTGGTCACAAGGAGAATGTGCAGACTCCACGCAGACAGTACCTGAGCTCAGAAACATAGCCAGGTCTCTGGCGCTGTGAGGCCAGAACACCAGCTGTACTTCTGTGCCCTTGCAGAGAGACAGGACAACATAACGGCTACAGACACACAAAGCTGGAGACAAATATTTCACTGTCTTTATACAAACCAACCTGAAGTGGGATAAGCCGTCACACTATGCTGCAAACAAAGCCACGAAGATGCTCAACTTCCTCCAGAGAAACTCCCACCCATTGTTCTAAAACTGTCAAATATAAATTGCACCAAACCACAGTCCAACCGCACTTGGAGTACGCCTCCATTGCTTGAAACCCCGGTACCAAGAAAAATAAAGATGTTCTTCAAAATGTTCAATGAAGAGCAGCCTGGTTTGTGTGCAGCGACTTCAGACGACTATCCAGTGCAACCAGAAATCCTCACCGACTTCAACCGGGACTCCCCTGAAACCAGACCCCAGAGGCTCAGACCGACCACCCTTCTTCACAAGATCATCAACCAGGACATCGACCTCGACGTTGACTTATCCGTCAAAGGGGAAACAACAAGATCCAGAAGAAGCCACAACAAGCAACTTGTGGGTGTGTGCAGCAACACACATCCACTCCCCACATCCAGTCACTTTTCCCTGAAGCAATTTCCCTCTGGAACGCCCTCCCACAATCCTCTGTTGACATGCGCACCTACGCAATCTTCAAGACCTCCATCCAGGCCCACAGACTGCACAGCCCCCGCTGGACCAGGCCCACTCTCGTCAACTTCCAGTATAGTCCCTAGTGGACTCTTTGGATGTGATGACCACAAGGTGGAAAGTACAGTCTGAGCAAGGGTCTCGCCCCGAAAAGTCACCTATTCCCTTTCTCCAGAGATGGTGCCTGATCCACTGAGTTACTCCAGCTTTTTGTGTCTGTCTTCAGTTTAAACCAGCACCTGCAGTCCCTTCCTAAACATAACACGCTGAATGGCTTATTCCTTCTTCTATTTCCAATGTTTTTATAGAACAATATATCTGCTGCATCTCGTAATATGAAGAGTATATCGCTATCAAGTAAGTGATAAAAGCTGGTTAACAAAGCTTTTCTTATGGAAACGAATCCTTGCCTGAGCATAATTTACAAATTCTGAATGCCAGAGTACTAGAAAGAGCAATAACATGTTCAGCGCTAGATATAAATTACTTGAAGTGGGAGATGTACACCATATTTAAGGTCATATTTAGCTACACAATCGTCATTACATCAATCAGTGACTATCCCAAGAAAATACCATGACCATACCATGAAATACGCACGCCCTTTACCTGGCTGTGTATATCTCCAAATATCTTTCCTGGACCCAGCACACTGATGCAATTATAAAGAGAGCACATCAACGCCTCTACTTCCTGAGAAGAATATGGAGATCCGGTATGTCAGGGAGGATTCTTTTGAACTTCTGCAGGTGCACAGTAGAGAGCATATTGACTGGTTGCATCACCGCCTGGTTCGGCAACTTGAATGCCAAGGAGACTGCAAAAAGTTGTGAACACTGCCGAGTCCATCACCGGTTCTGACCTCCCCACCCTCGAAGGGATTTACCGCAGTCGCTGCCTCAAAAAGGCAGCCAGCATCATCAGAGACCCACACCACCCTGGCCACACACTAATTTCACCCCCGCCATCAGGATTCCACTCCTATCCCTTATGACCTTGTGATTTTATGAAAACCACTCAAAAAGTCAACACTTTAAAAAGTCTTTCGAAAATGATGTGGGTGACTTCATTTTTGGATAGGTCATTCACGGACAGTTTCTTCCCAGCTGTTACCAAACACCTGAACCATCCTACCTCCAACTATTATCTACCTCTTCAGAGACCTTCAAATTGTCTTTAATTGGAATTTTCTGGACTTTACCTTATTCCCTTTATCCTGTTTAGGTACATTGTGGATGGCTTGATTGTAATCATGTATAGACACAAATTTTCTCCACAGCATCTCTGGAGAGAAGGAATGGGTGACGTTTCGGGTTGAGACGTTTCGGTTCTTCATACGCTACCCCTGAAGTAGGGTCTCGACCCGAAACATCACCCATTCCTTCTTTTCAGTTATGCTGCCTGTCCCGCTGAGTGTGCCGGGGAGCCTCATGGGCCCGCTCCACCTGCCCAACAACCACGCCGCCACCGCCACCCACCAGAATGCGTCCCGGTAGGCCCGACTCGCCGGAGAAGCTGGGGGACGGGTCCTGTCTGGGCCAAAGGAGCGCCGATAGCGAGGAGAGCCTCCACGGCGGTGATGGGAGTCTCGGTGGTGGGCAGTGAGTGCCTCGGCGGCAGCGTGAGCCTCGAAGGCGGTGAGGCCTTGGCGGCAATAGGAGCCTAGGCAGCTGGGGGCGGGGGAATCATCGAAATGGTCGATGAGCATGCAGGAAGGAAGGGAAGACAATGGGGACCCGATGTGAGGGGACTGCAGTGAAGAACAATGGGGACCCCGAGGGACGGTGGGAGAACAAAGGGGTGGGGGGTGGGGGATGGGGGGGGGCACACTAATTTTAGAATCCTCTGCCCAGGGGATAAGTCTATGTTTGTTTGTTTTTTCGTTCTGGCGAAGGCGCTGTGCACACGGCAGCCAGCCAACAGTCGCTTGTCTTTTTCTTTTGGTTTTCACTTTTAATTTCAAGTTTTCGTGTACTTTGCCATGTGTTGTGACTGTTGGCAGACCAATTTCCCTCATGGGGATGAATAACGTTTTATCATATCATATCGAGTTACTCCAGCATTTCGTATCTATCTTCGGTGTAAACCAGCATCTGCAGTTCCATCCTACGCACTCGTCATCTCTCAACGTATAGTCTTTCTGCTGAATTCTGCAAACTAAATTTATTGTACGTTAGGTAATGTTTGCGCGTGAGAAAACAGAGGGACAATTGCATTTTTCATTTGACGGCAGCAACCCATGGAACAACTCAATTACTTTGACTCTGTTGGTGACTTCCTTTCAAGGAACTTCCACTGCTGTTATTACTGCACTCAACTCGTGTGTCCCTAATCTCTTAACAACAGCAGATTAATTTGAAGATTTAGCTGACCTTTATGTCACTACTGCTGTCTTCCTTCTACTCACAAGCTGCCGTTTGCTCGATTCTTTACCACCATAGTAATTGCATTACCACTGGAGCACTCTGGTAATGTTTTTTCAATATGTCAATAACCCATTTCGTTTTGTCGAAAGGTCTATTATTGCAAAATTGGGACTGCGTAATGCCTGATTTGTTGCTCCATTGTCGATATGACTGGGTGGATCAAAACTCTCAGGAGTTTTAACGGTGCTCTTACGAGCTCATAAATAAGCTCCCAAGTGTAAGGCGACCACGTCTTAAAGTTGTGATTGCATATTTTACATCTTCAGTGGATGTTCTTAAAGCCCAGGAGAAAATCAGTTACTTATTAGCGATATATATTCCCCTTATATCAGGAACATGACGCACCGACCTCAGGCTGCACCTTATCGTCAGGCCATATGCAAAAATTGGGGCAACAGTATCTCATATACTGGGGAGGTCCAGGACAAGGGGTCAAAGCTTAAGGATAAGGGGGAAATCCTTTAGGACCGAGATGAGAAGGACTTTTTTCGCACAGAGAGTGGTGGGTCTCTGGAACTCTCTGCCACAGAGGGTAGTTGAAGCCAGTTCATTGGCTATATTTAAGAGGGAGTTAGATGTGGCCCTTGTGGCTAAGGGGATCAGAGGGTATGGAGAGAAGGCAGGTACGGGATACTGTTGGATGATCAGCCATGATCATATTGAATGGCGGTGCAGGCTCGAAGGACCGAATGGCCCACTCCTGCACCTAATTTCTATGTTTCTATATTTTGCTTGGGCAGCTTACAATCCAGAAGAGTCTGAATCGTCACCCATTCCTTCCCTCCAGAGATGCTGCCAATCCCGTTGAGTTACTCTAGCTTTTTGTGCCTATCTTGGGTTTAAACCAGCATCTGCAGTTCCTTCCGACACCAGTGGTATGAATATTGGTTTGACTAACTTCACGTAACCTTTGCTTTCCCTCTCTCTCCATCCCTCCACCACACATGTCGCACTAGCTTCAGTCATCTTGTTCAGTCTCATTGTCTAGACTCATTTTCACCTGGGCTACACCTAACAATGGCCTGTTTCCTTTGTCATCGCTACTTTTTTGCATATCTTTAATTCATTTGTTCTATATCTCTCTACATCATCGTCTATATCTCTCGTTTCCCTTTCCCCTGATTCCCAGCCTGAAGAAGGTTCTCGATCCAAAACGTCACCTATTCCTTTTCTCCAGAGATGCTGCCTGACCTGTCGAGTTACTCCAGCTTCATGTTTATATCAATCTAAAAGTCAATTGCATTGTTTGTATTAAAGTACATGCTCCATTTGAGTTAATTGGACAGTAAACATACCTTGCCTTCAGCATATCATTAATCTTTATGAAACTGTAGGTAACAAGTAATTAATTATTCTAATTAGACCCTATTTACATGTACAGTCATGCCAGACCCACATTAGGAGTTATGATCACTTGTTTCAACCTATGGCTGCACATATAAAAATAAATACTGCTTTGTATTTGTAAACATGTTTGGTATCTGTGTTATTGATTTAAATTAGAGATACAGTGCGGAACCGTGTCCTTCGGCTCACCGACTCGCACCTACCAGCGATTCCCGCACACTAACACTATCCTACACACACTGGGGACAATTTACAATTATACCAAGCCAATTAACCTTCAAACCTGCACGTCTTTGGAGTGTGGGAGGAAACTGGAGCACCTGCATTAAACCCACGCAGGTTACGGGGAGAACATACAAACTCCATACAGACAGCACCCGTAGTCCGGATCGAACGCAGGTCTCTGCCACTGTTTCAGTTTCAGTTTAGTTTATTGCTACGTGCACCGAGGTACAGTGAAAAGCTTTTGTCGCATGCTATCCATTCAGTGGAAAGACAATACATGATGACAACCGAGCCATTTATTTACAGTGCATAGAAATGTTGCTGATGGAGTAGAGATTTAAAAGCGTTGAGCGATTGTAATATGTGATTGTAGATCTGGTTCTGTGACTAGCCTGGGTTGGGCACCATTTTGGAAGCAAGCACGCGAGCTGTGAGGTAGCTGTGCCTCCCTGCCACCCAGACCTACTGTGAATAAACTTCTAAATGCAATGCAGGGCAAATTCCTTTCATACTAAATTAGGATTCCATTATAACACACAATATTCAGCAAAGTATTTTGACAGCCCTGAATGAAAAATTGCTCAATGGTGCGACTGGTAGTGCTGCTGTCTACGGTTCCAGTGGTTAACCTTCAGGCTTCACTTTGGATGTGGTCTGTGTGGCATTTTCACATTCTCCCTCTGACCAAATGGCGGGTTCTGGTTTCCTTCCATATCCCAAAGACTTGCGGGATAGAAGGCTAATTGGTCATTGCACATTGCCGCTTGTTTGTAGGTGAATGGTAGAATCTTGGGAGCATGGGTGCAGGAGAGGGAGTTGGAACCATGGATCCTGCAGCAGGGAAACTGGCCCTTTGGCCCAACTCATCCATGACGTCCCATCTAATCTAGTCATATTTCAACTCATTTGACCCATTTACCACTCATCCTTTCCTATCCATGTAGCTGGCCAGGGGTCTTTTAAATGTTGTTATTGTACCTGCCTCAATGCCTCCTGCAAGTATGTGCAGAAAACTGATGGGTATGTGTCGGGAATAACATGGCATTGGTCAAAACTGGGTGTTTGGTGATCAGCATGAGCTTGGTTGGCTGAAGGACATGCTTCTGTGCTGTACTCTACATTCCCATTACTGATTGTCTGCGGTACAGCACCGGAGACGCAGGTTCGATCCCGACTGAGTGCTTTTTGTATGGAGTTTCTACGTTCTCCCTGTGACAGCATGGGTTTTCTCCGGGTGTTCCAGTTTCCTCCCACATTCCACGTACGTACAGATTTGTAGTGCTAATTCGCTTGAGTAAGTTGTAAAACCGCCCCTGTGTGTAGGTTCGTGTATGGGGTGATCGCCGTTAGGCGTGCACTCGGTGGTCCGAAGGGCCTGATTCTGCTCTGTATCTCGAGAGCCTAAAATCTAAAGTCTAAAGCTAAGGCCAATAAACCAGAACAATACTGAGACTGAAGAGTGTTTGAGCCCAGACCTATTGCAAATAAACTTCTAAATGCAATGCAGTGCCAATTTCTTTCATACTAAATTAGGATTCCATTATAACACACAATATTCAGCAAAATATTTTGACAATCCTGAATGAAAAATTGCTCAATGGTGTGACTGGTAGTGCTGCTGTCTACGGTTCCAGTGGTTAAGCTTCAGGCTTCACTTTGGATGTGGTCTGTGTGGCATTTTCACATTCTGACCAAGTCGAAGTAGAATTATGTTGGTTGAGATTGCTCTGTGTAACATTTTATATGTATTGCATAGTTAGATCATTGAAATATGCTCTCGTGATAATTTTGCCTCTTTGCAATCTTTCCTATTTCTCCCCATCTCCTCTTCTTGTTCTCAACATAATCAATGCTAATATCCCACTTGAATTCTCCTGCCTTTTACCAATCAAGGCTGAAGATATTCTATTGTATGATCTAGAAAATTGAATGTGGCGTTGTCCAACGTAGTTGGCGCAGGGAATTATGCATTGTTCCCAAGAGTCACCATCATTGGGGACTCCTAGAAGTCTCAACGTGATGATACCTTTGGTGGAATGAATATTTTGATCATTCAACAGCTCTTTGTATCTTAGAGTCATAGTCATACAGCATGGAAATAGGCTCTTTGGCCCAATTTGCTCGCACCGGCCAACATGTCCCAGCTACACTAGTCCCACCTGCCCGGGTTTGGCCCACATCCCTCCAAACCTGTCTTCTCCATGTAGCTGCCTGTCTCTGAAGGGGCTGTCCCACTTACGCGATTTTTCTCGGCGACTTGCCGGCACCCGTCATAGTCGCAGCAGGTCTCCGAAAATTTTCAACGAAAATTGAAAATCCATCGGCGACCAGAACAAGGTATGACTCTTTGGGCGACTACTCACGACCATACAGGCTTCACCCCGCCAGGGTGTCGCTTGTATGGTCGTGGGTAGTCTCTCAGTCACCCAAAGAGTCGTCGCATCTTTCTGGTCGCTGCCGAATTTCCAACATGTTGACAATTTTCAGCGACCTATGACGGGTGCCGGCAGTCATCGAAAAAGTCGTGTAAGTGGGACAGGCCCATGAAACATTGGGATAGTCCCAGCCTCAACTACCTCCTCTGGCAATTTGTTCCATGCACCCACCACCCTTTGTGTGAGAAAGTTATCCCTCAGATTCCTATTAAATCTTTTCCCCTTCACCTGAAACCTATGTCCCCTGGTCCTCGATTCACCCTCTGGGTAAGAGACTGTTCATCTACCTGACCTATTCTTCTCTTGATTTTATATACCTCCATAAGATCATACCCAAAATTGTGTTATTGAACTTTGCAGGAACAAAGCGTTGAATGAGAAATGAAGGAACTGTAGATGCTGCTCTACACAAAAGAACACAAAGTGCTGGAGCGTTTCAGTGGGTCAGGTACCATCTCTGGAGAACATGGGTAGGTGACATTTTGGGTCGGGACCCATTATCAGACTGAAGATGGGTCCTGAATCAAAAATGTCACCTTTCCATGTTCTCCAGGAGCAGCTAAGATACTCCGGCACTTTACAGTATGTCTAGTATGTCTTTACAGTATGCCCCACGAACACACCACCCTGCACACGCTATGTTCAATTTTACATAACAAAATAGAATGGTGGAGCAAAGAGATTAATTAAAATTCCCAGCAATTAACCACTGACGTTTACAAACATTAATGGCTATTCATCAAATTTAAACTACTGGAGTCTTGTAACATTAACAATATGATAGGAGTATCCAACCTTGTGTCCTATATGTTGATGGCTATTAGGGGTCTTCCTGCTGGGTCTGATCTGTGAAAATCACAGCTCCTGAGCAAGCCTAGCCCAGTTGGCAAAACACTTAGGACATAGTTTGGTAAGCTGTGAGAAGCGTTGCCAATATCTGGTCTCTTGGTCTGTGCCAACCAGCGATCCCTGTACATGAACACTATCCTACACACAAGGGGCAATTTTACAATATTACCAAAGCCAATTTACCTACAAATTTGTACATCTTTGGAGTGTGGGAAGAAACTGAAGATCTCGGAGAAAACCCACGCAGTTCCCTAATAAAGCTTCACCTCCCTGACCTGTTCATATCTAGGAATATTATTTAAAACAAGCCACACCAAAATATGTATAAAATGCTATTTGATTGAATTTTTCATGAAGGATCAGGCATTTCAACAGGAAGAGTGACACAATTTTGAATTCCATTTGGACTCAGTTTGACAAATTCAAATACTCAATATTTCAAAATGATGAATATCACCAAATATGGAGATTTTTCATGTTCATTTGAGAAATGTGGATGTGGTTAAAAATAGGTATAGAAAGGAACTGCAGATGTTGGTATACCCCGAAGATAGACACAAGGTGCTGGAGTACTTAGCAGGTCAGGCAGCATCTCTGGAGAGAAGGAATGGGTGACATTTCGGGTCGAGGGCTTTCTTCAGACTCGAACCGAAACATCACCCATTCCTTCTCTCCAGAGATGCTGCCTGCCCCGCTGAGTTACTCCAGAATTTTGTGTCGACCATCGGTTTAAACCAGCATCTGCAGTTTCTTCAGCATCATGATGCTGCCTGACCCGCTGAGGACACTTTGTGCCCACATGGGGAAGAGAGAGAATGTAGAAAGATTCAGTTACAAAAACACACTTCAGGGCCATCCTTAAGGAGCGCTGAACTGTTCATCTGGCAAGATGATACAACAGAACTCCAACAACATCATTAAAAAGTTGTCTGGTCTTTACATCAATGTGGTTTGTGGAACCTTGCTTTGTTCACCACTGTGTTTCCTTATTATGACAGCGCCAATGTTTAATTGGCTATTTAACGCTTTGTCAAACTTGTCATCAAGACAGGTATATAAATCATTAGATTGTTATTTTTATATATTTTTTCGTTATTAAAAAAAAACTCCTGGAAACAGTTTTGGTTTCCAGCATAGACACAAAAAGCTGGAGTAACTCTGCAGGACAGGCAGCATCTCTGGATAGAAGGAATGGGTGACGTTTCGGGGTCGAGACCCTTCTTCCGCGCTAATTGCGTTAATTCTTATTTTTCTTGCGGTTCTTCTGTGGTGTTTTTAAATCCACTGATATTTTTTGGAATCTTTCTACATCTTGATCTAATCGGTTCAAATCTGTCCAATTGTTCTGTTTCCCCACGTATATTTCCAACCCCCTTTCATCCCCTCCCCATCCATGTTGCCTGCACTGTTTCAATGTCGATTCAATGCTTAATGATTAGAAGATTTTCAAATGCAATCGGAACCAATGGTAAAAAAAAACAAATACTTTCCTTCCGGGCTTTCAACAAACGAGAGTTAACATGAAGTTAACTGTTAACATTTTGAGAAATTAGTCCAGGACGCCTGTGGGGATCAAGTCAATGGGTATTTTCAATGTGGTGATTGATAGGTTCTTTATTAGTAACAGTGTTAAAAGGTTAAGGGGACAGAAGGCAGCAGACTGGGTTTAGCTTAGTTTAGTTTGGAGATGCAGCACGGAAACAGGCCCTTCAGCCCACCAAGTCTGCGCCGACCAACGGTCCCCGCACCTGCCAAACGGCACGTGTTTGTGATGTGAGAGGAAACCAGGACACCCAAGGAAAACCCACAGTCGCAGAACATGCAGCCCACAAACACACAGCACCGGGGGTCAGAACTGAACAACAGATTTATGTCTCATTTGCAGCATAACACTACCCTATACATATGAGGGACACTGTCCAGCTTTACCAAGCCAATTAGCCTGAAAACCTGTACGTCTTTGGAGTGTATGTCTTTGTAGTGTATGTCTAAATATAGATTAGACTCGATGGGCCAAATGGCATAATTCAGCTCCTATGTCTTATGGTCAAAGGACATGCAGTGAACTTCCACCAAACTGAACTCACTATACTGGAATTTCCAAAAATCTTAAGGCGGCACAATGGTGTGGCTGTAGAGCTGCCACCTCACAGCAGCAGAGACCCGGGTTCGATCCTGACTACGGGTGCCGTTTGTATGGAGTCTATATGTTCTCCCCGAGGTCTGCATGGGTTTTCTCCGGGATCTCACTTTTCCTCCAACACTCCAAAGGTGTACAAATTTGTAGGTTAATTGGCTTGGTATGAGTGGAAATTGTCCCTAGTATGTGTGTAGGATAGTGTTAGTCTGCGGGAATCACTGGTCAGCACGGACTCGGTGGGTCGAAGGGCCTGTTTCCGCGCTGTATCTCTAAACTAAATTACAGAGAGAAAGCTTAAAAAGGCGAAAAACAAAAAAATGTGTAATCAAAGAAACAATTCCCATTCTTTTATGTGAAAATGTAATTTCTAAGTGACATCAGGTGGAATATTTTCACCTGCGGGGTAATACATCTGTGGAATAAGTTAAGAAAGATGCCAGAATAGTTTCAAGGCACAGAGGTACATTTCTTCAGTTGATGAAAATATTGTAATGAAATTGATCCAGAAGAACAGACAGGCTTGCTCAGTGTAATGCCGTCTGCTCGGAAAAAAATCTTGTGTCTTCAGATAATGGGATTTCCAACCTGTTTGCTGATTATGTAAATTGAAGATTTGTTTTGTTTCACTCCGTTGGTTCTTTCAAATTCAGCTGTAAGATAATCTTGGACTCGGATATATTGCTTTCTGAATTTAAAATTCTTTAACGTCAAGGTATTTTTTTTCATCTGTGGGTTGTGCACCTTGTTGGATCTCAGATAGACACAGAAAGCTGGAGTAGCTCAGCGGGTCAGGGTAGCTCTTTGGAGAAAATGTTTTCAAGAGAGAGTTAGATTTAGCTCTTAGAGCTAAGGTGAATCAAGGGATATGGGGGGAAAAAAGCCAGAACGGGGTACTGATTTTGGATGAAATCATATTGAATGGCAGAACTGGCTCGAAGGGCCGATTGGCCTACTCCTGCACCTATTTTCTATGTTTCTATGCCTTGAGTCAAGACCCTTCTTCAGACTGAAGGTAGAAATAGGCCAGAACAAAGCTGGGCCAGCAACAGATGACCAAGGAAGGTCGGAACCCATAATGCCTTTTGCCAATGGCTAAATGTTATTATTGTTCCTGTCACAACTGCTTTCTCTGGCAACTCATTCTATATATTTACTGCTCTCTGTGTGAAGAAAGTTTCACTTCAGGTTCTATTAAACATTTCCCCTCTCATCTTAAACTGATGCCCTTTCATTCTATATTTCCCAACCCTGGGGAAAAGATCATATGCATTCATCATATAAATGCACCTCTTGATTTTATACACCTCAATCACTTCCTTGAATCACCTATTCGGAAGTGCCATTCCGAACTGTCACTGTATGTCATGTTGTCACTTGCGGGCGGAGCACCAAGGCAAATTCCTTGTATGGGAATAATTGGCCAATAAACTTATTCATTCATTCATTCATTCAACAAGATCGCCCCTCAGACTTCTAAGCTCCTGGAGAAAAAAAATAAAAACATAAGGATAAGGGGGAAATCCTTTAGGACCGAGATGAGAAGGACTTTTTTCACACAGAGAGTGGTGGTTCTCTGGAACTCTCTGCCACAGAGGGTAGTTGAGGCCAGTTCATTGGCTATATTTAAGAGGGAGTTAGATGTGGCCCTTGTGGCTAAGGGGATTAGAGGGTAAGGAGAGAAGGCAGGTACGGGATACTGAGTTGGATGATCAGCCATGATCATATTGAATGGCGGTGCAGGCTCAAAGGGCAGAATGGCCTACTCCTGCACCTATTTTCTATGTTTCTATGTTTCCTCATAACTTAGTCTCTCGAGCCCTGACACCATATTCATCTTTTCCGCACCCTCTCCAATTTAATGGCGTCTTCGCTAAAGCAGGGGGGATTGCAATACTCCTCACCAATGTATCGTGCGACTGCAGCATAACGTCCCAGGATCTCTATCCATTGCCCTGACTAATGGAGGCCAGTGTGCCAAGTGCCATCTTCACCACCCGATTTACCAATGTACTTGCACTGCTAGATCCCACTGTTCCACAACTCCCTTTGGTTTGCTAGATTAACTTTATGTGATAAGACTGCCCTGATCATTAAACTATGTGGAAGTTCCCCCCAAATTTTTGCAGACATCCCAACATTTTTAAAAATTCCTTAACTCATGTCCTCAGCCTAGTGTCTTGGCTCGGATAGAATTCTAGTCATCTAGCACAGAAACAGGCCCTTCAGCTCAACTCAACCATGCTGATCAAAGTGCCCCACCAGCTAGTCCCATCTGCCTGCGTTTGACCCATATCCCTCTAAACCTTTCCTATCACATCCATCCATCCACCCACTATCCACCCACTGTGGACGGCTCGATTGTAATCATGTATTGTCTTTCCGCTGACTGGTTAGCAGGCAACAAAAGCTTTTCACTGTACCTCGGTACATGTGACAATAAACTAAAATAAAATAAATTAACTAAAATAAAATAAACCTTACACCTGTCCAAGTGCCTTTTAAATGTTGTTGCAGTACCTGCCTCAACTACCTCCTCTGTCAGATCGGTCCATATACCCACCACTCTGGGTGAAAATGGTTCCCATTAAATCATGTCCCTTTCAGCCTAAACCTATCTTTACTGATTTCCGATTCTGGCAGGACTGCCATTACATCATCCAAGAGTAATCTTCCAGACAGTTATCAGTCAGTTGCTCTCTCTGTGTGTTGGAATAAAGAGTGCATTCTTCGCAGATGTGGCACGACCTCCAAACTTCCCCAACTACTGAGCAAGTCACAGCGGCACAGCGCTAGAGTTGCTGCCTTACAGCAAAATGCAGCGCCAGAGACCCGGGTTCGATCCCGACTACGGGTGCTGTCTGTACGGAGTTTGTACGTTCTCCCCGTGATCTGCATAGGTTTTTTCCAAGATCTTCGGTTTCCTCCCACACTCCAAAGACGTACAAGATTGTAGATTAATCGGCTTGTTTAATTGGCTTGATAAAAATGTAAAATTGTCCAAGTAGGCGATATGTAGAGTGCTTCCCTGCCGACTACAAATTCAGAAGGTTCTGAAGGCAAATGCTGGGGTCTTGGAGAAGATATAATACATCAAGTGTTCATTGTTTTTATTCTGTCGGTCGAGATCTGAAACATGCTTAAAGGCCACGCACATGAATGCCGACACTCCATGCATTTCGAGTATTGGGTACACAGTGGTGCAGCGGCAGAGTTATTGCCTCACAGGGCCAGAGATCCAAGTTCGATCCTGACTCCTGGTGCTGTCTGTGCAGAGGTTGTACATTCTCCCTGTGACCATAGATGTCTCTAACTTCAAGTAGCCCTTGCTTTCCCTCTCTTCCCATCCCCTCCCCCTTCCCAGTTCTCCGACTACATTTTATCTTTATACCGCCCACTCCCCTGACATTAGTCTGAAGAAGGGTCTCGACCCGAAATGTCACCCATTCCTTCTCTCCATAGATGCTGCCTCACCCGCTGAGTTTCTCCAGCATTTTGTGTCGACCTTCCTGTGACCGCGTTGGTTTTCTCCGGGTGCTCCGTTTTCCTCCAAAATTCCAAAGATGAGCAGGTTTTCTCGGTTAATTGGCTTCTATAAATTGCCGCTGGTGTGTGGGATGCAAAATGGGATAACAAGAGTCAAGTGTGTTTTATTGTCATATGTCCAAGATACAACAATAAAATTCTTACTTGCAGCAGCACGACAGAAGATGTCAACGCAGTACTCTGTAAACAATATAATAACCGAGAAAAAAGATTCAGTGTGTGTATATACAGTATACACATACTTCTTCTTATTGAGTGCACACCACAAAATTAGAAATTGTCTAGCCAGAGGTGAACACAGTTCGCGGCATCTGCATACAATGGCGCCTTGCACTTCTTGTGCTTCTTGTGCGTGGTGGTGGAAAGATTGGTGGAAACAGGGCCGCGATGTGAACGCTCTTTCCTTGACCCCATGCACATACTCACACTTACGCATGCATGTATATATATATCAGCATACATATATATATATATATATGTGTGTGTGTAGAAAGGAATTGCAGATGCTGGTTTAAATCAAAGAAAGACACAAAATGCTAGAGAACTCAGCAGGACAGGCAGCATCTCTGGAGAGAAGGAATATGTATATATATATATATATATATATATATATATATATATATATATATATATATATATATATATATACTAGACTAAGTGGGACCCGTTGGGTTCCAGCATCACACAGGAGGGCTGGTCCCCCAACGCAATATTCCACCTCTCCACCAATTCCAATATTGGTGGCCAGTGGGGGAGGGGGGGCTTTCTGGAGCACTAGTATGTGAGCTGAAGGGACTGGTATGGACATTGTGGTCCGATTGGATTCTTAGGCTGGTGGCTCAGTCACTCAAGCCTGTTGTGCTGGCAGCTCACTCACTCACGGCTGGTGGGCCTGCAGTCTGCCGTGCAGACTCACAGCAATTCCTTGAAATTCCATTTTAAGCAGGGTGCAAGGCCACTAATGACAGTGAGTCATGACCTCTCTCTCCATCTTATAGAGACTGTTCATGCCCACACTTCTGGGTTTTATAGTCCCTCCCCCCATCCCACCATGGCGTGATTGACAGGAGAGAGAATCTCAACATTTTTTAAACACTAATAACTCTTTTATTTTACATCGATGGGAAAAATCCTCAGCACCTGATGAGCGGAGGGGGACTCTGAATAAGATGGCCAAAAATCCCAGCCGTATGTGGTGGCGTTTTTTCTAAAATCAATATAAAACGCAACCAGGAAGTGGTCAAGATTAGACTTTTAATTATATAGAAGGCAGGGCAACTTTAATTAGGCAAGGCAACTTTAATTAGGCAACACAGCTTTAGCATTTCCAAACCGAAGGCAACACAGCTTTAGCATTTCCAAACCAAAGGCAACACAGCTTTAGCATTTTCAAACCAAAGGCAACACAGCTTCAGCATTTCCAAACCAAAGGCAACACAGCTTTAGCATTTCCAAACCAAAAGCAACACAGCTTTAGCATTTCCAAACCAAAAGGCAACACAGCTTTAGCATTTCCAAACCAAAGGCGCTCCCATCTTGCAGAGACTGAATGAGGCACTCAACACTTCTGGGTTTTATAGTCCCTCCGGAAGGGGCGTGGCCTTCAGGAGAGAGAATCTCAACATTTTTAAAACACTAATAACTCTTCTATTTTTCATCAATGGGAAAAATCCTCTTGTCCTGCGCAGCGGAGGGGGATTCAGAGTAAGATGGCCAACAATCACAGCCATACATGGCAGCGTTTTTTCTAAAATCAATATACAGAACAACAGGAAGTGCTCAAGATCAGACTTTTAGTAATATAGATATACCAGGTCATCGGAGATGTGTTCATTCTTTAGGGAACGGGAGTTCCCCTCTTCCATTATAGATGAGGCTCTCACTAGGGTCTCCTCGATATCCCACAACTCTACTCTTGCTCCCCACCCCCCCATTCGTAACAAGGACAGAGTTCTCCTTGTCCTCACCTTCCACCCCATCAGCCATCACATACAGTACATAATCCTCTGACCTTTTTGCCACCTCCAATAGGATCCCACTACTCGCCATATCTACCCATCTCCACCTCTTTCTGCTTTCTGCAGAGACCGTTCCCTCGCTGGTCGACTCGTCCCTTCCCACCCTTCCCACCCCCTCCCCAGGTACTTCTCCCCTGCAACCGCAGGAGATGTAATATCTCTCCCTTTACCTCCCCCCTCGACTCCATCCAAGTACCCCAACAGTCTTTTCAGGTGAGGCAGATGTTCACTTGCACCTCCTCCAACCTCATCTACTATATCCGCTGTTCCAGGTATCGACTCCCGTATATTGGAAAGACCAAGCGCAGGCTCGGCAATCATTTTGCTGAACACCTCCACTCAGTCTGCCTTAACCTACCTGATATCCCTGTTGCTCAGCACTTTAACTCCCCCTCCCATTCCCAATCTGACCTTTCTGTCCTGGGCCTCCTCCACTGTCAGAGTGAGGCCCAGCGCAAATTGGAGGAACAGCACCTCATATTTCGCTTGGGCAGCTTACACCCCAGCGGTATGAACACTAACTTCTCTAACTTCAAGTAGCCCTTGCTTTCCCTCTCTCTCCATCCCCTCCCCCTTCCCAGTTCTCCCACCAGCCTTACTGTCTCTGACTACATTCAATCTCTGTCCTGCCCACTCCCCTGATATCAGTCTGAAGAATGGTCTCGACCCGAAATGCCACCCATTCCTTCTCTCCAGAGATGTTGCCTGTCCTGCTGAGTTACTCCAGCATTTTGTGTCTACATTATATATATATATGCTGTGTCTACATTATATATATGTAATATATATGTGTGTGCACGCGCGCGCATGTGTTTGTGTATATAAATAAAACAAACAATAATAGTGCAATAATAACAATATTAGTCTATGTAGTTTGGAGCGTAATGGAGGTTGTATTGTTTAATAGCATGATGGCAGTGGTGAAGATAGAACAAGTGTACATGTAATCGATGGTCGATCTGGACTCGATGGGCTGATGGGTCTGTTTCCACGCTGTATCTACTAAACAGTGGTCTCCTCATAGCTTCCTAACACTTAGCAATGGCAAATCTGTGTCTGCAGAGACAGGTACAGGCTAAGCAGATCCATTCATTTCAACATGGAGAGGAAATCCACTGAAAGATAAATGTTAATTTTAGAGCACTTGCATTATTTTGAATTAATTGAACTACTTTAAATGTTAAGAATGCAGTGAATATATTTGTAAATGTATTGGTTGTGTGTTAAGTCTTTTATTGTGTTCATGTTTAATTTCTTTCAGAAAATGCATGATCATTCCAACATCATTATTTTTTGAGAGGCTTTTGGTAAATGTGAATTGTTTGTGAATGTCATTCAAAATTGTTCACTTAGCCTGGGGCACGGCTTAGCCGACTACCAGAGAATCTCAGAGGCTCAGGTTGTTAGTCCCAGCAGCAACACACTCTGCATAAACCAGTGGTTCCTGCTTTGCTCCTTTCATTCGACCATGTTCTCCTTTTCACCTCTAGCTTTTGTCACTTACTCCATCCACCTGCCATCCATGTACCCCCCCCCCCCCCCCCCCCCCCACCTGTAACCACCTATCACTTACCAGACTTTGACTGGCCCCCACCGCTCTTTTCCAGCTTTCTCCCCCATCCCCACTCCAACCAGGCTGAAGAAGGGTCCCAACCCGAAACATCATCTGTCCAGTCCCTCGTCTGGGGAGGGGCTTTTTGTGCCCCTCCCCAGATCTGCCTGACTCGCTGAGATCCTCCAGCACTGAAGCTACAGCGAAGATTTAAGCTGGAAAGCGTGCAGGGAAGATTTACAAGGATGTTGCCATGACTCCAGACTCATGAGCCACAGGGAGAGGTTGAGCAGGCTTGGACTTTATTCCATGGAGTGCAAGAGGAAGAGGGGTGATCTTATAGAGGTGATCGTGAATGGCACAGTTAGGGTGAATGTACAGAGTATTTTACACAGTAGGTGAATCAAGAACCAGAGGACATGGTACTTTATTGTCCGAAACCCTGTCTGAAGAAGGGTCTCGACCCGAAACATTGCTATTTTCCTTCGCTCCATAGATTCTGCCTCACCCGCTGAGTTTCTCCAGCATTTTTGTCAACCTTCAATTTTCCATCATCTGCAGTTCCTTCTTAAACATTACTTTATTTATTATATGTGCCGAGGTACAGTGAAATTCATTTTTGATACAGTTCACTACAAGTATCACTATACAAAAGCACTTAGGTACATCTTAGATAAGCCTCTCAGATACGGTACAAGTGTATAGCTGTGGTACACTGAGACATTATACAGAGACGATAGTTAGGTGAGGAGGGGAAGATTTAACAGGAATTTACATGAATGATGTAAGTGTATGGGACGAGCTGCTGGAGGTAGTAGTTGAGGCAGGTACTATCACAATGTTTAAGAGATATTTGGACGGGAACATGTTTAGGTTAGGTTTAGGGGGATATGGGTCAAATGCAAGCATGTGAGACTAGTGCAGATGGGACATGTTGGTCAGCATGGGCAAATTGGGCCAAAGAGCCTGTTTCTACACTATTATTCTAGGACTCTTTGAACACTATCTGTTCCATGACACTTTGAATTCAGCATCTGCAGTCTCTAGTAACTCCAATAGTTGTTAACCCTACATTGCTAAATTTCAGAAATATTAATCACATCTGCAGTTTGAGATTTATCTTGAGACTCGATATCTCTTTCCATTTTGCTTATCTTCCCTCTGAATGGCTCTTTGAAAAGCAAGAAACTTTCTTTTGATCTTTTCATTCTCATCTTCAAAAACAAATAGCTACAAACGCTGGAAATCTGGAGGCAATAAATGAAAATGTTGCAAATTCTCAGCCTGCCAGCTCACATCTGATGAATAAGAAACTGAGTTAATGTTGCAGGTCCATCTGTAGAGAAATTAGCTCCTTGAAAAGTGTTTGCAATTGGTTGTTCCACAATTGTGTGGCCAGTCATGTTGAATGATGCCAACATTGAGTAGACTTTAGATTTTAGAGATAAAGTGCGGAAACAGACCTATCGACCCACTGCCTACACGAGCACTATCCTACACACAAGAGACAATTTACAATTTTTACCGAAGCCAATTAACTTACAAACCCATGGGCGGATATCCCGGGGGAACTGGGGGACACGTCCCCCCCATGTTTTGAGAGGTGGGGGACAATCACCCCCCATGTTTTATAATCCGGATTTTTAAATTTGGTGAAAAAATCTATTAAATATCTACGCTTTCCACGAGACAGTGGGGGTGGGACTGATGATCAAGGGCGTCGATTGGACGAGAGTGACGTCGGTCAGCAGGCAGGGCGGGGCGGGACACGATGATTCAGTGCGATGATTGGAGGAGGGAGGTGTCGGTCAGACGTGGAAGTAGGGGGTTGGGACTGGGATAAAGCACGGTGATTGGAGGAGGGAGACGTCCTGGTGGAGCAAAGATCATAGAGCGGAGCTATTATCTGCTCTATGATCTTTGGAGTGGAGCTTGAATTGGCCCGTTCGCGGGGCCTTTCATCGCCCGGCTAAAAATCGGCCGCGGGATCTTCCATCACCCCGCGGTCAAATTGCTGCGTCGAGGCGATTGAGGCTCCCGATGTTGAAGCCCCCGACGGGGGATGGAAGATCTTGTGGCCGGTTTTAAGGGCGATGAAACCCCGCGATTCAGGGCGGACAAAGCTACTGTTGCTGGAGTTCGGAGTCGGTCACCAACCAGGTCAGCTCCCGATGTTACCATTCACAGGGCCCACCGCCGAAGCCTCCGACATCTCGCGTGTGTGTGTGTGTACGCATGCATGCGCTGCCACCAGGAAATTATGTCCCCCTCATGTTTTGACAGTGATATCCACCCCTCTACAGCCTGTACGTCTTTGGAATGTGGGAGGAAATCAGAGCACCCGGGGAAAAGCCACGTGGCCACACATTCCGAAACAGACAGACACAACAAACAGTCAGGATCGAAGCTGGGTTTCTGGTGCTGTAAGGCAGTAGCTCTACTGTGCCGCCCTAAGTAGCCTAAGTAGCCTCGCAGTGTAGAATTAGGCCATGTTGTGCCTTCTGCTGTGCAAATCAAATGAATTTGGACCAAAAGCTACAAAGTGCTATTCACATAAGAATCCTTGACATTTTATCTACAAATATGTTCAAAACATCACTATTTACGCAACCCTAATTTCCAAACCCCACCCCTCCCCTTGTTATTCCAAGTTAGAGATTAAGAGATGCGGTTATGATGTTTAACTTAGTTTAGTTTAGTTTAGTTTGATTTATTTTAATTTAATTTAGTTTAGTTTGGTTGAATTTAATTTATTGTAACCTGTACCGAGGTACTGTGAAAAGTTGTTTTTGTTGCGTGCTATCGAGTCGGTGAAAAAACAATACATGATTAAAATTGTTAACATTGATTTGAATTGCCACACTACCAACAAAATATAAATTGTGAACTGTTGGTATTGGATCTTATCTAAAAACATATCTTCACCAAGACTCATCTCAAGGCATCTCATCAGTACTTCAGGAAGTGAGATTGGTTGAGCAATTTAAATGAGGCTTTCAATCCCCATTCCATAATTCAGAGATGACTCATTGACGATATAAAATGATGACATTCGGACCTGTGGGGATTTGAATTCAGTGAAGATATTTGGTCCAGGACACCAAGGCTGAAGACATTGGTGAGATACTGAGGAAGATTAGCGAGATCTGAAAATAATGTTAGAGCAGGTCCCACATGTTTTTTTCTTCAGGGCAGCTTTGTCACACTAAGTTAGTCGAAAGAACAGATCTGAGAGTAGAACAGTGGGACCTAGTTCAATTGTTCAATTGAGTGGAGCTTTTCACTAAGAGAAGGTAAGTGTAATCTCCTCCAACGAGCCTCTTCTAATGATGACCCTGGCTGATCTGCAATCTCAAGTCACATGCAGCATAACTCACCTGCCGTGCACCGCCTTTTCTGTGATTGTGCGCTGTGTGAATCTGGGACCTCCATCAGCTCTGCAGCTTTTGACACCTCCACGACTACTATGTTGTGTATTTTCACCAATGAGCAGAATTAGGCCATTCAGCCCTTTGGGTCTACCCCACCGTTCAATCATGGCTGATCTATCTTTCCCTCTCAACCCCATTCTGCTCCTTGCGTTTCACTCTTTGTATCACTCGCTATCACATTCTCCACAGCCAACAATGGACCATTGTGGGCTCCACCTTTATCGTTGCTGGCTTTGATTTGTCCTTTTGCACACCTTTCAGGCATGTGTTCTGTGTACTTTTTAATTTCTCCTTCCCCTCTCTCCTGATTCTCAGTCTGACGAAGGGTCTCGACCCGAAACACCATCTATTCTTTTTTCCAGAGATACTGCCTGACTCACTGAGTTACTCCAGCTTTTGAGTCTATCACTGGAGTGGGACTTTCAGGTTGACGGCCATCTATGACTTCTGTGTAATAAATAGTTGAATCTGAAGAATTTATTTGGCATTAGTCAAAATGCATCTTGCTTGTGTCACGTTGATGTCTGAGCAGAAGTCTCAACACTTTTAGTGTATTGGAAAATTACTTTGGATTATTTGAAGGTAGACAAAAATGCTGGAGAAACTCAGCGGGTGAGGCAGCATCTACTGAGATAAGGAATAGACAACGTTTCGTGTTGAGACCCTTCTTCAGACTGATGTCAGAGGGCATGGGCAAATGAAAGGAACAGGCGGGGACAGTAAGCTGTGGGAGAGATGGGAAGGGAAGGGGAAGGAGGGAGAAAGCAAGGACTATCTGAAAGTGGAGGTCAATGTTCATACCGCTGGGGTGTAAACTACCCAAGCGAAATATGATGTGCTGTTCCTCCAATTTGTGCTGGGCCTCACTCTGGCAATAGAGGAGGCCCAGGACAGAAAGGCCGGATATGGAATGGGAGTTGAAGTGCTGAGCCACCAGGAGATCAAGATGGTTAGTGCGAACTGAGCGGAAGTGTTGGGCGAAGTGATCGCCAAGCCTGCGCTTGGTCTCGCCGATGTAGAGCGGTTGACACCTGGAGCAGCGGATGCGGTAGCTGAGGTTGGAGGAGGTGCAGGTGAACATCTGCCTCACCTGGAAGGACTACTTGGGTCCTTGGATGGAGTCAAGGGAGGGGAGGTAAAGCGACAAGTGTAGCATTTCCTGCGGTTGCAAGGGAAAGTGCCAGGAGAGGGGGTGGTTTGGGTGGGAATGGATTTGTATCGACTAGGTTTGCCCTGCCATTCAGCACAGATATGAATTGGCAACAAGGCCAATGGGTGATAAATGTAACCCTTGTTCTGAAGAAGGCAAATGTTGACTGTTTCTGTCCTTGCATGTGCCACATGATTTGTTGAATATTTCCTCTTGTCCCCACCCCCCCACCCTCACAGCAGTCTGAAGAAGGGTCTCGACCTAAAACGTCGCCATAGATGCTGTCTCACCCGCTGAGTTTCTCCAGCACTTTTGTCTACCTGTTGAATATTCCCAGGATTTTATGTTTCAGCAACGGAAGAAATGCACGGATTGGGGTGAATTAGAATCATAATAGATCACAAAAGGGAAAACAGAGGGAGAGAAGATAGAATGCAAAGAGGAGAGATGATTAGACTAGCATGCAAAGCTTTTAGAACATCTATGTTGGGATTTTTGGGATTGCGTGGTTTTACCACATCTGGCTAAAGAAAATCCTCTTCATCTTCATTGTAAAGGTAGGCATACCCTCCCCTTCCCAGCTCTCCCACAGCCTGCTGTCTCCACATCTTCCTTTCTTCTTCCCTCCCCACCCACCCCCACATGAGTCTGAAGAAGGGTCTCGACCCAAAACGTCTCCTATTTCCTTCGCTCAATAGAGGCTGCCTCACCCGCTGAGTTTCTCCAGCATTTTTGTCTACCTTTCATTGTAAAGGTACGTCTCTTTTGTTCTGAACTGGTCCTAGACTCTCCCACTACTGGAAACATCCTCTCCACATCCACTCTATCAAGGCCATTCATTATTCAGTAGGCTTCAACGAGACCTTCCCTTCATCCTTCTAAACACCAGCATGTAGATGCCCAGAACCTTCAAATACTAATCTTGAGTTAACCCAATCATCCCCAGGATCATTCTCGTAAAGAATGAGAGGGGAAGTGGCATGTATACTGGAATAATCATGGCTCCAGCCTGTGGGGAACTGAAGCAGATAGTTTTTGCTGACAGGACATGCTGGCATGTGATGTGCAACCACGAAGGGCTCAAGGTTTAACATTATTTCATTTAACTCTTTAACATCAAATGTAGTCAAATTCAATCGTTTTCTGCTTGGAACACTATTAATCTCCCTTCCCATTTATGGAATGTCCTCTAGGCTGTCCTGGAGAAGAGAGGCACAAATATTTGCATTTCCTGATACCTGATCACCTCCTCCGCAGCCAACAATGAACCATTGTGGGCTCCTTGGCCATCTGTGCTGGCTTTGTGCCTTTTCATACCTCTAGATTCCCTCTCCCCTGACTCTCACTCTGAAGAAGCGTCTCGACCCGAAATGTCACCTGTTCATTTCTCCAGAGATGCTGCCTGACCTGTTTAGTTACTCCAGCATTTTTTTGTCTCAGTTAATAAGCCAGATTGGTTGGCTAATCATTGAGGATTTATCTTGGATAATTCAAAACTAACATGAATCAAAGGTTTGGCTTGATGCCTATTGCTTATCACTGGCTTGAGGTTGGAATGTGTAAGGTGAATGAACATCTTGGAATATTGACATTTAAACATAAGAGGTGAGAACTACACTTTTAATTGAAGATACCATCTAGATGTACAATAGCTCAATGTAAGTTTCGCCATTCACCCAGACCTGGTGAGACATTAAGTAATGTAATCATTGACCTGAAACCCAATTCAATTTTAGTTTAAAATTCAGCCTTTTGCTAAATGGGAATTTCTAATGACTTTGTTAAATTTGAGTGATCTGACAGTGGACACTTTCATTTAGAAACAGTAATGTTGTGGCCTTACAGCGCCAGAGACCTGGGTTTTCGATCCTGACTACGAGCGCTATCGATACGGAGTTTGTACGTTCTCCCTGTGATCGCGTGGGTTTTCTCCAGGTGCCCTGGTTTCCTCCCACACCCCAAAGACGTGCAGGTGTGATTAATTATGTAGATTAATTGGCTTCTGTAAATTGACCCCAGTGTGTAGGAGAGAACTAGCCTAGGGGTGATCACTGGCTGGTGCTGCATCTCTAAACTAAACTAAACCAAATTTCTAGAATCTTATTAACCAGCCAATCTCGTTAAAAAAAAAAAAAGTTCATAAGTGGTATCAAATTAAATCTGAGTTTTCCTGAAAACGACCAGCATTTCCTCCATGGGTATTAGGAAGGTTGGCACAGTGGTGCAGTGGTAGAGTTACAGCCTTACAGCACCAAAGACCCGGACCACGGGTGCAGTCTGTGCGGAGTTTGTACGTTCTCCCTGTGACCTGCGTGGGCTTTCTCCGGGATCTCCGGTTTCCTCCCATGCTCCAAAAGACGTACAGGTTTTTAGGGTAATTGGCTTGGTGTAAGTGTAAAGTGTTACTCGTGTAGGATAGTGTTAGTGTGCAGGGATCGCTTGTCGGTGCGGACTCGGTGGGCCAAAGGGGCTGTTTCGGCGCTGGATCTAAAACACATTGAGCATTCTTATGCAATTGTACCTGAGTACATTACTCAGACCCTCCTGATCAATATTCATCAACAATTTCTAAAGTATGTTTTGACATGCAACTTTAAAGGCTAGTGGCAAATTGCCAGCTTCCTGCAAACTCCCGTCAGCTGCATGAGGACATTTACATGTTGCATCAACATCGACTCTAACCTTCAATGTGGAGATCAATGTAAAAAATCATTGGTGTTTTTTTTTTAACTAAATCCAAACATTGCATAGAATTTTATTGAGGTTGTTGACCTTCACCTTATAAAAGAGTAAGCAAAATTTCATTTATTCTCTTACGTAAGTTCATATGCATAATTATGTGAACAAGGTTAAAGCTGAAGAACGTAACATTTCTTTATAATAAATGCTCAGTGTTTGGTTAAATGGCTAAAACATACCTGTACTCCAAAGAGGTACAGGTTAGTTGGCTAATTGGCTTGCTAAAATTGTAAATCGTCCCCAGCGTGTGTAGGATAGTGTTCGTGTGCAGGGATCTCTGGTCAGCTCGGACTCGGTGGGCAGAAGGGCCTCTTTCCGCGCTGTATCTCCAAACTAAACTAAACCGAAGTCTGAAGAAAGGTCTCAACCCGAAACGTCACCCATTTCTTCTCTCCAGAGATGCTGCCTGTCCCGTTGAGTTATTCCGGCATTTTGTGTCTATCTTCGATTTAACCCAGCATCTGCAGTTCTTTCCTAAAGTAAACTGAATATCTCCTTTGTCTCAGAAACATGTATCAGTCTCAATATCAGAATTGCATCATGTTAAATTTGTGTGGTATTTATTTTTAGCCAGATTTATTTTAGTACCTGTTTGATCCTGTACGCCAATAACTTCATATAATTGGATGAGGCTGTTATTATTCAATTTACCCCCTTCATGCATGATTTTGTAAGGATTACTAAAAAGTCAGATGGTTTCCTGCTTATAATATGATTAAATATGCACAGATTTCTGTTCCATAAAATAGGGCCAGCATACGATTGCTTTCTTGCCTTGCAAGTTACTGCACGTTCTCACGACAATCATGCTCTTAAAAGGGAAATACATCTTCTTTCAGTAGACAATGGTCTTAAAGTGGATAGACTCGCATACATGGAACAGGATGGCAATGGAACAGGCCCTTCACTTCACAATGTCCATGCCGAACATGATGGCAAGATAAAGCAAACGCATCTGCCCACACATGATTCATATCACTCCATTTTCTGCATATCCACGTGCCTGTTTAATAGCTTCTATCATCAATGCCTTTTAATGCCACTATCATTTACTTCCGCATCCCTCATACCTGGAGTATTGTGTGCAGTTTTGGTCCCCTAATTTCAGGAAGGACATTCTTGCTATTGAGGGAGTGCAGCGTAGGTTTACAAGGTTAATTCCCGGGATGGCAGGACTGTCATATGCTGAGAGAATGGAGCAGCTGGGCTTGTACACTCTGGAGTTTAAAAGGATGAGAGGGACTCTCATTGAAACATATAAGATTGTTAAAGGTTTGGACACGCTAGAGGCAGGAAACATGTTCCCGATGTTGGGGGAGTCCAGAACCAGGGGCCGCAGTTTAAGAATAAGGAGTAAGCCACTTGGAACGGAGACGAGGAAACACTTTTTTCTCACAGAGAGTGGTGAGTCTGTGGAATTCTCTGCCTCAGAGGGCGGTGGAGGCAGGTTCTCCGGATGCTTTCAAGAGAGAGCTAGCTAGGGCTCTTAAAAATAGCGGAGCTTGGGGATATGGGGAGAAGGCAGGAACGGGGTACCGATTGGCATGATCACATCGAATGGCGGTGCTGGCTCAAGGGGCCAAATGGCCTACTCCTGCACCTATTGTCTATTGTCTAAAGATGCGCAGATTTGTCGGTAAATTGGGTTTTGAAAATGTCCCTTGCTGTGTAGGATGCGTAAGCGGTATAACATAGGTACCAAAGATACAGTGAATTATATTTTTTGCATATAGATCAGTGAGGTTATTGCTCTAGGTAAAGACAATCCCTGATTAAGTACCCCATGCATGACAATGGCCCACTGAGTCCGTATGCAATGGTCGCTAGATTTTGACGCTATTTTGCACAGTCCAGGCTGCTGTTTGGCCATAAAGGCCCATTGCGACCATCACCTCATTCGGATCTCCAGCGAGCCTTCCTTCTCTCTGTGCAATCAGCCTTGAAACCTCAAGCAGAATGCAGGGTTTTCATGGATATTATAGAAAATATAAAGAATAAAAGGCAAAGGCATGAACTGAGATATATGCATACATCAGACACGTGTGGTGAGTAATTACTCAGGGTAGGCACTAGGCAGTCAGTCGACTTTTAAAATTATTAAAAACCGCGCATGCGCAGATTGGTCTCCTCTCCTGGAGCACACATGCACACAGTCTGCGGTACAAAGGCAGAATTCCAGTTGCCTTTATTGCCTGTTGTAAGTGAAGCCTTGAAACAGCGCCCACGGCATGTGAGTTGAACATAGTTACGCGTATTACATGTACTGCGGATGAAAAGCACAGGAGAATTATGCCTACTGAAGATCGATTATTAAAATAATAACCATTTAATAATAAATACTGAATTTAGTAAATGGATTTGAAATCTTTATTATTTATATTTAATAATTACCTTTTTATAATTTTAGTCAGGGTAGGCACTGCCTAGCTTGCCTAACCCGATGGAACGTGCCAGCTATACATTAAATATATTCATGTTCATAAGTGTTTGGAGCAGAATTAGTCCATTCGGCCCTTCAAGTCCACTCCGCCATTCAATCGTGGCTGATCTACCTTTCCCTACTAACCCCATTCTCCTGCCTTCCACGTCGTATCCAAGCCTTTCACGATTCGTATGGGGCAACAGATAAACTCGTAACCGCATAAGAGTGCTCTCTATTGATTGTCTAAACAGTTGGAGAGATACACAATTACAGAATGATGTAGCATTTGGCCAAACCTCCAACAATAGTTGTTGGATGCGAAGCTACAAGTCCTTTGGGAGCACTGAGCTTGACTTGGTCAGGAGAGTGAAAAACGGTCGACGTGAAGCGGAATAAAAAATCGTTCCTGGCCACTGTCCAAACAAGAGGAGACTGGGTTCTGGCACACAAGCTGCTGAGTGTGTTTTAAAAGCTTGGTTACATACCAAGGTATTGGTGTGCATTAGCGTTTTTCTACCAGATTAATAATTCAACACATGGCTACTGTACGCGCAGGGGAATGCTAATCTTTGATCCTCAGCTCAACTGAATCTTTGCAACTTTCGAGGAAGTTAACCATTTTGTTAAAGCGGGCCGACAAAGCTATATAACTTCAAGAACCCTTCAGTGAAGCCACATTTAATATGATCAGCGCAGGAGGGAATGGACAGCATTTGTCAAACAATTCCCCACAAACGAGCTGCCATGCCATGTCCCCGGATAAATTCTGTCAATGTCTGCGTGTAATCTATCACGGTATTTTGTATTACACAATACTCTGCATTATGGATCCCAGAAGTCATAAGAATACTAGTTTCTGCGTCAATGTGTAGGAAGGAACTGCAGATGCTGGTTTAAATGGAAGATAGACACAAAAAGCTGGATACAATCTCTGGAGAGAAGGAATGGGTGACGTTTCAGGTCGAGACCCTTCTTCAGTCAGAAGAAGATCTCGACCTGAAACGCCACCCATTCCTTCTCTCCAGAGATGCTGCCTGTCCCGCTGAGTTACTCCAGCTTTTTGTTTCTATCTTTTGTTTCTGAGTAATACTGTCATTGGCTTCATTTATGCACGTTAAATAGATGTTAATTATGAATTATGGATTAATTATGCAAACGTTTTCATCTTCAGCTCTTTTTCATTCCTTATTATTCTGCTTCTTTAATTCAATTTCCATTTATTTCTGTTTATTTTACCATTTCCTGATTCTCTATCTGCTTTTGTGCCTCTCTGTAAATGACACTGCATAATCTGCTGTTGAATGAGTCAAAACAAACCTGCTTACCTTAGCTCCTCACACCTGCTCTCTTCCTGTTAACATGCGGATCAAGAGAAGGATCTCGACCCGAAGTGCCACCTTCTCCTTTTCTCCAAATATGCCGCCTGACCCACTGAGTGAGTCCGCAGCTCCGCAGGCTCAGTGACTGGAGCCCCCAGGTCGTCCCGGTCGGAGGCCGCTCCACGGTGCTAGGCCCCAACGACAACGGAGTCCCGACAAGGAAAAAGTCGGGTCTCCCATGCAGGGAAGAGATTGTAAATGTTTCCCCCTTCCCCCCCCACACCCGACATATACACAATTAGAAACAATACAAAAAAAACACTTAAGTACATTTAACTAGACAAAAAATTAAAAAAAAAGACAGACAGGCTGTAGGGGCCGCTGCATTGTGAGTCGCACCCGCCCACTGTGGCGAGATTGACAAGGGCCACATCTAGCATCTAAATATAGCCAATGAACTGGCCTCAACTACCTTCTGTGGCAGAGAATTCCACAGATTCACCACTCTCTGTGTGAAAATGTTTTCTCATCTTGGTCCTAAAAGATTTCCCCCTTATCCTTAAACAGTGACCCCTTGTCCTGGACTTCCCCAACATCGGGAACAATCTTCCTGCATCTAGCCTGTCCAACCCCTTAAGAATTTTGTAAGTCTCTATGAGATCCCCCCTCAACCTTCTAAATTCCAGCGAGTACAAGCCGAGTCTATCCAGTCTTTCTTCATATGGAAGTCCTGCCATCCCAGGAAACATTTTAGTTTGAGTTTAGTTTTAGAGATACAGAGTGGAAAAGGGCCCTTCAGCCCAACAAGTCCGTGGCGACCGGCGATCACCTGTTCTATCCTACACGCTGGGGACAATTTACCGAAGAAAACCGACGCAGTCACAGGAAGAACGTGCAAACTCCACACAGACACCACCCAAGGTCAGGATTGAACCCAGGTTCCTGGCACTGTGGTACAGCATCTCTACCGCTGTGCCGCTGTGCCGCCTTAGTGTACTAATTGTACTGAAAATAGACCCAAAACGATGGATGAACTCAACAGGTCAGGTAGTATCTCTGGAGAAAAGGAACAGGTGAAGTTTTGGGTCAGAACCCTTCTTTAGACTGAATGTAGAGGAGGAGGGGGGCGGGTAAACTGGATGTTAAGGGCCTGTCCCACTTTCACAACCTAATTCACGACCTTTTTTACTCGTGGACATTTTTCCTCATGTTGAAAAAACGCCCCGACCCACTTGATGCCACGAGTACCTACGACTAGCATCGTAGCCTGCTACGACCCACCTACAACCTCCTACGACCTTGGGACGACCATACTGCGAGTATGATCAAGGGCAAACTCGGCAGAGGTCGTGAATTAGGTCGTGAAAGAGGGACAGGCCCTTAAATAGGTCTATATTCCATCCACATTAAAACACACATTTAATGAATGTGCAGCTTTTTCTGTGCTTTCATAAACCCAGTTATTTATTTTGTTTGTACAGTCCACAGAAATGGATTAACGAGACAAGTACGTTGCCAAAATAAACATTCAAAATGTATCCTTTCATCCTATAAAGGATGAGAGACTCTGGTCAGGCCCATTTCACTGGGGCGGGGGATTTGAACTTTAATTTTCTCTCTTCAGCTGACAATTGGAAGCTTGACATGTCGGAGAAAGATAATGAACTTGTTTTGAAAAGATAATGAACTTGTTCAAAATAAATAAATCTGTTTTATTTTTATGCTGAATTTCTTTGTCACGACACAGTCCAGAAATGGTGGTGACATTTTAATGATAAAACAGTTGAAAGAGGAAATAGTTATTAGATGCTCTGCAAATCTAATATTATCAGAGGTTGTCAAAAATCCTAATACACAATAAATGAGGATGGCTTTAATTTATGTACTGAAGCATACCGTGTATAAAACAAAGCATTTAGTTTTGTTTTAGTGTACTTTAGTTTATTGTTACCAAGGTACAAGTGCTTAGTTTAGTTCAGTTTATTGTCACGTGTACCGAGGTGCAGTGAAAAGCTTTTGTTCCGTGCTGAGCAGTCAGCAGAAAGACAATATATGATTACAATCGATCCATTTACAGTGTATAGATACGTGATAAGGGAATAATGTTTAGTGCAAGGTGAAGCCAGCAAAGTCCGATCAAGGATAGTCCGAGGGTCACTAAAGAGGTAGGTAGCAGTTCAGCATTTCTCTCTGGTTACAGTAGGATGATTTAGTTGCCTGATAACAGCTGGGAAGAAACTGTCCCTGAATCGGAAGGCTTGCATTTTCGCATTTCTATACCTTTTGCCTGATGGGAGAGGGGAGAAGAGGGAGTGGCCAGGGTGTGACTCATTCTTGATTATGATTCTGGCCTTGCCGAGGCAGCGTGAGGTATGAATGGAGTCCAAAGGCTTTTGTCGTGGGCTATCCAGTCAGCACAAAGACTACACAATTGAGCTGTCCATGATGTACAGAAACAGGATGAAGGGAATAATGTATAGATCGTCAACATTTTCCACATCCATCTAAACAGTAACCTAATTTACTGTTACTTATCTTTATGCAGTCATCAAGAAAGCTCATCAGCCTATTACTAAAACTTTCTGTTTGTTTCTTTGAATGCGTGCATGTGCGTGATGTTTAAAAAAACCCGCCAAAATGGTAGACGAAAGCGCTGCACTTTGTGGCCCACCTTACTCACCATTTTCCTGAGATATAAATGAAACAAGTTTTGTTCGGATTGCTGTTATATTTTACAAGTTATTAACACTTTACAAAAATTAGTTTTCAAACCACTCTTCCACTTGCCCTGCCCGTCAGCTTCGTTCGACATCACAATGACGTCACAATGGGATCCCGAATCTCATTTACATTAAAAATTGCGATTTAAAAAAAAAAATCAATTTTAATCAAATTATTCCGTTTTCATTAACAGCTAACATTGTGTTTAAGTTATTTTAAAGAAAAATCGCAATTTTCTCTGTGGGTGGGTGGGATATGGGGGAGGTTAATTTTTATTTTTAAATCTCGATTTTCATTATGGGGGAGATGGGATGGGGGGGAAGCAGGTGGATAGAGGGAAATGAGGGGGTAGGGATGGGGAGGGAGGGGAATGGGGAGGGTTAGGAGGGGGAAGGGGGAGTAGGAGTGATAGAGGGAGAGGAGGGGGGACTGAGGGAGGTAGGGAGTGGGGGATAGAGGGAGAGGAGGGCAGTGGGGAGGTGAGGAGGGCAGTGGTGGAGTGGGATAGAGGGGAGGAGTGGGGGAGCAGGGAGATGGAGGGAGAGGTGGGGTGACTGAGGGAAGGGGAAGGGAAAGGGAGGGAGAGGTGGGGGAGGGGAGGAGGAGAGGGGAAAGAAAAGGAAAGATGAAGAGGAGGGGGAGGGAGTTCTGGGGGTGAGGAGGAATGGAGGAGGATTGGGGTAGGACGAAGGATGGCGAGACGCAGTTGGAGGGTTGCTGTGACTCGCGTCACAACGGAGATCTCTGGCGTCACATCGGGAACCCCTCAGCCGCGCCTGCGCAGTTGGGGGCTATGGGTCAGTGGTGGAATATTGCCTTGTGGGCAGGGCCCAACGGGTCCACACCTGGTCTAGTACATTCTTAGATGTGTAAAGAGATTGTGGAGATTCATGAGAATTCTCTTAATGCTTCACAGATCCACTAGAGAAAGTTTTCTCCAGATGTGCATCTCACACAAGAATGGCAATTGCTCTGTTCTTAACTGCCTAAACCTGCAGATGTTGGTTCATGGGTGTCACAATGGCACAGGGGTAGAGTTGCTCCCTTACAGCACTTGCAGTGCCAGAAACCCGGGTTCAATTCCGACTACGGGTGCTGTCGGTGCGGAGTTTGTACGTTCTCGCCGTGACCGCATGGGTTTGCTCCGATTTAGAAACATAGAAACATAGAAATTAGGTGCAGGAGTAGGCCATTCGGCCCTTCGAGCCTGCACCGCCATTCAATATAATCATGGCTGATCATCCAACTCAGTATCCCGTACCTGCCTTCTCTCCATAACTTCTGATCCCCTTAGCCCCAAGGGCCACATCTAACTCCCTCTTAAATATAACCAATGAACTGGCCTCAACTACCCTCTGTGGCAGAGAGTTCCAGGGACCCACCACTCTCTGTGTGAAAAAAGTCCTTCTCATCTCGGTCCTAAAGGATTTCCCCCTTATCCTTAAGCTGTGACCCCTTGTCCTGGACCTCCCCAACATCGGGAACAATCTTCCTGCATCTGGCCTGTCCAACCCCTTAAGAATTTTGTAAGTTTCGATAAGATACCCTCTCAATCTCCTAAATTCTAGAGTATAAACCGAGTCTATGCAGTCTTTGTTCATAAGACAGTCCTGACATCCCAGGAATCAGTCTGGTGAACCTTCTCTGCACTCCCTCTATGGCAATAATGTCCTTCCTCAGATTTGGAGACCAGAACTTTGGTTTCTCCCCACAATATACAGGTTTGTAGGTTAATTGGCTTGGCATAAGTGTCGACAATTGTCCATAGGGTGTGTGTGCAGGTCAGTGTTAGTCGCTGGTCCGTGTGGCCTTGGCGGTACGAAGGTTCTTCTTGGTTCTTGGTTCTTGGTTACTTGGCCCTCCAAAATATTCCAACTGGAATTTAAACTGGAGGTGGTGAAGGGAGGGGTTTAGCCAGAGAGGGTTATTGGGAAGAAAGTGCCACTTTAAATTTAGTTGCATCTGGCTGGGCAACCGTGGCTTGGTGGAGATTACTCCATGCTTTAATAGTGCGTGGAAAGAACAAATTGCTGTACACATCTGTCTTTGAGGCTGGGACCACAAATTGGATCGAATGACCTCGTCTGCTCCTAATTGGTTTGGGGTTGGTGTAGGTCTTGTGATCTATGTCTAGCTTACCATTTAACATTTTGTAAAAACAGGTCAAACGGTGAGCTTCACGTCTGTCTTGGAGAGGGTCCCACCCCAGAGAATTCAGAAGTTTGGTGACACTCGCTTCTCTCTCGTAGGTGTTAGTAACAAATCGAGCGGCCTGTCTTTGGACACGTTCGATGGATGAAATGTTTTTATCTGTGTATGGGTCCCAAGCTGCAACTGCGTAGTCCAGATGAGGTCTAACGAGGGTGAAATACAACTTCTCCTTGACAGAAGCTGAACAATGATGGAAGTTGCGCCTCAGGAAGTTTAGGACACCTGTTGCTTTCACTGTTACATGACGAGTCTGACCATTCCAATGTAGATCATTCTGTAATTTGATGCCAAGATACTTGGTTTGTTTGGATTCTTCAAGGATAACACCAAGTATGTTGTAAGATGTGACGCCTGGATTCCTCTTTCTGATGACATGCATGGTTTCACGTTTGGAAGGGTTGAACTGCATGCCCCATTGTTGTGACCACTCGACCATAGTATCGAGATCTTTTGGAGAGCATCTTCATCATCAGCTGACTTAATTGGACGGTACAGCAAACAATCATCAGTGAATAGTCTAGTCGTACTTGCGACTTTTTCATGGATGTCATTGATGTAAAGCAAAAATAGGTGTGGGACAAGTACTGTGCCCTGGGGTGTACCACTCAACACTGGGTGCCAATTGGAGCTCTTTCCGTTCACACACACGCGCTGAAGACGTTTTGTCAGGAAACTGGAAATCCATTGTTTCGTGTTGGAATGAATACCGAAGAAGTCACGCTTCCGAAGCAGTCTCTGGTGTGGGATGACATCAAATGGGCCTGTTTCCACGCTGTATCTCTAAAAGTAAACAAAACTAAACTAAACAAAGAGCGAAGAACACATCCCAGTCCATCAATGGCACATCACTTTTAGTTTAAGGTAGACAAAAATGCTGGAGAAACCCAGTGGGTGAGGCAGCATCTATGGAGCAAAGGAAATAGGCAATGTTTTGGGTCAAAACCCTTCTTCAGACAACGTTTCGGTCCAAAACGTTGCCTATTTCCTTCGCTCCACAGATGCTGCCTCACCTGCTGAGTTTCTCCAGCATTTTTGTCTACCTTCGATTTTCCAGCATCTGCAGTTCCTTCTTAATCACTTTTAGCTTAGTATAGTTTATGGAGATACAGCGCAGAAACAGACCCTTCGACCCACTGAGTCTACACCGACCAGCAATCCCTGCACATTAATACTATCCATTGTGGACTTCCTTCCATTAAGTCCATCTTTACTGCATCAGAAAGGCTGAAAGTATAATCAAGGATGCCAGCCATCCCTTTCCTCTCTTCTACCTTCTGGGAGAAGATACAGGAGCTTGGGAGCTTGGATGTCCAGACTTGAGAGCAGGTCCTTCCCCACTCCTATTAGACTGCTGGACCAATTTCCTCTTTCCCACCTCCTTCCCAGAGGTGCTGCCTCTGACTCATTTGGTTATTCCATTATTGTACTTTAATATTTTGATATTGACGTATTAATTTTTAGTTTAGAGATTCAGTGCAGAAACAAACCCTTCGGTCCACAGAGTCCACGCCGACCAGCGATCCTCACACACCAACACTATCCTACGCACACAATAGGGGCAATTTACGATTTTACCAAGCCAACTAACCAACAAACCTGTACGTCTTTGGAGTGTGGGAGGAAACTGGAGCTCCTGGAGAAAACCCATATAGATCACGGGGAGAATGTACAAACTCCTTAAAGACAGCACCTGTAGTCAGGATCGAACGCGGGTCCCTGGCGCTGTAACTCTAGCACTGCATTACTGTGCCAGTCTTTATAAAGTTGAATATTTCTTGCTTCACTCAGATTGAACTCCAATCTTGTACCACTCTGCTGTTCTCCAGGTAATGCTGTACAGTATTTATTGTTGTATTTATCAATATAGTGTATAAATGCTCTTTACTGTCTAAGTTTCACATGAACAAGGACTTTCATTGCACCCTGGTGATTATGGCAGTAATCTAATCCGAAACTGAATCCAACATAAACACTGGAGTTTATAAACACGGGCCGGTTTGTTGAATCTATCTTAGCACAAGCAGAAAGGTATTGTGTGATTTTATTCCTTGTGATATTAAATCTAAACGTGTAAAACCAAACCTTCAACCAACTGTGGTCATTCCATCAGCCAAAAGAGAGATCATCCATCTCTCTCATCACTGGGTTTAACACTTTATACTTTAGTTAAACACTTAAGTTTAACACCAGCTTTGGAGATACAGCGTGGAAACATGCCCTTCGGTCCACCGAGTCCACGCCATCCATACACAAGATCCGTACACTAGTTACATGTGTATGTGTTGGTGCACGCGCGCTTCTGAGCACAAGTGTGTAAGTGTGTGAGTGTGTGAATGTGTGAATGTGTGAGTGTGTGAGTATGCGAGTGTGTGAGTGTGTGAGCGTGTGAGCGTGTGAGCATGTGAGAGCGTGAGAGCGTGAGAGCGTGTGAGCGTGTGAGCGTGTGCGTCCAACTGTGCAAGAACATTGGTGTGTTTGTGAGTGACAGTGTGGGAGTGAGTGTAGACTTTGCCACAATCCCACAGTTCCTGACCTTAGTCAGGCGAAGGACAACAAACAGAGAATAATGATAAACACTGACATTGATATTGTGCTAGGGAGAGATAGGTTAGACCATCATCCAGTTGAAAATACTCTCAGTTTAGTTTAGAGATCTTCTTCTTGCATTTGAGGCAGCAGAAGTTATGTATTGCCCTCCAGCCAGTTAGGCCTTCCGTATTCAGCTGCAGCAGGGTGATGCCATCCGGTTCGACATCTGTAGGTGGCCGCCCTAAAAACGGCGCATGCTCCATGTTGGCGCCAAGCTGCGAAGACTGAGGTTGCATTGGGGCTGCAAGCTGCGACGACTGAGGTTGCATTATTCCTGCTGCTGTCTCTGTTTGTTGTCGTTTGCCTCACTGAGGTCAGTTGACAGGGCTCACCACGGGGAGGTCGACAATATGAGCCCCAGTTTTAAGGTACAGCGCAGAAATAGGCCCCTCGGCCCACCGAGTCCATGCCAACCAGTGATCTTCGCACACTAATGCTATCCTACACACACTGGAGGCAATAAACAAATTATAAATACAATTTTACCAAACCAATTAACCTACAACTTGCACGTCTTTGGAATGTGGGAGGAAACCGGAGCACCCACGTGGTCACAGGAGGAACAGACAAACTCCGTACAGACAGCACCCGTAGTCAGAATCGAACCCGGGTCTCCGGCTCTGTAAAGGGCCTGTCCCACTTAGGCGCCATTTGTACATCACACAGATGGCGCGCGAAGATTTTGAACATCCCAAAATCCTGGGGCGCCGCACATCACTGCCTATGCCACCACGCACCATGCGCGCATCACGTGCGCGTCACGATGGGCGCATGTCGCGTAAATTATGTCGCGTAAATTACGTGCAAATGACGCCCAAGTGGGACGGGCCCGTAAGGCAGCAACTCCACCGCCGCGCCACTGTGCCTCCCATCGTGCAGCTATAACATGGATGGCAAGTGCAGACAGGATCTTAGAAGTATATTTCTGTTTTCTTTTCTGCATTTTCTCTCCTATGTGAAGGCAGCAATATGATGAGAGACAGTGCCACAGGCAATGGCGTGGTATCCCCATACTCTGTCTGAAATCGTACTTCTTTAACTTTCAAGCTCACTTGCTCACTGAGTCCGCCCCAAGCATCGAACACCTTTTGGCACGAGCTCCGCCGTATCCCACTTTCTCACCCATTCCTTGCACGCTTCGGAGCAGTTTACAGAGGATCAATTAACCTACCAACCCGCACCTCTTTGGGATGTGTGCGGAAACCAGAGCACCCAGGGGAAACGGGGAGTACAAGCAAACTCCACACCGACAGCACCCGAGGTCAGGAATGATCCCGGGTCTCTGGCGCTGTGAGGCAGCAGCTCCACGATGCAGAAGGTGACCCATCAGGTCCATGTGTAGTGAGGAACTGCTGACTCTGGTTAAACTAACACAAAAAGCTGGAATAACTCAACGGGGCAGACAGCATCTCTGGAGAAAATGAATAGGGTTGAGAAGGGACAAGACCCGTCATCAGATCTATACTGATTTTGAATAAAACAATCCATCAATCCCATTTCTCCCTGTATTTCCTTGATACTTATTCGCTCTCGTCTGCCCATCAAATGCTCATTGGACGCCCACAGTAAAGTGTAATTTATTGGGGCCAATTAACCTGCCCGCAGGCGTTTGGGATGTGGGAGGAAACTAGAGCACTTGCAAACTCACACAGTTACTGGGAAATTGTGGAAACTCCACAGGGATGGAATCAAGACAGAATCAGATCCAGGTCACAGCAGCAACAGCAGCCACGGTAGAGCTACTCTGCTGCTTACTAGACTGAGAGGCTCCACAGTCAGCTCCAATCCCTTTATAAAGAGATCGGAAAATACTGCAGGTCATAGAGTTATACAGCATGGAAACAGCCCCTTCAGCCCAACTTACCCACGCCGACCAACATGCCCCATCAGTACCTGTCCCACCTGCCTGCGTTTAGCCCATATCCCTCTAAACCTGTCCTATTCATGTACCCGTCCAAATGTATTTTAAATGTTGTGATAATACCTGCCTCAACTACCTCCTCTGGCAGCTCGTTCCATATACCAACCACCCTTTGTATAAAAAAGTTGCCCCTCGGGTTCCTATTAAATCTCCCCCCTCGCTCTTCATTTTGAACCCATGCCCTCTGGTTTTTGATTTTCTTACTTTGGGAAAAAGGCTGGGAATTGACACTATCCCACTCGTGATTTTATACATCGCACCCCACTCCCTTCTGTGCTCCAAGGAATATAGTCCCAGCCTGCTCAACTTCTCCCAATAGCTCAGGCCCTCATGTCAAGGCAACATCCTGGTAAATCTTTGAGACCCTGCAACATCCTCAATAGGAGGTTGACACAAAATGCTTTTGTAACAATAGGCAGCATCTCTGGAGAGAAGGAATGGGTGACGTTTCGGGTCGAGACCATTATTCAGACCCAGTTCGGACACAACATCCTCATATAGATGGAAATCTGAAATAAAGGAAGGGAATCATGAGAGGAATAGATCGGGTAGATGCACAGAGTCTCTTGCCCAGAGTAGGTGAATCGAGGAGCAGAGGACATAGGTTCAAGGTGAAGGGGAAAAGATTGAATAGGAATCTGAGGGGTAACTTTTTCACACAAAGGGTGGTGGGTGTATGGAGTGGGTAGTTAAGGCAGGGACTATCCCAACATTTAAGAAACAGACAGGTACATGGATAGGACAGGTTTTGAGGGACCTGTGCTTTTCCTCTTCTGATCGTTATGATTTAGTCTGGCACTGCAGTAGAGTTGCTGCCTTACAGCACATGCACTGCCCAAGAGCCGGGTTTGATCCTGACTACGGGTGCTTGTCTGTACGGAGTTTGTACGCTCTCCCCATGACCACGTGGGTTTTCTCTGTGATCTTCGGTTTCCTCCCACACTCCAAAGACCTACAGGTTTGTAGGTTAATTGGCTTGGTAGAAGTGTGACTTGTCCCTGGGGTGTGTGTGCAAGATAGTGTTAATGTGTGGGGATAGCTGGTCGCTGTATCTCTAAACTAAACTAAATGTTTTTTTACCACCAAACTTCAGGCAGCAAAGAAAACAATTGAAAATGCTATTTTATTTATTAAGTAAATTAATCACAGTATTCCCAAACAATTCAAGTGACCTACATGAGATCAGGTTGCATTCCAATCCCAACACTTGTTATGGGAAAACAAAAATGCGGAGTACAACATACTTATCAAAGTAGGTACAGCATAGGGAGTAACTGCAAACTTGACAAGAAACATCAGGATTAAAGTCCTATGATATATAACGAGGGCTCTGGCAACTATTTTTACCCTGTTTGCCTGGATATTTTGGCCTGAAACAGCTTATTAAATCGATAAAACCTGCGTATAAAATGGTGTCCTCAAGGTCTCATTAGCTTGACATCAAATTGCGAGTGAACTCTCCGATTAGCTTTGTGTTTTCTCGCAATACCCAAGAGGTTCGGTTCCTACTGGTGAACGCTCTCCCTTGCTTGATGGAGGGTGATGTGCTTAATCATCCAGAACTAAGGCTGCGGCTGCAAAGAAAATGTAGTGTTATGATTTTTAATCATAATGAGGGGAGACAAAGCTGAGCTGAGCATTTCATCTGATCCTCAGGCAAGTTGGACACTGCAACATTAATGCTGCCCGGCAGTCCACAATGTGCATTGATTTTAATATTGCCTTATCGTGAAGCAAAAGGTCAGAAAATGTAAGAATTGAATTTCAATTGAATAGTTAACTTGAAAACCATGTTAATTGGCACCACTTGATAATGCTATTGCTGTTGCCAATGGACATGAAACCATGCTGTTATGTAAAATTATTTGCCCTGAAATGTTTGCGTTCTGTTTCAGCCGAAAGTGAACTGGAGGTCACATTCGATATTGACCTTAGATTCTGACCCTGCTAATGTACACTGGGTTTGGGATGATTTGGAGTTCTGGCCAAATATCTATCGATCATTTGTGGGTTAAACGAAGTATGAGTCCCAAACTGAAACATCCACAGATGTTGATTGACCCATTGAGTTACTCCAGCACTTTGTGTTTTACTCAAGGAAGGGTTTCAGCCCGAAACTTTGCCTATTTCCTTCGCTCCATAGATGCTGCTGCACCCGCTGAGTTTCTCCAGCACTTTTGTCTTCCTTCGATTTTCCAGCATCTGCAGTTCCTTCTTAAACATCTAAGTGGATGTTTTTTTTTTTCAATTTCACCCCCAAAAATACTGTAAGCATTCCAACTGATTCTTTTATAAGGAGAAGTAAACATTTGCCAAAAGTTTTATATACAGTGAAGTTTAGAAATACAGCACAGTAAAAGGCCCTTCAGCCCACCTAGTCAGCACCAACCAGCAATCCCCATGCACTAGCACTATCCTACACACCAGGGACAACTTTCATTTATACCAAACCAATTAACCCAGAATCCTGTATGTCTTTGGAGTGTGCGAAGAAATTAGAGATCCCAGAGAAAACCTACGCAGGACAAGTGGAGAACATATAAACTCCATGCAGAGAAGCACTCATAGTCAGAATCGAACCCGGATATCTGGCAGTGTAAGGCAGCAACTCTACCGCTGCTCCACCATGCCACCCTACGATGTTATGTAAAATGAATTGCATTGAAATATTTGCATTCTGTTTTATCCTGGAAGGAATGTGAGGTCATACTTGATGTTGACCTTAGAGTCTGACCCTGCAGGGTTTGGGATGATTTTGAATTGTGACCTTATATAATGGCTTGTTGGGCCTTCATTCCAATGATGGGGTACCACAAGGATCGGTGCTGGGACTGCATCTATTGAGAATATACATTAATGATTTAGATGAAGGAATTAATAGTGACATTAGAACATTTGCAGATGACACAAAGCTGGGTGGCAGTGTGAACTGTGAGGAGGATGCAATGAGGATGCAGGGTGACATGGACAGGTTTGGTGAGTGGGCAGATGCATGGCAGATGGAGTATAATGTGGATAAATGGGAGGCTATCCACTTTGGTGGCAAGAACGGGAAGCCAGTTTATTATCCGAATGGTGTCGGGTTAGGAAAAGAGGAAGTACAACGAGACCTGGGTGTCCTTGTACATCAGTCACCTGTAAGCATGCAGGTACAGCAGGCAGTGAAGAAAGCTAATGGCATGTTGGCCTTCATAACAAGTGTAGTTGAGTATAAGAGCAAAGAGGTTCTGCTGCAGTTGTACAGGGCCCTGGTGAGCCCACACCTGGAGTATTGTGTGCAGTTTTAGTCCCCTAATTTGAGGAAGGACATTATTGCTATTGAGGGAGTGCATCGTAGGTTCACGGGGTTAATTCATAGGATGGCGGGACTATCATATGATGAAAGAATGGAGTGACAGGGCTTGTATTCACTGGAATTTAGAAGGATATGCCATTTAGAACTGAGATGAGGAAAAACTTTTTCACACTAAGAGTTGTGAATTTGTGGAATTCTCTGCCACAGAAGGCAGTGGAGCCAATTCACTGGATGCATTCAAAAGAGAGTTAGATAGAGCTCTTAGGGCTTGCAGAATCAAGGGACATGGGCAGAAGGTAGGAGCGGGGTACTGATTGTGGATGATCAGCCATGATCACATTGAATGGCGGTGCTGGCTCAAACGGCTGAATGGCCTACTCCTGCACATATTGTCTATGTATCTATGTATCTATGAAAGGCTTGGATAGAGTTGATGTGGAGAGGATGTTTCCTCTAGTAGAAGAGTCTTGGACTAGCAGTTATAGCCTCAGAATTAAAGGCTGTTTCTTGATGATGGAGATGAGGAGGAATTTCTTTGCTCAGAGGGTGGTGAATCTGTGAGATTATTTGCCACAGAAGGCTGTGGAGGCCAAGGCAATGGATATTTTTAAGGCAGTGATTGATACATTCCTGATATGGGCGTCAGGGGTTATGGGAGAAGGCAGGTGAATGGGTTTAGGAGGGAGAGATAGATCAGCCATGAATGAATGGTGGAGCAGACTTGATGGCCTAATTCAGCTCCTATTAGTTATGATATCTATCATTTATGGGTTAAATGGGTCCCAACCTGAAATGTTGTCTGTTCATTTGTTTCCTCCCCAGATATTGGCTGACCCCTTTAGTTACTCCAGCGCTTTCATTTAACTTTAAAACATTCTTGGGGTAATGCTGCACCTATTGGATTTGATCATAATGCTCTGGAGTATTAGATCAGTGAACTTAGTTATTGGTCTGCAAAATTACATAATGTCTTCCTTTGTTAAAACAAGATCTACCTAGAAACTAGAACTTAATGTCACCCAGTGGATACAAGGAACTGCAGATGCTAATGTACAAAATAAAGACCCAAAATGCCGGAGTAACTTAGTGGATCGGGCAGCATCTCTGGAGGATTGGTAATGTCACAAAGTGCTGAAATAACTCAGTGGGTCAGGTGGCATTTCTGGAGAAGATTTGCTGGTCTCCAGAGATGCTGCCTGACCTGCTGTATGGTGCCACCTATCCATGTTCTCCAGAGATGCTTCCAGACCCACTAAGTTACTCCAGCAGTTTGTGTGTTATTTTAATACCACCCAGTATTGTGACACAATATATACTGGTGTCAAAGTACTGCTTCTTTTTCAAGACTGTACGGTATATGGTCATTAATGTTGCAAGGCATTTCCTGAGATTAAATCTATACTTTTTATCCATTATATCTTTGGTAGAAGATTCGTAAGAATAAAAGAGAGAGGAGAAGGGCATAACAAATCCATACTTTCGAACGTTTCTGCATAGGATTCTGCTAAAATCAAAAAGATAGACATAATGTCAGGCTATGAATGCTGTAAAAAAATAAACAAACTACAATAGTTTTCTGCTTATTTAGTTTTCAATATATATTACCAGGGGAGGAGTAAAACTGATCAAAATTGTAACTTAAGAATATCATAGAAACGTGGATAATATTGGAAGTCCTCAATGCAACTTCATGACCAATGAACCAATGAAAATTAAATTGGAAAAGCAAGGTGCCACAGTTTTGTTACATGGGGAGATATTTGCCTTTCTTTGCAGATCTTATAGAGCAGTATAAAATCGAAAGAGGAATAGTTTGGGTAGAGGGTACACAGAAGGTTGGAGAAACTCAGCGGGTGCAGCAGCATCTAAGGAGCGAAGGAGATAGGCGACGTTTCGGGCCGAAACCCTTCTTCAGGGTTTGGATAGTTTGGGTAGATCTCGGCCAGAGTAGGCGAATCGAGGACCAGAGGACATATGTTTAAAGGGGAAAGATTTAATAAGACTCTGAGAGGTAAATGTTTCACACAAAGGGTGGTGGGTGTATGGAACGAGCCGCCAGCGGAGGTAGTTGAGGCAGGGACTATCCCATCATTTAAGAAACAATTAGACAGATACATGGACAAGACAGGTTTGGAGGGATATGGACCAAACACAGGCAGATGGGATTAGTGTTGCTGGGACATGTTGGCCAGTGTGGGCAAGTTGGGCTGAAGGCAGTATGGCTCTGTGACTCTAGGTCTCTCTGTCAATAAGCCATCATTTATTTTCTGAAGAATGGTCTTGACCTGAAATGTCACCCATTCCTTCTCTCCAGAGATGCTGCCTGTCCCGCTGAGTTATTCCAGCATTTTGTGTCTACCATTTATTTTTGACATTTTTTGACCTTATATTTAATTAAATTAAATGTTTTGTTAAGTTTAGTATTATCCTCCTTGATCTATCATTAAAACATAATGGTTGCAATTTTTCTGTGTGTCCTGAACATTAACGGATGCACATGTGACTACCAAAGATTCAATCCTTTGTTCAACATGCTTGGTACTAATATTCTTCAGGATTTAATTTCCCCTGATAGGAATTGTAATGTATTTTCATAAATAGATCCTCTGTGTGTTATTTTGCTTCATTCATTGACCAGTGAGAAATGAAGAGGTTAATAGCTGTTGAAATCACATACAACTCAGTGTATTAACAAGAGAAGATTAAACACCTTCAAGTACCTGACATCCAGAATTACATTGAGGTAGAAGAGATTCGGGTTCTATTTCTTGATCTGATTAGTTTAATTTCAGTGGCAAGTAAATGATTGCAATCAATTCTGAAGTACATTATAAATTGTTGAGTAGAATGGCATGAATTAATCAAGGACAGTCAACAAGGGAAAAGGTCATATTTGTCGAACAAGCACATTTTTTGAGGAGTGTCTATAGGGGTGGTGTGTTTGATGTAGCGTACATAGACTTAAGCGAGACACCGAATGCTGGAGTACCGTAACTCAACGAGACAGGCGGAATCTCTGGAGAAAAGGGATAGGTGATGTTTCGGGTCGAGACCTTTCTTCAGACTGAGAGTCAGGGAAGGAGATAAGGGAAGTTACCGAACAAAGCAGAGCCTACATCCATGACTCTGGAAAGCAAGGCATTTGATAAGGTCCCACCTGGCAAGCTAGTTTAAAAAGGTTTATGGGATTCACGAGAGAGTGGCAAAATGGATTCAAAATTGGCTCATCGGTCAGAAACAAAGAATTCTCTTAAATGGGCATTTCGTGATTTTCAGGTACTAGTATAACAACATTTAAAATACATTTGGACAGGTTCATAGATAGGAAAGGTTTGGAGAGATATAGAAAACATAGGAACATAGAATATGGACTAAACGTGGCTGGATGGGACGTGTCATAAGATCATAAGGTCATAAGCGATATGAGTAGAATTAGGCTATTCGGCCCATCGAGTCTACTCTGTCATTCATTCATGGCTGATCTATCTTTCCCACCTAACCCCATTCTCCTGTCTTCTCCCCATAACCTCTGACACCTGTACTAATCAAGAATCTATCTATCTCTGCCTTGAAAATATCCACTGACTTGGCCTCCACTGCCTTCTGTGGCAAAGAATTCCACAGATTCATCACCCTCTGACTAAAGAAATCTCTCCTCTTCTCTTTACCAAAAGAACATCCTTTAATTCTGATGTAGCCTAGTGTAAATGGGGCATCTTGGTTAGCATGAGAAAGTTGGGCCGAAGGGCCTGTTTCTATCCTGTAATACTCTGTGACTTTAAGAACATAAGAAATAAGAGCTAGGTCTGCCCTTGAATCAAGCATTCATCATTCATCAAGACGCTGGCTAATCATCTGCCTCAAACCTTTTTTCAGTGATCCACAAATCCCTTCATTCCCTTAAAGTCTGGAAATCTCCTTATCAAAGTAGATACTGTTGACTCAAGATAGACGCAAAATGCTGGAGTAACTCAGCAGGTCGGGCAGCATCTCTGGAGAAAACCTTCTTTAGACTCGTTCCTACCCAAAACATCACTTGCTGTATTCCCTTTCTCCAGGGATGCTGTCTGACTTGCTGCATCATTCCAGCATGTTTTGTCTATCTTCAGTATAAACCAGCATCTGCATTTCCCTCCTACACACCAAGTAAACAAATCTTCTGTGCCTGCATGTAATCCATATCACTCAATTCCTTTCATATCCATATGCCTATCCAAAAGTCTCTCAAATGTCACTGTTGTATCTGCTTCCACCACCACCACCACTTGCCCTGTACATCTCCTTTAAACTTTGCCCCTCTCACCTTCAAGCGGTGCCCTTTCTTTAATATCCATGGAGAGGTGTCCATACATTAGGTATGTTACTAAACTTACCTTGAGCAGCGCTGCAGTTCTGCTGCTCCCCGTGTGCGCGACTTTGGTGCCTTTCAGAGGGGGGCGGGCTTAAAGTGCCGTTTTTCTTCAGACTGGGCAAATCGATCCATGTCGGGCGATTTCGTTGCTGTAGAAAAATCGCTCCAACATTTCATGAATGAAGGTATTTTTAAATTACTCTAAATTATTTATTAACTAGAGTAATTTAAAAATCACCTTCTAAAGCCGTGAGAACCGACAACCGGAAGGATTTTGCGTAGGGGAGAAAAAAAGGTAGTTTATTTTTATATTAAAAGTTGTTTTTTCGGGAGGCTTTAATAACATTTTCATGTTGCGAAATGGGGTCCAAAAAAATGTATGAACAAACAGTATTTTTCCTCCCGACTTCACCGCTAACCGCAACGTTCCAATCCACCGCATTCCACTAAAACCCACTCGCAAGTTGATTTAAATGGCCATTAATTTACAGGAATCAAACACTAAATTCCTTCCCTGGAGAGAAGGAATTGGTGACCTTTCGGGTCATGACCCTTCGTCAGACTAGTCAGGGGAAAGGGAAACAAGAGATAGAGATTTGATGTAGAGAGATAAAGAACAATGAATGAATGATATACTAAAAAGTAACAATAATAAAGGAAACAGGCCATTGTCAGCTGTACAGTGCATTCAGAAAGTATTCAGACCCCTTCACATTTTCCACACTTTGTTATGTTACAGCCTTTTTCTAAAATTGATTACATTGTTTTTTTTAAATCATCGATCTACACACAATGCCCCATAATTTAAAAAATAATCAAAAACAGGTGTTTAGAAATGTTTGCAAAGTAATTAAAAAGAAATAACTGAAATGTCACATTTACATAGGTATTCAGACCCTTTGCTGTGCCACACAAAATTGAGCTTAGGTTCATCCTGTTTCCATTGATTATCCTTAAGATGTTTCTCCTGGGGTCCACCAGTGGTCTGAATACTTTCTGAATGCACTGTGTGTTGGGTGAAAACGAGAAGCGGGTGCGACTTGGGTGGAGGAGGGATGGAGAGAGAGGGAATGCCAGGGTTACTTGAAGTTAGAGGAATTAATATTCATACCACTGGGCTGTAAGCTGCCTAAGCGGAATATGATACATCATCACTGCAATTTGCATTTAGCCTCACTCTGACAATGGAGGAGACCTAGGACGGAAAAAGTCAGTGTGGGCAAGAGTGGAACTTGCTATCAAAACATGGAGGGGACCGGGGGACAGGGGGGACACGATTTTTTGGCGGCCGCGCGCGCATGCGCACACTCACACACACATACGCGAGGCTTCGGAGACTCAATCCAGCGCTAAATGCAGCTCAACTCTGCCTGTCCCGCCGGGTTAACCTACAGCCCTGACAGGACCGATAGGACACCAGCGCTGCTTCTCCGCGCTGGCCATATTTCCCGCAAGCCCAGGCAGGTTAACCAGGCAGAGTGAGCTGGATTTAGCACTGCTTCTCTGCGCTGGCTGTGGGCCTGGGGGTACAGCTCACGTCTGACTCCCGACCTCTCTGGCCTCCCGTGGGGGTGGGGGGGGGGGACATTCTGGTGGGGACGGGACAGCGCCGGAGGCCCGGGCAGGATCGATCCTGGCTGCAGATGAGGCGCACGTATATGCCACGTCTCCCTCCTCCAATCACCGCACTCTATCCTCAGTCCCACCCCCCCCCCCCACTCCTCCCTCCTCCAATCATCACGCTGAAGCATCATGTCCCGCCCCCATTGGCTGCTGACCGACGTCTCTTTCGTCCAATCGGCGCCCTCGATCAGCAGTCCCACCTCCACTGTCTCGTGGAAAGCGGTGATTTTAAAATCCGGATTACAAAAACTTGGAGGGGATGTCCCCCACCGCTCAAAACATGGGGGGAGTGTTTTTCAGCCCCCGAGTGTGGGAATGGGAAGGAGAATTAAAGTGTTTAGCAAACTGGGAGACCAGGTAGGTGGAGGCGGACTGATCGACAAATCCAGCCAGTATTTCTGCATGAGTGCAATTCTTTATACCGTTAACATTTCTGGAACAGTCTCCTTGTGGGGAGGAAGTAACAGAATGATGATTAGATATGCAAGGAGCAAAGGCAGCTACTCTTCATTTCTGTGGATCATCAGCTTGGAAGACAAAAGACCCTTGAGGCTTGAGCATGACACTGGAAACCAACTCGCTGGACATTATGCAGTAGTGCTGAGTTAATGAGTGGAAGCTGGCAGTGCCACGTGAGCCACAAGTAACTGAGACCGAAATTTTGGTTTGTTGAAAATAGGCATGAAAATCCAAATCAGACGTCAATAATCTGTAAATAGATTTAAATTTAAGTTTAGCTTTACTATTGTCAAGTGTGGGGTGTGAGATTGCAACCTCCGCCCTGTTTCGACGAATGCAATCAACCTGGTGTGCACAATCAAATAAGATCAAATAGAACAAGTTGACGTACAACTTTAGCTGTGCACGCCATACGCAAGAAGAAGATTGTCACGTGTACAGAGGTACAGTGAAAAGCTTTGTTTTGCTTGCTATCCAATCAGAATAAATAATATCTGAAGAAGGGTCTCGACCCGAAACTTCACCTGCTCCTTTTCACCAGCGATACTGTCTGACCCGCTGAGTTACTCCAGCTTTTTGTGTCCAACTTCGGTTTAAACCAGCATTTCCATTCCTTCCTACAAATAATATTAATAATTAAATAATGATAACTAATATTTATACTTATTTTGTATATCATATAATATATACATAATGATTATTATTATGAATGAAATAATAATAACATTAATACAATTAAGCCAAACTCAAGTATAATAGGTGGAGCAAAGGGGAAGATACAGAGTGCAGAATATAGTTCTCAGCATTGTAGCGCACCAGTTCCACAGACAAAGTCCAATGTTTGCAATGGGGTAGAGGTGAATCAGACATTATTGCACCTAAGCTCAACAAAGGACTGTTCAGAAGCCTGATAACAGAGGGGGAAAAAGCTGTTCCTGGGTCTGGTGTGCACTCTTTCAAGCTTCTGTGTCTTCTGCCAGACGGGAGTGGGGAGGAGAAGGAATGACCAGGGTGGGACAAGTCTTTGATGTTGTTGGCTGCTTTTCCAAAGCCTGACCCAAATCTATGTGCATTTGGTCAAGACTTCAGTAAAACATCCACAAAGAGCAGCCGGGGTGCTAGCTTGAAGCAATTTCTCATCTTGTGAGTTGTTGGTCTTGATCAACAACAACAACAATATTCATTTGGACGCGTGCCGAGCGAGGTGCAGTGGAAATGCTTTTGTTGCCTGCTACCCAGCCATGGCTACAATCATTCAATTTACTGGGTATAGATACACGATAAGGAAATAACGTTTAGTGCAGGGTAAAGCCAGCAAAGTCCGATCAAGGATAATCTGAGGGTCACCAAAGAGGTAGATATTAGTTCAGCACTGCCCATCTGGTTGTGGTAAGGGCCTGTCCTACAAGCATGCAACTCTATGCGATTAGCGCGACCTAACGTGGTCGCTTGAGCCGTCCGGCGTCGCGGGGCCGGTCCCACTTCGATCGCCGGAGCCGTGCGGAATTGTGCGGAGTTCGTCCCGACACTGCGCGGGGCTCCGAAAAACTGACTATGTCCAAAAATTCCGCGCGGCAACGGCTTGTCGGCTCGCAGTCGCCTCGACGCATTACACACCGCCCCGACATCGTGCCTCCGTGAACCTATCTGTAGGTGCCTCTGTGACCCTCTACATGTGTGGCTCCGTGGCCCTCTGTGTGTGTGTGCTCTGTGCCCCTCTCTGTGTGCCCCTCTCTGTCCTGGCAAACTTACCTTAGACTTCGCTCCAAGTTCGCCTCACTTTGCGCCGCGTTGCGCCACTCACCCGACCTCCGCGCGGCCCCTACTGCTGGTTTGGTCGTGCTTGCCGCATGCAGGCGCATGCTGGTGGGAACGGCCCTGTACAGGGGATCACCCGACCTCCGCGTGGCCCCCGCTTCTAGTTTGATCACGTTCATCGCATAGAGTTGCATGCTTGTAGGACAGGCCCTGTAGGATGATTCAGTTGCCTGCTAACAGCTGGGAAACATTGTCACTGAATCTGGAGGTGTGTGTCTTCGCACTTTTATACCTTTTGCCTGATGGGACGGGGGGGGGGGGGGGGGGGGGGAGTGGCCAGGGTGCGATAAGAATTAGATAAGAAATGTAAAGAGGAGGACAACAGGACAAATGACAAGCAGCTTATCCACAGAGCAAGGTTTAAAGGAGTCAGGAGATGATGTCATATATAAAGCCAAACACTTGCTGTGTGAAGAAACACAAGTGGGCAAAAAGGTGGATGGATTCAATCAAACTTCTCATAAAAAAGCTAGATACAAAATACTGGAGTAACTCAGCGGGATAGGCAGCATCTCTGGAGAGAAGGGATGGGTGACCTTTTGGGCCAAGACCCTTCTTTGGACTTGACCCGAAATGTCGCCCATTCCTTCTCTCCAGAGATGCTGCTGAGTTACTCCAGTAGTTTGGGTCTCGCTGAGTTACTCCAGCATTTTATGTAAACCGGCCTCTGCAGTTCCTTCCCACGGATTTCCGCCTCATAAAACTAGTCCTTTTGAATCCTTTTGAACAGCTTCAAGTACCAGAGAGGTTGGTAGGTTTTTACCTTTACATTTTCAATAATGTATCTGGGGATAAATAGTCCTTTTAAAGATGCTGGGGTTTTTTTTTTTTACAGCCTTGCTGCTAAATTGGAACACACATGAAAGTGAGGACAGAGCTGTAATTGGAATTGCCAGCTTCATGATATCAGGGACAAGGCAGGTTTATCCCCCACTTGTGAACAGAATCACGATTAAGAAATATTGATCTTCAAGTATGAGAATCAAAAGAAGTTAAAAGCAAAATACCGGATGAATATGATTAAGTGCTTGGGGATTTTCGAGCGGAGTATTGTTATGTGCGAGGCACAACAGTGTAGTAAACAACTGCTACATTAATGATGCCAGTGTGAGTAACAGAGGAAATGTTTAAAGAAAAGATTTGAAATTCAAGACTCGCTGTTGCAAAAGTAGCTGCTATCTCACATCAGTGACCTTTTCACTCACTAACCTTTAATGCAAAGCTTATATCTTGGAAAAACTGTCTACAAGTCGATTAGCTACTCCATAATGACCACCCAGGAGACGGGTCAGAAGTAGTTGTTATAGACAGGTGATCCCCAGAGTCAGGTTTTTTTTCAAATCTACAATAACACCACCAAGACTGATGGGCACAATCTCTGAAAAACATTTGGTTTCCATGTGAGTTTCCTTTTCATTCCCTGTGCTTTGTAAGACTACATTATTATAGCGGGAACTTATTTTAACCCTTCCCTGAAGCCATTGCATCTCCAGTTTACATGAACTGTATTTAGTTTTTAGTTCAGGGATACAGCGCAGAAACAGGCCCCTTCAGCCCACCGGGTCCGCGCCGACCAGCGATCCCCGCACACTAACACTATCCTTCACACACTGGGGACAATTTACATTTATGCCAAGCCAATGAATAAACAAACCTGTACAACTTTGGAGTGTGGGAGGAAACCGGAGCACCCGGAGAAAAACCCCGCTGGTCACGGGGAGAACTTGCAAACTCCATCCAGACAGCACCCGTAGTCAGGATCGAACCCGGGTCCCTGGCACTGTAAGGCTGCAGCTCTACCATTGCACCACCATGCCACCCACCTATTCTTCATACTTCTGCATATTATTCTTCATATAATTTACAATACAAAGACCATTTCACAGTACAAAATGACTATGCATGGGCCAATGCATGGATAGGAAAGGTTTAGATGGAGCATGACCAAATGCAGGCAGGTACGACAAGTGTGGGTTGGCAGTTGTAAGTTGGGCCGAAGGGCCTGTGTCCATGCTGTATGACTCCATGATTCTGACTTTAGAATATACTAGACCAATGGGGACCCGTTGGGTCCCATCCCCTCAACACGCGGTTGAGGGAGGGCAGAGGGGCAGCCTGCGGCATCGCACAAACACTAACCACCCACCCCACACACACACTAGCCACCCCACTTGATATTATATTAATATCATTCATTGGGTCCTTTTACCCCGTCCCATCCCTATCCAGTGAGGCATAGCCCCAACCCCGCAGGTGCGTCTAGAGAGGGGGGGGGGGGTACAGAGAGAGGGCGGAGAGACAGGCAGAGAGAGAGGGGCAGAGAGAGTGGGGCAGAGAAAGAAAGAGAGGGAGGGGGGAGGGAGAGGGGGGCATTTATCAATGCTTTTTAGTAAATATATCACTCTAAAAATGTCAGTGCTGGATTGAAGTAGTGAATGAAAAGTGCTAACTCCTCATCCCGAAAATGTTGACCATCTCCTCGCTTCCCCAGATGCTGTTTAATCCAATTAATTCTGAGGGTAATTTGTTTATTATTTTGTATCAGGAGGGGCGTTTTTTTTAGCGATCGTTGAGGTTGGGGTGGATTTGGGGGGAGGTGCGCACTTTGAAGGTGTGATTTGATCTAGAAATCACCATGAATATGATTTATAATAGGTTATGGAACTTGCAATCACAAAAGAGACCGTTAGAGTAGCAATGTTACACAATTTTGAGATTTTAAAAATCAAGTCTGCAATTTATCCCATCAGATAAAGCATAAAAAGAAGTTTAATTTGACACCTAATTCACTTTCATATCTTCAGTATTAAGAAAGTTATGACCATTTTTATACTCGGAAATTAGCATCTTGTTCCCCATTGCCTTTCAATTGACTTAACTCAAAAGCTGTGATCTAGAACAGTTAAAAGCCCAGAACTTTCTTAAAAATTAAGAGAACTCAATGACATTTTCAGTTATTATAGATTGAAGCATTCTGAAACAAATATGAAACAATCTTACTTGGATGATCTGAAATTAAAGCATATAATTAGTTAGTTATCTAATTGTAGCTAATTACAAAATTCAATGAGTAGATCTAAACATCTATCCATTTCTTAAGAAAAGATAAACTTTTTTAAAATTGCGTAAGTGTCCAAATAACATTCACACAATAATCCACAATATAACATAATTTTTAAATCTCATTTTCATGAATTTATAGGCCAAATGGAAGGAATTTAGTGTTTAATGCCTGTAAATTAATGGCCATTTAAATCAACCAGCGAGTGGGTTTTAGTGGAATGCGGTGGATTAGAAAGTTGCGCTTTGCAGTGAAGTCGGTATGAAAAACACTGCCGGTTCATACATTTTTTTTGTCCCCTTTTCGCAACATGAAAATATGATTAAAGCCTTCCTAAAAACCAAGTTTTTATGTAAAAATAAACTGTGTAGCTTCTTTTATCACCTACCTTAGGTCCGTTCTGCTGTACCATTCAGAGCTTTAGAAGATGATTTTTAAACTATAGTTAATAAATAATCTAGTGTAGTTTAAAAATACCTTTATGAATGAAATGTCGGAGTGATTTCTCTTTAGCGACGAAATCGCCTGACATGGATCGACTGCCTAGAAAAAATCGGCATTTTAAACACGCCCCCCTCTGAAAGGCGCCAAAGTCGCGCACACGGGGAGCGGCAGAACTGCAGCCCTGCTAAAGGTAGGTATTGTAACATACCTAGTTAGAGTTGCTGCATTACAGCGCCAGAGAACCGGGTTGTAATCCTGATTACAGGTGCCGTCTATGCCAAGTATACACATCCTCCCTGTGTGGGTTTTCTCCGGGTGCTCCAGTTCCGTCCCACATTCGAAAGACGTGCGGGCTTGTAGGTTCTGTAAATTGCCTGTAGCATGTAATCTGAAAGTGGGATAACATAGAAATAGTGTATGGGTGATCAATGATCTCTGTTGCTAAAAAGACATGTTTCCATGTTCAATTAATTGACAATAGACAATAGACAATAGATGATAGGTGCAGGAGTAGGCCATTCGGCCCTTTGAGTCAGCACCGCCATTCAATGTGATCAAGGCTGATCATCCCCAATCAGTACGCCGTTCCTGCCTTCTCCCCATATCCCCTGCCTCCGCTATCTTTAAGAGCCCTATCTCGCTCTCTCTTGAAAGTACCCAGAGAACCGGCCTCCACCGCCCTCTGAGGCAGAGAATTCCACACTCACAACTCTCTGTGAGAAAAAGTGTTTCCTCGTCTCCGTTCTATTAATGATACTTTCATGAATGTATCCCTATTGTATGTATCTCTAAACTAAACAATGCTGAGATTCAGGCCTTGCACTTCATTTTCTTGGTCCTTGTGAATGTTTTACTGAGGACTTGACCGATGCACAGCGATTTATCAGGCCTCAGATAAGCAGCCAACATCATCAAAGACTTGTCCCACCCCGGTCATTCCTTCTTCTCCCCACTCCTGTCAACCAGAAGATACAGAAGCTTGAAAGTGTGCACAACAGACTCAGGAACATCTTCTTCCTCTCTGTTATCAGGCATCTGAACAGTCCTTCATTATGCCACAGCACTGTCTGATTCACCTGTACCCCATTGCGATCATTGGACTTTGTCTGTGGAACTGGTGCGCTACAATGCTGAGAACTATATTCTGCACGCTGTATTTTTCCCATCGCTCGACCTATTATACTTGAGTTTGGCTTAATTGTATTAATGCTATTATTATTTTATTATGTCTGTCTTCGAAAAGATAGGATTTATTGAGTGTATAAATTATTTCTACTTGCGTAAGTATTCTTTGTTCACATGGGATTGTTGATGGAAAATGATTAAAGTTATTCAGTATTGAAAGAATACACAGTTAACACCAGGGCCGCACTCACTGGAAACATATAGGTTAAAGAAATATCAGTCAATCGCTGTAGCCACGGCTGACTATTCTCTTCCATAATCTAACAGTCCAATTGTTATATTCCCCGAGGCACCTGGTCAGATAAACCAATTCAGTACAGACAAGTGCAGTTCAAATGTGATCCCTTCCACCTAATTGGGCACTGTAGGTAAAGGAATTCAAATAAACCAGAATTTGTTATTGAGAATAATATCCTACCTGAATTGCAGATGCTGGTTTACAAAGGTAAAAGATACACAGTGCTGGAGGAACTCAGCGGGTCCAGCAGCTTCTCCGGAGATCATAAGATCATGTGATAGGAACAGAATTAGGCCATTTGGCCCATCAAGTCTACTCCGCCGTTCAATCGTGGCTGATCTATCTCTCCCTCCTTACCCCATTCTTCTGTCTTCCCCCCCATAACCTCTGACAACCATACAAATCAAGAATCTATATATCTTTGCCTTAAATATATCCATTGACTTGGCCTCCACAGCCTTCTGAGGTAAAGAATTCCACAGATTCACCACTCTCTGACAAAAGAAATTCCTCCTCATCTCCTTCCTAAAACAACGTCCCGTTGTTCTGGATACACAATTCAGGACCTTTCTTCAGACTCTTTCCGAAATGTTGCCTTTCCAAGTCTTCCAGAGATACTGTCTGATCCGCTGAGTTACTCCAGCAATCTGTGTCCTATATCAGTATGCCCTTTCCCTTCAGGATAATTCATTCCAGATAATGCGCAAACCAGATGCCAGGTCTTCTGATAATTTTGAGTATAGTATTGTTTTCTTTTGTTAGATGTGATCCTTGAAAATGTCTCTGGGTTCAGTCCGATGGAAGGTGACTGTGAAAAGGTGCTCAGTGTGTACCTGGTCTTATGATGTCAAAACATGGCCAGTTATCTTCCTGCTCTTATGAGAATGATGAAATCGAGTACAAATGCACCTCTTCATGTTAGCAAATAAAAGAAAAGGCCATGAATAAAAACATTAAAACCCTCCAGGACGGCACAGTGTCACAGCGGTAGGGTTGCTGCCTCACAGCGCCAGAGACCCGGGTTCGATCCTGACTCCGGGTGCTTGTCTGCACGGAGCAGGTATGTTCTCCCCGTGACCTGCGTTGGTTTTCTCTGGAATCTCCGGTTTCCTCCCATATCTCCCCATATCCCAAAGACATGCAGGACAGTTGGTTAATTGGTCCCTGTAAATTGCTGCTGGTGTTTGGACGAGTAATAGAATGTGGAGAAGTTGTTGGGAATTTGGGGAGAATAAAGTGGGATTAGCGCGGGATTAATTGTCGGACAGTGTGGACACTGTGGATTGTAAGCAATATACCTCATGCTCAGTATACTTCAGAACCTAAAGTATACTCCAGATTCTGAGACGGTTTTATCCCAGCTGTTATTAGGCAACTGAACCATCCTATCACCAACTAGAGAGCAGTCATAGTCATAAAGTCATAGAGTCGTAGGGTGATACAGAATGGAACAGGCCCTTCGGCCCAACGCCCACACCGGCCAACAATATCTCAGCTACCCTAGTCCCACTTGCCTGAGCTTGGTCCATAACCCTTCAAACCTGTCCTATACATGTACCAGTCCAACTGTTTCTTAAACGATGGGATAGTTCCAGCCTCAACTATCTCCTCTGGCAGTTTGTTCGACACACTCACCACTCTCTGTGTGAAAAGGTTACCCCTTGGATTCCTATTCAATCTTTTCCCCTTCACCTAGAACCTATGTCCTCTGGTCCTCGATTCCCAAACTCTGCGTAAAAGACTCTACCCGATCTATTCCTCTCATGATATTCTATACCTCTATAAGATCTCCCTTCATCCTCCTATGCTCCATGGAATAGAGACCCAACCTACTCAACCTCTCCCAATAGCTCACACCCTCAGTCCTTGCAACATCCTTGAAAAAAACCACTGAAACCTTTCAAGCTTGACAATATCTTTCCTATAACATGGTGCCCAGTCTGAACACAATATTCTAAATGCGGTCTCACCAACGTCTTATACAACTGCTACTATCTACGTCATTGGAGACCCTCGGACTATCTTCAATTGGGCTTTACTGGACCGTATCTTGCATTAAATATTATTCACGTTATTCCTTTTATCATGTACCTGTACACTGTGGATGACTCGATTGTAATCATGTATTGTCTTTCTGTTGACTGGTTAGCACGCAACAAAAGGTTTTCCTTGTACCTCGTTAAATGTGGTGATGAACTAAACTTAACTAAACTAAACAAAAACAGGAAGGCAGATTAGTATCTAAATGGTGTCAAGTTGGGAAAAGGGGAAGTACAACGGGATTGGGGTCCTTGTTCATTAGTCAATGAAAGTAAGTGTGCGGGTACAGCAGGCAGTGAAGAAAGTGAATGGCATGTTGGCCTTTATAACACGAGGAGTTGAGTGTAAGAGCAAAGAGGTCCTTCTGCAGTTGTACAGGGCCCTAGTGAGACCACACGTGGAGTATTGTGTGCAGTTTTGGTCTCCAAATTTGAGGAAGGGCATTCTTGCTATTGAGGGAGTGCAGCATAGGTTCACGAGGTTAATTCCCGGGATGGCGGGACTGTCATATGTTGATAGAATGGAGCGCTGTGCTTGTATACTCTGGAATTCAGAAGGAAGAGAGGGAATCTTATTGAAACATATAAGATTATTAAGGGTTTGGACACGCTAGAGGCAGGAAATATGTTTCCGATGTTGGGGGAGTCCTGAACCAGGGGCCACAGTTTAAGAATAAGGGATAAGCCATTTAGAACGGAGATGAGGAAATACTTTTTCACACAGAGAGTTGTGAGTTTGTGGAATTCTCTGCCTCAGAGGGCGGTGGAGGTCGGTTCTCTGGAGACGTGTGGAGGTCGGTTCAAGAGAGAGTTGGATAGAGCTCTTAAAAATAGCGGAGTCAAGGGATATGGGGAGAAGGCAGGAACGGGGTACTGATTGGGAATGATCAGCCATGATCACATTGAATGGTGGTGCTGGCTCGAAGGTCCAAATAGCCTACACCTATTGTCTATTGTCTATTTTGCCAACATACTGAGCGATAGAAAATCCCCAGTGATAAAAGTTTGAAATTCAAACCAAAGAATACAAGATAAACAAAATGATAGTTGTCATTCCTACTGCACCTGAAAATTCTGTTCCGATGGTTGGACGCCCCAACATAAGGACATTTGAGGATATCTAAGAACATAGGTGAATTTCTCGATTAGTACGGGTGTCAGGGGTTATGTGAAGGAGAAATTTAGTATGCTTTATAATTTGACTCATGTATTCTATTGTCTTCTAGCGAACTTTCACAGTTACGGGGAGAAGCCAGGACCATTGACTTAGGAAGGAGAGATAGATCAGTCATGATCAAATGGCTGAGTAGCATTGATGGGCCAAATGGTCTACTCTGCTCCTATCACACAAATTCCTCTATCCTGCTCTGCCAATCAATAAGATCATGGGTTATCTGATCATTTAAACTCATTAATTTGTCTTGCGTCGAGTTTAGGTCTAGCCTGTTTCGAATCGCCAAGCTGGGTTTGAAAAGGAGTTAAATGAAAACTATTAAGTTGCCATCAGACCACTTGTTTTCCCATATGATCGACTAAGTGGAATACTTATACAAATTGTACAGCCACTGTGCCGGAGGGCACTTGTAACAGGGACATGAATAGAGTTAAGTGGATCAAATCCCAATAGCACACTACCACAGGGATGCTTGCCATGGGTATTCACATTTCTATGAAGCAGTCATCAGAAGTAAACATCAAGAGTCTGGTTGTCTCTAATGTGGCTTCGCTGGGCAGCCATTGCAGATTACATCAAGCAAACACACATGATTCAAAATGCCTAGATTTAAAATGGTTGTGCGTTGCACTTTAAATGAACATTGTCATTTGGCCTTAGTATTTCACCAAAGCAATAATTTAATATTTATTTGTCATTTTGGGTCAATATCTCAAACTCCGAAAGTGAATGGAGGGTATATATTGCAAAAGGGTAGACATAAAATGCTGGAGAAACTCAGCAGGCGAGGCAGCATCTATGGAGCGAAGGAATAGGCGACGATTTGGTTTGAGACCCTTCTTCAGACTGATGTCGGAGTGGGGGGGGGGGGGGAGGGGAGGGGGAAGAAAAGAAGAGATGGAGTCAGTAGGCTGTGGGAGAGCTTGGAAGAGGTGGGGAAAGAGAGAAAAAGCAAGGACTACTTGAAATTTGAGAAGACAATGTTCATACCGCTGGGGTGTAAACTACCCCATGCGAAATATGAGGTGCTGTTCCTCCAACTTGCGGTGGATCAACACAACATGCTGGAGTATTTCAGCGAGTCAGGCAGCATCTTGAAAAAGTGGATGGTTGGTGTTTTGGGTCGGGAACCCTCAAGGGTTCTGACCCAGAACATCACCTATCACTGATTTGCCAAGATGCTACCTGACAAGCTGAGTTACTCCAGCATTTTGTGCCGGTCCACATATCACTTGCCAGGCTTTGTCCTGCCCCACCTATTTTCCAGCTTTCTCCACCCCCCCCCCCCCCCTCCACCCCACCTGAATGCCAATCCCATCAGTTTGAAAAAGGATCCCGACCTGAATTGTTAGCTATCCATCTTCTCCACAGATGCTGTGGAATTCTCTGCCACAGACGGCAGTGGAGGCCAATTTACCAGCTGTTTTCAAGAGAGAGTTAGATTTAGCTCTTAGGGCTAATGGAATCAAGGTATATGGAGAGAAAGCAGGAATGGTACTGATACTGAAACAGGTACTGATTTCGGATGATCAGCCATGAACATATTGAATGGTATATATTGCTACTTGGAGGCTCGAAGGGCCGAATGGCCTACTCCTGCTCCTATTTTCTATGTTTCTATGACCCGCTAAGTTACTCCAGCAATTTTTATCCATCTTTGGTAGAAGTCAGCATCTGCGGTTGACTTTTATTCCATTAAGAGTGTTGGATGGATACAGGTGAGGGGAGAGGTCGATGAGCAGGTAGGTGCAGTGACTGAAAAAGGTTTGAGATGAAAAGGAGGCAAAAGGGTGATGATAAGAAGAGAAGAAGAGGGAACTGCAAAGCCAGAGGGAAAAGGGAGCGGGAAGGAGGGAGGGAGGAAAGAAAGGTGTGATAGCGGGGGAATTGGGTGTACAGGAAAGAGAGAAGGGGGGGTGAGGAGAATGGCTGCAAGAAAATTGGATAAATCAAATGTTCATAGCTGTGATCAAACAGCATTGAAAGAAAATTGATGACGTCTTTTCCATTCTTCAGAACTTTTATTTTAATTTATAATCAGTAGAAGAGTGACCAACAAATAGTTCAATACATGACTTTTTATGATAACTAGTATTATAATTATACCCTGCGCTCCATGCTGTAAATTAATGCACTGCTTGATATTCGCAATGCAATTGGCAAAGGCTTTGAAAATACAGTCAATATTGAACATCAAGAAAGCTGAAATAAATCAAAAAATTCTGAGAAAATTATTACTTTTAATCATTGAAACATGAGATGTGTAATTATACCTGACCATGTAATGGCCTTCACTCCTTGGCAATAACAAAATTATAGTTCGATAGAGATTATCACAGTGGACATTTTGAGGTTGAATTTAGTTCTGCGTGGTTCATCATTAGAGAATCAAGAGTGTTTTATTGTCCGATGTCACCGGAAAGGAGCAATGAAATTCTTACATGCAGCAGCACAATGGAATAACTAAACGTAGTACTCTGTGAACATTATTATGAATAACAAAAAATGTTCAGTGTGTAGATATACACACACACACACTCACATGTATGTGCGTGTGTTTGTGTGTGCACGTGTATATATATATGTACATATATGTATAAGATGTACATATATATATGTCGCACATACACTAGACTAAATGGGACCCGTTGGGAGTGCTGGTCCCCCAATGCAATATTCCACCTCTCCACCAATTCCAATATTGGTTGCCAGTGGGGGGGGAGGGGGGGGCTTTCTGGAACACTAGTATGGGTGGTGTGGGCTGAAGGGACTGGTTTTCAGATGGCTCATATGGACATTATAGGCCAAATGGATTCTTGTGGTGGCAGGTCAGTCACTCAAGCCTACTATGCAGGCAGCTCACTCACTCACAGGTGGTGGGCTGGCAGTTGACTCACAGCTATTCCTTGAAATCCCATTTCAAGCAGGGTGCAAGGCCACCAAATAAAAATGCAGTTTCCTACCATTTCAAGCAGGGTGCAAGGCCATGAAATTCAAGTGCAGTTTCATATTGCTTCAAGCAGGGTGCAAGACAACCAAATTCAAGTGCAGTTTCATACCATTTCAAGCAGGGTGCAGGGCCACCAAATTCGAGTGCAGTTTCATACCACTTCAAGCAAAGTGCAACCACCATAGAATCACCATAAAACCACACAAAACACCACAAAACACCACATTAACACCACACATAATTCAGTAGACATTCTGTGTGTTCAGTTGATTGACAGCTCAGACTGAGTGACATGACGCTCTCGCTCCCCTATCTTGCAGAGACTGACTGAGGCACTCAACGCTTCTGGGTTTTATAGTCCCTCCAGAAGGGGTGTGGCCTTCAGGAGAGATAATCTCAACATTTTTTAAACACTAATAACTCTTTTATTTTTCATCGATGGGAAAAACCCTCTTGTCCTGCGCAGCACAGGGGGACTCTGGGTAAGATGGCCAAAAATCACAGCCATAAGTGAAAGCATTTTTTCTAAAATCAATATACTGAACAACAGGAAGTGGTCAAGATCAGGCTTTTAGTAATATAAGATATGATAGAATAAGTGATTGCAATTAGAATTGGGTATACCTACACTGTTATATGGGTGGCAATGCCAAATACTTTCACATACTTGTAGAATTGTCAGTATGCTTCGAGTCGGAGGTCTGAAAATATGTTGTTTTGGAGCCAATTATGGTTTATAATGAAATGGTTTAATCTGAGCATTAACAAATCCTTTGACAACTATTTTACCAACATTGTTAACCTTCTTTGATGTAAGTGGACTTGCATCTGGTGTACTTATTCTAATGATGCAGAACATGATTGCAGTCCAACGTGTTAAATGTGAGCAAACTCCTATAACGTCAGATTTACAGAGTCTCGAGACTGGAGTTCTGTCTGTTTCATTGAGTTTCCTTTATTGCGGAGCTTATAGTAAGATCAAGCCAGGTGTACAACCTCCAGCTGCCAGGTGTATATTAAACTCTGCAGGCATTTGCCCAAACGACTGGTGCTAATTTCTCTGCATTTACATAAAGTCGTACTGAAATTATTAGACTCACCAAATCTGAGATATTTCATGTTATTGAGCGAAATCAGTTAAATCAACTGCACAAACATTTCAGGGAGTTGTCCCTGTGGTCAGGGTGGTGCAGCGGTAGAGTTGCTGCCTTACAGAGAATGCAGCGCCGGAGACCTGGGTTCGATCCCGACTATAGGTGCTGTCTGTACGGAGTTTGTATGCTCTTCCCGTGACCTGCGTGGGTTTGCCGGGTGATGTAAGGCCCCGCTCCGGGTCTTAATGTTGGAGGCCCCGGCGGGCGATGGCAAGTCCCGCGACAGGTGATGCAAGGCCCCGCTCTGGGTCACTCTCAACCCCGCAACTCGGGCGTGAGAAGTCGCCGTTGCGGGAGCTCCGAAAAGCCGTCTCCCACCAGGGACCGCAAACTCCCGATGTAACCGTCCACCGAACCTGCGGCTGGAGCCTCCGAGCTCTGGAGTCGGGCCTCAGCAGATCGCCACCACAGCTCTCCACGCTCCGAAGCCGGCCAGCTCCACGATGGTAAGTCCGCAGGCTCCGCGACTGAAGCCCCCAGGTCGTTCCGGCTGGAGGCCGCTCCACGGTGCTAGGCCCCAACGACAACGGAGACCCGACAGGGAAAAGGTTGGGTCACCCGTATAGGGTAGAGATTTAAAAGTCCCCCCCACCCCCCACACACATATAGACAGCTAAAAACAATATAAAAACCATCACAAACTACACATTCAACGGGACAAAAATTAAAAAAGAAAGATGGACCGCAGAAGCCACGGCAACATCGGTCGTACCGTCTGGACAGAGCGGAAACAGGCCCATGACAGCGCGGAAACAGCGGAAACAGGTTTGTAGATTAATTGGATTCTATGATTTGTCCCTAGAGCGTAGGATAGTTTTATCTGATTCTCTCATGTGACTAAAGGGTTAATCCCTCCATGCTTCATTTTCAGTAGTATCCCAGCAACAGATTATATTATGGTGCTTCCTTCTCGGATCCTTGTTCACGTATCACAATTCTGCTTTGTTGTTTAGTTTAGTTTGGAGCTACACCGTAGAAACAGCCCCTTCACCCCCCAGTGCAGCGCACACAAGATCTATCCTACGCTCCAGGGACAATTTATAGAAGCCAAGTTACCAACAAACCTGTGCGTCTTTGGTGTGTGAGAGGAATCCGGAGCACCCGGAGAAAGCCCACGCGGTCACAGGTAGAATGCACAAACTCCATACAGACAGCACCCGTGGTCAGGATCGAACCAGTGCCTCTGGCGTTGTAAGGCAGCAACTCTACTGCTGCACCACTTTGCCGCCTGTGCTATAGATGGTATCATGGGTTTCAACAAAAAATGTATTGTAACAGTGGGCTCTTTCGTAAAGCTGACCACCAAACTACATCTCGGTCCCTTTCTCTTCACCTCCAGTGCCTTCGCTTCCATTAAGACTCTCATCATGGTCTTCCTCTCTAATCTTTTGTTGTAAACCCATGTTTCCCACTTTCATTCAATGTCCGATTATAGTTTATTTCTGAAACATCATCTCTTTTCTCTTGATTTAGCATCAGCAGATCCTCAGTTTAACTCCCCATTTTATTCCTCTTCTTGACTCATCTTGCCCTACCCAGCTTCACCTCCCAGAAGTGTCACAAACTCATCCTGCCTGACAGCACCAGAGACCAGCGTTTGACAGGCAGGTGCCGTCTGCACAGAGTTTGCACTTTCTCCCCGTGACCCGCGTGGGTTTTCCCTGGGTGCTCCAGTTTCCTTCTTCTTACTTCTTTTTAAGCCCTTTGCTCCCCTACGGGGCGTAGGCCATAGACAGATGTCCTCCACCTCACTCGGTTGTTGCCAGTTCTTTCGCGATTTCCCAGTTGAGCCCACTCTCAGACATTTCTGTCTGGATTCCTCTTCCCCAGCTGTTCCTTGGTCGACCTTTTTCCTTGGGGGTTCCATTTCAGGGCTTGACGGGTGACGTTTGTGGCAGGTTTCCTGAGGGTGTGTCCAATTCAACTCCATTTTCTCCTCTGAATTTGTAAGTCAATGGGCTCCTAGCTTGTTCTTTTCCACAAGTCCACATTGCTTACTTTGTCTCTCCAGGTGGTAGTGAATGTTTGCGGCCTGTTTGTAGTGTGTTTTGTTGCTTTTCATTTCTCCAGTTTCCTCCCACACTCCAAAGACGTGCAGGTTTGTTGGGTGATTGGCTTTGGTAAAAATTGTAAATTGTCCATAGTGTGTGTAGGATCGTGCTGGTGTGCAGGGGCCGCCTGTCACCACGGACTCGATGGGCCGAAGGGCCTGTTTCTGCACTATATATCTCTCAACTAAACTAAACTAAACTATACTAAAGAGCCTGATAGCTGACGGGAAGAAGCTGGTGTTTGAACCTGGAGGTCGCGGCTTTCGTTTTTCTGGCAGTAACAGTGAGATGAGAGTGTGGCCGCAGTGGTGTGTATCTTAGAATTTCTGGAAAATATCTGGCAGCACTGGAACCTGACCTCATTATCGTGTGGTAAACATTGGGTTGAAAAGAAACACCAAGCAAAACTGACCGCATTAATAGAAACACACAATAGCAGCTGGAAAAGGTCTCTCAGCCGTGAGAACTTTCTCCACTGCCGACTATAATAACCCTCTAGTTTCAAAAGCATAGTCCTGGTCTCTTCTTTTTTACAACGTTTGATGCACTTTCCTTCAGGAAATACATCCATCTGTTTTTTTTGTAAACAAATATTGTGACAATAAAGGCTATTCATTCATTCATTCATTCATTCATCGGCTTAGTCGCTCCAACACTGTATAAATGAAGCCACTTTCCTTTAGACTTTTGACTCCAGTGATACAGGATGGAAACAGGCCCTTTGCCCACTGAGTCCGTGCAGTCCAACAATCACCCCGTACACTAGCACTATCCTACACCAGCATGGGTTTTCTCCGGGTGCTCCGGTATCCTACACGCACTAGGGACAATTTACAATCTTACCGATGCCATTTAATCTACAAACCCGCACGGCTTTGGAGTGTGGGAGGATACCGGAGCACCCGGAGAAAACCCATGCTGGTCACATGGAGAACGCACAAATTCCATACAGACGGCACCTGTAGTCATGATCGAACGAGCCCTGGTCTCTGGTGCTTTAAAGCCCCTGTCCCGATCTACGAGGTAATTCAAGAGTTCTCCCGAGTTTTCCTCGGATTCGAACTTGGTGAATGTCCGTAGCGGGTCCGTAGGAGCGCGTGGATGTCTCGTAGCGGCTCGTACGAATAACGGTAGGTACTCGGGAAATCTGGTAAACTCGTGACGTTTTTTCAACACTGTGAAAAATGTCCACGAGTAAAAAAATACTCGTGATGAAAAGAATTGTTACTTTTTACTCGTGCGGCCCGCTACGAGACATCCATGAACTCCTACGGACCCACTACGGACATTCTCCGAGTTCAAATCAGGGGAAAACTCGGGAGAACTCTTGAACTCTTTGAATTACCTCATACAGTGGGACAGGGGCTTTTGGCAGTAACTCCACCGCTCTGCCACAGGGCCGCACTTTCTCCTCGCCTCAATCATAACTCTTCCGTCCTATATACTGAGACAGCAATCAAATATTGTCAACACCCCAGTCAAGAGAAATATTCTCTCTTTATCCAGTTTATCTTAGATTGTCAGACTTATATATGTTTTAATGAGATTCCTTCTCATTATTCTAAATTCTGGTGACAAATGTTTTTTCAGAAGGCGGTCCCATCATCCCTGGGATCATTCAAGCGAACCTTAATTGTCATAGAGTCATATAGTGGTAGAGAGTGGAAACAGGCCCTTCGGCCCAACTTGCGCACACCGGCCAACATGTCCCAGCTACACTAGTCCCACATACCCAGCTGCCTCAGTAGGGAGGAATTGCAGATGCTGGTTTAAACTGAAGATAGACTCAAAAATCTGGAGTAACCCAACGGGACAGGCAACATCCCTGGAGAGAAGGAATGGGTGATGTTTCGGGTCGAGACCCTTCTTCAGACTAAAGACCAAAAACGCCACCCATTCCTTCTCTCCAGAGATGCTGCCTGTCCCTGCTGAGTTACACCAGCGTTTTGTGTCTGACGATTTATCAGTCCATGCCAATATATTACCCTCTCCCCATGCATTTTAATTTTCCATACTCTCCTCGTCCTGGAGCTTGACCAAAATCTTTGCGTAAATGCATGAAGACCAAATGCCACTGCTCACGGGTGGTTTTAAACTGAATAAGGGGGGTGGGGTGTCAAATGGGATAGTCGAGGAAGGATTTAAAGGGAATGAGAGTAAAGGGATGGTTAATGACCCCAGAATTTACAGAAAAGGAAGCTCACAAAGGGACAGGAGAGTATGGCCAAGTGTAATAGGGATCCATGTGGAAGGTGAGATGCGTAAGGAATTAAAAGTATTGTATATGAATGCGTGAAGTATAAAAAGTAAAGTAGATGAGCTTGAGGCTCAGTTAGAGGTTGGTAGATATGACATTGTGGGGATTACTGCGACGTGGCTGCAGGAGGGTCAGCCTGGGAACTTAATATTCAGGGTTATACATCCTGTAGGAAGGACAGGCAGGTGGGTAGAGCAGGGAGGGTAGCTCTGCTGGTGAGGGATGAAAGACATATGTCTTGCAAGGGAAGACATAGGAACTGACGAGATAGAGTCACTGTGGATTGAGTTGAGGAATTGTGAAGGCAAGAAGACACTAATTAGTGTTATCTACAGACCCCAAATAGTAGCCCGGATGTAGGGTGTAAGTTGCAGCAGGAGTTAAAACTGGCATGTAACAAAGGTAATGCCACTGTGGTGATGGAGGATTTCAATATACAGGTAGACTGGGAAAATCAGGTTGGTTCAGGACCCCAAGAAAGAGAGTTTGTAGAATGTCTCCGAGATGGATTCTTAGAGCAGCTCGTAATGGAGCTGACCAGAGAAAAGGCAATTCTGGATTTAGTGTTGTCCAATGAATCAGATATGACAAGAGAACTCAAGGTAAAGGAACCGCTTGGAGGCAGTGATCATAATATCTGCAATTTGAGAAGGAGAACGTTAACTTGAAAGTGTCAGTGATGCAGTTGAACAAAGAGGACTATGAAGGCATGAGAGGGGAGCTGGCCAAGGTAGAATGGAAAGGGATCCTAGCAGGAATGACGGTGGAACAGCAATGGCAGGAATTTCTGGGCATAATCCATAAGACGCAGGATCATTTCATTCCAAAAAGGAAGAAAGATTCTAAGGGGAGTAGGAAGCAACTGTGGCTGACAAGATAAGTTAGGGATAGAATAAAACTAAAAGAAAAGATGTATAACACAGCAAAGAGTAGCCGGAAGCCAGAGGATTGGGAAACTTTCATAGGATAACAGAAGGAAACAAAACGGGCAATACGGGCTGAAAAGATGAAGTACGAGGGGAAGCTGGCCAGGAATATAAAGAAGGACAGTAAAAGCTTCTTTAGATATGTTCAGGGAAATAGAGTAGCAAAGTCAAATGTGGGTCCTTTGAAGGCAGACACGGGTGAAATTATTATGGGCAACAAGGAAATGGAAGAAGAGTTGAACAGGTACTTCGGATCTGTCTTCACTAAGGAAGACACAAACAATCTCCCAGAAGTACTAGAGGACAGAGGATCTAAGGGTGTAGAGGAACTGAAATAAATTTTCATTAGGCAGGAAATAGTCTTTAGGCTAATGGGACTGAAATATGATAAATCCCCTGGGCCTGGTGGTCTGCATCCCAGGGTCCTCAGGGAGGTGGCTCTAGAAATAGAGGATGCATTGGTGATCATTTTCCAATGTTCAATAGATTCAGGATCAGTTCCTGTGGATTGGAGGTAGCTAATGTTATCCCACTTTTCAAGAACGGAGCGAGAGAGAAAATGGGGAATTACAGACCAGTTAGCGTGACTTCGGTGGTGGGAAAGGTGCTGGAGTCAATTATTAAAGAGGTAATAATAGGGCATTTGGATAGCAGTAAAAGGATTAGACAACATGGATTTATGAAAGGGAAATCATGCCTGACTAATCTTCTGGAATTTTTTGAGGATGTGAAAAGTAAAATGGATGAAGGGGTGCCAGTGGATGTAGTATATCTAGACTTTCAGAAAGCCTTTGATAAGGTCTTTGATAAGAGCACATGGTATTGGGGGTAGGGTGTTGACATGGATAGAAAATTGGTTGGCAGACCGGAAGCAAAGAGTAGGAGTGAACGGGTCCTTTTCAGTATGGCAGGCTGCAAGGCCGCAGGCCGTATGGAGTGCCGCAAGGCTCGGTGTTGGGGCCGCAACTGTTTACCATATATATTAATGTTTTGGAAGAGGGAATTAGGAGCAACACTAGCAAGTTTGCGGATGACACAAAGCTGGGTTGTAATGTGAACTGTGAAGAGGATGTTAGGAGGTTGCAGGGTGACCTGGACAGGTTGAGTGAGTGTGCAGATGCGTGGCAGATGCAGTATAATATAGATAAATGTGAGGTTATCCACTTTTGTGGCAAAAACAAGGGGGCAGATTATTATCTGAATTGGGTTAGGTTAGGTAAGGGGGAGGTACAGCGAGACCTGGGTGTCCTTGTACACCGGTCACTGAAAGTTGGCGTGCAGGTACAGCAGGCAGTGAAGAAAGCTCATGGAATGCATAGGAGAAAAGAGGCTCTTCTGCAGTTGTATAGGGCTCTGGTGAGACCACACCTGGAGTATTGTGTACAGTTTTGGTCTCCTAATTTGAGGAAGGACATCCTTGTGATTGAGGCAGTGCAGCGTAGGTTAACGGGATTAGTCCCTGGGATGGCGGGACTGTCATCAGAGGAAAGATTGAAAAGACTAGGCTTGTATTCACTAGAGTTTAGAAGGATGAGGGGGCATCTTATATGTAGAAACATATAAAATTATAAAAGGACTGGACAAGCTCGATGCAGGAAAAATGTTCCCAATGTTGGGCGAGTCCAGAACCAGGGGCCACAGTCTTAGAATAAAGGGGAGGTCATTTAAGACTGAGGTGAGAAAAAACTTTATGGAATTTATGGAATTCCCGGCCACAGAGGGCAGTGGAGGCCAAATCACTGGATGGATTTAAGAGAGAGTTAGATAGAGCTCTCAGGGCTAGTGAAGTCAAGGGATACGGGGAGAAGGCAGGCACGTGTTATTGATAGGGGACGATCAGCCATGATCACAATGAATGGCGGTGCTGGCACGAAGGGCCGAATGGCCTCCTCCTGCACCTATTTTCTATGTTTCTAAATCTACAGTTGTTTCTTATGTATTCTACCAGTTTCATCCTCAAATTTCCTCCATAGGATTGTCAAATATGGTTTGCTTTTCAAAAATCTATATCAGTTTTGTATAATGCAGATAATTATTTTCCCTTCACTCCATACATAGTCCAGCTCAGAAACAGATCCTTTGGTCCACAATGACTGTTGCAAACATGATGCCGAGACTACTGGTACTGTCCGTACGGAGTTTGTACGTTCTTCCTGTGACCACGTGGGTTTTCTCCGGGTGTTCCAGTTTCCTCCCACATTCCAAAGACGTGCAGGTTTGTCAGTAAAGGGCCTGTCCCACTTGGCCGACCTGCTCTGCGAGTCCAGAAGAGTGCCTTTGACCTTCAAGCTCGAGGGCACTCTCCTGGAAAGCCTCGAGCTGGATCGACCGGCCCCGTTTGCAACTGCGAGCTGGCTCGACCGAGCCGCGGGCTGCATCTACCGACTGCGCACACACACCTCGGTACGTCTTCCTAGGTCATGAAACTCCAATGAGACAATCAAAATGGCCGGTCAGCGAAGGAGATGGCCTCCTGCTGCCCTTGAGTGCCTGTAAGTAAATAGCGACCCCACTCCACTGCACTACGAGTGAAAAAGAACCATGCCGAACAAACGCGGAAAATGTTTAATGAAAATGAAAATATCCTGAAATTTTTTCAGCAAACTAGCTGAGGCCACGAGTAGACGGGAACCTCCCTCGAGCATGAAGGAGAGTTCCAGCCACCTCATACGACCTCCTAGGACCTCGTGTCGACCATGCTGCGAGTTTGAGTCCAGGGAAAACTCTTCTAAACTCGCAGTTTATGTTGCCCAAGTGGGACAGGCCTTTTAATTAGCTTTTGTAAATTGCACCTCGTGTGTAGGTGTGACAATGGGTTAACATATAAAACTTGTGTACAGGTCATCGTTGGTTGGTGCGGACTCAGTGGCCCAACGCACCACTTCTCATGCTCGATCCCGAAATTCGATCTCTAAACTCAATGCCCCCCAGTCTTTGATATTTCAACCCTGAAAAATGATTCACTATCTTCCTCAGATTTCAAGTAACCCTTGCATTCCCTCTCTCTCCATCCCTCCCCCACCCTCGTGTCCCGCCAGTTCCACCTACTGTATCCCTTAGTTTTCATCTCTTCCACAGCCAACAATGGACCATTGTGGGCTCCAGCTTTCCTGGGTCATCGGTGCCGGCTCTGATTTGTTCTGAACCTTTTCATATCTCCATAGTTTCCCTCTCCCCTGACTCTCAGTCCAAAGAAGGGCCTCGACCCGAAACGTCACTGCAGGAACCATTTACGCTTAAGATCTTCGTAAGATCACTCCGACCTACCTGGGTAGTAATGGCTCCTCGTGTGTAGGTGTAGGAAAGCGGGACATTGGTAAAGGAACAAATTGCCATTCCAGCTTCTCCAGAGATGCTGCCTGGTTGGCTGAGTTACTCCACAATTTTGTGTCTATTTTCGGTGTAAACCAGCATTTGCAGTTCATTCCTACACACGTTGTGTTGCCTGCTGCCGACTGCAGTCTACTGATTTGCTATAAGCCCTGTCCCACTGTATGAGTTCATTCAAGTGCTCTCCTGAGTTTAAAAAATAAAATCAAACTCGTGGTAAGCACGTAGAATGAACGTAGCGGGTACGTCGGAGCTCGGGGACGTCTCTTAGCATCTCGTAACGCTAACGGCAGGTACACGGGAAACGCGGTAAGCTGGGGAAGACTTGTGAAGATTTCGTAACCCTTGCATTCCGTCTCTCACCATCCCTCCCCCACCCTAGTTGTCCCGCTGTTGAAAAATGTCCACGATAGCCCAGAGTACCTATGAGCGGCTATTACCGTAATTCTCCAATCAGGGGAAACTTGGGAGAATTCTTGAATCAGCTCGGACAGTGGGACAGCCCCATTCGTCAGAACTCTTGGCGAACCCTCACCAGACGCGTGTATTCTGCTCACTGTAGTGCTTAAGAAAGATCACTTTTGATTCACAACGCATGGCTCATTATAACATTTAACACAACGTTTACATTACCATCAATCTCCAGGGTAAACTCGGGAGAACTCTTTGAATTAACTCGTACAGTGGGACAGGGCTTTAACGGTCATTGTGCATCAATTTCCCCACACAATGTTCTCAACAGCAGTGCCGAAACAATTGGAAGTGGAAGAATAGTTGCATTTGTTAATAATTTGACAGAAGGGAGAAAGGATCTTTCCATTTTTGTCCTGCGTTCCATGCAATCTAGGTAAATGACATACAGCAGCAGGGTAAAATCCATTGTTCATTAACAAAACCACGAGCGGCCACAAATACAGATGTGCTCACAGTGGGTTCCCCTCCTTTATTATTTTTCCACGGAAACAACTGCGATTACAATCCAGGTAAGTAAAGTCACTGTTCAAGAGAGAGAACAAAAAATCAGATTCAGCAGCTCAGCCTGCAATGTCCCGTGTGATAAATCTGTGTTAGGGCAAACAGCTAAAGGTGACAGCGAACATCTGATCTCACCAGATTGTACAGCTGATATCTGTCAACATGCCGGAGAGAAACATTATTGAGGGGAAAGACATATTTTTCTGCAGCTAATAAGATTTTTATGACTCCTTTTGCTAAATGCAACCAGATGTAAATGTTACCTTTCTCACGCTGCCGTGCAGATCAAAAAGGAATTACATTTCGGAAATGAAATCATTCATCCGGTGCAAGTCCACTGATACTTGCCTGTCCAGTCACCGTGGAACAGCAATCAGTAAAGCAAATAGAACAGTCCATTAAGGTGCTAAATTAGTGGAAGATAAATTGGTGGCTGTTGCTTTGAAAATGTACGGCTCTCTACGAGAGTTGGTGAGGGAGAGTTTCGAGGGGAAACTGCCAGAGCCTACACTCGAGAGGCAGAATCATTAACTGTCGCGGGCTTTGGTCCGCTGCACATCATTCTTCATTCCAGCTTGGAGTTAGTTTAATTCAGTGTATTATTGTCCGCCGTGCCGAGATACAGTGAAGAAGCTCTGATCTGTGTGCGATCCAGTCAAATCATAGCAAGTCAAGTCAAAAACAAAGAATGTCACTGCACCCAGCGAGGCACAAGTGACAATAAAGCATCTTCATCATGCCATGAGTGCAACCAAACTGTGGACAACATTTATAGTGAGTCCTAAGAAGGGTCCTAAGCAGATTCAAGGATGGTGGCGCAGCGGTAGAGCTACTGCCTTACAGCGCCAGAGACCCGGGTTCGATCCTGACTGCAGGACAGTTTGTACATTCGCCCCGTGACCTGCGTGGGTTTCCTCTAAGGTCCCCGGTTTCCTTCCACAATCCAAAGACGTATAGGTCTGTAGGTTAATTGGCTTAGTATAAATGTACAATTGTCCCTAGTGTGTGCAGGGTAGTGTTAAGGGCCTGTCCCACTTTGCGATTTTATGGGCGACAACTAAAACCGCCTAAAAACCGTCATGTAGTACGACACAGCCACGTCATAGCCGCGTCAAGGTACGACACTCCGCGTCACCATGCATCACCAATTTCCACACGTCACCATAGGACAGGCACGCGTCACCATAGGACGGCATGCGACAGCATAGAACAGCGCCTGTGACAACACAGCCGCCAAGCGGCATCAATGTACGTCCACCACGACACGATACGGCGCGACACGACAGGTTGCATCATCTGGGGCAACATCGCGACGCATCATGACGCATCGTTGTCACACGATGACGCACAATTGATCAGCATAGGCAATGACCGTGCGTCACCCGTACATCATCGTGTGAAAGGGCGCAGGACAAGATAAGATATGCAGATGTCGCGCGAGGATTTTGAACATTCCAAAATCCTGAGGTGGCAGGGAGACACCGCACGTCACTACGCGTCACGACACAATAACCTCTTTTCAGGCTACAACCTACATTGTCGTCCAAGTGGGACAGGCCCTTTAATGAGCGGGGATTGCTGGTCGGTGTGAACTCGGTGGGCTGAAGAGCCCATTTCCACGCTGTACCTCAAGCTAAAACTAAAGCTAGAAACATCACCTATCCATTTTTTCCACAGATGCTGCCTGACCTGCTGAGTTACTCCAGCACTTCGTGTTCTTTTGTGTATTAACCAGTGTTGTTGGCGAAAGAATTGTGAGGGCTAATAGCTAGTGCATAGTGATGTGGATTATGCAAATCTGGTGACGGAACCGCAGACAAAGCCTAAAAATAGAAACATGGACTGTAGCAGTGACCGTACTCAAGTTCCAGCAACTTAATTGATTATGTTATCGCGTGCACCTATCGTTGTCAAAGAAAATTGGACCTACTGTCAACATCTTCCTTCGTCTCCATCTTCCATGATTCAAATGTTGACATTGCTGTCATCGTCTGTCCTGAAAAGGACGCAAGCTTCCGGCGACAATCAGTGGGAGCCATCACTTGTCGCAATAGATGATGGTGGTGGAAGAATTAGCTCAGGATACTTGTGAAAGTTAGACTTGTGGATAATCATTTTAATCTGTAATCAATAGCTAGTTTGCCACCTAATTAAGTCTCTCCGTATCCTCCATCCTTTTATCAAGACCTAGTTTTACTGCTAATCAAGTTTCTGCATAATCCTGTCAGCTGAGAATGTAAATGCTGTGCCAAAGTCACACTCTGTAGATCACATTTGACTGGGCTCCTGGTGGGCACCAGTTTTCATAAATCACCCATTGCTTAGAACACCAACTCCGCCTGTCCTTTCCATTTGGTCTTACACCAGCTCTTGCAGTTCTTTGTTTCTACAGTGGATCATAGTCAATTCTGTAATCCTGGAGCTACAATGGGTGTGTTGTGGTATATCAGAGGGAGTTGGTGTAATTATGATCGGAACTGTTGAATGTCTTTTGTTGGAATGAACTCCCGATGCTGGTTTTCATGGAAGATAGACACAAAATATTGGAGTAACTCAGCTGGACAGGCCGCATCTCTGGATAGAAAGGTTGGGTGGCGAGTCAGGTCGAGACCCTTCTTCAGACTGGTCTTGACCCGAAACGTCACCCATTTCTTTTATCCAGAGAACTATGGATTAGATGTAGACAAATGGGACTAACACAGCACACCAACTTGGTTGGCATGGACAAGGCAAGCTGAGAAGCTGTTTACATGCTATCTAGCTCTACGCCTTTTTGACCCTTCTGATATTAATGAATTCTGAGGGCGTTGAAGAAGGTCAAAGAACACAAGTAGAACTTTGTCTTCATTGCCTTTCTCCACCTCTCAGATCAGAGCAACAGATGCCATGAACAAATACAACTACAAATACAACTACAAATACAACGTGTGGCGGCGCCTAACGGCAGCGGCTCAACGGTAACATCGGGAACTCGCAGGTCCCAGGTTCAGAGCTCCCGCAACGGCAATTTCTCCCGCTGGAATCGCGGGGTTTAAAGGACTTGGAGCGGGGCCTAACATCGCCCGGCGCGACTTAACGGCCGCTGGACTTACCATCGCCCGCCGGGGGCTTTAACATAGGGAGCCCCAGTTGCCTCGACGCTGCAGTTGGACTGCTGGACCACGGGAAAGAACAAAGGGAAGAGATAAGACTTTTGCCTTCCATCACAGTGGGGAGGTGTTGGAGATCCACTGTGATGGATGTTTGTGTAAACTGTGTGAAGTGTGGGTCTTGGGTTTATTTGTAATGTAAGACTGTAGAAAATGCAATTTTGTTCAAACCAAGCTGTTTGAATGACAATAAAAGGCATTCCATTCTATTCCATTCTATTCTATTCTATTCTAACTAGTTTCACTGTGTAGGAAAGAATTGCAGATGTTGGTTTAAATTGAAGGTAGACACAACATACTGGAATAACTCAGCGGGACAGGCAGCATCTCTGGAGAGAAGGAATGGGTGACGTTTTGGATCGAGTCCCTTCTTCAGTCTGAACTCTGAAGACGGGTCGAGACCCAAAAAGTGACCCATTCCTCTGTCCAGTGATGCTGCCCACCCCGCGGAGTTACTGCAGCATTTTGCATCTACCTTCAACTAGTTTCACTGTCCTCCTGATTAAATATTACTGATTGTGTGCCTCATTCTCACCTTTCCCTCAGTTAACAACGTACCATTCTACATTTCCTTTGATCACCATCCCCTTTTATCTGTGTTTACACACCTTACCCTTCCATATCTCCCTCCCCGCTGAATCTCAGTCTGAAGAAGGTTGTATTCACTGGAGTTTAGAAGGATGAGGGGGGATCTTATAGAAACATATAAAATTAAAAAAGGACTGGACGAGCTAGATGCAGGAAAAATGTTCCCAATGTTGGGCGCGTCCAGAACCAGGGGCCACAGTCTTAGAATAAAGGGGAGGTCATTTAAGACTGAGGTGAGAAAAAACTTTTTCACTGGGAGAGTTGGGAATTTATGGGATAGTCTGCCACAGAGGGCAGTGGAGGCCAAGTCACTGGATGGATTTAAGAGAGAGTTAGATAGAGCTCTAGGGGCTAGTGGAGTCAAGGGATATGGGGAGAAGGCAGGCACGGGTTATTGATAGGGAACGATCAGCCATGATCACAATGAATGGCGGTGCTAGCTCGAAGGGCCGAATGGCCTCCTCCTGCACCTATTTGCTAGGTTTCTATGTTTCTCAATCCGAAAAATTCACCCATTCCTTCTCTCCAGAGATGCTGCCTGTCCCGCTGAGTTAATCCAACATTTTGTGTCTATCCATGCATAAAATGAGTCGGATAACCTGACTTATGGAAGAACAAGCAGACCTATTTGTTAACATTTTGCTCTCTTTCTCTCTTTTGAAGGAACTGAATTCTGAGGGTGCAGTTTCATAGTCATTGCTGTATTCTGGAATCTCACCGAACATGCTTGGTAGTAGCGGCAAAAGTGATTCACCTTCTGATCCAGGTATGCCTTTAAGTTTTTGTAAGGAGCTTGACAGAAAAGTGTGAGATGTTTGGGGGTATTTGGAGGAATATGCTGACAGGATTTGTTTCATTTGTATTCTGGATGTTTGCCATTATGCAGTTCTGTTCAATTATTTCAATTAAGGACTTCATTATAACCACACATAACATAATTAACATTACTCCTTGTCCTAACTGACACAGTCATCTCCACATGCAAAGAGCTATGCTTGGCTGCCTACTAATATATGTAATCTATAATATCAATATAATGCTACAGCCATTGGATGCATTGGATCGAAAACTGGAAGCAGTTTTGTCATTATTATCGAACCTGCACCCTTTATCTGCTTAATGTTACAACTGTCTGAAGATCTTTCCTGGTCCGAGAACACAGATGCAATTATTAAGGAAGCTCATCAGCGCCTCTACTTCCTGAGAAGATTACGGAGAGTCGGTTTGTCAAGGAGGACTCTCTCTAACTTCTACAGGTGCACAGTAGAGAGCATGCTGACTGGTTGCATCGTGGCTTGGTTCGGCAACTTGAGCGCCCTGGAGAGGAAAAGACTACAAAAAGTAGTAAGCACTGCCCAGTCCAACATCGGCTCTGACCTCCCTTCCATCGAGCGGATCTATCGCAGTCGCTGCCTCAAAAAGGCTGGCAGCATCATCAAGGGACCCACACTATCCTGGCCACACACTCATTTCCCTGCTACCTTCAGGCAGAAGGTACAGGAGCCTGAGGACTGCAACAACAAGGTTCAGGAATAGCTACTTCCCCACAGCCATCAGGCTATTAAACTTGGCTCGGACAAAACTCTGAACATTAATACCCCTTTATCTGTTCTTTGCACTTTATCAATTTATTTATTCATGTGTGCATTTACGTATATAATGATATATGGACACACTGATCTGTTTTGTAGTCATTGTCTACTATGTTCTGTTGTGTTGAAGCAAAGCAAGAATTTAATTGTCCTGTCAGGGACACATGACAATAAACTCTCTTGACTTTGACTTTGACTTTGACTGTCCCCACATATTCACACCTGCCTTTGTGACATGACACCACTCGTAGAGTCTTGCAGCGTGGAAACAGGCCCTGTCGGTCCAACTTGCCCACATGTCCCATCCACACTAGTCCCACCTGCCTGTGCTTGATCCAAACACTCTAAACTTATCTAAATATTTCATAAACGTTGCGACTGTACCTGCCTCAACTACCTCCTCCGGCAGCTCGTTTCATACACCTACCTTTAAGTGTAAAAGTTACCTCTCAGATTCCTAGTAAATCTTTCCCCCCTCACTTTAAACCTAAGTCCTCTGGTTCTCGATTCACCTACTCTGGGCAAAAGAATTCCTTTTCCAGCTTGACAACATCTGTTCTAAAACATGGTGCCCAAAACTGAACACAACTTGTTCGGTTGGAATATCTTCATTTGTTCTTGTCCCTTCAAATAAGATGACTTAAATTCAAGAAAATAATTCGCACTTTCCCCAATCCACTATTGGTGCTGAATATAAGTTTATTTGCATTTTGTTAAATGTTATAACGAGTCATGTGTTGTGAATCAAAAGTGATCTTTCGTAAGCACTACAATGAGCAGAATAGACGCGTCTGGTGAGGGTTCGCCAAGAGTACCTGCCGTTAATGTCATGCGTTGCTAAGAGACGTCCTAAGCTCCAATGTACCCGCGACGTACATTCTACATGCTTACCACGAGTTTGATTTTTTTTTAACTCGGGAGAGCTCTTGAATTACCTCGTACAGTGGGACAGACCCTTAACTACCAGGGCACACCCCTCAACCCCTGTGTCGTCTTCGTCCCGCCAAACACAGTCACATGACCCTGCCAGTCCACGTGCCGAGGGTTCGCTCAGTAAGTGGCCCAACCACCAGGTGGCGCCACCACCCATCCATTATCAACACCGTTTATTTTGCTGTCGGCATGGTAACCTCCTTGGTCCAGAGTAAGTTGCTGGCCTGAGAGACCATGGTTTGTCCCTTGGATGCATCGGATCGAAAACTGGTTGCAGTTTTGTCATTATTATCTAACCTGCACCCTCTGTCAGCTTAAATTTGTTCTCAACTCACAGCGTGTGTTTTATAATGAGCTCTACATTTCACACAGAGTCAGAAAGTCATCCATTCAATGTGGAAACAGGCCTTTCAGCCCAACCCGCCCACACCAGCCAACATGTCCCATCTACACTAGTCCCACCTGCCTGTGTTTGGCCCATATCCCTCTAAACCTGTCCTACCCTTGTACCTGTCCAAATGTTTCTTAAACATTGCAATAGTACCTGCCTCAACTACCTGCTCTGGCAGCTTGTTCCATACACCCACCACCCTTTGTGTGAAAAGATTACCCCTCAGGTTCCTATTAAATCTTCCCCCCCCACCCCTCACCTACACAAGGTGACATCACCCCTCCCCAAGCAATGCAAAGAATGTAGAGAATTACAATCTTCCACTCTACCTGACATTCTCCACCCCTCTATCCTTTGTCCTTCTGCCCTTCACCCCAACCTTGGCATTTTACTCAGTTCCACTCTCCACAACTTTCCACTTCCATTTATGCTTCCCTTCATTTAGAAAAAAACATCAGAGCCTCGCAAATGTGTATTTTAAGCCAGACCTTTCAGTTTATCCAATCTCTTCCCTGATAGCTATTCATCTTGTCCATTATATTTATTTTATCGTCTTAGCTAACGAATGTTCCCATCACGATACTCCAATCCCAATTCTGAAGCTGCCAGTCAAGTAATTTGTAAGATGTTACTGCGAGCTGAATTAGGCCATATGGCCCGTCAAGTCTACTCCGCAATTAAATCATGGCTGATCTATCTCTCCCTCCTAACCCCATTCTCCTGCCTTCTCCCCATAACCCCTGACACCCATACTAATCAGGAATCTATCTATCTCTGCCTTAAAAATATCCGTTGACTTGGCCTCCACAGCCTTCTCTGGCAATGAATTCCACAGATTCACCACCATCTGTCTAAAAAAATTCCTCCTCATCTCCTTCCTAAAGGAACGTACTTTAACTCTAAGGCTGCGACCTCTGGTCCTAGACTCTCCCACGAGTGGAAATATCCTCCACACATCCACTCTATCAAGGCCTAAATTGTCAGCAACCCCTTTGCAACTCTCACATTGAATTTACCATAAAGTCAGTTTAGTTCTGCAAACTTTAAGAAATAAGTTGTGATGAACAGGTCATTGGTATGAGAAATGTGAATGGGCATGTGACATTGCTTTACATCTTGCACTGTTTGCAGCATTGTGTGACGTGATGTAATTATTATTTTTATACGATTACAATGTGATACACGGCCTTCCCAAGTCTCTGACAGAGGGCCAATAAGGTGAAGAAAATGTAAACTCTGAGCAAAGACAGGCTAAAAGGTGTTCCGTTTGAGCCCTGTTTGTGGGAAATTTGCTGAACATTGTAGGTTGATGCTATAGTTGACATCAGTTATGCTGTTCAAAGGAAATCAGGCAATATTCTGGTCCTCGATACACCAGAGACTGCAGTCCAAAGAAAGGCCCCGACCCAAAACGTTGTCCATCCAACCCTTCCATAAATGCTGCCTGTCAGCCGACCAGCACTTTGTTCTAGTCTCCTGCCCTCTCCATTAGTTAGAGATAATAAACTGCAGATTCTGGTGTACAAAGAAGGATACAAACTGCTGGAGTAACTATAGATAGATAATATAACCATATAACCATAGAACAATTACAGCACGGAAACAGGCCTTCTCGGCCCTTCCAGTCCGTGCCGACCATTTATTTTCCCCTAGTCCCATCTACCTGCACTCAGACCATACCCCTCCATTCCCTTCCCGTCCATATACCTATCCACTTTACTGTTAAATGTTAAAATCGATCCTGCCTCCACCACTTCTGCTGGAAGCTCATTCAACACAGCCACCACTCTCTGAGTAAAGAAGTTCCCCCACATTTTACCCCTAAACTTCTGTCCCTTAATTCTCATGTCATGCCTTCTTGTTTGAATCTTCCCTACCCTCAATGGGAAAAGCTTATCCACGTGAACTCTGTCTATCCCTTTCATCATTTTAAAGACCTCAATCGAGTCCCCCCTTAACCTTCTGCGCTCCAAGGAATAAAGACCTAACTTGTTCAACCTTTCTCTGTAACTTAGTTGCTGGAACCCAGGAAACATTCTAGTAAATCTCCTCTGTACTCTCTCTATTTTGTTGACATCCTTCCTATAATTAGGCGACCAAAATTGTACACCGTACTCCAGAATTGGTCTTACCAATGCTTTGTACAATTTTAACATTACTTCCCTACTCCTATATTCAATGCTCTGATTTATAAAGGCCAGCACACCAAAAGCTTCCTCAATTCCCTACCATTTACCATGTACGTCCTATTTTGATTTGTCCTGCCAAGATGTAGCACTTCACACTTATCAGCATTAAACTCCATCTGCCATCTTTCAGCCCACTTTTCCAAATGGCCCAAATCTCTCTGTAGACTTTGAAAATCTACTTCATTATCCACAACACCACCTATCTTAGTATCATCTGCATACTTACTCATCCAATATTCCACCCCATCATCCAGATCATTGATGTACATGACAAACAAGTGGACCCAACACAGATCCCTGAGGCACCCCACTGGGCACCGGCTTCCAACCTGACAAACAGCCATCCACCATTACTCTCTGACATCTCCCATTTAGCCACTGTTGAATCCTCCAGTACTCCAGGTCAAGACCCTGCTTAATTTTGAAGAAGGATCCTGACCCAAAACGTCACCTATCCATGTTCTCCAGGGATGCTGCCTAACCCGCTAAGTTTCTCCAGCATTTTGTATCTTCCTTTCTATTAGTTGCTAATTATTGCTGGGGAACAATGGTGGAGAGAACTCAAATATTCTGTATCCAATGCTGGAAAAGTATGTAGGAAGGAACTGCAGATGCTGGTTTACACCAAAGATAGACACTAACTGCTGGAGGAACGCAGCAGGTCAGGCAGCATCACTGGAGAAAAGGAATAGGTGACGTTTCGGGTCAAGATCCTCATTCAGACTGAGAGTCAGAGCAGAGGGAAACTAGAGGTATGAAAAGGTACAAAGAGCAAATAAATGAAAGGTATGAAAAGTATCTCACTTTTATAGATCAACTTGCTCAGTGAGATATGAGAAAGGAATTGTCATTTGTCGGATAGGCAAAATATTCGGATCAAGCGGGCAGAGTGGGGAAAGAGAGACACAATCTGCTGGATTAACTGAGCAGGTCAGGCAGCATCTCTGGATAAAAGGAACACGTGACGTTTGTTTCGGGACCATTCTTCAGAGTGGAAAAAAAGAGAATGAGACGTGACTGGATTTAGAGTGATCTCAGCTGAGGCTGCGGGAAAACAGGACAGAAATCTGGCGCGATGGCAGATAGTTAGGCATAATAAGATCAATTAATTGCTCAGTGTATTGCTGAGCGTGTGTGGGCAGTCTATCGCCACGGGTATGGTAGCAAATGTTGCTGGACCAGCTGTCAGAGTCCTGGACAATCGATCCAAAGACACGAGCGTTAATCCCACCAACACAGTTGGGGGATTTAAATTCAAGTAATTACACGAATCTGGAATTAAAAGCTGGTTTCAGTAATGGCCACCGTGAAGCTACCAGATTGTCGTTAAAATTCCATCTGGTTTCGGAATGTCTGTCTGGGAGGATGATCTGCAATCCTACAAGCACTGGCTAATATGTGACTCCACACCCATTGATGTGGCTGACTCTGGACTCTCTACTCAACGATGGACCATCATCACCGGCATCCACCTCCCAGCAACAAGCACAGTAAAAATAAAGCAAGTCTTCGTCTTGCGAATGAAACATAAATCAAAGGAATAGTTAGATCTCAAGCTGGGCGTTGAGCAGCCAGGTTGTTGTCTCTGTTGGCGTCAATGTCTGCCAGGCCCTGAGCTCCATTTGGTGGTTGGTAGAGCGGGCACCCAGAGATGACATGGTTGGCTGTCTGTTGTTCTGCTCCACATTCACAGGCTGGGCTCTGGCGGAGCTCCCATCCCCACATGCTGGCATCGAAACGCCCAACTCCAGTACCAAGTCTGTTGAGCTTCACCCATGCTCCTCTGGGGAAGGTCAGGCCCCGGACAGTTTATATCTGATGAAGAAATATAGCTGTGCAATGGAGATGAGGTTGCCTTCCACTTACACCTTAAAGTAGCAATGTTACAACATTTTGAGATTTTAAAAATCAAGTCTGCAATTTATCCCATCAGATAAAGCATAAAAAGAAGTTTAATTTGACACCTAATTCACTTTCATATCTTCAGTATTAAAAAAAGTTATGGCCATTTTCATACTCGGAAATTAGCATCTTGTTCCCCATTGACTTAACTCAAAAGCTGTGATCTATGACAGTCAAAAGCCCATAACATTGTTAAAAATTAATAGAACTCAATGAAATGTTCAGTTATTATAGATTGAAGCATTCTGAAACAAATATTAAACAATCTTACTTGGATGACCTGAAATTAAAGCATATAATTAGTTAGTTACCTAATTGTAGCTAATTACAAAATTCAATTACTAGATCTAAACATCTATCCATTCTTAAGAAAAGATAAACATTTTTAAATTGCCTAAGTGTCCAAATAACATTCACACAATAATCCACAATATAACATGATTTTTAAATCTCATTTCATGAATTTATAGGCCAAATTGAAGGAATTTAGTGTTTAATTCCTGTAAATTAATGGCCATTTAAATCAACTTGCCAGTGGGTTTTAGTGGAACGCGGTGGATTGAAACGTTGCGGTTTGCGGTGAATTTAACCCACAGTCGGCAGGAAAAATACAGCCGGTTCGTTTTTTTTTTTTGTCCCCTTTTCGCATGATGAAAATTTGATTAAAGGCTTCCCAAGAAGCACGTTTTTATGTAAAAATAAACAGTGTAGCTTCTTTTATCGCCTACGGTAGGTCCGTTCTGCTGTTGGCGCACACGGCTTTAGAAGATGATTTTTAAACTACTCTAGCTACTAAATGATCTAGCGTAGTTTAAAAATAATTTCATGAATGAAATGTCGGAACGATTTCTCTTTAGCAACGAAATCGCCTGAGATTGATCGATTTGGACTGTCTGGGGAAAAACAGCATTTTAAACCTGCCCCCCTCTGAAAGGCGCCAAAGTCACGCACACGGGGAGTGGCAGAACTGCAGCGCTGCTAAAGGTAGGTATTCTAACATACATATTTAAAGCAAGTGAGAATTAAAAAAAAAAAAAAAAAATCGTCGCACAGTGTGTCTTCCCCAGAATAGGAGTATCGAGCATCAGAGGACATGCGTCCAAGTTGAAGGGGGAAAGATTTAATAGGAACTGGGTGAGTAACTGTTTCACACAAAGAGTAGTGTGTGTATGAAACCAGCTGCCAGAGGAGGTAGTTGAGGCAGGGACTATCGCAGTGTTTAAGAAACATTTAGACAGGTACATGGATAAGACACGTTTAGAGGGATATGGGCCAAACACAGGAAGGTGGGCTAGTGTAGGTGGGACATGTTGGCCAGTGTGGGCAAGTTGGGCTAAAGAGCTTGTTTCCACGCTGGAACTCTATGACACTTTTCAAAATAGTTAATGTTTTTCCACATTGCCCTTCCCCTGAACACTTCGAATATGTCCTGCTTCCATGGGAACTCAAGTTAATGAGTTTGAAGACGTAATGAAAGATGGAGAGTTCTGCACCTTTTCCATGCAATCCATGAAACCTTATCACCTGTCTTGGAACAAGTTAAACATGACACCTTATAGTGGAGGAACGAATTGCAGATGCTGGTTTATACCGAAGAAAGACAGAAAAAGCTGGAGTGACTCAATGGGTCAGGCAGCATCTCTGGAGAGAAGAAATAGATGAGGTTTCGAGTCAGAACGTCTGAAGAAGGGTTTTGACTCTGACTACTGGTGCTGTCTGTACGGAGATGGTATGTTCTCCCTGTGACTTGCGTGTGTTTTCTCCAGGTTCATCGGTTTCCTCCCAAATTCCAAAGACGTACAGGTTTGGAGGTTAATTGGCTTGGTATAAATGTCACATTGTCTTGTGTGTGTGTGAGGTAGTGTTAATGTGCGGGGATCATTGGTAGGTGGGAGCTCGGTGGGCCGAAGGGCCTGTTTCTATGCTGTATCGCTAAACTAAACTATACTAAAAGATGCACAAAGATATACAAAAGATACTGAAATCAACCTGCCTCTAGTGTACAGAGAAAGGTTAATGTGCACAACATTTTGTGCAAAAAAAAGTCTGATGGAAATATGGGAATTTCAGTTTGTCAAAGTAACAAGTTGTGAAGAAAGAAACGTCTGAAGAAGGGTCGCGACCCGAAATGTCACCCACTCCGTCTATGCCTGTCCCGCTGAGTGACTCCACCTTTTTGTGTTGGTTTAAACCAGCATCTGCAGTCCTTCCTATACATGAAGAAAGCAGCAACTTGTCCTGTTTTGAGCAACATGTAGAATGATCTTCTGCTCTGCTTCCTTCCCTTCATTGCCAGTGGCTGCTGTCCTGTCACTGTATGTTGGCCTAATTGACGATTCGGAAAGCATCTCGCACCAGTCACCCAGACTGACAGCTGATGCCAGACTGAGTGGGCCGTACCTGACAGCTGGTGTTACATTTCATAAAGCTTGTCGCCATTCCCCGCATTCTCCTCTCCACCCAGCCAACTGAACTGATCCAACTACTTACAGCGACGAGGACCAAACTGTCAAGAAGGATCGGTTGTGTCTCCACACTGGTTGATGGTTTGTGATGTATTTGCAGGACAAGCAGAAGATTGAGTTGACATTGTCACATCTCACAGGCGGTGATCGAAATCTGTGTACATGCCATGGGGTGCCAGCAGATGTTTGATCAGATGCTAATCAGCCTTTGTTAGGCACTTTACAGAATGTTTGCAAGCAAATGTGGATCCCCACATACTGTAAATACTGAGATTGGCAATTGTTTGTTTGTTAATGTTTAGTTTAGAGATACAGCGAGGAAACAGGCCGTTCGGCCCACCGAGTCCGCACCGACCAACGATCCCCACATACTAGCACTACCCTACACACACTGGGGACAATTTACGTTTACACCAAGCCAATTAACATACAAATCCGTATGTCTATGGAGAGTGGGAGGAAACCAAAGATCTTGGAGGAAACCCAAGCAGGTCATTGGGAGAACATACAAACTCCGTACAGACAGTACCCACAGTCGGGATCAAACCCGGGTCTCCTGCTCTGTGATGGGCCTGTCCCACTTAGGCGACTTTTTAGGCGACTGCAGGAGACTATGCAGTCGCCACATGGTCGCCACATGTTCATATGTGGTTGCCGGGGAGTCACCTTCATGGACGTGAGTGGTTCCTGCATTCTGGGAACTAGTCGCGGCCTCATTATGGTCGCCACAAATTTTTCAACACGTTGAAGAATTAGCGGCGACTAGATTAAAGCCGCCATGGAGAGTAGCGAGAATTCTCGTGCCGCAGGTAGGTCGCCAGGAGGTGCTAGTGGGTTGCCAGGAAGTTGAAGGTTCTCATAGGCTGTAGCCGGTGCTGCCCAGTGAGTTTCAATGGCTCATTGGGAAAAAAAAATCATAAACAGTAGTTTTCAGAACCAAAGATAATCGACCGGTAATGTTAATGTCTGCCGACTTCACAGCTGTGTATCTCTGGCTCCGTGTATCTCAGACAGGGCTCCCACCCGCTTTCCCTGTCCCCCGCCTGCATAACGGGCTGGTGAAGGAAGCTATGTGTGAGTGTGTGTTCCACTCTGACAGTCGCCGTTCCAGTTGCCGGATTTTCAAGTGACTGCCGGCAACCTGACAGTCGCCAGACCGTTTGGCAGCAACTCCACTGCTGCGCCACCGTGCCGCCTGTAATGTATCAAAAGCAATTTAGGAACTTGTAGCGGCACCTGCTGGTGGGCGCCAGCATCGAACGCGGCGGTCGGAAGCCGCGGGCACGTGACCCGGGAGGGGTCGGGGTTTCCGCGCGGTTTCGCTTTCCCACGGCAGTTGTTCGACTGACCACCGTTGTGGCCAGTCGCGTGTGTATAGACTTGTGGATCAGAGAACGAGTTTGAAATAAAAAACGTTCAAAGAAACTGGTCGTCGTCTTTGCACCGCTAAAAACTGTACATTGTCTGAAGTATACGCCATTTTTCTCATCTAAATGAGCAGAACAGAACATATTTTCAACGTCCTCTTGTATAGTTTGGTTATACAGAGTGGAAACAGGTCCTTTGGCACCTCCCCTCCCCTCGCCTCTTCTCCATCCCCCCTCTATCCATCCCCCACGCCCCCCACCCTCCCCTTCCATTCCCCCCCGCCCCCCCGCATAACTCCCGGTGGTCGGTGAACAAAGGGAGACCCAGTGTTGGGGGGCCACCAAGAACAAAGAGGGACCCAGGGGAGGGGGGGCATGGAAGATGCAGAGGAACAATTTTGAATGCTTTTGTAACTTTGTCAATGGCCTTTATGTGGTGGTAACTCTTTACATAATTGTGTGCTGTTTGCAAAAGAAAGAATTTCACTGAACCTAGTGCACATGACAATTAAGTGTCATTCAATGAATGAATGAATGAATGAGTCAATCAATCAATCGATCATCTAACTCAACATAGATCAATAACTCTATGCTTTATTCCTTATAGACTTACAAAGGGCTGCATCTCCTTCTTTCCAGATGAATAGTTCTTTGGGCAGCATTGGTCAACACAAGTTTGGCATTTTCATCTTATTGCAAAATTCTTTTAAACATATTCATTATTTTCTCTTGTGTTTTCAGTATTTAATATCCAATTGCCTAAGGTTTTGGCCAAGAAAAAAAATAATTGGCTGAACTTTCTGCTGCGGAAGGGATGTTGCTTTGAGAAAACTTCAAGGCTACATATTACAAAATGTCCCGTTGCCAGTGTGTGTTGTATAATCCTTTTTTACATTGTGGCTCATTGTTTGTCCAAGGTTAAAAGACTGCGCTAGGAAACAGCTCTGCAGCTGAGAGAAGGAATAAAATGCCGCTGTTCTATAAACGACTTAATTATTGTTTGCTGAGGCAGTGTGAGTAAATGTAACCGGAATATGAAAGCTCGATTTGCATTCGAATAAATCTAACTGTTTTATTATGAGCGTACCCTTTGGAGATAAGATAAAATGCCTGAGAATAAGGTTGATAGCAATTCAAATATCAAGTTAACACCTCCATAATTAAAAGCTGCAATCCATTTAAGAACAGATAATATGTTTTCGTCTTTTGTGCAAATACTAATTTAGCATTGCTCTTTGCACAAAGACAATTTTATATAATGCCAAGTGCATAAATTGTAGAGCAAGGCACCGTATTTAGTTTTTAGTTAATATTTTTTTTAGTTTAGAGACATAGCCCTTCGACCCACCGAGTCCGCAACGACCAGCGATCCCCACTCGTTAACGTGCCCAGCGATCCCCGAGACTTTAAACTAGAAAGGCTGCGGGGAGGGACTCGGGTAGAGGGGGCTAGGGGACAGGGTGTGGGGCAAGAGGCAGAGAAGGGAAGCACTCGGACCCAAAATGTAGGCGAGAAAGAGGAAAAAGATAATAAACAGAGAATAAGGGATGGTGGGTTTCTAAAATGTGTATATTTTAATGCTAGGAGCATTGTAAGAAAGGTGGATGAACTTAGAGCCTGGATTGACACCAGGAACTATGATGTTGTGGCAATCAGTGAAACATGGTTGCAGGAGGGCTGTGATTGGAAACTAAATATTCCAGGATTTTGTTGCTTCAGGTGTGATAGAATTGGAGAGACCAGAGGTGGAGGTGTTGCATTGCTTGTCAGAGAAGATATTGCAGCAGTGCTTTGGCTGGACAGATTAGAGGGCTCGTCTAGGGAGGCTATTTGGGTGGAACTGAGAAGTGGGAACGGTGTTGCAACACTTTTAGGGGTGTATTATAGACCGCCAAATGGGGAGCGAGAATTGGAAGAGCAAATATTTAAGGAGATTGCAGATATTAGTAGTAAGCACAAGGTAGTGATTGTGGGAGATTTCAATTTTCCAAAAATAGACTGGGAAACACTTAGTAGTAAGCACAAGGCAGTGATTGTGGAAGATTTCAATTTTCCAAAAATAGACTGGGAAACACATTCTGTAAATGGGCTGGATGGTTTGGAGTTTGTAAAATGTGTGCAGGATAGTTTTTTGCAGCAATACATAGTGGTATCGACCAGAGAAGGGGCAGTGCTGGACCTCCTGTTAGGAAATGGGGCAGGTCAGGTGACGGAGGTATGCGTTGGTGAGCACTTCGGGACCAGTGATCACAATACCATTAGTTTCAATATAATTATGGAGAGAGTCAGAACTGGACCTAGGGTTGAGATTTTTGATTACAGAAAGGCTAACTTTGACGGAATGCGTGAGGATTTAAAAGGAGTGAATTGGGACATTTTGTTTTATGGGAAGGATGTAGAAGAGAAATGGAGGACATTTAAAGGGGAAATTGTAAGAGTGCAGAATCTTTATGTCCCTGTTCGGTTGAAAGGAAATAGTAAACATTGGCAAGAGCCATGGTTTTCAAGGGAAATTGGACACTTGTTTAGAAAAAAGAGAGATATCTACAATGATTATAGCAGGCATGGAGTAATTGAGGCACTAGAGGAGTATAAAGAATGTAAAAAGAATCTTAAGAAATAAATTAGAAAGGCTAAAAGAAGATATGAGGTTGCTTTGGCAAGAAAGGTGAAAGTAAATCCAAAGGGTTTCTACAGCTATATTAATACAAAAGGATAACGAGGGATAGAATTGGACCATTAGAGAGCCAGAATGGACAGCTATCTGCAGAGCCAAAAGAGATGGGGGAGATATTGAACAATTTCTTTTCATCGGTATTCACCAAGGAGAAGGATATTGAACTCTGTGAGATAAGGGAAAAAAGTAGAGTAGCTATGGAAACTATGAGATTCAAAGAGGAGGAAGTACTGACACTTTTGAAAAATATAAAAGTGGATAAGTCTCCAGGTCCTGACAGGATATTCCCTAGGACATTGAGGGAAGTTAGTGTAGAAATAGCACGAGCTATGACAGAAATATTTCAAATGTCATTAGAAACGGGAATAGTGCCGGAGGATTGGCGTACTGCGCATATTGTTCCATTGTTTAAAAAGGGTTCAAAGAATAAACCTAGCAATTATAGACCTGTTAGTTTGACGTCAGTGGTGGGCAAATTAATGGAAAGGACACTTAGAGATAATATATATAAGCATCTGGACAAACAGGGTCTGATCAGGAACAGTCAACATGGATTTGTGCCTGGAAGGTCATGTTTGACAAACCTTCTTGAATTTTTTGAAGAGGTTACTAGGGAAATTGATGAGGGTAAAGCAGTGGATGTTGTCTATATGGATTTCACTAAGGCCTTTGACAAGGTTCCCCATGGAAGGATGGTTAAGAAGGTTCAATCTTTGGGTGTTAATGGCGGAGTAGCAAGATGGATTCAACAGTGGCTGAATGGGAGATATCAGAGATTAAAGGTGGATGGCTGCTTGTCAGGTTGGAAGCCGGTAACCAGTGGGGTGCCTCAGGGATCTGTGTTGGGTCCACTGTTGTTTGTCAGGTACATCAATGATCTGGATGATGGGGTGGAAAATTGGATAAGTAAGTATGCAGATGATAATAAGATAGGTGGTGTTGTGGATAATGAAGTAGATTTTCAAAGTCTACAGAGAGATTTGGGCCATTTGGAAAAGTGGGCTGAAAGATGGCAGATGGAGTTTAATGCTGATAAGTGTGAAGTGCTACATCTTGGCAGGACAAATCAAAATAGGACATGGTAAACGGTATGGAATTGAGGAATGCTGTGGAACAGAGGGATCTATGAATAACTGTGCATAGTTTCCTGAAGGTGGAATCGCATGTAGATAGGGTAGTAAAGAAAGCTTTTGGTGTGCTGGCCTTTATAAATCAGAGCATTGAATATAGGGGTAGGGAAGTAATGTTAAAATTGTACAAGGCATTGGTAAGACCAATTCTGGAGTATGGTGTACAATTTTGGTAGCCTAATTATAGGAAGGATGTCAACAAAATAGAGAGAGTACAGAGGAGATTTACCTGAATGTTGCCTGGGTTCCAGCAACTAAGTTACAGAGAAAGGTTGAACAAGTTAGGTCTTTATTATTTGGAGCGCAGAAGGTTAAGGGGGGACTTGATTGAGGTCTTTAAAATGATGAAAGGGATAGACAGAGTTGACGTGGATAAGCTTTTCCCATTGAGGGTAGGGAAGATTCAAACAAGAGGGCATGACATGAGAATTAAGGGACAGAAGTTTAGGGGTAACATGAGGGGGAACTTCTTTACTCAGAGAGTTGTTGCTGTGTGGAATGATCTTCCTACAGAAGTGGTGGAGGCAGGATCGATTTTAACATTTAAAAGTAAAGTGGATAGGTATATGGACGGGAAGGGAATGGAGGGGTATGGTCTGGGTGCAGGTAGATGGGACTAGGGGAAAATAAATGTTCGGCATGGACTGGAAGGGCCGAGAGGGCCTGTTTCCGTGCTGTAATTGTTATATGGTTATATGGTTAACACGACCCTACACACACTTGAGACATTTTACATTTATACCAAACCAATTAACCTGCAAACCTTTACATCTTTGGAGTGTGGGAGGAAACCAAAGATCTCGGAGAAAACACGCACGGGTCACGGAGAGAACATACCAACTGAGTAGTCGGGATTGAACCCGCGTCCCTTGCACTGTAAGGCAGCAACTCTACCGCTGCGCCACCGTGCCATGTGATTAGAATATGTGTTGGAAGGAACTGCAGATGCTGCAAATGCTAGTCCAGTCTGAAGAAGGGTCTCAACCCGAGATACCACCATTTTCTTCTCTCCAGACCGGCTGAGTTACTCTAGAATATTGTGTTCACCATACGTGTTACTTTAATATATTATTGATGTCCACCATAGATATTAGCCAAGGCAAGCAGCCGGGTGATCTCACTGTCGTAGAGCTATATAGCATAGAAACAGGCCCTTTGGCCCAAAACATCAATGTTAGCCAAGTTTTCTTACTGAAATAATCCCATTTGCCTGTGTCTAGTCCATATCCCTCCAAACCTTTCCATCCATTGACCCAGCCATGTGTCGTTGACATGTCCTAATTGTACCTGTCTTTTCCACTTCCTCCGTCAGTTTGTTCCACCCTCTGTGCAGAAACAAAATTCCCTCAGATCTCTCTAAAATCTTTCCCCTCTCACCTTAAACCGATGTCCTTTCCAATCTACTACCCTGGGGAAAGGACAGTGGCTGTGTGAAACATCTTTCCTCACTAAACAATGCCATTGAATGAGGGTCTAAAATAGCACTGTAATTCTTTGTCAGGAGAAATTTTACTTGATCTTATGACGAAATTAAAAATTAAAGGTACATTGAAATAAACCAAAATGTATAACATTATTTTTGTCAGAAACCTTCCCAGTTTAACACTGTTCCTGTCAGCAAACCTCAGTGTCTGCATAATCTTTGGATGCATTTTTTATGTCAACACTCATAATAGATCTATGCTTGTATGTTAATTTGTACAATGGCAAATTCTATTTCGGAACAGCAGTATTTTGACTTTTTAGCCTCATTGTCTGTCACTCGTTTTCACCTCATCCACAGCTAACAATGGCCTGCTTCCTTTAACATTGTTACTATTCTGCATATCTTTCATTCATTCGCTCTTCCTCTGTCTATATCACCATCAATATCTTTCATTTCCCTTTCCCCTGACTCTCACTCTCAAGAAGGGCTACCTTTTCCTTTTCTCCAGACATGCTGCCTGTCCCGCTGAGTTACTCCAGCTTTTTGTGTCCATCGGTTTAAACCAAAACCGGCATCTGCAGTTCCTTACTTCACAGTATTTGGACCCTATCTGTCGATGGGCCAATGTGAAAAAGATACATCTTCTAGATGCGCTGGGACACATCCTCAGTGATGTGACCTGGGGTCATCGGGTGTTTCGGGTCTCACAACGTCAGACACCCTCGCCCAGGCGACCCAGCCGGGGTTGATCAGGCCCCGACTTGCGTCCCAGCAGCAACCGCCCACAGATCAGCCATCTTAATAACTACTCTGCAGAGGTTGGGAGACTCTAGTGTGTGGAGGGACTGGGCTCTGTGGGGTGAGTCCCGGCCGGGCTCCTCCTGCGTCTCACCAGGTTCGAGGCCTGTGCGCTGCACCTCTTTCTCCTTCTCCGAGCATTTCATTCTCGCCTGATGGATGTTTAGGCCACGGTGGTTCATTGTGCCTTTCCGTAGCTTTCACAAAAGGCACAGACTGGGGCGCTAACCCAGCCTTTCCCGGGTGCCGTCTTTCCGTGCCATCAACTGTCTCTCCAGTAGTCACCAAACTATTCTTGGTTGTCACCCAAGAGGGAACTTAATTTTACAAAGTAACCAAATTTCCAAATGTCCAGAACAAGTTGCAAAATAATGAAGCGATTGAATGCTTCACCGATCTATGAACGGCACAGTGGTGCAGCTGGCAGATTTGTTGCTTCATAGAACCAGAGACTTGGGTTCAATCCTAACCACAGTTGCCGTGTGTGTGGAGTTTGTACATCCTCCCTGTGACTGCTCCCTGCGTGGGTCTCCTCCAAAAGCATGTGAGTTTGTAGGTTCATAGGCCTCTGTAAAATTGCCCCCTAAAATGTAGGGAGTGGATGAGATAGCGGGATAACTTAAAACTAGTGTAAACTATGGGTAGAACACACACAAACTCTATCAGATATCGTCAAGTTATATTTATTGTCATAAGCAAAAGTACAGTGAGCTGCAGGTACAATGAAAAACTTGCTTGCAGTAAGTCAAACGTCAGAGAATTAAGCTGAGAGAAAATTGCCAACTGAAGGAACTAAGTATTAGTAAAAAAAAAATGTCTTGAGAAACAGGTAAAATTGAAAGCTGATAATTGCCAAGGACCTGAGGATCCACATCCTAGAGTTTCGAAAGAATCTCTATAAGACCACCCTTCAACTTCCTGCGCTCCAAGGAATAAAGTGCTGGTCTGCTCAGCCTATCCCTGTAGCTCAGGCCCTGGCAATATCCTTGTAAATGGTCTCTGCACTCTTTCCAGGTTAACAACATCCTTCCACTGACAGAGACAAAAATGCAGGCATTATCTCTGGAGAGAAGGAATGGGTGACGTTTTGGGTCGAGACCCTTCTTCAGAACATCTTTCCTCTAACACGGTGACCAAAACTGAACACAATACGTCTGAAGAAGGGTCTCGACCCGAAAGAGTCTGAAGAAGGGTCTCGACCCGAAACGTCGCCTATCTCCTTCGCTCCTTAGATGCTGCTGCACCCGCTGAGTTTCTCCAGCTTTTTGTGTAACCCACAATACTCCACATGCAGCCTCACCAACTTCTTGCACAACTATAACTTCTACACTCAAGTTATACTTCTCTACTCGTATTCTTCTCGTTTTCTTTCATGTATTTTTAAAGCAAAATGCTTTGAATTCTGCACGTCACCACAGCCACAATTTGTGATCAATTTGTGATCAATTTGTGTCACTAGCTTCTTAAATTTTACAAGTTTATGTTGGCCACGTCATACGATGATAACCCAGAGGAAATGGAAATTGGCAATACATGGGCCATTGCAGTAAAGTTTAAGATTGGTTTTCATTTATTATTATAACAGCGCAGCACACATATTTGTGTCGGCTGGCAAGCAATAACATTAATATTAACTGGGATTGCTTTCGTTGAAAAGGGTCGGGTAGGGAGATGGGGAATAAATTGTTGAGGTAGGTTAGGAGAGTTTTTGGCATTATGTAGATGGACTACCAGGGGAAGGAGCATAGCTGGGGAATGTAGCTGGTCAAGTGGAGGGAATACCTTTGTTGAACTATTTTGAAGACAGTGACCGTTGCTCCATGCATTCCAAAATGGTTCACTTTAGTTCAGAGATACAGCATGCAAATAGGTCCTTCGGGCCATCGAGTCTACGCCAAACATGGATCACCCATTCACACCAGCTTTATGCTATCTCACTTTCACATCCACTCCCCACACATTAGGGTAACTATATTTACTAATATCGGAGGCCAATTAGCCGACAAACCTAAGATAGACACAAAAAGCTGCCGTAACTCAGCGGGACAGGTAACATCTCTGGAGAGAAGGAATAAGTGACGTTTCAGGTCGAGAACCTTGTTCAGACTCAGCCAAACCTACTCGGCTTTGAGATGTGGGAGGAAACCAAAGGTAAGGTAAGTTTTATTTATATAGCACGTTTAAATCAACTCGCATTGAAACCAAAGTGATTTACATCAAATAAATAATTAAGTTTCCATACATCCATAGAAAAAAAAAATTTTAAGAAAAATGATACAACACATTATAGAATTCAAGATCAACGTCCCCCCACAACAGAGTCACCATTTTCCACCATGGGTAAAGGCATCAAAAAGTTAAATCCACTTCCTCTGTGAAACTAAAGCACTCAGGAAATCCACACGGTCGCAGGAAGAGCGTGCAATCTCCACACAGACAGCACCCAAGGTCAGGATCGAACCCGGGTCTCTGTCGCTGTAAGGCAGCAGCTGTGCCACATGGATTCTCAAAACATATTCACAAAACTTGCTTTTATTTCGCATTTCCAGCATCTTCAATTTTGGTTTTTGAACTGCGGTTGTCCATTGGATTATTATGGCCCCATCAAACAAAGAAAATTGACAGGTTATTGCAATTGCTCTGCTACCATTTCGCAAACAAGTAAAGCCCTGCGGTCCGTATTTTATTTTTCTATTTCGTATAAAAATAGGAGCTGTTCCTTCGGTATTTGTCTAGCCTTTTCTTGCAGATTATAAATAAGGTAATTTAATCCAGCCCGGCCCATCTGACTTGCCCAGAGCTAGAGAGATAAGGTGATAGGTCTCCCTTTGCGGCAAAAATACTTAAGTGTTTTGAAAACATTAGCATTCTGAGAAAAGCCCGTTCAATTCAAGATTGACTTTACTCCTTTATGCCATTTTAAAAGAATACTCAAATAATGTGGCCAGATTTCATTGCCCATTGGAAAGGAAATGTACAGGAAGGAAATGCAGATACTGGTTTCCACCGAAGATAGACACAAAATGCTGGAGTAACACAGCAGAACAGGCGGCATCTCTGGAGAGAAGGAATGGGTGACGTTTCGGGTCGAAAGGAAGAGTAGTTTGATTTGTTGGACAAAGGCAGTTTTTGCTTATTCTGTTTTATTTGCTCAGGACAGATGATTAATTCATCTATCTTTTAATTTATACAGTATGGAAACAGGCCCTTTGGCCCATTGAGTCCACGTTGACCACTGTTCACCTGTACACTAGTTCTATCGTACACACAGGGGACAATTTACAGAAGCCAATTAACCTGCAAACCTGCATGTCATGTGGGAGGAAACTGGAACACCCGGAGAAATCCCAAGCGGGGAGACCGTACAAACTCTGTGGAGATAGCACCCACGGCGTCACAGGGGGAACGGAAAACTCTGCATAGACAGCACCTGAAGTCAAGATGGAACTCGGGTCTCTGACGCTGTAAGGCAGCAACTCTACCGCTGCTTCACCCTGCTGCATGAAAAGCTTACAGCATGTGTTACAGAACTATTTTACAAAAAGCAGTCAGTAAGGAAGGAGCAACAAGAGAAGGAAAAAATGCTGATTTTTGAGGTGCTTTAGGTGACACGGCCTTCAGGAAAAGGTTGACTTGCATCCTGGCAATAAAGAACGTAATCTCCCATCAGTTAAAATTGGTATAAGCATTGATTGCTTTGCTGCAGACTCACACAAGCAGCTGTTATCTCTATGGGTGACCTGGGACAGATTTTCTCAATATTGTCACGTTGGAATAATCCATCAAATAAGTCCTCATTTTTTTCAGTGAGAAAGGTTCTACTTTACATGATTAAAAAGACGGGGATCTTTTGTCAGGTTTAGGTGAGGGGTGGGGGGGGGGAAGATTTACGAGGAATCTAAGGGGTAAATGTTTCACACAAAGGGTGCAGGGTGTATGGAACGAGCTGCCAGAGGAGGAGGTTGAGGCAGGGACTATTGCAATGTTTAAGAAACAAGTTAGCAGGTACTTGATTGGGACAGATTTAGAAGGATATGGGCCAAAGGTGGGACTAGTGTAGTGGGATGTGCTGGTCTGTGTGGGCAAGATGGGCTGAAGGGCCCATTGCTACTCTGTATGACTCAATGACTTTCCATTTCACACACATATCCTCTCATTCATTTATTCACCCTCACATGCAGATACTTTGTCACTTAATCATTCAATCAATCGTGTGTGTTCATCCACATGTGTATGAGGGAGTTGTGGTTGAGAGCAGGTGGATGGGGCGTTGATGGGGACAATAAGGGAGATTGAGAGAATTGAGGGCGATTGGGGGAAGCGGGCAACACAAGGGTGCAATTGTGGAACGGTTTTGAAAGAGGAAGACTGCAGAAGGAATAGTTGGGCAGAACAGCAGTTTTCTAACATGCCCTATTGATTTCTGAAAGCAATCATTGGTTTTCATGTAAACTGAGAGGAAGACACGAGAGAAGTACCAGAAGGTTGCAAGGGTGCGAGCACTTCTGTCCACCCACCTTTAAGGAGAGTAAATGGAAGTGAGATTGAGGTAAATGGGTGGTACAATGGAGCAGCGGCAGAGTTGCTGCCTTACAATGCTGGAGACCCCGGTTCGATCCTGACTACGGGTGCTGTCTGTATGGAGTTTGTACGTTCTCCCTGTTACCATGTGGGTTTTCTCCGGTTGCTCTGGTTTCCTCCTACGTTCCAAAGACGTACAGGTTTGTAGTTTTGGTAAGTTTTAAATTGTCCCTCATGTGTGTAGGATAGTGCTGGTGTACGGGCTGATCGCTGGTCGACGCTCAATGATACAAAATAAATTAGTTTACATTATTTGATCTTTTAGCTTTTAAAAGTAGTGAAGGAGGAGCATTTGTCCTTCTGTTTGGCTATAGACTCAAACAAAACATAGCTTGCAGTTTTCACCATGATTAAAGTTTCAATTTGGTAAATTTGGAAGGTAAAACTTGATAGAATTTCCAAAAATGAGATGAAATATTTCTTATCAATAATATTTAATTCATGATTCATTATTGGCCAGATTATATAAACATTGAGTTTATACAGTTCTGGTAATACTTTAAATAACCTTTTCAAATTGATAAAATGCAATTTTTGGCAATAATTTTCTTTTGATTGTCACTTCATTGTTAGCAAATTTAGGGATATTTTTAAATTGGTCTTATCTTCTCGAGTCCACATCACAAGCTTAGATATTGTTCAGCCAGAGCTGAACACACTTCTCGGCATCTTCATTGGAGGCAGCGAGATCGGCAGCTCTGCATTGGTTTTCCAGTTGAGGGCATTTCAGCAGGTGTTCCATTGTTTGTGGTTCAATAGCACATTCGCAGGTGACATTGTTGGAGTTATATCCCCACTTGTTTAGAGGCACCTTGGCTCTGCCAGCACCAGTTCCCAATCGATTGAGGCATTTCCATCTGCTCCAACTTGCGTCAGCACCAGAAGGGAGTTGCTCACTTGCCGTTGGTCCTATGGTTTGGTTTAGTTTAGTTTAGTTTAGAGATACAGCGCAGAAACAGGCCCTTTCGGCAAAACCGTGTCCGCGCCGACCAGCGATCCCCGCACAATAACACTATCCTATACCCACTAGGGACAATTTTGTTTTACATTTACCGAGCCAATTAATCGACAAACTTGTACATCTTTGGAGTGCGGGAGGAAACCGAAGATCTCGGAGAAAACCCACGCAGGTCATGGGGAGAAGGTACAAACTCCGTACAGACAGGATCCGTAGTCAGGATTGAACCCACGTCTCCGGCGCTGCATTCACTGAAAGGCAGCAACTCCAACGCTGAGCCACCGTAGTTGAGGGAGGTAGAGTGGATATTCTATCATCCCATATAGAGATTCGTGCTTCACTTATTGTAATGCCAGCCTCAAGAGGAGTCACACTGTTAAGAAAACATTTCATCGACTTTAGGCGGCTGGGAAATGGTGTCTGACCGAACATTGGATGTGGTTCATCTATTATCCACTTCTGCCGCTCCTTCATGCTGGCTCCTGCTCTTCTTGCTCTAAATTAGTTGTAGTGTTACACATTAACATTTAATTTGTTTATACTCTTCCTGATGAAACTGTATGAAAATATTACAAAATATTGTTAAATATTGCAACACCACTGTTAAACCAAAATTGTTGAAAGCAGTGTTGATCATGATGCAGTAAGTAAAATGTACCCAAGATATTGCTTATTACATCTTGGTAAACCATTTGTGAATTCAATCTATTAACTTTGTGATTGGAAAGTAATGATTTATTGCTAGTAAGCAACGTCCCATATAAAAATTAAATTAGCGTCCAAATTAAATGCTGTTAGTTTTCATCCCTGCTGAACAAATAACCAAACTAATTGTGGTGAACGTTTGCAAAGATTGGGTGGGGAATGTGACCAAAGGGAGTTAATTTTGGACCTAAGTGTAACTTTTTTTTAAAGATGGTTTGATTTAAAGCAAATATTGATTTAGATTCACTGACTAGAGTCCGAGCAAATGGCATATGTTCCGTCAAAAGGACACAAAGTGCTGGAGTAACTCTGCGGGTCAGGCAGCAACTCTGGAGAACATGGATAGGTGATGTTTCAAGACTGGTTGTAGGGGGTGGGGGGGTGGGGGAATGCAGGGAGAGAGAAGAGGCAGGGCAATATGTGGCAGGTGAACACAGGTGAGATGGGACTTGTGATAGGCAGCCAGACACAAAAAGCTGGAGTAACTCAGTGGGACAGGCAGCATCTCTGAAGAGAAGGAATGGGTGGCGTTTCGAGTCGAGACCCTTTTTCAGACTGAGAGTCAGATGGTTGGAACAAAGGCCAGAGATTAGAGCAGAAGGTGTGAGAGAGACTGGTGAAAGGGTTGCAAATTGTGAAGCTAGAGGAAGGAATGTATTAGGAGTGGGAGGGGGGAGAGGAGGGGAGAAACTGGTGTGAAACCAGGTGGGGTACTGGCATATGGAGGGAGGGGGTGGGAGAAAGAGGGGGCAGGTGTGGATGAGGAAGGGGAGAAGGGGAGATTTGTTGGAGGTTACATTATATTGGAGAATTTAATATTCATATCGCTGGGCTGTAAACTACCCAAGTGGGATATGGAGTGCTATTCCTCCAGTTTGGTCTCACTCTGGCACTGGAGGATGCCCAGGACAGAAACGCCACAGGAAGTATGAATATTGTTTCTCTAACCTCAAGTGACCCTTGCAGCCCCTCTCTCTTCGTCCCTCCCCCACTCTAGTCGTCGTACTAGTTTCATTGCCGTCCTGTTCACTTTCACGATCTGTTTTACTCACTATCATCTACTCTACAGCCAACAATTGGCCATTGTGGGCTCCACCTTTCATTGATTGTCGTTGCTTTTTGCATATCTTTGATTCGGTTGTCTATTTATCTTCTCTATCTCTTATTTTGATTTCCTCCGACTCTCAGTCTGAAGATGATGAGTCATTGCCGTCGTCATCCTTTCTATCTGTGTCCAAATATGTTCAGCTCAGTTTCAATTTATTGTCACGTGTACCGGGATAAAGTGAAAATCTTTTGTTGCATGCTAACCAGTCAACACATGATTACAATCGAACCGTTTACAGTGTACAGACACATGAAAAGGGAATAACATTTAGTGCAAGGTAAAGCCAGCAAAGCCCGCTCAAGGATAGTCTGAGGGTCATCAGAGAGGTAGATAGTAGTTCAGCACCGCTCTATGGTTGTGGTGGGATGATTCATTTGCCTGTCAGCCAAAAGCAATCTTTTATCACTAATACCTACTGATATCAATTTTCCTACAACATTCAATTGGGTCAATGGATTAACCTCATTGCTACCTTGGGCAAGACCAACTAACTCAGCAAAAAATCTTGGATCTCCAGTTACAGGCTGTATTTCGTCAGTAAACCATCAGCGTCCTGATTAAAAAAAGAGCAATTTAGTCATGAGCCACTAAGTCATGAGTTGGCAAATTTGACGCATTGAAACTTTCAGACCAAAAGGATTTTCAGCTTGATTTCCCAATTAAACTGAATAAATTGGTTACTGAGAAAGCTTTAAGGGCCTGTCCCACTAGCGCGCGATTAGACGCGACAAGCGCGACAAATTCGGACGCGGGGGTCGCGTGGGGGTCAGGCGATCCCGGTGCGAGTGAAGGGTCTGTCCCACTAGCGCGCGATTACACGCGCGACGTCCGAAGGAAGGACGTTATTTTTCATCATGTGACGATGCGCATGAGCATGCGCGTTGCACGACGTCGGGCAGTGACATCATCACGCAACGCCACGCTGAAGACGCACAACGTCAAAACGTCATCACGTTAATCACGTTCTACACGTGATTCTGCGCGACAGGATTTTGCCGCGCGTAATTTTTTGAGCAGTGTCGGTTTTTGGACACTACGCGCGATGTCGACACCAGCTACACACAACTCGACGAGAATCTGGCGATCGCAGTGGGACAGGGTCACGCGAGGCCGGGCGACTAAAGCGACCACGGTAGGTCGCGCTTGTCGCGTCTAATCGCGCGCTAGTGGGACAGGCCCTTAAGGGTCATGTATCATGGAATCATGGAAACTTTATTGTCATTCAGACCTTTTGGTCTGAATAAAATTTTGTTGCCTGCAGTCATACATATCGTAAATAACAAAACACCCAATAAACACACATTTAACACCCACCACAGTGAGTTCACCAGACACCTCCTCACTGTGATGGAAGGCAAAATCGTTAGTCTTTGTCTCTTCCCTTCTTGTTCTTCCTCTTCCTCTGCGCTGAGGCGACCCAGGCCTCCGATGTTGTGACCGCACCGGGTGATGTAAATAAGTCCCACAGCTGAACCGCGCTCCGCGAACTGGCCGGTTCAACTCCGCGGCCCGGGGCGGTTGAAGCTGCCGAAACTGCCGCCCTCCAAGTCCAACAGACGCAGCTGTTGCCGCGGGAGCTTCGGAAAAACAGATCACCAACTTGTGACCTGCGAGCTCCCGACGATGTCGTCCACTGGGCCTGCGGCTGAACCTCCGAAGTCATGGAGGTTTTCTTGTCTTGTATGGCGTGTTAATTTGAGTTATTAAGGGTCAGGGAGGAACAGGAAGAATCAGAGATGTTAAGGAAAAAAAATGGACTATAGGACTACTGTACGGTTATCTGCTGTAGACAATGGACAATAGACAATAGACAATAGGTGCAGGAGTAGGCCATTTGGCCCATCGCTATTCAATGTGATCATGGCCGATCATCCACATTTAGTATCCCGTTCCGGCCTTCTCACCATATCCCCAGACTCTGCTATCTTTAAGAGTTTCATCTAACTCTCTCTTGAAAGCATCCAGAGAATTGGCCTGCACTGCCTTCTGAGGCAGAGGATTACACAGATTCACAACTCTCTGGGTAAAAAAGTTTTTCCTCATCTCTGTTCTAAATGGCCTACCCCTTATTCTTAAACTGTAGCCCCTGGTTCTGGACCTTAATGGCAGCAGATCTGCCACTGCACCGCCCCTGTTTGAATCAGTATAGTTAATTGAGAGTTGACTGATAGGATGGTAACTGGCCAGACTGAATCTACTTTTATGAATTGGATTTCCCTGACTAATTGTCTACATTGCTGGGCAGATGTCCATGTTATAACTGTACGAGAAAAACTTAGCTGAAATTGTTGATAGATCTGGAGTGTCGCCACTTTAACGTTGGCACCCTTAGCTCTGGACAGAAGGTAGCTTGTCATAGTTGCGGTGACAAGAGTGTGACATTGATGAACCCTGTGTTTTTTTTGCATGATTGAACTGGAATCATTCCTGCAGAAACAGTTTTAAGATTTAATATTACAACCATCGGCACATGATCCCACTATCATCCCCATTTCTTATTTTGGGACAGGGCAGCACGGTGCCGCAGCGGTAGAGTTGCTGCCATACAGCGCCAGAGATCCGGGTTCAATCCTGACCACGGGTGCTGTCTGTACAGAGTTTGTACATTCACCCTGTGAACTGAGTGGGTTTACTCCAGCAGCTCCTGTTTCCTCCCTCACTCCAAAGACGTACAGGTTTGTAAGTTAATTGGATTAGTAAAATTGTAAATTGTCCCCAGTGTGTGTAGGATGCCGTTAGTGTGCGGGGATGTTGTTAGTTGTTTCCACGCTGTATCTCTAAACTAAATGAAAAAAAAAAAGAATAATGGAATAATATTGTTAGCGAGTGCTTCTGTCAAGAGCGTTAAATTTTTCGGGAAGATTTTGGACTTTAGACTTTTGGGATACAGCGCAGAAACAGGCCCACCGAATCCACGCTGGCCTCCGATCTCCACTAGCATTATCCTACACACTAGGGCAATTTATAATTTTACCGAAGCAAATTAACCCACAAACTCGCACTTCATTGGAACATGGGAAGAAACTGAAGCACTCGAATAAAACCCACGCAGTCACAGGGAGAACGTACAAACTCCCTACTCTGTATATTCTGGAATTTAGAAGGATGAGAGGGGATCTTATTGAAACATATAAGATTATTAAGGGTTTGGACACGCTAGAGGCAGGAAACATGTTCCCGATGTTGGGGGAGTCCAGAACCAGAGGTCACAATTTTAGAATAGACAATAGACAATAGGTGCAGCAGTAGGCCATTTGGCCCTTCGAGCCAGCACCACCATTCAATGTGATCATGGCTGATCATCCACATTCAGTACCCCGTTCCTGTCTTCTCCCCATATCCCTTGACTCCACTATCTTTAAGAGCTCTATATAACTCTCTCTTGAAAGCATACAGAGAGTTGGCCTCCACCGCTGTCTGGGGCAGAGATATTGTTAACAAATGCTTCTGTCAAGAGCGTTACGGGGTCGGCCATTTAGAACGGAGATGAGGAAAACCTTTTTTGCACAGAAGGTTGTGAATCTGTGGAATTCTCTGCCTCAGAAGGCAATGGAGGCCAATTCTCTGTATGCTTTCAAGAGAGAGTCTGGAATTTGACCCAAAGCCAATGAAGAGAAGGTTTTACATGATGAAATTTAATTATTTAGCAGCACAAAAAGGTGAATGCACATATTCTTTCTCATATGGAAGGGGAATCTAAACTAGAGGGCATAGGTTTAAGGTGATAGGGGAATCTCTTTACACAGAAGGTGGTGGAACAAGCAACCAGAGATGAAGCTCTGCCAAGCTGTCTGAAGAATGATTCCGACCCGAAACGCCTCCTTTCCTATTTTCTCCAGAGATGCCGCCTCACCCGCTGAGCACTTTGTGTCTATCTAAATTGCCAGAGAAAGTAGTTGAGGCAGGAACAATAACAACATTTACAAGACACTTGGGCAGGTGCATGGATAGGAAAGGTTTCGAGGGAGTTGGGCCAAATGCTGGCAAATGGGACTAGCTTAGAAGTGCCTCTGTGGTCGGCATGAATGAGTTGGGCCGTTTCCACGCTGTTTTACTCTTTGACTCTCCCCGAGTGACTTTGTAAGTTAGACAATTGATGTTGCCTGGAGTCATAATGAGGCCAAAGTGGATTTCCTTCCACAATAAACATTAGGGAGCCAGATGGGTTTTTACAACAATCTGGTCATTTCATGATACCATCTCTGATACTAGACTTTTAATTAATCAGCCTAATTTAAATTCCCCATCTGCTGTGGTGGGATTTGATTTTTTTTTTTTTTTTTTGTCCTTGATTATTAGTCCAGGTTTTTGCATTATTTGTCCAGCGTCTACTTTTCCCTGATGTCCTTTTGTGGAATGTTTGAACTTTAATTTCGCCAGGAAGGATTTAGTAATGAGTTACAGTTTCCCATTCTATCTTGGGGGTGGAGTAAACTTGCATGGAGTCAATAAGTCAGGTTTTCAGTTTAGTTTAGATTAGTTTTGAGATACCAGCGTGGAAACAGACCCTTCGACCCACCGAGTCCGTGCCAACCAGCGATCACCCCTTGCGCCAGCACTATCCTACACCCCAGGGACAATTTTCAATGTATTTTACTGAAGTCAATTAACATGCAAACCTGTACGTCTTTTAGAGTGTGGGAGGGGACCAGACCACCTGGAGGAAACCCACGCAGTCACGGGGAAAACGTACAAACACCGTTCAGACGGCTCCCGTAGTCCGGATCGAACCCTGGTCTCTGGCACTGTAAAGGGCCTGTCCTACAAGCATGCAACTCTATGCGATTAGCGCGGCCTAACGTGGTCCCTTGAGCCGTCCGGCGTCGCGGGGCCGGTCCCACTTCGATCGCCAGAGCCATGTGGAATTGTGCGGAGTTCGTCCCGACATCGTGCGGGGCTACGAAAAACTGACTATGTTCAAAAATTCCGCGCGGCGACGGCTTGTCGGCTCGCAGTCGCCTCGACGCATTACACACCGCCCCGACATCATGCCTCCGTGAACCTATCTGTAGGTGCCTCCATGACCCTCTATGTGTGTGGCTCCGTGGCTCTCTGTGAGTGCCTCTGTGCCCCTCTCTCTGTGCCCCTGTTTGTCCTGGCGAACTTACCTTAGACTTCGCTCCAAGTTCGCCTCACTTTGCGCCATCACCCGACCTCCGCGCGGGCCCTGCTGCCGGTTTGGTCGCGCTTGCCGCATGCAGGCGCATGCTGGTGGGAACGGCCCTGTACAGGGGATCACCCGACCTCCGCGCGGCCCCCGCTTCTAGTTTGATCGCGTTCATCGCATAGAGTTGCATGCTTGTAGGACAGGCCCTTAAGGCCGCAACTCTACTGCTGCGGTGTTGAAGCTACTGCGTTCGTTGGATGAGGTGTTAATGAGCTGGTTGATATAAATATAAAAAATACCTGAAACAAGTGAAGGATCAGCTTAATCTGTATCTTCTCAGCAAACATCAATTGCTGCATCAGGATCAACCCCCTGAACTGGAAAATCAAACATATATACCATAAGACCGTAAGGAGCAGAATTAGGCCATCCGGACCATCCGGTCTGTGACTCCATTCAATCATGGCTGATCTATTTTTCCCTCTCAACCCCATTCTCCTGCCTCCTCCCCGTAACCTTTCATGCCCTTACTAATCAAGAACCTATCAACCGCCGTTTTAAATGTATCCTCCACCAAAATCTGTGGCAATGAATTCCACAGATTCACTGCCCTCTGGCTAAAGAAATGTCTTCTCATCTCCATTCTAAGGGTACAACCTTTTACTCTGAGGCTGTGCACTTGGGTCCACGACTAGAAACATCTTCTCACATCCACTCCAGGCCTTTCATTATTCGGTATGTTTTAATGAGACCCGAAACGCCACCCATTCCTTCTGTCCAGAGATGCTGCCTGTACCAGTGGCCAGGGGATCTGGGGTGACGGAGGAACTGGAGGAAATCCACATTAGGCAGGAAATGGTGTTGCGTGGACTGACGGGACTGAAGGCTGATAAATCCCCAGGGCCTGATGGTCTGCATCCCAGGGTGCTTAAGGAAGTGGCTCCAGAAATCGTGGAGGCATTGGCGATCATTTTCCAATGTTCTATAGATGCAGGGTCAGTTCCTGTGGATTGGAGGGTAGCTAATGTTATCCCGCTTTTTTAGAAAGTCGGGAGAGAGAAAACGTGGGAATTATAGACCAGTTAGCCTGACATCGGTGGTGGGGAAGGTGCTGGAGTCAATCATGAAAGATGAATTAGCCGCACATTTGGATAGCAGTAACAGGATCGGTCCGAGTCAGCATGGATTTATGAAGGGGAAACCATGCTTGACTAATCTTCTGGAATTTTTTGAAGATGTAACTAGGAAAATGGACAAGGCAGAGCCAGTGGATGCAGTGTACCTGGACATCCAGAGAAAGCATTTGATAAGGTCCCACATGGGAGATTAGTGGGCAAAATTAGGGCACCAGGTATTGGGGGTAGAGTGCTGACATGGATAGAAAATTGTTTGGAAGATAGGAAACAAAGAGTAGGGATTAACGGGTCCCTTTCAGAATGGCAGGCAGTAACTAGTGGGGCTGGGACCGCAGCTATTTACAATATAAATCAATGATACAGATGAAGGGTTTCAAAGTAACATTAGCAAATTTGCAGATGACACAAAGTTGGGTGGCAGTGTGAACTGTGAGGAGGATGCTATGAGAATGCAGGGTGACTTGGACAGGTTGGGGGAGTGGGCAGATGTATGGCAGATGCTGTTTAATGTGGATAAATGTGAGGTTATCCACTTTGGTAGCAAAAACAGGAACGCAGATTATTATCAAAATGGTGTCCAGTTGGGAAAAGGGGAAGTACAACAGGGCGGTGGAGGCTGGTTCTCTGGATACTTTCAAGAGTGAGCTAGATAGGGCTCTTAAAGTCAGGGGATTGGGGAGAAGGCAGGAACGGGGTACTGATTGGGGATGATCAGCCATGATCACATTGAATGGAGGTGCTGGCTCAAAGTGCCGACTGGCCTACTCCTGCACCTATTGTCTATTGTCTCTTGAAAGATGGCAGATGGAGTTTAATGCTGATAAATGTGAGGTGCTACACCTTGGCAGGACAAATCAAAATAGGACGTACATGGTAAATGGTAGGGAATTGAAGAATACAGTTGAACAGAGGGATCTGGGAATAACCGTGCATAGTTCCTTGAAGGTGGAATCTCATATAGATAGGGTGGTAAAGAAAGATTTTGGTATGCTAGCCTTTATAAATCAGAGCATTGAGTATAGAAGCTGGGATGTAATGTTAAAATTGTACAAGGCATTGGTGAGACCAAATGTGGAGTATGGTGTACAATTTTGGTCGCCCAATTATAGGAAGGATGTCAACAAAATAGAGAGGGTACAGAGGAGATTTACTAGAATGTTGCCTGGGTTTCAACAGCTAAGTTACAGAGATAGGTTGAATAAGTTAGGTCTTTATTCTCTGGAGCGCAGAAGATTAAGGGGGGACTTGATAGAGGTCTTTAAAATGATGAGAGGGATAGACAGTGTTGATGTGGACAAGCTTTTCCCTTTGAGAATAGGGAAGATTCAAACAAGAGGACATGACTTTAGAATTAAGGGACAGAAGTTTAGGGGTAACATGAGGGGGAACTTCTTTACTCAGAGAGTGGTAGTGGTGTGGAATGAGCTTCCAGTGGAGTGGTGGCGGCAGGTTCGTTGGTATAATTTTAAAATAAATTGGATAGGCATATGGATGAGAAGGGTATGAAGGGTTATGGTATGAGTGCAGGCAGGTGGGACTAAGGGAAAAAAGTTGTTCGGCATGGACTTGAAGGGCCGAGATGGCCTGTTTCCGTGCTGTAATTGTTATATGGTTATATGGTTATCATTCCTGCAGTGCATACCCAAGAAAAGCCATTGAATTTCCAGTCCAATCCGCACTAAATGTAACATATCCATCGTGGCCTATCTCGATTCAGGAGTTCTGACAGTTTGAAATATTAGCATGATTTATTTTCTACCTGAATAAGTGAAATACTGTTTGGAGACAGTGGGAAAGTAATAATCCATTGTTTGCCACGAGCAGATTAAATATTTATCAAGTCATTATTCTGAAGATTAATAATTTTTTTAAGTAATGTCTTTAGCTGATCTCGAGAAAAGTAATTTCTAATTGGGTTTGTGGTTAGAAATTGCACAGGCCAGGAGTACTGAGGAATATGAAGAGCAGTTTCCTTGTAGGTGGGGCAAAAATTCAATTAATACTCACAGATGTGAGCAATTTATTAAGTGTGACAGGGCTGCATTAGGTTTCCTGTAGCTGCGAATCAGGAACTAAATGAGATTTACAGACATTGGGGTTGATTATTCATCTTGAGCAGTGGGAGAGAGATTGTTTAGAGTGTGGCTGTTTTAATAGAGAAGGGTGATTTGTTTTAACTTTTTAATCTCTGCGTTTTGGTTTACTTTACTTGGAAATGAAGAAGCAGGAGAAATCAGAAAGATGAAGAGGGAGATTCTGACTGTGTACACCCTGAGAATCAATTTGTGCAAAGCTGCAGATTGACCCAAGATGGATTGTCTTGTTGGGGATATTTATCATGCAGAAAGTTTATATCTTTTCATTTGTGATTGTTTTTGTGTCCGTCACTATAAGGGATGTTAGTGTCGGGAAATGAAACATCTTCATTTTATCATTAAATCTTCCCGGGTCAACCACGGGATATCTGAATTAATAAAATTCTTCCTAATAATATGCTATCAGCTTTGACAGTCTTTCCACCGCTGCAAGCATTATTGTAACATCTATCATTTTTCATTCAGGTCTCTGGCCCTTCTGAAATTGAATTGCGCAGAAACAGGCCCTTCAGCCCGCCGAGTCCGCACCAGCCAACGATCCACATACACTAACACAATCCTACACACACTAGGGCCAATTTACAATTATACCTAGCCAATTAACCTACAAACCTGCACGTCTTTGCAGTGTGGGAGGAAACCGGAGATCCCGGAGAAAATCCAGGGGAGAATGTACAAACTCCGTTCAGACAGCACCCGTGATGTAACTAGTAGCGTGGATGGGGGAGAACCAGTGGATGTGGTGTATCTGGACTTCCAGAAGGCTTTCGACAGGGTCCCACATAAGCGATTAGTATATAAACTTAAAGCATATGGCATTGGGGGTTCAGTATTGATGTGGATAGAGAACTGGCTGGCAAACAGGAAGCAAAGAGTAGGAGTAGGAGTAAAGAGTAGGAGTTAACGGGTCGTTTTCACAATGGCAGGCAGTGACTAGTGGGGTACCGCAAGGCTCAGTGCTGGGACCCCAGCTATTCCATTCCTATTACCCAATATTATCAATGTGGCCATGCCAGGCCTGATAGCACTTGTCAGTGTCTTATGTTCCTTGATACTAATGTCTGTCGCATTTAAGCTGCAAATTAACACTTAGTCCCATTAACAATAATTAGCAAATCAGCATACTGCAGAATGGTGGCACACTGGCACAGTCCTACAGTATTAACATTAATGTATTTGATTTTAGGTAACCTCTAACAACCCCCCTCATCCCCTCTCTTTTCTCCCCTACACCCAGGCCCTTTCTCTTCCCCCCCCCCATTCCCTGTGCCCTCCCTGGACTCACACCTACTTCTCTCTGTCCTCCTACATTCCTTCCTCCGGCTTCACAATTTGCAACTCTTCAACATGTTGTCTCACACTTACTGTTCTAATCGCTGGCCTTTGTTCCCATCATCTGCCTATTCCTTCCCCCCCCCCCCCAATCTCAGTTTCCACCTATTAGGTGTTTATCTTTGTCCTGGCCCTCCTTTCTTCCAGCTTTCTTCCCCACCCCCCCCTACAATTTTGAAGAAGGGTCCCGACCCGAAACGTCACTTGTCCACGTTCTCCAGAATTGCTGCCTGACCTGCTGAGATACTCCAGCACTTTACTAACTTTACCATCCATGTACAACTGTGTTGAACTTCCTTTATCTTTTGAGGAAGTTGAGGCATTTCTGTGCTTTCTTGGCTTTCTATGCGTATGGTCCTGGTGGTGATACTTATACCTAACCAAGCCCTGACCCTACCTCTGCACTATTGATGTCTATTGGGGCATGCAACCTACCTTATTTTGTTGACAGGGTACTTGTCTCTGGTGGTAAAAAAATCGGAAGTGATTGGTGAGAAATGAGTTTAGATATACAGCGTGGAAACAGGCCCTTTCGGCCCACCAGGTCCGCGTTGACCAGCGATCCCCGCACATTAACACTATCCTATACCCACTAGGGACAATTTTTTTTAAAACATTTATACCAAGCCAATTAACCTACAGACCTGTACATCTTTGGAGTGCGGGAGGAAAGTGAAGACCTCGGAAAAAATACCACGCAGGTCACGGGGGAAACGTACAAACTCTGTACAGACAGCACCCGTAGTCAGGATCGAAACCGGGTCTCCGGCGCTGCATTCGCTGCAAGGCAGCAACTCTACCGCTGCGCCACCTGCCTTTCAGCGAATGCAGGTAGGATAAAATGAGTTTGGTGCAGGATCAGTGTAAATTGCTCTACTATGGTGGGCATGAACTCAGTGGGCTGAAGAGTCTGTTTCTATGTTGTACGTCTCCATGGTCTGATTCCATGAAAATTGTTATTATTGCACAGTGGCACAGTGGTCGAGCTGCTGCCTCACAGCGCCAGAGACCTAGATGTGATTCTCACCTTGGGCGCTGACTGTGAGGAGTTTGCTTGTTCTCCATGTGACCACGTGGGTTTCCTCCGGGTCCTCCAATTTCCTCCCATTTCCCAAAGCTGTGCGTGTTTGCAGGTTAATCGTCCCTGTGTCAATTGTCGCAAGTGTCTAGGGAGTGGATATGAGAGTGGGATAATATTAAACTAGTGTGAACAGGTGATCGCTAGTCGGTGGGCCGAAAGGGCCTGTTTCCATGCTGTAGCTCTAAAACGAAACTCCATAGAACGATATGGGGGGGGGGGGGGGGGGGGGGGGAGGGTGCAAGAAGGTTACGGTAGGAATTTGAAGAGTATTGGGTCTTAACAATTGTGTAGGAAGGAACTGCAGATGCTGGTTTACACTGAAGATAGACACAAAATTCTGGAGTAACTCAGTAGATCAGGCAGTTTCTCTGGAGAAAAGGAATAGGCAACGTTTTGGGTCAAAATGTCACCTATTCCTTTACTCCAGACATGCAACCTGGCCCATTGACTCGACCCGAAACGTCGCCTATCTCCTTCGCTCCTTAGATGCTGCTGCACCCGCTGAGTTTCTCCAGCTTTTTGTGTAACCCTCGATTCTCCAGCATCTGCAGTTCTTTCTTTAACCATTGACTTAAGCGTTTTGTGTCCAGCTTGGGTCTTAACAATTGTTGTTATGGCTGAATAAGTATCTAGCTGACCTATCCAGGTGGATGTAGAAGCATCCTTTGAGGCACTTTTTAAGCTGAAGCGAAAAGCAGAAGAAGATTCTGCAGCTACTGTACCGAGGTACAGTGAAGAGCTTTTGTTGCGTGCTATCCAGTCAGCAGAAAGACACCACATGATTACAATCGAGCCATTTGCAGTGTACAGAAACGAGGTAAGTGTATGACGTCTAGTGGAAGCTGAAGCCAGCAAAGTCTGATCAAAGATAGTCTGAAGGTCAACAAAGAGGTAGATAGTAGTTCAGCACTGCTCTCTGGTTGTGGTGGGATGGTTCAGTTGCCTGATAACTGGCTGGGAAGAAGCTAGCAAATATTACACTGGAGCAATTCACTTCAGGAATGATCAAGAGGACAGATGTGAAGAAATGGAGCCAAGTGCTGCCGGGCTGAGGTAAATACTGTGGCAGGACCACAGAAGGCTTTCTGCAGCACTTGGATGGACGATGACTTTGTGTGACTGTGTTACACAGCCACTACTCCCACACATATAGCTCCCAGCAAAATGGTGTAATCTTTGAACAAAAGGGTGCAAGAGACGATGAGGAGGAAGCTATAGCTCATATTACCTCTCTCCAGTTTTTATTTCCATTGGAACAAAATATTAGCTGAGTCGAAAAAAATAGACTGTCAACTCATTTCACACTGTTTGCTCAAAATCGCGATCCATTCCATTGTACGGAGCACAGAATGTGGGATAAATGAGTAGAATCAATGCGTGGAAGTAGGAGGAACACTGGCGCAGTCGGCAGTGCCACTGTCTCACCGCGCCAAAGTCCCTGGTTCGATCCTGACCTTGGGTGCTGTCTGTGTGGAGTCTGCATGTTCTCCCTGCGGCCCTCGCGGGGCTTCCTCTGGGGTGCTCCGGATTTCTCCCAAATCCCAAGGACGTGCGGGTGTGCGCGTTAATTGGCCTCTGAGAATAGAGAACTAGGGGGAATAGATGATCGGTGGATTGAGTGGACTCGGTGGGCCAAAGGGCCTGTTTCCATGCTGCATCTCTAAAACAATACTGAACAGAAATGAATAAATACTGAACATAGAGTGAGATACTCACAGTCTGCTTCTGAAACAGAGAGTCAGCTGCAGAAAGGCAGGGCTGGTTAAACCACAACCATCCAGAGACAGGGGAAGAAGAGTTAATCTCTTTAGGATTAACATCTGCAATTAAAACCCCAAGGAACATTTTTTGTGAATACTTTGCTTGCTCAGTTTAGTTTTGTTTTGTTCAGTTTAGTTTAGAGATACAGAATGGAAACAGGCCCTTCAGCCCACTGAGTCTGCACCGACCAGCGATCGCCACACACTAACACTATCGTACACACACTAGGGACAATGTTAACATTTATACCAAGCCTATTAACCCACCAACCTATATGTCTTTGGAGCGAGGGAGGAAACCGAAGATCTCGGAGAAAACCCACGCAAGTCACGGGGAGAATGTACAAGCTCCGTATAGACAGCACCCGTAGTCGGGATCGAACCTGGGTCTCTGTCACTATGAGCGCTGTAAGCAGCAACTCTACCACTGCATCACCGTGCCGCCCCAAATGCCCAGTGGAGTTCCTCTAGCACCTTGTGTTTTGACCAAGTCTGAAGAAGGGTTTCAGCCCGAAACGTTGCCTATTTCCTTCGCTCCATAGATACTGCTGCACCCGCTGAGTTTCTCCAGCATTTTTGTGTAGCTCCAACACCAATTTTTGTGTAGCTCCAAGTTACTTGTGTCTCCAAATATCATCTTTAGTGCGCATAATAATATTGTCTTCACTGCCTTTCCTCTGACAGGAAACAAGACTTACAGGGGGCATGCACAGCTGAGTAGTTAAGTCCCACTCTAATAGATGGAAAATCCAATCCGCAAAATTGCTCCTGTTTTGAACATTAAACATAAATCAATAATTGGCAGAATAACACGACTGTTTAAAGGCAGTTTTGTTCGAAACACCGGATAATGGTGTCCAGCAGTTTCACAAAATGTATCCCTTCAGTAATAAATAAATTGTAAACACCGAAACTACGATGTTGCTTTTTGTTTCCCTGCAGAAACTTACCTATGTGTGAGATTGGGTCCAGAACATGATAGAGAATCGATAGAACTATAAACCACTTAATCTGGAGACTGAAAGCATTTGTATTACCTGCTGATTTGCACAGTAAACTATTGAGGTTTCTGTGCCGTCCGTGGAGATTGCACTCCTGCTAAACAAATATGCCCCAGTATTTAATGCTTTCAGTAAAACACAATCAACAGAGATGAAATAATCCTGTAAATACTGGCTGCTATCTGTGCAATCATCCTCCTGAAACCAAAGTATTTTGACAATAAAATCAGCTGACTACAGTATATGAGGGTAATGGAGATATGTATGGATTTATGGATTTTCTTTTCCTCTTTGTCATGCTTGGGGCATGCTAAGTTTATAAGGACACACCAAAGAAAATGAGAACTGGAATCTAATGGTTAATGTGCAGGAAGGAACTGCAGATGCTGGTTTAAGCCGAAGATAGACATCAAAGGCTGGAGTAACTCAGCGGGACAGGCAGCATCTCTGGAGATAAGGAATGGGTGACGTTTCGGGTCGAGACCCTTCTTCAGACTGGGGAAGGTTCAGTCTGATGAAGGGTCTCAGCCTGTCCCGCTGAGTTACTCCAGCATTTTGTGTCTATCTAATGGTTAAACATGCTATCGACAGGACAGATTCTTGGGATTGTATAAAGCTTCCAATGAGTCTTCAGGTGTTACGTTAGACTTTAGGTTAGAGATACAGCTCGAAAACAGGCCCTTCGGCCTACTGAGTCCACTCAGACCAGCGATCACCCCGTACACCAGCACTATCCTACACACGTGGGACAATTTACAATTTTACCAAAGCCAATTAACCTGCAAACCTGTACGTCTTTGAAGTATGGGACGAGACCTGAGCACCGGGTCACGGGGAGAATGTACAAAGTCTGCTCAGACAGCACTGGTACTCAGGATCGAAACTGGGTCTCCGGTGCTGTAAGGCAGCAATTCTATCGCCGTGCCACTGTACCTCCTTAACTGGGGTGATGAACTGGGTCCAGTCTCAAGTCTAACACTGATGATTCAAACAGAAGGTCTTTAACAAAATGTAGTGGTTCTATGTGCGGCACAGTGGTGCAGCGGTAGAGTTGCTGTCTTTCAGTGCCAGAGACCCGGGTTCAATCCTGACTACGGGTGCTGTCCGTACAGAGTTTGTACGTTGTCCCCGTGACCTGCGTGGGTTTTCTCCGGGATCTCTGGTTCCCTCCCATACCCCAAAGATGTACAGGTTGCAGGTTAATTGGCTTGGTATAAATGTAAATTGTCCCTAGTGTGTGTGTAGGATAGTGTTAGTGTGCGGGGCTCGCTGGTTGGTGCATACTCGGTGGGCTGAAGGGCCTGTTTCCGTGCTACATCTCTGTATCACGACACTAAAGTAAACTATCATCACTGCCGTTATTCTGCTTGATAGTCTTTCTGTGTTTTCTGAGGTTTAAAGACCTGGAAGAAGACTTAGATTAAACACGTTTCCTCAGTTAAAACCAAAATGAAGCACGTGTTTTCTCAAAGAACATTGGTTTCCGTCTGCGCTCCAAAGAAGTGCAGTTTTGTGGGTTAATAGGCCTGGTATAAGTGTAAAAATTGTGCCTTGTGTAGGATAGTGTTAATGGGCAGGGGTTGGTGGTCGGTGCTGACTCGGTGGGCCGAAGGGCCTGTTTCAGCACTGTATCTTTAAACTCAACAAAAAACTAAAAATCAGTCACATTCTATGTGGCGGCAGAAGTTCCCAGTAAGCTTCTTCTTCTTGCGTTAGAGTAAGCCATGGCTTGTAGGGGGGGTAGGTGCTGAGCAAGCCAGTGCATGTCCACCACAGCTGGATGGAGGGCCGCGGTCTGTATGGGGGAAGAACAGGCCCTGTTCATCCACCAAAGACCAGAGACTGGGAGGCTGGAATCGGCAACAGGTGAGGAGTAAGGCCGTTGGGGAAGGGACCAAGGTCTGGCCTACCGCTCCCTCAAGGACGGCTGTGAGAAAGGAAGGCATCCCTGGGCACAAAGGTGGACGAGCAAGGAGAGGGACGTCGGCTCGCTGGACGATCCACACTTCCAAGCAGGGTGATGGCTGGAGGCCCTGCAACAGCCTGGGGCTCGCCTGGTTCGGGAGCCGCTCATAAGACCTAGAGCGCGGACTGGACTTTGAAAATGGCGGCACAACCTGGCACCTCTTGCTTGCGGGCTTGGTGGACTATTTCTGTACACTTTGCTAATCGGGAGTCGTGCTTAGGTAAGGCATTACTGTACTGGACTGAATGTGAGAAAATAATTTCTCTGTGTGTGTGTTGCACGAATGGCAATAAAGAACCACTGAACCATTGAAGTAGGTAAGAGCCGACAGAGCGAACAGTGTAAATAAGAAATGGATGCAAACAATAGGGCTTGGCGACATACAAAATAGAACAGCAAGTTCAAAAGTAACATCTGCTAGAGAGGGATATAACTCATTAACCTACATGCATTATGTCTACGGTGCAACAATAATGGTTTCTTGGTTATGTCCCCTGAGAAGATGCACAGATCGTTTTGCTGTTCTCACTGATGCACTTTGTACCATTTCGAGTTTAAAACGACTCCAGCCTTATAAATGGGACACTAATGCCTTTCTCTTTCTCTCTCTCTCTCTCTCCCTTGATTTTTTTTTCTGCTTTCCTCTTCTTTCTCTTCCCTTTTCACTCTCTCTCTATCTCTCTCACTCTCTGCCTTACTTGTCTTATTTTAACGGTGCAACATGAGCAATGGAATTTGCCGACCGTACACATTTAATGCAATAAGGTTGATTTGATAATGTGCTTACCTCTGATAACATGGTCTTATCTATTTGAATGTCTCAGAGCTGTGATGAGATAATTATGTAAATATAGTTAAACTTACACACAGAAATTGGGTTAATTATAAATTACATCCATTCAAACCCTATATTTATCAAAAAAATGGAAAATATTAATCATATTAAATGAACTGCTAATTAAGCACCAAACAAAGAAGCAGATTATTGTCGCGTTGAGAGATATTTTTGAGACAAGGCCCATTGGGCCTAGTAAGTTGTTGTGTTCTTTTCTACATCGTTCTATAAAAGAGAGTCTCTTTGTAGAGGCAAAATGAAGGACAGACAAACAGTATTATGCAGAGTTTTTAGTTTAGTTCAGTTTAAGGATACAGTACGGGAACAGGCCCTTCGGCCTACCTAGTCCGCGCCGACCAGCGATCCCCGCACACTCACGAGGGACAATTTACAATTGTTACACAAGCCAATTAACTTACAAATCTGTACGTCTTTGGAGTGTGGGATGAAACCGGAGCAGCTGGAGAAAACCCCCACAGGCCACAGGGAGAACGTACAATCACCGTACATATGAGCATCCACAGTCAGTATCAAACCCAGGACTCTGGCGCTGTTCGACAAGTTATTTTCAAATTCCTAACCTCACAGATTATGCACACAGGTAAAAGATAAAATCCTGAAGATATTCAGGCAATGTCTGTGAAAAGAAGTCATGTTTTGGAATCTCGAGCTTCTGGGAAAAGGAGGAGGTAAATCTTGTTCTTTGTTACAGAGAAAAGAGAAAGAGGTGAGAATAAGAATTAAAGTCTATTGAGGGAAAGGTGCAGCGTGGCACGGAGGCGCAGCGGTCAAGTTGCTGCCTTACAGAGCCAGAGACCCAGGTTCGATCCTGACTACGGGTGCTGTCTGCATGAGTTTGCACCTTCTCTCCACCTGTGTGGGTTTTCTAAGAGAGCTCTGGTTTCCTCCCACACTTTTAAGACGTACAGGTTTGTAAGTTAATTGGCTTTGGTAAAGTAATAAATTGTCCCTAATGTGCATTGGATAGTGCTAATTGGATAGATTGGATAGATTGGATAGATAATGTGCATTGGATGGATCGCTGGTCGGCTCGGACTTGGTGGGCCGAAGTCCAGTTTCTGCGATGCATCTCTGAAGTCTAAAGTTTGAAGATTCAGCATGGAAACAGGCCCTTCAGCCCACAGAGTCCATGCCAACTATCGGTCACCTGTCCACACTTAGTTCCATGTTCTGTCACTTTCGCATCCACTCTCTCTGCACATTAGGGGCAATTTAACGAGCCCAATTCACCTATAAACCCACGCCTCTTTGGAGGAAGCCAGAGCACGTGGCGGAAGCCCATGTGGTCACAGGGTGAACGTGCAAACCTCACACGGGCAGCACCCGAGGTCAGGATCGAACCCGGGTCTCAGGCGCTGTGAGGCAGCAGCTCCCACCAGGCATGCCCATTGCGCCACCTATGGGTGAAAGGACGTACATATCTGTTGTGCGGCTTCGAGTAAGAATTTCATTGTTCCGTTTCGGGACATACAACAGTAAAACACTCTTGACTCTTGCGGTAAGATAACAAAAAGGGGAGTGGAACAAAGTGGAGAAGTTGGAAGAACTGGTGAATTAAGGGACGTATGCCAGGGAAGGTAAATTTGAGAAAATTAATTAATATATAAAATTGCCACCATGAACAAGATCTATGCGTGTTGGATTTTATTTTCCTTTCTCTATTGTCTCTTGCCCTCCATCTATCACTTCCTTATCTTTCATCCTTCTCTCATTTATTTCATAATTTAAAAAATATATATATTTTCTACATTTTTTCCCGTCCTGATGACAGATTATTAACCAGAAACGCTATCTTGTTTTGGCCGTTCTCTCCACAATTTATTTGACCTGTAGAATAGTTTTATATTTTTCTAGCTAATTTCAGAATTATAGTTTTAGTTTGGTTCAGAGACACAGCGCGGAAACAGGCCCTTTGCTCCACCGAGTCTGCGCCGACCAGCGATCCCTGCATACCAACACTATCCTACACGCACTAGGGACAATTTACATATTTAGAGTGTGGGAAGAAACCGGAGCACCCAGAAAAAACCCACGCAGGTCACGAGGGGAGCGCACAAACGGCAGACAGACAGAACCCCTGGTCAGGATCGAACCGGGGTCTCTGTCGCTGGAAGGCAGCAACTCTACTGCTGCGCCACCGTGCTATCCATGGTTCCTGCAGTTTTATTTACACTCCTGTTAAGTAACATCGAACCAGTGTTGCTGTTCAAGAAGGAACACCCTCCGTTTGACAGCCCCATGCAAAATGCAGCCACACATGTGCAGGCTGGTTGCCACTGTATATGCCCAGCTATGGTGGGTGCACCGTAAAATGGAGAAGCCAGGTGGCACACAGGCACAGCTGGTAGAGCTGCTTTCTTAGTGCACCAGATACCTGGGTTTGATCGTGACCGTGGGTGCTGTCTGTGTGGAGTTAGGACATTCTTCCTGTGAGTGTGTGGGGTTCCTGCTGGTGTTTTGAGTTCCTCCCTCATCCCAAGGACGTCCAGGTTTGTAGGTCGCTCAGCCTTTGTAAATTGCTCCTCATGTGGAGAGTGGTCGTGAAAGTGGCATCTCATAAAATTAGTGTGAATGAATGTTCAATGGTCGACATGGACTTGGTGGGCTGAAAGGACAGTTTCCATCCATGCTGTATCTCTGAACTAACCTACACCAAAAGGAAATACTCACTCATTTCTGATTACAGTTGGATTTCCATTGAGGCAACACAGTTGGTGCTGCGGTAGAGTTGGTGCCTTACAAAGTCAGAGATACGGGTTCGATCCTGACCTCGGGTGCTGTCTGTATGGCGTTTGTACGCTCTCCCTGTGACTGCGTGTGTTTTCTCCGGGCGCTCCAGCTTCCTCCCACATCCCAAAGATGTACAGGTTAGTAGGTTAATTGGCTTCAATAAATTGTCCCCTAGTGTGCAGGATAGGGACGAGTGTAAACTAGTGTAAACTCAGTCTGAAGAAGGGTCTCGACCCGAAACGCCACCTATTCCTTTTCTCCAGAGACGCTGCCTGACCCGCTGAGTTAATCCAGCTTTTTGTGTCTATAAACTGGTGATTGTTGGTCAGCACGGACTCGGCGGGCCAAAGGGTCTGTTTCCAAGCTGTATCTGGAAACTAAATCGCTAGTTGAAAAATATATAAAACTGGTCTCCATTTGTACAGTGTATACTTTGTGGGAGAACAGTGGAACTAAATAGGGTTGGGGTTGGGTTTTCTTTCTATCTATTAGTATTCCCCATCCTTCCCCTCCCCACAGAAAATACACACCTTGCAATGTCTTCTGCAGGTTGAGGACTTTTTGTGGTTGGACATCAAGATGGGTTGTCTCAGGAAAGACACAAAAGGCTGGAGTCACTCGGCGGAACAGACAGCATCTCTGGAGAGAAGGAATGGGTGACGTTTCTGGTCGAGACCCTTCTTCAGACAGAATGTCGCCCATTCCTCCTCTCCAGAGGTGCTGCCTGCGCCACTGAGTTACTCCAGCATTTTGTGTCTATCTTCCGTGTAAACCAGCATCTGCAATTCTTTCCCACGCCTTAAGGAAGACAGTCTTCCTTATTTCCCGCCAATACAAGCTGCTGCTTTCCTGAATACTATCTCAGGTTAGCAGTCAGACTCACGAAGGCAAGTGGACTTTGGCATCATCCTAAAGGGCCTGTCCCACCAGCATGCAACTCCATGCGATGAGCGCGACCTAACGTGATGGCTTGAGCCGTACGGCGTCGCAGGGCCGGTCCCACTTCGATCGCCGGAGCCGTGCGGAATTGTGCAGAGTTCGTCCCGACACCGCGCGGGGCTCCGAAAAACTGACTATGTTCAAAAATTCCGCGCGGCAACGGCTTGTCGGCTCGCAGTCGCCTCGACGCATTTCACACCGCCTCGACATTGTGCCTCTGTGAACCTATCTGTAGGTGCCTCCGTGACCCTCTCTGTGTGCCCCTCTCTGTCCTGGTGAACTTACCTTAAGACTTCGCTCCAAGTTCGCCTCACTTTGCGCCGCGTTGCGCCACTCACCCGACCTCCGCGCGGCCCTCGCTGCCGGTTCGATCGCGCTTGCCGCATGCAGGCGCATGCTGGTGGGAACGGCCCTGTACAGGGGATCACCCGACCTCCGCGCGGCCCCCGCTTCTAGTTTGATCGTGCTCATCGCTTGGAGTCGGATGCTGGTAGGACAGGCCCTTTAGTTGAATGTTGTTTGTGTACTTTGACTGTTCTCAGACACATTATTCATGAAGGACACTGCGACCCAACCCAACTCTACCTTTTGTGTAGGTGCAGATGCTGGTTTAAACCGCAGATAGACACAAAAAACTGGAGTATCTCAGTCGGTCAGACGGCATCTGTGGAGAAAAGGAATAGGTGACGTTCCGGGTCAAGACCCATCTTCAGACTGAGAGTCAGGGGAGTGGGAAACGTGCTTGTCTATTACTTTTCTCCAGACATGCTGTCTGACCCACTGAGTTACTCCAGCTTTTAGTGCCAATCTGACTTTATGCTGGCAAGCAGGAGACTTTAGATAGCAATCACCTGAGGAAACCATGGCAACTTTTGTCTCACCCCAGCTCTCAATAATACCATTGTGTTAAAATCGCTCAGATAGCAGCTAATTCAGCACACGCTCAGATACGGACTTGGAACCCAGTATCACACTATTCTATGGCTATGTTTGTGAAGGTCATATGAGTACATTGTGACACCATTTCATTTCATAATTAGAAGCATAATATTATTCAAAACATTCAACTCTAAGGTTGAACATATGCTCATTTATCAGGACAGAGTTTGTAATTTATTGCAGCTGAAAAGTGTGATCAAAGAACAAACAGATACAATCCATTGCTGGTAAATTGGTTCAGTGCTTAATCCACATGCAGAAGACTAATGTGCACTGAATTATTTTTTTTGCTGCTCTCAATAAATAATGAGTTACTTTCTCCGACGCTGTCTCTCCCCAAGTTTCATTTTGTGATCAACTACAATAACATTTTCACTTCTGCTTAATGTCGAGTCGCTCCATGTTCATGGATCAAGTTGATGATGGAAATCTTAGTTGCCAATTTAACCTTCCCTCATTAGACTCTGCTTTACCAAATTGTAAAAGCCCCTGTCCCACTGTACGAGTTCATTCAAGAGCTTTCCCGAGTTTGCCCTGATTCGAACTCGGAGATTTACGGTAACGGCCGCTCGTAGGTACTCGGGGCTCTCGTGGACATTTTTCAACATGTTGAAAAATCTTTACGAGTCTTCCCGAGCTTACCGCGTTTCCCGAGTACCTGCTGTTAGCGTTACGAGCTGCTAAGTGACGTCCCGAGCTCCGACGTACCCGCTACGTACATTCTACTTGCTTCCACGAGTTTGATTTTTTTTCAACTTGGGAGAGCCTTTGAATGAACTCGTATAGTGGGACAGGGCTTTAACACCGTTGTGGAATCAGCATTGCCTTGTAAATGACACGGTTCTTTTTTGAAGACAAGCACCTTTGTAACTCCAGGCGCTTCTTCTTGTGATCAAGCTGGCTGCCACTGCCGTTCTGCCCAAACCATACTATAGTCATCAAAACAACATGTGGAAATCACACACCTCCAGATTCAGGTACAGATTTTCCCCAGGGCAGCACAGTGGTGCAGTGGTAGAGCCACTGCCTTACAGCACCAGAGACCCGGGTTTGATCTTGACTATGGGCACTTGGCTGTATGGAGTTCTCCCTGTGACTTTCTCAGAGATCTTCGGTTTCCTCCCACATTCCTAAGACGCGCAGGTTTGTAGGTTAATTGGCTTGGTATAAATGTAAAACTGTCTGTAGTGTATGCAGGGTAGTATTAATGTGTAGGGATGGCTGGTCGGTGCAGACTCGGTGGGCCAAAAGGCTTGTTTCTGTGCTGTATCTCTAATCTAATCTAAACTAAGCTGTTATCGGGCAACTGGACCATCTTCGCAACAAAAGAGAGCAGTCCTGAACTACTATCATTGGAGACCCTCGGACTATCTTTGATTGGACTTTACTAAACGTTATTCCCTTATCATGTATCTGTGTATCATGAATCATGTACCTATACACTGTGAATGGATCGATTCACGTGTGAACGCTATCCACTGTGAATATCTTCTCTGCCTTACAGTCTTCCTTTACATGGTGGGATCGATGGCAACTTTGGACATTTTGAGGGACTCTCTTGAATTTCATTCTTTCATTTTATCCCCTCAACATTATGTTCATTCCTCTATGCCCCAGTGATGCGGCCTTTTAAACCAAACATGTGACACTTTTGCAGCCAGTGATATTTGAGTTACCATACAGCCAGACAAGTAAAAAAAGAAGGCAATACATAATAATTTTAACATAAATATCCATCACAGTGGAATCAACTTTCCTCACTGCGATGGAAGGCAATAAAGTTCAGTCATCTTCCTCCTTTGTTCATCTGTGGTGGTCGGGGCCTTGAACCCTCAGCACTGCCTTTTGTCGACGGCCCGATGTTAAAGCCTTCTTGTCGGGATGATGGAGACTCCGGCGTCGGGACGGAACGGAAACACTACACTGCATGGAGCCATCGAATCGGCCGCCTCTTAGCGGAGACCGCGGCTTCACGGTGTTAAAGTCCACAAGCCCCGCGGTCGGAGCTCTTCCACAGCGAACCTCGGCAAAGGATCGCCCGCTCCGCGATGGTAAGTCCGCCCCGCGCTTGCGGCTTGAAGCTCCAGGCCAGTCTCCAGGAAAGGCCGCATTGTTTGACCTTGGGGAGGGGATAATTTATCTTCTGAACTATCTGACTTAAGGAACAATTCTCGTCATTTTCTTAAATAAACAAAATTGGAGGCTAAGATTTATCTTTTGTAAGTTGATTTATTTCCTTCATGCCCGCTGAGAGCACAGCACAATATTGACAGAAAACAGACATCAGCCAAAATGGTGTCAGCTGAGGCTCAATCACTGATACAAGATAAGACTCTAAAAATTACCACCCCTGCTGATTTTTGAGAAGAACAACAAGACACATTCAATTATGAATAATATTGAACTAGTTGAGTTAAGTTTAGTTCAGAGATACAGCGTGGAAACGGGCCCTTCGGCCCACTGAGTTCGCTCCGACCAATGATGCCAGCACACACTAGGGACAATTTATAATTTTTTTAACCGAATACCGAGCCTACAAACCTGTATGTCTTTGGAGTGTGGGAGGAAACCGGAGCACCCAGGGAAAATTCTAGCAGTCACAGGGAGAATGTACAAACTCCGTACAGACAGCACCCGTAGTCGGGATCGGACCTGGGTCTCTGGCACTGGATGGCAGCAACTCTACTGCAGCGCCACCATGCTGCCCCCCTAAATACATTATGCAGCTAAATGCATTACTATGATATGAGCGTTTGACGGCACTGCACCTCTATTCGCTGGAGTTTAGAAGAATGTGGGGCGGCCTCGTTGAAATGTACAGAATAGTGGAAGGCTTGGATCGAGTGGATGTAGAGAGGATGTTTCCACTACTGCTAGAGTGTAGGACCAGAGGTCACAGCCTCAGACTTAAAGGATGTTTCTTTAGGAAGGGGATGAGGAGGAATTTATTTAGTCAGAGGGTGGTGAATCTGGGGAATTCTTTGCCACACAAGACTGTGGAGGCCCAGCCAATGGTAAAGATAGATATATTCTTGATTAGTGCGGGTGCCAGAGGTTATGGGGAGAAGACAGGAGAACAGGTGTTAAAGAAGGAACTGCAGATGCTGGAGAATCGAGGGTACACAAAAGGCTGGAGAAACTCAGTGGGTGCAGCAGCATCTAAGGAGCGAAGGAGATAGGTGACGAAGAAGGGTCTCGACCCGAAACGTCGCCTATCTCCTTCGCTCCTTAGAGGCTGCTGCACCCGCTGAGTTTCTCCAGCCTTTTGTGTACGCAGGAGAATAGGGTTAGGAGGGAGAGATAGATCAGCCGTGATTGAATGGCAGAGTAGACTTGATGGGCCGAATAGCCTAATTCTGCTCCTGTCTGTTATGATATTGCAATCTTATGATATTTGCTCTGGATATAGTCAGGTACATAAATAAAACAGAAAACCAAATGACCACAGGTAATGTCCATGAAAAGGCAAATAGAGTCATTGCAGACACAAGGAACTGCAGATGCTGGAAGCTAATGGAGTTACTGTTTCAGGTTAATGATGATCGTTAGCCTGAAATTATCTTTCTGTTTCTCTTACACCGATGCCCCCTGACAGGTTATTGTTTCCGATTGTAATTCATCATTTCTAGCATTCGCGGTGTTTTGCCAAGGTAGGTGTAGCGACCATGGGAGCTTACAGGGCAGCAAACGACACAAGTAACACGGAAGTACATCAATATAAAGCAAATATAAATCCGGTCTGACGAAGTGCCTCGACCAGAAACGTCACCCATTCCTTCTCTCCACAGATGCTGGGGAGAAGGCAGTAGAATGGGGTTGAGAGGGAACGATAGATCAGCCATGATTGAATGGCGGAGTAGACTTGATGGGCCATGAGTTGACACGCTGGTGACCAGACTATTACAGGCCGAATGGCCTTATTCTGCTCCTATCTTATCTATATACGTGTGCGATTCACACCTCCTCGAAAACACGACGCACAAACTGTGATATTTTTACATATTCCAATAGAGATTTACGCTGTGAAGCCAAAAATCGCCTTATCTGAAAATGTCATGCAATATTTTGAGAATTGTTGATGAAAATGTTCAAAAATCTCTAAAACCTTTCCCTGGGCTTAGCTAAGTGCTTAGCCCTGCTCGCAACATTGTTGCTATTCAAGTACACCGAGTTCTGCTCACCCTAGTAAGTGCAAATGCATTTTTATTTTAAGTTCATAAACGAGGGAGGCTGAATAAGGCGAAACGCGCAGTTATCGGCTGTGGGTGAGTGCAGGAATATTATGTTGGGAACGGGTTGTGTTGGAGAAAGGGGAACTGGGTTGCATTGGGGAACCAGGCCTCCTCCCATGGGGGTTATAGGGGGTTTGCACGTAAGGTCACTGGGTCATGGGGCTTGACGCACAGAGCCGCTCAATCCATCTGGAGGACATCCATCACATCCGGTACATGTTATTAATGCAAGAAACGCGTACTTTCCGACCTGTTGAAAACCGCCAAAATGTTGAATTTTTGCACTGTAAAAATGATGGCAGTCGGGGTAAGTGTGAGAGACATGTACCCAACTTCAGAATTCCAAACGTGAAGCGAAATGAAGGTACTATATACCATAATTTCTCCTCACTTTTGGAATTCTGAAGTAGGCTAAATGTATCTCACGCTTATCCCGATTTCCATAATTATTTACAGCGCATAAATTGACCATTTTGGCGGGTTTTAACGGGCCCGCTATGCTGTAAGTGCTTACCTGCAGTTCATCGTGTGTAATCCACTTGGGGTAGTATAGCAACAGCACGGGTTATGGGTCGTGACCCGACTGCCGCGAAACCTCCCTATAGGTACGTGGTGGAATACTGCTTTGGGGAGCGGGTTGCATTGGGGGACCAGGTCTCCCGTGTGACAGGGACACAATGGGTCCCACTTGGTCTAGTCACTTATAAAGTAATTAACTATCATGCAGATAATCTAAAGGGTTACCTCTACTACAGCTCTCGGCCATGAGAAGATCAACAAATGCGGAAAATTCTTGAAAAAAAATGATCAGCGCCTCGAAAAGTATTGCTTTTTCTCAATTTAAATGGCGTTGAATTTTTCTTTTTGAGTTGGTGTATTTACATTAGGGAGAGGCTGAATTACAAGTACTATGATCAGGAGTGATGAAGGTTGAATATTCTTCATTGATCTTTTTTTATTGGATTTTTAAGGCATGAATAATGTCTAGTGATAATATTCCTTGTGATCTTCCATGAAGTAAAGTTGGGGGTTGAACATCCCAGTGAAATGGAAATGCTTCTTTTGTGCATTGTCTGTGAGGGGCGAGGGGGTACGAACAATGGGCAATGGAGGACCCGGCGTCGGGCGGAGGGGGGGGGGGGGGGCGTTGCCATGTGGGAGGGGGAAGAACAATGGGGACTATGGGGGGACCGGCGTGTGGAAGGGGAGGGTAGAAAAACAAAGGAGGACCAGGAGTGGGGGCTACATGAGGAAGTGGAGGGGGGGGGGGGGGGAGAGCAGCCAGTAGGGGTACTTTGTCAGTGCCCTTTTTGTGGCGACTATTTGCATACCTTGGGTATGCGAGCAAAGAATTCCACTGTGCCTTGTCACATGTGAAATATTCCATTCCATTCCGTTTAACTTTACAGCACGAGAAAAGTAAGTCGGGAAGCGTTGCCACTGCACAGGTCGTATATTGTAGTTATTGAATAAAGAATCAAGGTGGCACTCACTTATCCACAAGAAAGAAAGCTTGCACAGGAAGAAAAACTTGGCAAATAGCTAAGAGAGTGTGAGATTCAAGAGTGTTTGTATTATCCGATGTACCTGAGTGGCGCAATGGAATTCTTACTTGCAGCAGCAGCAATCCAACAGGTTTTTAAACACAGTGCCCAATAGATAATACAGTAAACAAACTAAAAATTACCCGAGGTTCAATAAAATAAAAACACAATATTGTGTAAAGATAAAACAAATCCCCCTAGTGCAACCCAGCCAGTTCATATTTCGGACTCGAACTAGGAGGGTCTTGACCCGAAACGTCACTTTTTCCTTCTCTCCAGAGATGCTGCCTGACCCACTGAGTTACTCCAGCATTTTGTGTCTTTCTTTGGTTTAAACCAGCAAAACGAAGGGTCGTGGCCCAAAATAAAGAATATTTCACCTAATTCCTTTTAACCGGAGATGCTGCCTAACCCACTGAGTTACTCCAGCATTTTGTGTTTATCTTCGACGTAAACCTGCATCTGCAGTTTTTTCCTACACAGTTCATAGTTGGGAGTTTGGTTGGAGTTTCTAGCCTGATGGTTCTTGGGAAGAAGGTGTTCCTGATTCTGGCCGTTTCAGTTTTCAGACTCCTATCATCCTCATGAAAAGGGTAGATTTTTTTTACTTGTAGGTTTAGTCGAGGTAGGTCGTAGTAGGTCATAATGCTATCGTAGGTAATCGAAGGCAATCGAAGGTAATCAAAGGTAGTCGAAGGTAAAGCTCGTTGAGAAAAAAAGGTAAGTAAACCGACCGGTAATGTTAAATGCCCGTTATAACTTTATAATAACTTTATTAAAAGTTGTTTGGCTTCATAAAGGTGTCTCCACTCCTTCTCCCCCCCACCGCCCTCCCCCTTCCCTCCCCTTCTCCCCTCCTCTCTCCCCTTGTCTCCCCCACCCCCCTCCCCGCGCTCTCTAAAGGATTTACCGTAACTGTGTCAGCCGTCTTTTACATTCCTGTTCATCGCGGGTGTGAATTGTAGACAGCGCTCCCCCGCTTTCCCTGGCCCCCGCATTTGTGATGTGTGTGTGTGTGTGTGTGTGTGTGTGTGTGTGTGTGTGTGTGTGTGTGTGTGTGTGTGTGTGTGTGTGTGTGCGTGCGTGCGTGCGTGTGTGTGTGCGTACAGACGGTCGATCCGGCTCGCAGTTTCATCGCTGATGGTCAATCCAGCTCGAGGTTTTTCAGGCGAGTGCCCTCGAGCTTGAAGGTCGAAGACAGCCGCTGAAAAGTCGCGTCAGGCCCATTAGTTTCCATCGCAATACAATGCAGAGTGAATGCAGCATTATCAAAAGCATTGTTACCCGTGAGATATTAAACCAAAATCTGCCTGTTCAGGTGGACGTGCCTGCTGTCACTTGGGATTAGCTTTTTTAGTGAACTTTATAGACAGAGACAGCGCGGAAACAGGCCCTTTGGCCCAACGAGCCCACGCCGACTTGCGATCCCCGCACAATCCTACACACACTGCTGCCATTTTTTTTATTTGACATTGACACCAAGCCAATTAACTTCCAAACCTGCACGCCTTCGAAGTGTGGGAAGAAACTGAAGATCCCGGAGAAAACCCATATGATCACGGGGGGAACGTACAAAGTCCGTACAGGCAGCACCCATAGTCTGGGTCGAATGCAGGTCCCTGGAGCTGTCAGGCAGCAACTCTACCGCAGCACCACCATGCCATGCCATAAGCCATGTGGAATTCCCATAGCTAGAATATTTTAACCATCCATCCATTGGAATTTTCTGTTGGTAGCATTCTGCTGCAGACTCATTGCCTGAAGGTTGACTTCAAAGAAAGGAAGGCCAAAGTACAAAAGTTATTCAACATTTTGGAATGTTTTGGGCTGGTAATATATAAGTGTTAATTTTTCTGCGCACAATTTACATGACTAGATGATATATTCTACCAAACTGAACGAGTGAATTTATCAATAGAATTGTGCTTTCTGGAGTTGAAAAGTGACAAGTGATATTCTTTTTTCAAAGACTCCATTACTCTTCGTCACATCATGGTCACGAATGTGGACTTTCCCACAACCAACAGAGCAGCACAGCGTCTCAGCAGCAGAGTTGCTGCCTTACAGCGCCAGGGACTTGGGTACAATCCCGACTAAGGGTGCTGTTTGTATGTTCTCCCCGTGACCTGCGCGGGTTTTTCCTGGGAGAGCACCAGTTTCCTCCCACACTCCAAAGACCAGCAGGTTCGTAGGTTAATTGGCTTGGTAAAATTATACATTTTCCCTGTTGCGTGCAGGATAGTGTTAGTGTGCAGGGATCGCTGGTCACCACGGGCTCCATGGGCCGAAATGTCTGTTTAGTCTGTTCTCTAAACTAAAAACGAAACAATAAGTACCATCGCAAAGTTTAAGAAACATTTTGGCTGATACATGGATAGGACAGGTTTAGAGGGATTTTGGCCCAACACAGACTAGTGCAGATCGGTGTTGGATGGTGTGGGCATGTTGGGCCGAACGGTCTGTTTACATGCCCTATTACTCTAATAATGTCAGCTGAAGAGACTACAGTTTTCACCCCCATCTTAGCTTACAAAACACAGACTTCCTTTCAACAACTGACAGCAAGACAAGCATGGACGAGTTTGTTATTTGTCTCTTGTTTAGCTTGTGATCCATTCAGAGAAAGGTTGGTGACTAAATCTCAAAGAAGGGTCATTGGAAGCGGTTTGCATAATTTGTGCATGAAATCCCTAATGAAGATAAAACAAGTACTCAGAACACTGTCAACTGTCATCAGAGTTCAACAATTACAACATGTCCTTCCAATAATAATTGAAACATTTTGAAATTGTGCGTTGTTAAAAGTATACATATTCAACGATCTGCTTGAAAGAATCTGAACAGCTTCATTTATTTGCTTCTGAAAGCGAATTCACTTGCAACCAGAGGAATTTCGGAAGGATTTATTTTCCTCTTCTCATTGGAATGGTTTAGTTTAGAGATAGATCATGGAAACAGGCCCCACGGCCCATCGAGTCCAACAGCGTTCAACCCAGTGGTATGAACAACAAATTCTCTAATATTAGGTAACTGCCACAAACACTCCCTTTCCCCTTCCCCTTGCTCCGTCACTCCCTGGTAAAAGTCGGTTTGCCAGTTCCACAATTTGCACCAAACCATCCCTCTTGGAATCACGCCAATCCCAGCCAACAATCAGGGAACCTCCCAGCTTGAGATTGCCCCTGATTTCCCCTGGTCTTTTCTTGCTTCCAGCTCTCCCCCCAATATACAGTCAGTCTGAAGAAGGGTCCCGACCCGAAACGTCACCTGTCCATTTTCTCCATTGATGCTAGATGTGTCCCACTGAGTTACTCCAGTATTTTGCGCCTATCTTTGTGCAAAGTTAAAATGCATTTGCTAAGGGCCCAAGCCAATACGAAGAGAGATGTTGCAACTGAGACCTAAGGTTGTGGGTGGTCAGATGAAGATGTGCTAGCAATGAATATGGGAGACAAAGATAGGGTTGGCCGTCTGAATCTTTTATCCCAAGCTGGAAATGTCAAAGACTACTGGACATAGCTTTAAGGTGAAAGGGGAAAAGTTTAAAGGAGATGTGCATGGCAAGTTTTTTACACAGAAGGTGATACGTGCCTGGAACGCATTGCCAGGGGTGGTGGTGGAATACGATAGTGACCTTTAAGTGCTTTTGGACACGTGGACATCTAGATAATGTGCAGGCAGAGGAGATGAGTTTAACTCGACATAATGTTCAGTACAGACATTGTGGACCGAAAGGGCCTACATAGAAACATAGAATCATAGAAAATAGGAGCAGGAGTAGGCCATTCGACCCTTCGAGCCAGCACCACGATTCAATATGATCATGGCTGATCATCCAAAATCAGTACCCCTTTCTGGCTTTCTCCCCATATCCCTTGATTCATCCAGAGAATTGGCCTCCGCTGCCTTCTGTGGCAGAGAATTCCACAAATTCACAACTCTCTGGGTATAAACGTGTTTTCTTGCACCTGTTCAAACACAAAAATGGAATTGTACTGCAAAATGTTAATTTACTAAAGCTGTTGCTCCTAAAGAAGAAGCCACTCTATCTTTTAATCGAGGTAATGAAAATTAATGTTATATTATATCTGTGATTTTGCAGTCTGCCTGCAACTATATATGCCATTGATGTCCTGCCCTACATTGAATCATACATTGCAGAATAAAGGTAATTATTGTAACCACTCCTGGCTGAGCCTCGAAGCACTTTGATAGATAAAATTGAAAGCTGAGCTTCGAACGCACCATGAGCAACATTGAGAGATCCATCAGTTTTGACAAAGGTTTTATGAAATGCTTTTGTGATCACATTTATTTAGAGAGGACTAGAATGTAAAAACAGGAATATAATGCGGAGGCCCCATAATGCACTGGTTGACCGCATTTAGAGTATTATGAGCAGTTTTGGGCCCAAATCTGAGGATGTATGTGTTGGCGCTGGAGAGGGTCCAGAGGAGGTTAACGAGAATGATCCCAGGGAAGATTGGGTTAACATATGATGAGCATCTGATGAGCCTGTACTCACTGGAGTTTAGAAGGATGAGGGAGAACCTCATTGAAATTTACCAAAGGGCCTGGATAGAGTGGATGTGGAGAGGATGTTTCCACGAGTGGGAGGGTCTCGGACTAGAGGCATTGGCCTCAGAATAAAAGGACGTACCTTTAGAAAGGGGATGAGGAGGAATTTCTATAGTCAGAGGGTGGTGAATCTGTGGAATTAATTGCCAATGAAGGCTGTGGAGGCCAAGTCAATGGATATTTTTAAGGCAGAGATAGATAGATTCTTAATTAGTACGGGTGTCAGGAATTATAGGGAGAAGGCAGGAGAATGGGGTCGAGAGAGAAAGATAGATCATCCATGATTGAGCGGCGGAGTAGACCTGATGGGCCAAATAGCCTAGTTCTGTTCCTGGAACTTATGAACTTCTGAAAATTACAGAGGAACTTATGGTTTTGCATTTACAAATTAATTACAATTTAAACACTAATGGAAAAGGTAGATGTTGTCAGTTCACGACTTTATATTTTAGGATGTAATGTCTTGTTTCAGTTTTGTAACTTGGCTGCTAACAAAGCTCAAATACATTTTATATTTTCCTTTCATTGTAGTTTCTTCAAGAACGTGTTAATCATTTGTGGATTCAACTTTCAAATTCAGTGTAGTCACACCAGTGCCAATGAGAAATACATCGTTTAACCCTTTGGTGTATCAATAGACAATAGACAACAGGTGCAGGAGTAGGCCATCCGGCCCTTCGAGCCAGCACCGCCATTCAATGTGATCACGGCTGATCATCCCCAATCAGTACCCGCTTCCTGCCTTCTCCCCATATCCCCGCTATCTTTAAGAGCCCTATCTGGCTCTCTCTTGAAAGTATCCAGAGAACCGGCCTCCACCGCCCTCTGAGGCAGAGAATTCCACACTCACAACTCTCTGTGTGAAAAAATGTTTCCTCATCTCCGTTCTAAATGGCTTACCCCTTATTCTTATTATCAATTGCTACATTAGATTACATTACACATTCAGAGCATCATTAGCCTCTAAATATGCCAAAATATATCACAGTGGTACAGCGGTAGAGTTGCTGCCTTGCAGCAGAATGCAGCGCCAGAGACCCGGGTTCGATCCCGACTACGGGAGCTGTCTGTATGGAGTTTGTACGTTCTCCCCGTGATCTGCGTGAGTTTTCTCCGAGATCTTCAGTTCACTTCAAAGATGTGCCAGTTTGGAGGTTAATTGGCTTGATAAAAATGTTAAATTGTCCAAGGCGATATGCAGGGTACTGCTGACGACAAAATTCAGAAGGTTCAGAAGGTTCAATTTAATATTTAAATGATGCAGTTCAACAATTAGTACTAAAAGGCAAGGTGTATGTTAAAGTATTGACTGTGAAGTGAAGACTAGCTCCGTCATCTGTTGGACCCAGACGGGCTTTGATTTGTCGGCCCAGATCACGTCAGGTCGACGCGAGTGTTCGAGCTGGACGAACAAACGGATCGTGACCAAAGTGGCTCGGCCCGCCACACTATTCCCATTTGCCCGCATTTGCTCCGTATCCCACTGAACCTTCCTCATCCATGTTCAAGTGTCTTTGAAATGGTGTTATTGTACCTCCTCCGGCAGCTCATTCCATATACACACCACCCTTTGAGTGAAAAAGTTGCCCCTCAGGTTTGTATTAAATTGTTCCCCTCTCACCTTAAACCGATGTCAGCATGGATTTACAAAAGGTAAATCATGTCTGACGAATCTTGTGGAATCTTTCGAGGATGTAACTAGTAGCGTGGATAGGAGAGAACCAGTGGATGTGGTGTATCTGGACTTCCAGAAGACTTTCGACAAGGTTCCACATAAGAGATTAGTATACAAACTTAAAGTATACGGCATTGGGGGTTCAGTATTGATGTGGATAGCGAACTGGCTGGCAAACAGGAAGCAAAGAGTAGGAGTAAACGGGTCCTTTTCACAATGGCAGGCAGTGACTAGTGGGGTACCACAAGGCTCAGTGCTGGGACCCCAGCTATTTACAATATACATTAATGATCTGGATGAGGGAATTGAAGGCAATATCTCCAAGTTTGCGGATGACACTAAGCTGGGGGGCAGTGTTAGCTGTAAGGAGGATGCTAGGAGACTGCAAGGTGACTTGGATAGGCTGGGTGAGTGGGAAAATGTTTGGCAGATGCAGTATAATGTGGATAAATGTGAGGTTATCCACTTTGGTGGCAAAAACAGGAAAGCAGACTATTATCTAAATGGTGGCCGATTAGGAAAAGGGGAGATGCAGCGCGACCTGGGTGTCATGGTACACCAGTCATTGAAAGTAGGCATGCAGGTGCAGCAGGCAGTGAAGAAAGTGAATGGTATGTTAGCTTTTATATCAAAAAGATTTGAGTATAGGAGCAGGGAGGTTCTACTTCAGTTGTATAGGGTCTTAGTGAGACCACACCTGGAGTATTGCACACAGTTCTGGTCTCCAAATCTGAGGAAGGACATTATTGCCATAGAGGGAGTGCAGAGAAGGTTCACCAGAAGGTTCATTGATTCCTGTGATGTCAGGACTGTTTTATGAAGAAAGACTGGATAGACTCGGTTTATACTCTCTAGAATTTAGGAGATTGAGAGAGGTATCTCTTAGAAACTTACAAAATTCTTAAGGGGTTGGAAAGGCTAGATGTAGGAAGATTGTTCCCGATGTTGGGGAGGTCCAGGACAAGGGGTCACAGCTTAAGGATAAGGGGGATATCCTTTAGGACCGAGATGAGAAAGACTTTTATCACACAGAGAGTGGTGGGTCTCTGGAACTCTCTGCCACAGAGGGTAGTTGAGGCCAGTTCATTGGCTATATTTAAGAGGGAGTTAGATGTGGCCCTTGTGGCTAAGTGGATCAGAGGGTATGGAGAGAAGGCAGGTACGGGATACTGAGTTGGATGATCAGCCATGATCATATTGAATGGGGGTGCAGGCTCGAAGGGCCAGATGGCCTACTCCTGCACCTAATTTCTATGTTTCTGTGATGTCCTCTGGTTCTTGATTCCCCCTCCCTGGGTGAAGATTCCTATCAATTACCCTCATGATTCCACGCACCTCTATAAGATCACCGCCTTTGCCTCCTGTGCTGCAAAGAATACATTTTGGTCTCATTTGGAGAGGTTAGTCAAACTTGGATTCTATTCTTTGGAACATCAAAAGCTGAGGGGAGACCTGATAGAAGTACTTACAATTATGAGAGGTATAGATTGGATAGACAGTCAGAGCCAGTTTCCCAGGATCTAAATCTCAGAGAGGGATATGGGCCAAACGCAGGCAGGTGGGACTATTGTAGATGGGACATGTTGGCCGGTGGGGGCACGTTGGGCCGAAGGGCCTGTTTCCATGCTGTAAGACTCTATGACTGTAACTCGATGACTCTGTGACTACGGAGCATTGCTATGAGAAGGAGATGTGCAGGGAACGTTATCACATAGAGAGGTAGGTGCCTGGAATGCACTGCCAGGGGTGGTGTTAGAATGGGGTTGCCAACTGTCCCGTATTAGCCAGGACATCCCGTATATTGGGCTAAATTGGTTTGTCCCATACGGGACCGTGCTTGTCCCGTATTTGACTGCTACTACTCAGGTCGAGGGGACTGTCAGGTTGGCACGCCGTGTCCGGCCCCGCCTCACCCATCCCAACGTAGTGCAGCCCATGGAGTGCAGCAGCAGCGCCTCACCCGTGGCCCCGTCGGTCGGCAGCCCGGCCAACTGTCAGACCTTCGGACCTTCGCTAACCGCCGACACAACCAACCTTCCTTCTCATGGCTGATCATCGGTTGATGAGTTGGCTGGGGTGCTGGACTTTGTGTGCAGCAGAACACTAGCCCCAGCCAGAGGGCCAGCGGAGGAGTTTTAAAGAGGCACAAAGTCCGGCGCCCGGGCCTAAACTCCTCAGCTGGCCCGCCAGCTTGGCTTTGTGTGCAGTCCAGCACCCGTGCCAACTCCTCATTCACCCAGTCACGGCCGAGTCGGTCAACGAATTGCCTTCAGGAATTTGTATCCCTTATTTGGGAGTAAGAAAGTTGGCAACCCTACATTAGAAGCAGATACAACATGGGTTTAAGAGGCTTTTGAATAAGCAGAGAGATATGAAGGGTGTGTAGTGATATGGATCATGTGCAGACAGCGGGGATTAGATTAATTTGGCATCATGTTTAGCACAGACATTGTGGGCCTAAGGGCCTGTTCCTGTGCTGTACTGTAATGATCCATATTCTGGCACGGAAGTGATTTGAGGGTGTGGTGGCATGGTTTGAATGCTTCAAGGAGTTATATGCTTGGTAGACTTTCTCAGCTATCAATTATTTTCTCCATGTTTTAAGCTCCAGGTTTAGAGGGCAGCTTCACCACCTGAGATGAGTTAGCTCTTCAAAGCTAGTGTGCGAAGATCAAATGTTAGTTCTCTTTGGACTACTATATTCCTGACACGAGAGAATACCGGCGAAGACTTGAAAGGTTTGGATGCTAGCGCTGTGAGGAGGGAGGAGGGAGGAAAGAGGAAAGAGGTGATGGGAGAAGGGAAGGGCATTGAATAAAGTACACCTAAGATACAAGTGAACAACAATTAAAGTCCATGCACCCTGCCGTGGTCAACTTGACATTCAACCTTCACACAAACGTCCTGACACTCACAAGGGGGTGGGAGATTGCAACCTTCACATGGTCCACCCTGTTTCAACGAATGCACAAACAGAAGATCGAAAGCATCGAAAGCATCCTGACCACCTGCTTTACGGTATGGTACAGCAGTTGCACCGTAGCAGATAGGAAGGCACTACAACGGGTGGTGAAAACCGCCCAGTACATCATCGGTGCCCCGCTCCCTGCCATGGATGCCCTCCACCGAAAACGGTGTCTGAGACGGGCCGGGAAGATCATCAAACCATGGACCACCCTAACCATGGACTGTTTACCCTCCTACCATCAGGGAGGCGGTTACAGGAGCCTCAGGTCCCGCACTAGTAGGATGAGGAACAGCTTCTACAACAACACCATCACACTGCTGAACTCGGAGACCCGCCGATAGATTTCTCCAGTCTTTCCGTCCACATTGTCTGCATTCTGTATTTATTTTCTATACTGCTATTACTATGAACTGACGCTAAACTGCATTTTGTTGTTCCCATACTTGTATCTGTGCAATGACATTAAAGTTGAATTGAATTGAATTGAATTGAATCAAACAGAACAAATAGTCTTACAACTTTAGGCTGTGCACGCCATATGCAAGAAGAAGAAGACACTCACAAGCATTCAAAAACGACCTCAAGCAAATAAATTTAGCAACAAAAATGTACAAACTAAACTGAAATAAAATAAAACACCTAAATCCTCAAAGTGTAGTTAAAACATTTGAAAGTTAAGAAAACTATTTTAACTGGGGGCACAGTGGTGTGGATCGCTAGAGATTGGTAGAGTTGCTGCCTGACAGCGCCAAAAACCTGGGTTTAACCCTGACTACGGGTGCTGTCTGTACTGAGTTTGTATGTTCTCCCCGTGACCACGTGGGGGTTTTCTCCGGGTGCTTCCGGTTTCATCCCACACTACAGAGACATGCGGGTTTGTAGTTTAATTGACTTCTGCAATCCCTTGTCTGTAACTCTGTGTCCCTTGTGTGTAGGGTAGAACTAGTGTATGCATAATTGTGGGTCAGCACGGAATTGGTGGCCGAAGGGCCTGTTTCCATGCTCTATCTCTAAAAGAAAAATCTCCATTATTACTATCTACCGTTGTCCCTCACAGCTGCTCCATTGAATTGAATAATAGGTTTTGGTTTAAGCTTAGGTTTGTTATTATCATGTGTACCTAGGTACAGTGAATAGCATTGTTTTGCAGGTTTATCAACGTAGATCAGGTGTACCATACACTAACATACTGAAGTCAAACTGAAGTACAATAGGTAGAGCAATGGGTAATGTGTAGAGTGCAGAATATTGTTCTCAGCATTGTAGTTCACTTGTAGTGCATCAATTCCACAGTAGACTAGCGGAGCTTGTTCCAAGTCCGTCTAGATGTAGGTTGTTCACATTGATACTGCACTGTTCAGAGATACAGCATGGAAACAGGCCCTTTGGCCCATTGGGTCCACGGCGACCAACGCGATCATGCCGGTTCAATGTTATCCCACTTTCTCATCCACTCCCTACACACTAGGGGCGAATTACAACGGCCAATTCACCGACAAACCCGCACGTCTTTAGAGAAACCGGAGCGCCCAGAAAAAACCCACGCGGTCACTGGGAGAACGGACAAACTCCGTACAGGCAGCACCCGTAGTCAGGATCGAATCCGGGTCTCTGGCGCTGCAAGTCATATACTCTAGCGCTGCGTCACCGTGCCGCCCCTTCAGTTTTACGGAGAAACATTTTTACTTCTCCACCATAATCTCTCCGCAGTGATTGCATTGAAGTTTTATAGTTGAAGTCAGTTTTCCCAAACTAATATTTTATGCATAAAATGCTAACCTTTGCCCCGATACCTCAGCTTTCTGCCTCAATGATTGTCAAGCACCTTGGGATGAAAGAGCAAAGGTAAGAGATAAGACCAGACACACCTTCCTGAATGGTCTCCACTATAAATACTTCAATACGTTCACAGCAAATGACACAGAAAAACTCCTTTGCACATCCGATCTTATAAGCAGTGACGTGCCAGTTAAGGAAAAAAACATTGCGTTAACTGTTGGAATTGACAGCTTAAATAAATGTAAATAGGCACGTGTTTTTTTTAAGTTAAAAAGGAAGAAATGCAGCTGCTAGATTTTTTTTAACAGCAGCTGCTTCCATTTATTTTCCACCTTTGACACAATAAACCTCCCAAGGTGTTTCACAGCAGCTCGATCCAGCAATAATGGAAGCACATAAAGAGATATGAGAGCAGATAACCTAAAGAAACAAAGAGAGATAGCGAGTATTAGAAAGAGGATTTCAGACGTAAACATTTAGTTTAGTTTAGACACACAGAGCGGAAACAGGCCCTTCGGCCCATTGAGTCCACACTACCCTGCACACACTAGGGACAATTTTACATTTATACCAAACCAATTAACCTACATACCTGTTACTCTTTGGGGTCTGGGAGGAAACCGATCTTGGAGAAAACCCACGCAGGTCACGGGGAGAAAGTACAGACAAGCATCCGTAGTCAGGATCGAACCCAGGTCTCTGGCGCTGTGAGGCAGCAACTCTATCGCTGCGCCGCCGTGCCACCCCAACTTAAAAAAGAAACAAAGAGAGATTGAGACTATTTGGAAAGAGGATTTTGGAATTAAAGGTCCTGGTTTCTCCCTGCTAAAGGCTGAACAACTGGATTCAAGTGAAAAAACAAACTGCTGGAGGAAATATAGACACAAAGAATAACAGCGGGTCAGGCAGCATCTGTGGAGGGAATGGGCTTGATTATCGTACAAGATCTTTGTATCGAGGAGGCTGCATTTGGTAATTGGAATCATAGAGTCATTGAGTCATTTGGTGTGGAAACAGGCCCTTCAGCCCAACTTGCCCATGCCAACTAACATGCCCCATCTATACTAGTCCCACCTCCCTGCGTTTGGCCCATATCCCTCTAAACCTGTCCTATCCATGTACCTGTCCAAATGTTTTTTTTAAATGTTGTGACAGTCCCTGCCTCAACTACCTCAGGCAGCTTGTTCCATATACCTATGATCCTTTGTGTAAAAATCCTTTGTACCCCTCAGGTTCCAATTGATTATTTATGAAGTAAACTTGAAGCAATGATACAGGTATCTGACAGGTGCCTGGTTCTGAAGATCACTGCCTATCACAGTGAGAATATTATTTTGTGTAGGAAGGAACTGCAGGTGCTGGTTTAAACCGAAGATAGGCACAAAATGCTGGAGGAACCCAGCAGGTCAGGCAGCATCCCTGGAGAGAAGGAATGGGTGACGTTTCAGGTCAAGATTGAGGCTCAGGGGAGTGGGAAACCAGAGGTACGAAAAGGTTCAGAACAAATCAGAGCCGGCGCAGGTGACCAAGGGAAGGTGGAGCCCACAATGGTCGATTGTTGGCTGCGGAAGAGGTGATAACGAATAGTGAAACTTGAAGGATGACTCGGGTGGGGGGTGGGATGGAGAAAGGGAATGCAAGGTTGACTTGAAATTATAGAGTGATCAATATTCATGCTACTCGATGGTAAGCTGCCCAAACGTCACCCATTCCTTCTCTCCAGAGATGCTGCCTGTCCCGTTGAGTTACTCCAGCATTTTGTGTCTATCTTCGAGAATATTATTGTGTCAGTTTTCAACTGTGCCACTGGGTGGAGTGCCAAGAGAGAAAAAAGGCAATTGCAAAAGGCATTTGTTAGAAAGTATATCAGTCAAGCCATGAATTTTTTGTGCAGTCAAAGGGACAGCGATGAAACGTGTTTGTTAAATATATAATAAATAATTTCCAAACTTGATTAAACCCTAAATGGCATTAGCAGTTACACAACTGCAATTTTTACATATTCAGTAGTCTTATTTGGAAGCTATATAGAAACTTAGAAACATAGGTGCAGGAGTAGGCCATTCGGCCCTTCGAGCCAACATCGCCATTCAATATGATCATGGCTGATCCTCAGTACCCCATTCCTGCTTTCTCCCCATGTCGCTTGATTTGTTAGCCCTCAGAGCTCTATCTAACTCTTTCTTGAACATAGTTTTATTTGGGAGTTATATGAAACTAAGCAAGAATTACACCCTCTTTTCATCCGTTGTACTCTTGAAGATGGCGACACCTTTTGGGATCAGGTTGTATAAGGAACACAAATTCATGTTGCCAGCAGCTTGTTTTAACTCCTGAGGATCTCAGGGATGGTTTTAGTTAATTTAGTACACTTTATTGTCACATGTGCGGAGGTACAATGAAGAGCTTTTGTTGCGTGCTAACTAGTCAGCCGGAAAGACAATACACGATTACAATCGACCCATCTACAGTGTACAGACGTATGATCAAGGGAATAACGTTTAGTGCAAGGTAAAGCCAGTGGTACTCTTTTCCCAGGATGGAAAACAATCAAATACTTGCGGGCATAGCTTTGAGGTGAAAGGGACGAAATGTAAAGGAGATGTGCGGGGTAAGCTTCATACTGAGAGGGTGGAGAGTACTTGGAATGCACTGCAGGAGGGATGGGGGTGGTGGAGGGTGATTGAAGCAGGTGAGTGGCATTTAAGAGACTTTAGAATTCTCTTAGGCCTCCTTTGGTCGTGGCTGACCATGGGTGTCTCCAGGGTGCTATTCCCTATATGGAGGACGCCTGTACGTGACTTTGTTTAATGTGGGGTGACTGGTGCACAGGCAGCCGCCCCACGGACCTCGACAGATCTGGGTCAGGATCCAGCGGCACGGAGTCCAAGACGACCGGAGACCCTTTTCTGTTGCAGCCTTCATCCGCCTTCCCAGCCTTTGTGACGCTCCACTAAGGTCAACCATCGTCCTCCGCCTGTTCCACCATTGAGGTCTTGGTTGGATTGCTCTTTGTCAGAGACCTCCCCCTCGACCTTACCGCCAAGGGTGGCCCTACCAGGAGCATAGCTCCAGACGGCATCGCTCTCAGCATCTCAGGTCCACACGAACGTCTCCACCACGACAAGGTGACAATCCATGGAGAAGTATATAATAGGCATATTGATTAAGCATATGGAAATGCAGGATATGGATTATGAGCAGGCAGATAAGAGTTGGTCTTGGCATCAGGTTCGGCTGAGGGCAGCGTAATAGCGCAACTCTCCCGCTGCGCCACTGCGCCGCCCTCTGAAGGACTTTTGAAGCAACTGCCTCATTCTTTTACGAATGCCCTAAAACCCTGTAAATGGTCTTATTTTGTAAGTTATTGTTTGAATCTGCTGCTACTGGGCAGTAAATATGTAATTGCAATAACTCACTGTGTTCTTGCATCATCTGCAAACTTTTAAATGATGCCCTGTAGCAGTCAGGCCAACTCATTAATATCTGTTAATAAGAGTCATGGTACTAATACCGACCTCTGGTGCACACAGGACTTTTTAATCTTCACGGTTCCGTACTGCAGTGCCACAGTATTAATTATGCCACTGGTAAAAGATGTTATTAAGCCTGAAAGAACAATTCCGGTACAGTTATCAACATTCATAAACATTTTGATTTGTGAAGGAGCTTCAGACAAATGACCACGGTTTGTAATTACGTTTCTCGACCAAGTGAGTTGATTTGAAGTAACTCTGATGTGGCCCACTGTTATCCGGTGATTATATCCCACTTTCAGAATGGCTGCATTTCATTTCCAATCTGCAATTTCCAATTTGCATCGTTTAACATTCATTAACTTAGTTCAACGAGGTTATTTTGTCTTATGCATTACAATTCTGACGGACAGAAATTTTAGCCGCTCTCCAAGAAATATCTAATTGATCCTTTTGACTTTCTCTTTATCAACTGAATATATATTTTAGTGGCACCCACTTGCGTGAGAGTAAAGATCTAGTCATTCATTATTGCTTTAAGTGGCTCTGCAATTGGAAACTAAGGGAGATCTAACACCCACTTTGTCCTCGATGAATTAAAGTATTATTAGTACATTGAGAAGTGTATTGTATTAGAACAAAATAGAGTCACCTAGAGTCATTTCTTGACATGGAGGTGGAATGAATGGGTGTAGCCAACTTGTCTTATCATCGACTTCATCTTTGTCATTTTATTGTGCTTTTTTTTGTGTGAACATTAACTTATGATCCTAACTTTATCACACTGTCGAGCAAAACCTATAATTTTGGCCACAACACTCACAGATATAAGCATGGCAGTGGCTTGCATCTTATGGCTCATCACAGGGATCAGTGCCTCAGAAAATACCATTGCTTCTTTCATGCTGTAGCTGTTGCAGCACGATGCTTAAACGATCATGTCAGCTTTTAACTGAGATTAATTTACTTCTTTAGCTTTTCCCAGACTTCCAACAATGGTAGGCGTTAAACCAAATGGAGTTACATATTTGTGCGACTTCTATTCATCTCGATATCCCCCAACTTTCTTCATAAAAAAGAAAGAAACATAATTCATCTTTGAGTTTTCATCCATCATATCTAATAACCTTTACTGTGTAAACTGCTTGTAAAGGGATGTTGTTGAAACCTTGAAGCACTTTTGTTTCTTCTGCATGCATTGGATGTGACATCTAACAAAACTCCTGATGCTGTCAAATCATTGAAAGACACAAAGTGCTGGTGTAACTCAGTGTGTCAGACACATAGTCACCAGCTGCCCCAAACACCGGCCACCGAATGGTGAACGAGGTCTGATTGACCTGGACGATGACACGTTGGCCTGGCTCGCCGCAACAGAGCTGCAGGTCTTAAAGACATACGACAGAAGAAGAAGACAGCATCCCTGGAGAAAAAGGATGGGTGACGTTTCGGGTCTGGACCTTTCTTCAGGATTCCTACAGTTCAGTTTAGTTTAGTTTAGTGCCACGTGTACCAAGGTTCAGTGAAAAGACTTTGTCGCGTGCTAACCAGCCAGCGGAACGACAATACATGTTTACAATCAAGCCATTCACAGCATACAGATACATGATAAGGGAATAACGTTTAGTGCAAGGTAAAGTCCGATCAAAGATAGTCTGAGGTTCCCCAATGAGGTAGATAGTAGTTCAGGCCTGCTCTCTGGTTGTGGTAGGATGGTTGAGTTGCCTGATAACAGCCAGGAAGAAACTAGATCCCTGAATCTGGAGGTGTGCGTCTTCACATTTCTATACCTTTTGCCCGATGGGAGAGGGGAGAGAAGGGATTGGCCAGGGTGCAACCTGTCCGTGATTATATTGCTGGCCTTGTCGAGGGCAACGTGAGGTATAACTGGAGTCCTTACCCTTGCCATGATAACAGTATGCATTAAAGCAGTGCCTGAGTATTACCTTCCCTTCTTACCCGTATCTTTGGTGTAAACCAGCATCTGCCATTCTTTGTTTCTGCATGTTGTCCTATCATTGATAGGTATTAACGTTTTATGGTAGAAAATCTTGTGGGATTACTCCTACTTCCAGCAGCATCATCCACTTTAAATAAAAGTCATATTAAACAGTTTTCCACCTGACCCTCTCAAAATCAACACAACATTCTTACAAACTGTTAATCTTATAATCTGTTTCTTAAAAATTGTCTTGCAAAATGATAATTAATTATCATCCTCAATGGGTAAATTATTCAATGTGACCAGTTAATAATTTTCTGAAATTATCAGAGCTTCATAATTGGTTTGCATTTTGGGCGATTTGGTGATCACAAGGCCAAGAAATGCAGAGAATTGTGGGCGCAGCCCAGACCATAACACAAAACCAATCTTTCTTCCATTGACTCCATTGACATCCCATGCTGCCTCCGCAGGGCCACCAGCAAAATCAATGACGAGTCGAACCTTGGTCACTCCCTCTTCTCCCCGTTCCCATCGGGCAAAAGGTATGAAAACACACACCACCAGTTTCAGGGACCATTTCTTCCCAGCTATTATAAGGCAACCAAACCATCCAATCGCAACCAGAGAGCAGTCCTGAGCTACTATCTACCTCATTGGAGACCCTTGGACTATCTTTGATTGGACTTTATCTTACACTAGACGTTATTCAATTATTCCCTTTATCAAGTATCTGCACACTCGATTTAAATCATGTACTGTCTAACAAAAGCTTTTCACTGTACCTTGGTACACGTGACAATAAACTAAACTCAAACTCAATAAAAATGACATGACTTAACTCAATGATAATCCTTGCAGAAAAACATATACTGCCATTGGTTTCCGACCACTGCTGAGCACAGATTCCAGTTGGAGTCCAATTTCAACCTCTGGGGTAAATATTGTTGGTGGAAGAATCACCAAAGATTTTGCTGCTTTTGCATTTTCCTAGCATGTGGGTCGATAGACATTTGGTGAGGGTGAGGCTCTGCTTGTGAATTAATGTTCCCAAGATGTGAGGTGTTGCACTTTGGAAGGTCTAATGTAAAGGGCAAATATACAATTCATGACATGAACCTTAACAGCATTGATGTACAAAGGGCTTTTGGGTCATAAGTTCATTGGGCATAAGGGCATTTAGCTCATCGAGTCTACTTTGCCACAGGGTGTTGTCTATGCGGAGTTTGTACGTTCTTCCCGTGACCTGCTTGGGTTTTCTCCGAGAATTTTGGTTTCCTCCCACACTCCAAAGACGTACAGGTTTGAAGGTTAATTGGCTTGGGGTAAGTGTAAATTGTCCCGAGTGTGTGTAGGATAGTGTTAATGTGCGGGGATCGCTGGTCGGCGTGGACTCGTGAGCCGAAGGGCCTGTTTCCACAAAAAAAAGAATGACACAAAAAGCTTGAGTAACTCAGCGGGTCAGACAGCATATCTGGGGAAAATTAATAGGTAACATTTTGGGTCGAGACCCTTCTTCAGACAAGCACTAATAGATCTAATTTTTAGGCTGCCATATCTATTTAGCAGAGATACAAGGAACTGCAGATGTGGGAATCTTAAGCATAACACAAAGTGCTGGAGTAACTCAGAAAAACGGTTCCAGACCCAAGATGTCACTTATCCATTCCCTCCATAGATGCTGCCTGATCCTTTGAGTTACTCCAGCACTTTGTGTTTTGTTCTGGGCTCTGAGAAGTTTGTTTATACCTGTTTTGCACTTTTGATCAAAGACCCATGGAAACACTGATACAAGAAACTGCAAGCATACTGGAATCTTGAGCATAAAGCACAAAGTGCTGGAGTAACTCAGTGGGTCAGGCAGCATCTGTGGATGACATGGATAAGTGGGGTTTGTGACCCTTCTTCAGGCTTTTTGTAGTGGGGAGAGAAAGCTGGAAAAAAGGTTGGGGTGAGATAAAGCCTGGCAAGGAATAGGTGCATACTGTTGAAAAGGGGGTGAGGGGTGCAGGGTGGATTTTCAGATTGTTCGACAAAGGCCCGAGATGAAAAGCCAAGTGTGAGATAGGGAGATAAGAACAGAAAATGCATGAATTGTGAAGCCAGAGGAAGGAACATTGTTTCTTCACACAAAGGGTGGTGGGTGTATGGAACAAGCTACCAGTGGAGATAGTTGAGGCTGGGACTATCCCAATGTTTAAGAAACAGTTAGACAGGGACATTGGTAGGACAAGTTTGGAGGAAAATGGGCCAAACGCAGACAGGTGGTACTAGTGTAACTGGGACATGGTGTGTGCAAGATGGGCCAAACGGCCTGTTTCCACAATGCGTCACTCTATGACTAACATAAGTGGAAGGGACACCCTAGATGTCCTCTTGCTTCAGTAATCATGATTTCGCTCCCTGCTGAAATAGATGGATCGCTCTCCATATTCCAACCCCAAACTCCCGTCACCTGTATCCACCTGTCACTTGCCAAACTTTGAGCAGCCCCACCTCTCTTCCAGCTTTCTCCCCGTACTACATTCAATCTGAAGAAGGATCCCAACCTGAAACGTCACCTGTCCAATGTTCTCCAGAGATAGCGCTAGATCTCCTGAGTTACTCCAGCACATACCATTTCTGCTATATCTGTGTTTTAGACAATAGACAATCGACAAGAGGTGCAGGAGTAGGCCATTTCGCCCTTCGAGCCAGCACCACCATTCACTGTGATCATGGCTAATCATCCCCAATCAGTGCCCCGTTCCTGCCTTTTATATTGTCCTACCCCACTGTTGAGTACATGTGGCCATATCCTGACTAAGTTTATAACTTTCTGAAGTATCTAAGGGAAATTTTTGGGTTCAGCATGACTAGATTGCATATGAATCATCTTGATCTGGTGCTGGCTCTTAGCCAGAAGTTATCTCATAATCCATTTCATAAGACTTGTTTGTTTTTCAACTGAGCTGCATGTTAGGCCAATTCAGAGAGCATTAACTCAACCCCATTACACATCAGTAGAGCCATGTAGAGATTAGACAATGTTGGATTGGCATATTCCTTTCTCTGAGGAATAATAATCAAGGGGCTTAGTCTTTACGTCAATCCAGTCGCTTTGTTGCTTTTTCCTGATGACAGCCCCCTCTGTCTCAGGTTGAATAAATCCAATCTTGGGGCTTGCGGTAGTGTGATCCGAGCCCATGTCTGCTTTACCTCACGCTGCCTCGGTAAGGCCAGCAACATAATCAAGGACGAGTCACACCTTTGGCCACTCCCTCTTCTCTCCTCCCACAGGTAGTAGGTTTAGGGTACACAAAAGGCTGGAGAAACTCAGCGGGTGCAGCAGCATTGAAGGAGCAAAGGATATAGGCGACGTTTCGGGTCGAGACCCTTCTTCAGACTGGTCAAGGACTCGTCGTAGGGAGGAGGAGAACTTCTTCAAAGTAGGCATACCTTGAGGAGATATCGCAGTGGAGTAGACAAAGTGTTAGAGAAGGAACTGCAGATGCTGGAGAATCGAGGGTACACAAAAGGCTGGAGAAACTCAGCGGGTGCAGCAGCATCTAAGGAGCGAAGGAGATAGGCGACGTTTCGGGTCGAGACCCTTCTTCAGACTGGTCAGGGTTTAGGTATAGAAGTGTGAAAACGCATACCCCCAGATTCAGGGACATTTTCTTCCCAGTTGTTATCGGGAACCTGCAGCGTCCTACCACGACCAAAGAGCAGTGCTGAACTACTATCTACCTCTTTGGTGACCCTCTGACTATCCTTGATCGGACTTTGCTGGCTTCACCTTGTTCTAAACGTTATTCATTATCATGTATCTGTACACTGTAAACGGCTCGATTGTAATCATGTATTGTCTTTCTGCTGACTGGATAGCACGCAACAAAAAGCTTTTCACTGTACCTCGGTAAACGTGACAATAGATCAATAGACAATAGACAATAGGTGCAGGAGTAGGCCATTCGGCCCTTCGAGCCAGCACCGCCAGTCAATGTGATCATGGCTGATCATCCCCAATCAGTACCCCATTCCTGCCTTCTCCCCAGATCCCAATAGACAACAGAACTGAAACAGAAACTGATCTGAAACTGAAACTGCTTGGTTGCTAACCTAGTGCATTAACCAATGCATAAATGAGCATAATTGCGAGGTCTACCATGGCAAACCAGGTTATGGACATTCTTCACCCAGCCTTAGATGGGAAGAATAGGCACCTAGTAATGTGATAGCAGTTTTTGTTTGTTTTAGTTTAGTTTAGAGATGCAGCATGGACACAGGCCCTTCGGCCCACCGAGTCCACCCCGACCAGTGATCCTCGCATGTCACCACTATTCTACACTAGGGACAATTTTTACATTGATACCAAGCCAATTAACCCATGTCTCTGTAGTGTGGGAGGAAACCAAAGATCTCAGAGAAGACCCACACAGGTCACGAGGAGAACGTACAAACGTCGTACAGACAGCATCCTTGGCCAGGATCGAACCCGGGTCTCTGGCGCTGTAAGCACTATAGGGCAGCAACTCAACCGCAGCGCCACCATGCTGTGCTAACATGGTAGACTTTATAAGTCATTTCCAGTACTATTTCATTCTATAAAAAGGATAGTGTAATGGAGTCATAATGCAGGGTGGAGAGTGCATGGAACGCGCTGTCAGAGGAGGCAGTTGAGGCAGGTGCTATCGCAACGTTTAAGAAGCATTTGAACAGGTACATGGATAGGATAGGTTAGAGGGATATGGGCCAAATGCAGGCAGGTGGGACTAGTGTAGAATGGGACTTGTTGGGTGGTGTGGGCAAGTTGGGCTGAAGGGCCTGTTTCCATGTTGTGTGACTCTATGACTCTATGAATGTGATTAATATTAATTAACATTAAAACAAACACTTTCCCTCACTTACCTTTTCCAACCGGGTCGGTGAACTGATTCAAATTATTTGGCCGTACCACATATGTCTGGCATTAACCCAAGAGACTGGTGCAAGTATGTCTTACTGCAGGACTTAGTGTTGGTTCATCAGTGAAGCAGGGGGTTATATGTCCTGGCATCTGAACCAAACATGTTCAATCGCGCCACATTGCGATGTGTGGTCACGAAGGTTACGACTGTGTTGACCCGTTCGGAGACCCTGACCAGTTCAAAGAAAAGCATTCTGTTGTGAGTTGCCTCAGCCCACCAACAGTCCCAGCCTCATAAGACAGCAGAGTTGCATGCATGCTTACTATGCGAACTGACAATGCATCGTACCAGTGTCAGAGACATGCAGAAGGTGAAATTTAATTGTGCTGGGACATTTTTATTCATATCTTCCCAGCTGATATTGGGCAACTGTGCATTATCCCACCACAACTAGAGAGCAGGCCTGAACTACTATCTACCTCATTGGTGACCCGCAGACTATCCTTGATCGGACTTTGCTGGCTTTACCTTACACTAAACGTTATTCCCTTCTCATGTATCTGTATGCTGTAAATGGCTCGATTGTAATCATGTATGGTCTTTCTACTGACTGCACGCAACAAAAGCTTTTCACTGTAATTCGCTACACGTGACAATAAACTAAACTGAACAGAACTGATATCTGCTTGACAATTTGCTTCAAGATTGTCTATGTGTGAAAAAAAAACATTGGTCATAGGTTATATTTTCTCAGTTCTATTTCTGCAGGTACAATGGAGAAATCAAAAACGAGAGGGAATAGGTTTCAAGTTAAAGGGACGAGATTTAGTACAGACCAGAAGGGCGACTTTTTCACTCAGAGGGTGGTGGGTAAATGGAATGAGCTGCCAGAGGAGGTAGTTAAGGTGGGCACTACAACAGTATTTCAATTGCACTTGGCAGATACATGGACAGGAAAGATTTAGGAGGAATATGGGCCAAATGCAGGCAAATGGGACCAGTTTAGATGCATGATCTAGCAATGTTACAAAATTTTGAGATTTTAAAAATCAAGTCTGCAATTTATCCCATCAGATAAAGCATACAAAGAAGTTTAATTTGACACCTAATTCACTTTCATATCTTCAGTATTAAAAAAGTTATGGCCATTTTCATACTCGGAAATTAGCATCTTGTTCCCATTGCCTTTCCATTGACTTAACACAAAAGTTGTGATCGAGGACAGTCAAAAGCCCATAACTTTCTTAAAAATTAAGAGAACTGAAAGAAATTTGCAGTTATTATAGATTGAAGCATTCTGAAACTAATATGAACAATCTTACTTGGATGACCTGAAATTAAAGCATATAATTAGTTAGTTACCCAATTGTAGCTAATTACAAAATTCAATTACTAGATCTAAACATCTATCCATTTCTTAAGAAAATATTAACATTTTTTTTAAAGCCTAAGTGTCCAAATAACATTCACCCAATAATTCACAATATAACATGATTTTTAAATCTAATTGCCATTAATTTATAGGCCAAATTGAAGGAATTTTGTGTTTAATGCCTGTAAATTAATGGGCTTTTTAAACAGCTTGCAAGTGGGATTTTCTGGAATGCGATAGATTGGAACATTGCGGTTGCGGTGAATTTAAACCCAATATCGGCAGGAAAAATTCTGCCGGTTCATATGGAGACTAAATCACCGTTTCGCAACATGAAATATTGATTAAAGTCATCTAAACAAGCGAGTTTATATTTAAAAATAAACAGCTTTCACTTATCTGTCCCCTACGTAAAACTGGTCCCCGTTGTCGGCATTCACGGCATTAGGAGCTAATTTTTATTTTACTGCCGCGCAGAAATAGTCGGGCGATTAAAAAAAAATTAACTTACCGGTAGTCGGAACGCATCTCCAGAAATAGATCGCACTCTGACAAAATATTATTCCGGATGGCAAGGGAAAAAACGCATTTTAACCTCGCCCCCCCCCCTCCCCTTAAAGGCGCCAAAGTCGCGCACACGGGCAGCGGCAGAACTGCAGCACCGCTGAAGGTAAGTTTTGTAACATACCTACGTGATCTGGTTGGCATGGATGAGTTGAGCTTTCTGTGGTGTATTGAGCGTCACACTTATCAATATCAGTGTGTATTTGGTCGGCACAGTAGTGCATCTGCCTCGCAGCGTCAGAGACCTGGGTTCGATCCTGACCTTGGGTATTGCCTGTGTGGAGTTTGCATGTCCCCCTTGTGACTGATAGGCTTGGACAGAGTAGACGTGGAGAGGGTGTTTCCACCAGTGGGGGAGTCTCGGACCAGAGGACGTAGCCTCAGAGTTAAAGGATATTCTTTTAGGAAAGAGATGAGGTGGAATTTCTTTGGTCAGAGGGTGGTGAATCTGTGGAACTCTTTGCCACAGAAGGCTGTGGAGGCCAAGTCAATGGATATTTTCAAGGCGGAGATAGATAGATTCTTGATTAGTACAGGTGGCAAGGATTATGGGGAGAAGGCAGGAGAATGGGGTTAGGTGGGGGAGATAGATCAGGAGTAGACTCGATGGGACGAATGGCCTAATTCTGCTCCTATCACATGACCTTATGACCTTGTGGAGTTCCTTCTGGTGCTCAGGTTTCCTCTTACAGCCCAAAGATGTGTGGATTTATTGGTTGATTGGCCGGTGTAACTTGCCCCCTAGTCTGTTGAGAGTGGATGAGAAAGTGGGATAACATAGAACTAGTGTGAACGGGTGGTCGATGGTCGGCGTGGACTCAGTGGGCCATAGACCTGATTCTAAGCTGTATTTCTAAACTAAAATGTGCACAAATAATGTTGAACAATGTCGGCCATGCTTGGAAATGCTGGGTAACCTCACGGTTCTGTTTTCGACACATATGACAATTAAACATACTTGATGCCTGACTCTTGCATTTTCCAGGAAAATGGGACTTCAACTAAAACTGGATGCAAGTAATCTAAAATAAAAACATTTGTGATTTTATTGCAAGTTGTTCCTTGAAAGAAAATGCCATGTGCTTCAATTTCTAAGCGTAGCTACGAGTTTGTTTTACCAGAAGTATACTGAGCCAGGCACTAATCGTTTTTAATTAGTTTAGTTAACCTTCAGTTCACAAGCACTTGAAGCAGAACAGGCCATTCTGCCCATCAAGTCTACTCCGCCATTCAATCATGGCTGATCTATCTTTCCCTCTCAACCCCATTCTCCTGCCTTCTCCCCATAACCCCTGACAACCTAAATAATCAAGAATCTATCAATCTCAACCTTCAAAATATCCATTGACTTTGCCTCCACAGCCGTCTGAGTCATTTGTAACTGTCACTGTATGTCATGCTGTTACTTGTGGGCGGAGCACCAAGGCAAATTCCTTGTATGTGAATACTTGGCCAATAAATTTACTTACTTACTTACTTACTTTGGCATTGAATTCCACAAATTCACCACCCTCTGACTAAGGAAATTCCTCCTCATCTCCTTTCAAACATTAGACTTTAAAGGTACAGCTTGAAAATAGGACCCTTCAGCCCACATCGTCCGCGGCAACCAGCAATTATCCGTACACCAACACTATCCAACTAGGAACAATTTACAGAAGCAAAGTAACTTACAAACCTGTGTGTCTTTGGAGTGTGGAAGGAGCCGGATAAAACTCCTGCAGTCACAGGGAGAACGTACAAACTCCATACAGAGAGCGCCCATAGCCAGGATCGAACCCAGGCCTGTGCCACTGCCAACCATCAATTCTGCCGCTGCGCTACCGTGCTGCCACAGTTATTCGATGTTTTCATTAATCACATCAAAAGTAATTTTAAAAAAGCCGAGTATTTGCAAATTTGGGAAAAAAATGTGTTGATGATCAACTATGATTGAAACTAAAGACAGACACAACATGCTGGAGTAACTCAACGAGACAGGCAGCATCTCTGGAGAGACCCTACTTCTGACCCGAAACGTCACCCATTCTTTCTCTCCAGAGATGCTGCCTGTCTCGCTGAGTTACTCCAGCTTTTTGTGTCTGTCTTCGGTTGAAACCAGCATCTGCAGTTCCTTCCTACACATAATTGAAACTAATGCTGATTTAACATGAGCTAATTTAACATTATTATTAGTTGATTCTTACCCCCTCTCTTGCTGAGATTAAACTGATATTCAGCACAACAAGTCTTTGTTGCACCTCTGTAAGCCCAGATAATGTAGTTGTTATTTGCAAGCAATTTGAGTGGGAGTGGTAATTTTGACAAGGACGCGTTCAACATTTGCAATGTCAGACATTATAACACTGAAAATTGCCTCAGTGTTTCCACGACATGCAGAAATAAGGTCTATGCACAGAGATATACGACAGACAAACATGGCCTTTGGCCCACCCAGTCTACGCTAGGCATCAACCACAAATTGACACTAATCCTTCTGTAAAGGGACCTTAAGCCCATAAGATATAGGGTCACAATTGGGCCATTCGGCCCTTCAATTCTATTCCGCCATTCAATCATGGCTGATCTATTCTTCCCTCTCAACTCCATTCTCCTGCCTTCTCCCTGCAACCCCTGATACCCATATTAATCTTACCAATCATAATCTTAATCATATTTTATAAGCCAAGTATGTTTTGCATAATAGGAGGAATTCGGTTTGCCATACAAGTCATAACAAAAAAGCAACAAGACACACAACCACATAAATATTTGACATAAACATCCACCACAGCGACTCCTCCACATTCCCCACTGTGATGGGAGGCGATAAAGTCTTATCTTCTTCCCTCCTTTCCTGCGCGGACAGGGGAGTCGAACCATCCACAGCGGACAATCGAGCTCCCATGTTGAGGCTTGGAGCTGCCGAAACAGAACCCTAACCATGGGCCACAAGCTTCACGACGTTAAAGTCCGCAGCTCCTGCGGGTTGGAGGACCAAAGGCCAACTCCTGGCAAAGGGATCGCCCGCTCCGAGAATCAAGAATCTATCTATTTCTGCCTTAAAAATATCCATTGACTTGGTCCCCACAGCCTTCTGTGGTAATTAATTCCATTGAATTCAACTTGGCCTCCAAATCTCCTTCCCAAAGGAACGTCCTTTCATTCTGGAGCTCTGACTTGTAACCTGGAACCAATGACCTTTGAGCTTCAAGGCCATGACCTTTGTTGCTCTGTGCATCTCTTTGTAAATGGGCTTGCAGAGGTCAGAATGCAATCAGGAACCAGGGATTCAAAGATCAATCAACTGGTTCAAGGTGGTAGCTGCAGTACGGGCAGTCTGAGAGTGTCAGAATAAAACGTTACAGCAGCATGTTGCTGGTACTTTAGTAGTCTGCCAGTAGTTGGATGCAAGTTTGATGTGGCATCTTGTTTGGCAAGATGGAGCATCTGATTTCTATAATCAGAGGATGGGGAATCCGTGGAATTCATTGCCACAGAAGGCTGCGGAGGCTGTCATCGGATATTTTGAAGGTAGAGATAGATAGATTCTTGATTAGTATGGGTGTCAGGGGTTATGAGGAGAAGGCAGGAGAATAGGGTTAGGAGGGAAGGATGGATCAGCCATGATTGAATGGCGGAGTAGACTTGATGGGCCAAATGGCCTAATTCTGCTCGTAACACTTATCAACATGAAGTTATGCATCTTGGTCGGCATGGGCAAGTTGGACCAAAGGGGCTGCTTCTATGCCGTATGATGCTATGAATCAGAGGGCGGTGGAGGCCGGTACTCTAGATACATTCTAGAGAGAGCTGGATAGGGCTCTTAAAGATAGCGGAGTCAGGGGATATGGGGAGAAGGCAGGAACGGGGTACTGATTGGGATGATCAGCCATGATCACATTGAATGGCGGTGCTGGCTCGAAGGGCAGAATGGCCTACTCCTGCACCTATTGTATATTGTCTATTGAATCTATGGTGTATTTACAGGGATCACAGCCAGGCCTGTTGTGAAGCAGAAGGCCAGGGTCTGCAGTGCTTTCTGGGTTTCTTTCTGAGCGTTTGACGGCACTGAGCTTCTACTCGCTGGAGTTTAGAAGGAAGTGGGGGGATCTCATTGGAACATACCGAATAGTGATCGGCCTGGATACAGTGGGTGTGGAAAGGATGTTTCCACTAGTGGGAGAGTCTAGGACCAAAGGTCCCTAAACCTACTGCCTGGCCTATACATTTATATCTGTATATGGACACAAAATGCTGGGGCAACTCAGCAGGTCAGGCAGCATCTGTGGAGAAAAGGAATAGGTGATGTTTTGCATCAGACTGAGTGTCAGGGGAGAGGTATTCGTCGACCCGAAACGTCACCTATTCCATTCTCCAGAGATGCTGCCTGACCCGCTGAGTTACTCCAGCATTTTTTGTCTCTCTTCTGTGTAAACCAGCATCTGCAGTTCCTTCCTCCACATTAATATTTGTATGTATGATGACTTGACAATAATTATTTTGATGCTTTTTTTTATATATTTAGAGGAGTGGCGGTGGAGGTATTTATGAGGCTTTTGGATGGGCATGGATATACATGGAATGAAAGTAAATGGATGTTAACTGGGCAGATACGAGTGGATATTGGCATCAGGTTCAGCACCCACATTATGAGCCAAAGGGCCTGTTCCTGTGCTGTACTTAGGTTAACAATGCAAGTGCTGTTTGAAAAAGGATCAAAAAGAGGTGGCTGCAGAAATACTCCATTTATTATCACAGATAGCTATGGGGAATAATGTTTCACTTAAGGTATTATGGAAGCATGTGTAAAACCATTGTAGCAGCAGATTTTCATATTTCGGGTAATTAGCACCCTAGCCGCTATTTGGATGAGAATGGTTGAAGGGGGTGTCTTCTAAACGCATGCAAGCTAACTCACAGAGACCTTCAGAGCTTCTTCTCAGATATGGCTTAAAAACACAGTCTTTTGATGAATAAATGCTTTATTGTCGATCTTCTTCTTCGAGTCCGTTGCAATCTCAGATGTCGTTCTGCCAGTATCTGGCGCAGGTCACAGCTGGTCGGGTCGGTTCAGCCAGGTCCTGGGGGCTGCACTGGGGGGCATCGTCACACTCCAGTAGGTGGGACATTGTCTGTACTGCACCACAGCTGCATGTGTCATCTGCCTGGTAGCTCCATGCTTTCATAAGTGCTTTGCGCCTCCCCTGTTCCACTCGTAATCTGCTGAGGGTCTTCCAGGTTGGCCATGGGAGGTCGTGCCCACTGGCGAGGCATTCAGTCGGAGCGATTCCTCTCTCCATCCAGTCGTGGGCTCGTGTGTTGAGCTGGTTCCAATCATCTTTCCAGATGTTGGTCCTTGCTGTTTCTTTGGTTGGCTGGAGAGGTGTGATTGTCTGCAAGAAGCTGGCTCTGGATTTCAGTCGGGGTGGAGGTGCTGTGTGTCCGTGCAGGGGGTGCCTGATATCAATCTCCTGTGCTCTCCGCTCGTCTTGGGCGACGATGCATCGTCTGATATGGGGGGGGGGGGCAATACCAGCCCTATTGTTTTCTATTGTTGATAGAAAACAGTAAGATACATCCAAGTTTCTTCTGGCTCTTTACTGCAATCTTCTTTGAACTCCAGCTTATTACTTTAGACATTAGAAAACTCCTCGTGTCTCCGTAACACTGGCAAGATCTGGCATGATCTCCTTAGATCTCCCATGGACCCCACATGGCCCGCATGGGAGTCCATGGGAGCAGGGTCAACCTTCCCTGTCGGCTCTCCAAATGAATCTAAAAACTAAACTTCTGCGCAAGCATCTAAGCTGCAAACACAACCAAAAACACGTCATAAATCCCACCCACAATATAACGGGCAGTCTAAAATTTAAGGGCACATGCCATCATCAGTGACATGCATAACAGGCCAAATGGCCACAACAACCATTCCTTTCTGCAGGGGCGGCACCACAGTGGTGCAGTGGTAGAGTTGCTACCTTACAGCGCCAGGAACCCGGATTCGATCCCGACTACAGGTGCTGTCTGTACGGAGCTTGTACATTCTCCTCACGACCAGCACGACTTTTCTCCGAGGTCTTTAGTTTCCTCCCGCTCTCCAAAGACATCCAAGTTTGTAGGTTAATTGGCTTGGTGTAAATCTGAAAAATTGTCCCTAGTGTGTGTAGGACTGTTAATATGCAGGGATCGCTGGTGGGTGCAGACTCGGTGACCAAAGGGCCTGTTTCCATGCTGTTTCTCTAACCTAAACTAAAGCTGAGATCTTAGATTGTGAGATGGTACCCACAGATTGATAGCACTTGTATTTCATGACTTACTGCCCAGGATAACTGGTCTGATATAAGGTCATAAGGTCATAAGTGACAGGAGCAGAATTAGGCCTTTCGGACCATCAAGTCTCTTCTATCATTGAATCATGGCTGATCTATCTCCCCCTCCGAACCCCATTCTCCTGCCTTCTCCCCATAATCTCTAACACCCGTACTAATCAAGAATCTATCTGTCTCCATTGACTTGGCCTCCACAGCCTTCTATGGCAAAGAATTCCACAGATTCACCACCCTAGGCCCATATTACACATCAAAGCTGGAAAAATGACTAAAGACATGGTCATAGGTCACTTAGAAAACTTAAGTATGTTTACAGAGTCAAAATAGTTCTATAAAGAGGATATACCTGATAGAGGTTTTAGAGAATCTATCTTGGTCTTGGCATCATGTTCGTCACAGACATTGTGGGCAGAAGGGACTGTCTCTGTGCTGTACTGTTTTTAGAGGTACAGCGTGGAAACAGGCCGTCTTGCCCACTGAGTCCATGCTGACCATCGATCACCCCTACACTGGTTCTATGTTATCCCACATTTGCATCCTACAATTTATCGCAGTCGCTGCCTCAAAAAGGCTGGCAGCATCATCAAGGACCCACACCACCCTGGCCACACACTCATCTCCCTGCTATTCGGGTAGAAGGTACAGGAGCCTGAAGACTGCAACAACCCGGTTTAGGAATAGCTACTTCCCCACAGCCATCAGGCTATTAGAAACATAGAAACATAGAAAAATAGGTGCAGGAGTAGGCCATTCGGCCCTTCAAGCCTGCACCGCCATTCAATGTGATCATGGCTGATCATCCAACTCAGTATCCCGTACCTGCCTTCTCTCCATACCCCCTGATCCCTTTAGCCACAAGTGCCACATCTAACGCCCTCTTAAATATAGCCAATGAGCTGGCCTCAACTACCTTCTGTGGCAGAGAATTCCAGAGACTCACCACTCTCTGTGTAAAGAATGTTTTCCTCATCTCGGTCCTAAAGGAATTCCCCCTTATCCTTAGACTGTGACCCCTTGTTCTGGACCCCCCAACATCGGGAACAATCTTCCAGCATCTAGCTTGTCCAACCCCTTAAGCTTAGCTCGGAACTCTGAACATTAATATCCCTCCATCTGTTATTTGCACTTTATTCATTTATTAATTCATGGGTGTATTTACGTATAGAATTGTAATCAATGCCTTCTATGTTCCGTTGTGCTATGCAAAGAAAGATTTTCATTGTCCTGTCAGGGACACATGACAATAAACTCTTTTGACTCTTTGACTCTTTGACTCAATCTAGGAACAATTTACAGAATCCAATTATCCTACAAACCTGCATTTTTTTTGGAATGTGGGAGGAAACCGGAGCACCTGGTGAAAAACCCACATGGTCACGGGGAGAACGTACAAACTCCGCACAGACAGGGCCCGTAGTCAGGATCTGGCACTGCAAGCAGCAGCTACATTGCTGTGTCGCCGTTCCACCTTTATGTTCTATGTTATAGAATCATCCATTCACACAGCGTAGAAACCGGCCCTTTAGCCCAACTTGTCTGCAACGGCCAACATGTCCCATTTAAACTAGTCCCACCTACCTGGATTTGGCCCATTTCCCTCTAAACCTGTCCTATCCATGTACCTGTCCAAATGTTTCTTAAACGTTGCGATCGTCCCTGCCTCAGCTACCTCCTCCGACAGCTCGTTCCACACACCCACCACCTTTGGGTGAAAATGTGACCCCTCCAGTTCCTATTAAATCCTTTCTCCCCCTCACCTTAAGCCTACGTTGCATGCCAACTTCCCAAAACAGATCAGTAGTGAGACTGGATCGTGCATTTTAACATTGAAAACTTGACTCATAGAATTGTAGGTGGTAATTCTGTCAATTTTTAATTCATTGGTCAGTTTATTTTTGTAATGGAAGCATTATGTTTTTTGCAAACAAACGTTAGGAGTGGCACACAGGTTAATGCATCGTTTTCTTCAAACAAGATGATGATACTGCTGCAAGGTAACAATGTCGAGTCTTCTTGTGTTGTCTCCCCCTTCAGCAATGTGGTAGGTTCCAGTGATCCAGTGATGTTGATTTGTGTGTGCTCCTGTGCCTGCTTATACAGTGCGAGCAGTTTGGAGACTGCGAGTTATCTTCTGTCACTGAGGTAGCCAGAGTGTGAGGAGTCTGTGGCGTTTAGCTGATTTGCCTCCGCATCCACAAAGGGATTAGCTAATGCTCACCAGAAGCCCTACACACAGGCTGTGATACAGCTCGGTGTAACACAGCCTGTTCTCGCGTCAAGGAACCTGCAGGATTTTTTTGTTGAAAGAAGATGAAAGTGGATTTATTTCATCTTCGATAGAGTGCAGATTTTGGAGATGGAATGGCCCTAACCCTTCAGCATGGCAAGACTTCAGCATGGTAATGTGAACGGTGGGCTTGTGAACGCGATTGAAACGTGTGTGTGTATGTGCGTGAATGTTTATGTCTGCCTTTGAAAGGAATGCAAGCCTGCTTGATCTGTAACAGCACCAAGCGCTTCACCTAAAGTGCAAAGATTCAGAGGCTGCTTACGCACCACAGTACAGAATGTATTGTCACTCTGGCAAATGTCGCCTTGGTGAATCCCAAGATCAAATGAAAGAGGATTTTATTTTTTTATTTTTTGGCTTGTTATTTTTAATTTTGTTTGCTCCCATAATCTCTTAATTCAAGGGTACAGCAGGAGTCGTTGCGGACAGCACAGTGGCTTCCCCTAATGCTGTGAGTGTGCAGTTTGGTCCCGAAAAGAATGGATGTGATGTGCCATCTGCCTGCTCTTTCACTAGCTGACTTCTCAGGTGCCTTGGCACACTTGTCGTGGGCAGAATGGGCACCTCGCAGGGACCGTTCAACTCCAGTTCACCGATTGCCCCGAAAATATGTTCCTGTGTATATGTGTGGGTGTGTCTGTGCATGTATATGTGTGTGTCTGTGTGTGTGTGTGTGTCTGTGTGTGTGTGTGGTTTCGTGGTGAGGGTCTAAAAATAAGTTTTTTTTTAAATTATTGCGAGACAGCTATTTAGAGATCAGGCATTTGCTGCTGGCATGACAATCGTTGGGAAATCATCTCACTTAGATCAAAGAGGAATTTCTGAATATAAAATAAGATAATCTTCGCAGCTGACTAATAATGCTCCTTGATACATGGTGACTTATTTCCAGGTGTCTGTGCAGTTGCTGTGAAGTTAATTTAATAGAAGTCAGTGGATTGTGCCTATAATGGTCATTTTTATTTCCTTACAGTTTCTGATCAGAGGAAGGGTGTGAGTGTGTGTGTGTGTGTGGGGGGGGGGGGGGGGGGGGGGGACCTGAACGATCTTCTGATGAATTAAATAAATGCATATTTTTCTCAATGGTTGACCAGTGAATGATGGATTTCTGAGCATGAGCTCGCATCGTATATTGTTAGCTGGAGAAATGAAATTTGCTTGCGTCTGTTAAAAGCATGTTAGTGCTAGTTGTTAACGGTGTTAGAAAATAGAAGAGCTTTTGAATTTGCATTGTGGAGCTAGATGTTATACAATACTATAATGTTATTTCAAGATATGAATTGGCTCCTAGTCAATTGAATTGGCTCTAAGATATGTATTGGCTCAATGCTGTAATGTTATTTCAAGATATATTGGCTCCTAGTATTAGTCAGTTGGGTTCTGATAAAGCATAATAGGTGATCTTCTGGGATTTCACCTTTAAATATGATGCACAATCTGCAGTAGAAAGGTTTACTTATGTACATTGGTTTGGTATTGCGTTTCATTGAAGAGCTGCAAAATGTACCAAAACTGATATCATGAAGGCAGAACCAAGATCCCAAGGTTATCTTTCCTCATCCATGTGAATTGGTGAAAGAAAAAAGCCTTTCTGGTTTTCTGATGTGTCAAAAAATGAGTTTCGAAAATGGTTTCCTCCTTGGGCTGCTGGGCTGGGCTCCGAGATGCGATCGAGGAGTTTTGTTATCAGTCCAGATAACCCTTGAAACTTCCCCTGTCTCGCTCAACTGATTCCATTCTTTCTCAGCTGCTCCACCAGAGGGAGTTCCATCCACGAGTAAATCTGTCCTGTTGCTGGTGTGGCGGTGGAGCAGCGGGAAAGGGGAAAGAAACATTGATATTCTGGCCTCTTGCTTCCACTGTGGCGAGTGACATCGGAATGAGTATTCCCAGTTTCTTAGCAAAGTCAAGGCACAATATTAAATTTTTAAAAAATGCTTCAGGTAATATTATACGACATGAAACGAGTGCTGTGTTTCGAGTGAAATGATCAGAGAGTGTCTGAGGACTCTTAAGTGAAATAGTTAATAATATCAACCATAATGAACAGTTAGATGGTGGTAAATAAAGGCTGAGTAAAGGAAGAACAAGCATTGTTACACCATCCAAAGCTTGGCTGAAGGCAAAGCTTTCACCATGCTATCACTAGATTAGTGGCTAAAATGATGCTTAAGTTTAAATCAAATTAATTAAAATATATAGGTTTAGGTTTATTATTGTCAGTGTTCGGAGGTACAGTGAAAAGCTTTGTTTTTCACTGTCCAGTCCAGATGAGGTAATCCAGTCAGATCAGATAATACTATACTATATACTAATCTGTTGTGCTGTTGCAAGTAAGAATTTCATTGTTCTATCTGGGACACATGACAATAAAACGCACTAGACTGTTGACTAAATATTATCGAATCAAAATTATGTACAATAGGTAGAGCAAAGGGGAAGATACAGAATATATGCATTAGTAGCTTTCTGTTATTGCATGAAGCCATTTGCGAGTTGCTGTTACAGGTATCATGGAGATTTCTCGTCAGCAAATACATCTTAAGTTCCTAGCTCTGGTTCTCTGCATGGAGATCGTAGACCACTCGTTAGGATATTAAAGTGGCACAGCTGGTAGAGCTGCTGTTTCGCAGCTTAAGCAACCAGGGTTGAATCCTGATCTCTGCTGCTGTCTGTCTGTCTGTGTGAAATTTGCACACTTTCCCAGCCACGACGCAGATTTCTTCCAAGTGGTCTGTTTTCCCCCCGCATCACAAACATGTCGACCCACCGCATATTGCCCCTAGTTTGTGGGTGAATGATGAAACCTGAGGGAAATTGATGGGAATGTGTGAGAATAACAATAGGCATTAGTTTACGATTTGTGTAAATGGGTGGCTAATGATTGGCATGGACTAGACAGGGCAAAGGTCCTGATCACACGCTGTGTAATTGTCCGGCCCAATTAATTTTCCCCAGCCACAAAGCATGATTTTTTTAAATTTATTCTCTGTGTATAAACATTATTGGTAGTATTTATTATCCTGCCATATTTACGTCTGAACTTCGGAGACTGGTTAGAGTTTGCTACTCTGGTGGGTCTGGAGTCAAATATAAACCAGAACAGATAATGATAACAAATTTAATTTCTTAATGGATATTAGAGAACCAGATGAGTTTTTGAAGTAATTCAGTGTTTTCATTGTCATCGTTTCTTTCTCAGTTTCTTGCATTTAAACTCACAATTTGATCGAATGGAGCAGCAGACCCGATGGGCCGAATGGCCTCATTCTGTTCCTACGTCTTATGATTTGATGATTTATGCAATTCTTTGAATTTAAATTAACCAGAGTTCATAGTGGGATTCAAATTCACGCCTCTGGATCATTCACCCGTCTTTGAATATTAATGTTGGAACCTAACCATAACGCTATTCTACCCAGGGTAGAGTATACGATAAATCAATATCAATTCAATTCAATTCAAGTTTAATGTCATTGCACAAATACAAGTATAGGTACAACGAAATGCAGTTTAGCGTCGTTCTTAGTGATAGCGATATAGAAAAATAAATACAGAGTGCAGTGGTAGCAATATGGAAAATAAATAAATACAAGGTACAGACAAATCTATCAGCGGGACTCCGAGTTCAGCAGTCGGATGGTGTAGTTGAAGAAGCTGTTCTTCGTCCTACTGGTGCGGGACCTGAGGCTCCTGTACCGCCTCCCTGATGGTAGGAGGGCAAACAGTCCATGATTAGGGTGTGAGGGGTCCTTGATGATCTTCCCGGCCCGCTTCAGGCACCGTTTTCGGTGGAGGGCATCCAAGGCAGGGAGCGGGGCACCGATGATGTACTGGGCGGTTTTCACCACCCGTTGTAGTGCCTTCCTGTCTGCCACGGTGCAACTGCTGTACCATACCGTAAAGCAGGTGGTCAGGATGCTTTCGATGGTGCAGCGGTAGAAGTTCGTCAGGATCTGGGGGGACAGGTGGGCTTTTTTGAGCCTCCTCAGAAAGTAAAGGTGCTGCTGTGCCTTTTTGATTAGCTTTGAGGTGTTGAGGGACCAGGACAGATCCTCCGAGATGTGTACCCCGAGGAATTTGTAGTTGGAGACCCGCTCCACCTCAGTCCCGTTTATATGGATGGGGGTGTGTCTGCCCCCACTGTTCTTCCGAAAGTCAACAATGATTTCCTTCATCTTCTGGGAGTTGAGGACGAGGTTATTGTTGGCACACCAGGTAGTCAGGTGCTGGACCTCCTCCCTGTAGGCTGATTCGTCATTATCACTGATCAGTCCTACCACCGTGGTGTCATCGGCAAATTTTATGATGGCGTTGGAGCCATACTTGGGGATGCAGTCATGCGTGAAGAGGGAGTAGAGGAGAGGGCTGAGCACATAGCCCTGTGGCATGCCGGTGTTCAGTGTTATAGTGGAGGAGGTGAGGTTGTTGACCCTAACAGACTGTGGTCTGTTAGTGAGGAAATCCAGTGTCCAATTGCAGAGGGAGGTGGAGATGCCAAGACCGCTGAGTTTGGTGATCAAGCTAGCGGGTATGACAGTGTTAAAGGCAGAGCTGAAGTCAATAAACAGCAGCCTGATGTAGGTGTTGTTGCTGTCCAGGTGGGAAAACGGAATATACGGGAAAACGATTTGATCCATTTTTGTGCAAATTTATTGATCAATACTCTGTAATAAAACTCAAAAACTAACGGTGCTCTCTCTAGAGCAACAACTGTCTGTAGTTTAGTTTAATTTAGAGATACATCATGGAAACAGGCCCTTCGGCCCACCGAGTCCACACCGACCAGCGATCCCCGCACACTAACACCATCTTACTCGATGGATAATTTATTTTGACATTTATACCAAGTGAATTAACCTACAATTCCGTACGCCCTTTGAGTGTGGGAGCAAAACAATGTTTAGTTTGATTTAGAGAAACAGGCCCTTCGGCCAACCGAGTCCGCACCGGCCAACACTAACTCTATCCCACACACACTAGGGACAATTTACACTTATACCAAGCCAATTGATCTACAAACCTGTACGACTTTGGAGTATGGGAGGAAAATGAAGTTCCCAGAGAAAACCCACGCGGTCACGGGGAGAACGTACAACTCCGTACAGACAAGCACCCGTAGCCAGGATCGAACCCGAGTCTCTGGCGCTGTAAGGCAGCAATTCTACCACTGTGCCATCCATACTTCTATGTAGTACTTTTTTTAGAAGTATTTTTTTAGAACCATGACAGGATTCGCGGATTCATCTATCTTGGTCATTGTCACCAAAAGATTGACGATTTTCTTGAAGCTGGAATGGATGTCCTGATCACTCTCTTCCCCAGCATCCAACAACCCCCCCTCCCTCTTCTCACTTGGTGAATCATTCTGATTATAAACAAATTAACAGGACGGATTAGCATAATGAATGATTTGAGATTCATACGCCTGTTTTGTAATGACAGCCAGCCACGGAGGCAGAGAAATAAGATGCCTTCGCTCAAAAAGAAAGCTCACTGAGGGAATTCAGTTCACGGCTGATGAACAGTAATCTCATCGTCTTTCAGATCCACAACATTGTCAGAATCTAATACTGCTTTCTTAATGATGAATTTATGGGCCTGAAATGTGAAATAATTCCCAGTACTACAGCCTCTGATCATATGATATTGAAAGGGAGTTTTTCTATTTGAACTCTGCACATCAAAAGATACAGACAGTAAAACATACATATCCGATCATGGGGCAGGTTTTTATTTCTCAGAGTATGTTCTTTTTTTTTGTCTATCTAAAATAGAATTCCCCAACTGTTCGCCTTTCCTCCAGTGGCTTGATTATAAATTTGTGCTTTTCATCATAAATCAGTGAGAATAATTAATTTGAAACTCCAGTGCTTTAGCGAGACGCGTCTTTCTGAACACATGATGGGTCCGAAAGAAAGCGCTAGGAAGCAACGCAGCGTGTCAGGCAGCATCTGTAGAGGGAGTGGATCGGCAACCTTTTGGGTCAGGACAACTTCTTCAGACCTCAGACCAGTCCCGACCAGAAACGTCACCTACCCAAGTTCTCCAGAGATGGTGTCTGAGTTGCTGAGTCACTCCAGTACTGCCTCTCTTTTGCTTTGTAAACTAGCACCTGCAGTTCCTTGTTTCTATATGTTACGTCTTTCCAATTGCTGTATACATTTGCTACCTTAGGTATGGTATAACATGTTCCGCTCCGAACAGGCCCTTCACTCCATGTTGTCTGTGCCAACCATGATACCAATCTAAATAATTGCATTTGCCTGCACTTTGTCTCTATTCCTGACCTTTTCATTTATCTGTCTAAATACTCCTGGAATGTTGCAATTGTATCTGTCTCTGCCACCGGCCCTGGCCATGCCTTGCAAGTTTGCTTTAAATATCCGCCTTCTAACCTTAAACCTACACTAGTATTGCACCCAACAATTGCACCCAGCAACAACCACGTTCAACAAACATTTGTTGCAAATGCATATCTTCAAAAACACAGTTGAGTTTAGTTCAGTTTATTATATTGTCATTGTAAAGGTTCAGTGAAAAACTTGTGTGCTATTCAGCGAAAGGACAATACATGATTACAATCAAGCCGGTCACAAGTGCCCAGATACAGGATAAAGGGAATACGTTCTAGTTTTATTTTAGTTTAGTTTATTGTCACGTGTGCCGAGGTACAGTGGAAAGCTTTCTTTTGTTGCATGCTAACCAGTCATCGGAAAGACAACACGTGATTACAATCGAACCGTCCACAGTGTACAGATACAGGATAAAGGGAATGACATTTGGTGCATGATGAGGTCCAGTAAAGTCCTTGGTAAAATCGGATTAAAGATAACCTGAGGGTCTCCATTGAGGTAGATGGTAGGTCAGGACTGTTCTCGATCTGGTAACAGGATGGTTCACTTGCCTGAACTACAGCAGACCGTTTAGGAATTATCAATTACAAACAATCCCAAATTGATCAAATAGCTAAGAGGGCAGTATTAAGTTAAGGGCCTGTCCTACCAGCATGCGACTCCATGCGGTGAGCGCGACCTAAAGTGGTCGCTTGAGCTGTCCGGCGTCGCGGGGCCGGTCCCACTTTGATCGCCGGAGCCGCGTGGAGTTGTGCGGAGCTGGTCCCGACATCGCGCGGGGCTCCGAAAAACTGACCGTGTTCAAAAATTCCGCGCGGCAACGGCTTGTTGGCCCGCAGTCGCCTTAACGCATTACGCAACGCCTCGACGTCGTGCCTCCGTTACCCTCTCTATATGTGCCTCCGTGACCCTCTCTGTGTGTGCCTCAGTGGCCCTCTCTCTGTGTGCCTCCGTGCCCCTCTCTGTGTGTCCCTCTCAGTCCTTGAGAACTTACCTTGCGGACTTCGCTCCAACTCCGCGCCACTTTGCGCCGCGCCGCGCCACTCACCCGACCTCCACGCGGCCCCCGCTGCCGGTTTGGTTGCGCTCACTGCATGCAGGCGCTTGCTGGTGGGAACGGCCCTGTACAGGGATCACCCGACCTCCACGCGGCCCCCGCTTCTAGTTTGGTCGCGCTCACCGCATGGAGTCGGATGCTGGTAGGACAGGCCCTTTATTCTACCAGAGTTAAGGGCCTGTCCCACTTGGGCGTCATTTACGCGACATCATCTACGCGCGCATGGCGCGTGGTGAGGCGTGGTGGCGTAGGCAGTGACGTGCGGTCGTCCGCGGCTCGCCAGGATTTTGGGATTCACAAAATCTTGGTACGCCACCTGCGTGATGTGCTAATGACACCCAAGTGGGACAGGCCGTTTAGTCTTTCATCCTTTATTGCCGTTTGAAAGGACATGTTGGACAGCAGCCTTGGAGTTATTACGATTCTTATCCTCCAGGATGTCAAGCCAGGCACCTTGCTGAAGGACCAGCCTCAGGCAATACTTCTCAATGACTCACGAACTGTTCTACACTGTGCTCCTTTGTTCCTTACTATGGAGCTGAACGAAAATCAAACACACCATCCAGCCAGCTCTTCAGAAACAATTGATTACAAGCTGAATAATTGTAATCTGTATTTTGGATGCTGATGCCTTAACCCTTTTAAAACTATTGTCAGTGTGAATCTTACCTTAACATGCCAAAAAATATTGATTTCTCTAACTTCAAGTAACCCTTGCATTCCCTCTCTCTCTGCCCCACCCCCACCCTCGTCGTTGTACTGGTTTCTCTGTTGTCCTGTGAGTTATTACCTTCCCCACAGCCAACAATGGACCATTGTGGGCTCCACCTTTTGCTTGATCACCATTGCTTTTTGCATACCTTTCATTCATTTGTTCTGTATATCTTCTATATCTCTCGTTTCCCTCCCCCCCAACTCAGTCTGAAGAAGGGTCTCGACCCTAAACTTCACTGATGCCTTTTCTCCAGAGATGCTGCCTGACCCGCTGAGTTACTCCAGCTTTTTGTGTCTCTGTTTGGTGTAAACAAGCATCTGCAGTTCCTCCCTGCACAAATGTAATGGCTCCATTTTAAATGTGCTGGGTATGTGAAGACAGCCTCTGATAGTTACTCAATCGAGACCATTCAAAGTGTGTCCGATCACAAATAAAACCTCACGTGCCAGGCAGAAAGATTTGCAGCACAAGTGGCAGCCGCTTCATAATGTATTAATTATTTCCCAATTCAATGGGAACAACACACACACACACTAGGCAAGAGTTAAGCGTACGGCACAGTAGTAGAGTTGCTGCCTTACAGCGTCAAAGACCCAGATTCGATTCTGACCATGGGTCCTGTCTGTATGTAGTTTGTACGTTCTCTCTGTGACCACGTGGGTTTCCTCTGGGTGCTCCGGTTTCCACCCACATTCCAAAGACGTGCTGGTTAATCGGTTTCTGTAATTTGGCCCTAGTGTATGGAATAGAACTAGTGATCACTGGTTGGCAGGGTCTCAGTGGTTCTAAAGTCCTGTTTCCATGCTGTACCTCTAAACTAAACTAAACTAAATACGCATGTCATATTAACTGGAACACTGAAATTCGTACTTGCTGTAACTTTAGAGGCACATTGTGTCACCGTTACATTGCCGTGATCTTTAAATTGTTTCTCAAAGGTTCAGAACATGATTGCCCTTTAAACTTGAGAGGAGGAATATCTGTTCACATTATTCTGATTAATTATTTTTTAATGTACTGCCTTGAAACTGATTAATAGTCAGTCAATCAAACCATTGTCTCTGTCCTGCAGAAGACTTATTTAAATTTTAATGACTATTGGCTTTGGTAACAACCGGAAATTTGTACAGTATAAATGTAATGGATGTTTACTTCTGTAGATTGGTACGTTTCAGTCCTCTGAGTATGTTGGTACGGTGCTTGCTGCTGTAGTAATATTGTTATGACAGGCAATACATCAGCGTTTAAGATTTTTTTTCTGTTAATCCGAAAAATGATAAATGAATTATCAAAATACAATGAAGGATGCCACTATGTAACTCTATTTGCCTTTTCAATTGTACACCTGATTTTTTTTAATGTAATGCGGCCTTTCCAAAGCTTAACACCCTGGGAATTCCCTTTTCGTTTATGTTCATTGTGTTTCCTCAAGATCTTCGGCTGAATGGGCGCTTGTCTTGCACTGGGCCTGTACTCGCTTGAGTTTAGTAGAATGAGCGGGCACCTCATTGAAACATGCAGAATAGAGAAAGGCTTGGATAGTGTGGATGTGGTGAGGATATTTCCACTAGCGGGAAAGTCTTGGACTGGAGGTCATTGCCTCAGAATTAAAGGATGCTCTTTTAGGAAGGAGATGAGGAGAAACAGTCTTTAGACAGAGGATGGTGAATCTGTGGAATTATTTGCCGTGGAAGGCTGTGGAGACCAAGTCAGTGGATATTTTTAAGGCAGAGATAGATTAGTACAGGTGTCAGAGGTTATGAGGAGATGGCAGGAGATGGGGTTAGGAGTGATAGATAGATCAGCCATGATTGAATTACAGAATAGAGTTGATCGGCCAAGTTGCCTAATTCACCTATCACATGACCTTATGAAAGTAAATATTAATTCATTAAATTTGATTTGAAGTTTTCTAAAAGTATTTGGGCACAAAAGCCCTTCGGTGGATTGTGCTCACCAAGAGAGAGATAGTTCAGTTTAGTTTATTGTCATGTGTACCGAGGTACAGTGAAAAGCATTTGTTGCGTGCTGTCCAGTCAGTGGAAAGACAATACGTGATTATAATCAAGCCATTTCCAGTGTATAAATGCATGATAAGAGAACAATATTTAGTGCAAGGTAAAGCCAGCAAGGTCTGAACAAGGATAGTCCAAGGGGCACCAATGATGTTATTGGTAGTTCAGGACTGCTCTCTGGTTGTGGTAGGATGGTTCAGAAAGCAGTAAAAGATCATCAGATGCCCCTCTCCCATTCATTTGGCAGTTTTTGACTTGATAGAATCACAGACCAGAAGCACAGATGAAATGTAGACACAAAAAGCTGGAGTAACACAACGGGACCGGCAGCATCTCTGGAGAGAAGGAATGGGTGACGTTTCGGGTCCAGACCCTTCTTCAGACTTACTTCACTTACTCCAGATTTTTGTGTCTTATCTGCGGTTTAAACCGGCTCCTGCAGTTCCTTCCTACGCAGATGAAATGTTATTCGGACGGCGCTTAGCTGAACCTCATCATTGGCAAACTCCCTCTATTGAATGACTGCAACATGTACATTTCCCACGGCCAGTGCATCCAGTTGCTGACTCTAGTTTCAAAAAGGGAAAAATTGTACTCTCAGAATTTTTTAATTCCATTCCTGTGATGAGCAAGGCCAAGGATTTTATAAAGGTCAACTTGGAAGGCTTCCCGAGTCACAAAGACACATCCTGCTGTCATCTTTTGTATGAGAGAAAGATGCAGCTAAATCCCTTGTGATTTCTGACTGTGCTTCCAAAGCTGAGACTTGCTTGCCATGACGATCCACAAAATTATCCCATCTTGGTTAAGGTCCAAAGGGATTCAATAGATCAGGTGAGGTGAATCTAATTTATACCCGAGAAAGCCAGGAAAGTAAAATTGGAGAGCATATATGGGAAATAGTAAGATGTCAAGCCGGGACCACACCTGGAGTATTACGTACAGTTTTGGTCTCCTAATCTGAGGAAAGACATTCTTGCCATAGAGGGAGTACAGAGAAGGTTCACCAGACTGATTCCTGGGATGTCAGGACTTTCATATGAAGAAAGACTGGATAGACTCGGCTTGTACACGCTAGAATTTAGAAGATTGAGGGGGATCTTATAGAAATGTACAAAATTCTTAAGGGGTTGGACAGGCTAGATGCAGGAAGATTGTTCCCGATGTTGGGGGAGTCCAGAACAAGGGGTCACACTTTAAGGATGAGGGGGAAATCTTTTAGGACCGAGATGAGAAAAACATTTTTCACACAGAGAGTGGTGAGTCTGTGGAATTCTCTGCCACAGAAGGTAGTTGAGGCCAGTTTATTGGCTATATTTAAGAGGGTTAGATGTGGCCCTTGTGGCTAGAGAGATCAGGGGGTACGGAGAGAAGGCAGGTACAGGATACTAAGTTGGATGATCAGCCATGATCATATTGAATGGCGGTGCAGGCTCGAAGGGCCGAATGGCCTACTCCTGCACCTATTTTCTATGTTTCTATGTCAACATGATAGATAGTTAGAGATTTGTTTAGTTTAGAGTTTAGAGATACTGCATGGTAAACGGCCCTTCGTCCCACCGTGTTCGGGCCGATCAGCGATCCCCATACACTAGCACTATCCTACGCACTAGGGACAATTTGCAACTTTTTACCGAAGCCAATTAACCTACAAATCTGTATGTCTTTGGAGTGTGGGAGGAAACCAGAACGCCCGGAGAAAACCCACGTGGTCGCAGGGACAACATACAAACTATGTACAGACTGCAGCCGTAGTCAGGATTGAACCTTGATCTCTGGTGCTGTAAGGCAGCAACTCTACTGCTGCACCATTTAGAAATGCAATCGTGAAGTAAAAACATGGGGACCCTTCCAAGTATGATTATATCCAATACGTGGTAGTGAATGAACTGCAGTGCTTAGCTTTTGCAGAATAAATCTTTTTCTAACGTTTTTTGTTAAGAAAGCAAAGAGATGCTTTTTGAAATGTATAGTAGTGTCCATATTAATTGCAATTAAAAAAAAAACTAAATGACTTTTACTTTCAATTGATTCATTCTTTTTTAAAATTTGTAGAAGGTTAGAACCGTCAGTGACACAAGATGGCACAAGGGCAAAGCCTTAGCTAACAAAGGTAGTGTTAATGTGCGGGGATCGCTGGTTGGTGCGGACTCGATGGGCCGAAGGGCCTGTTTCTGTGCTGTATCTAAGCATTTAGTCAGTGCATCATAGAATGGCCGGAATGGCAGATGGAAAATATCATTCAGAATCGTTTGCGGCTATAGAACTGATTGGGTTCAGCGTAAGATTTACTCCACACTTCAGCCTTCTGTTCCTGACCTATCATGTGTGGTGTTAATCTCAGATGACTGAAATAGAAACGGATGGAATTTCCGCTTGGCTGCACAAACATTTATCTGCAGAGTTCACCAAACAGCAGCGCCAAAAAAAAAGTTTGCATCAAAGTTTTAGCGACAGTTCAGTCTTGTGATCTTGCCCGTTTTAAGACAGCCTCATCTGCGCACCCTGCTACACTCCCAGATTAAACCAGTCACCACCCCATCTGATGTTGGGCCCCAACCCGAAACATCGCCCATCCTTTATCTTCAGAGATGCTGCCTGACCCATTGACTAACTCCAGCACTTTGTGTTTATCTTTGGTGTAAACCAGCACCTGCAGCTCATTGTCTCCTTCCACCCTTCAACAGCAGGTTTGCAAGTCATCCTGAAAGCAACAAAAAGATAAATGTTATGCACCTGGGCAGAGAAACATGTTGGTTTATTACTGTCACATGGTGCTGAGGTGCAGCGAAAAGCTTGGTTTTCCAAATCAGATAAAACCACACAGTGATCCAATCAAGCCAAACTCGTGTACAATAGCTAGAGCAAAGGAAAAGGCACAGAGAACAGACGCCATTGGCTGCAGTGGAGTATTGGTGAATTGGACAGTACCCGGCTGATTCAGAAGCCTGATAACGGAGGGGGAGGTAGCTGGGAAGGGTGCAGAGAAGATTTACGAGGACTTTGCCAGGACTCGAGGGCCTGAGCTGCCGGGGGGAGGCTAGCACTCAGGAGGATGCGGGGTAATGTCATCTTCTTCTGCTTCTTCTTCTTAAGCCCTTTGCTCCTCTAGGGAGCATCGGCCATTGACCTCACTTGGTTGTTGGCAGTTCCTTTGCGATCTCACCAGTTGTCATAGAGGTGTGCAAAATCATGGGAAGAACAGATCTGGTCGACACTATTCCCCTTGCCCAGAGAAGGGGAATCAAGAAGCAGACGACAAAGGTTTAAGGTGAGGGGGGGGAGGGGAGGAAAGATTTAATAGGAACCTGACGGTAAATTTGTCACACAAATGGTGGTGGGTGTATGGAACAAGCTGCTGAGGAGGTAGTTGAGGCAGGGACTATCACAATGTTTAAGAAACATTTAGACAGGTACATACATAGAAACATAGAAAATAGGTGCAGGAGTAGGTCATTCAGCCCTTCGAGCCTGCACCGCCATTCAATATGATCATGGCTGATCATCCAACTCAGTATCCTGTACCTGCCTTCTCTCCATACCCCCTGATCCCTTTAGCCACATCTAACTCCCTCTTAAATATAGCCAATGAACTGGCCTCAACTACCTTCTGTGGCAGAGATTTCCACAGATTCGCCACTCTGTGTGTGAATAGGACAGGTATGGAGGGATCTGTGCCAAACGCAGACAGATGGGACATGTTGGCTGGTGTGGGTAAGTTGGGCTGAAGGTCAGTTTCCATGCTGTATGACTCTATGACTCTGCCATTCCTGATGGTGTGATCTTTCAAGCTCGGTATATTCTACCTGATGGAAACTGGGATAAATAGGAATGACCAAAGTGGGATAGGCAAGTCTTTAATTCTGTGGGTAGCTTTTGCAAGGTCGCGTGAAGTGTAGATGGAGTCGCTGATGGGGAGTCTGGTGTGTGTGATGGACTGGGCTACATCCATTTTAAAGTATTTAAATACGATTTATTTTAAATTGTTGAGATATTTGCTTCTGCACCTCAACAGAATGAGCAAATGGTTCTTATTTTAAGTTATGTTTTCACAGTTTAAAATCAGGCTGTTCTCAGCTGGTCGATTGGCACTGATTAAAAATACTTAAGTTCTGTGATAATCTCATTTTCATCTGTACTTTCGAAACTGCACCACACTTGTCACGTGTACTGAAATATTGCAGAATATTTGCTAATATAATTTTCGTTAAACAAAGTTATGCAGCAACACTTTAGTATGCTACTTCACCACAGGTACAGTTAGCAATGTGTGAAATAGAAGAGCAAATAGGCAGACACAACGGTGCAGCGGTAAAGTTGCTGCCTTAAGGGCCTGTCCCAATTGGCAAATGTTTCGGCGACTGCGGGCCTCATATCAGCGCCGCCAAAAGATTTTGAACATTTCAAAATCCAGCGGCGACGCAAAAAATGTTGTGACACTTGAAAAAACACCGTGCACCATTCGTCACGCCACATCACGCCGCAAATTGTTCCGTGACATGATACTTCAGTCAATTATGGCGGCAGTCGGCGAAAAAATCGCCAAGTGGGACAGGCCCTTTACAGTGCCAGAGACCTGGGTTCAATCCTGACCTTGGGTGCTTGTCTTTGTCGAGTTTGAATTTTTGCCCTGTGACCTGTGTGGGTTTTCTCCGGGTGCTCCGGTCTCCCCTCATATTCCAAAAACGTGCAGGTTTGTGGGTTAATTGGCTTTGGTAAATTGCCTAGTGGGTTGGATGCAAAAGTGGAATAACATCAAACTAGTACGAATGGTGATCGATGGTCGGTGTGGACTCGGTGGGCCGAAGGGCTTGTTTCCACATTGTACCTCTAAGCTAAACTAAACTAATTAGAACACATGTGTCAGAAGGAACTGCAGATGCTGGTTTACATTCAATCATCACTTGCTAGAAGATGGACACAAAAAGTTGGAGTAACTCAGTGGGTCAGGCAGCGTCATTGAAGAAAAGGAATAGGTGACGTTTTGGGTCGAGACCCTTCATCAGTCTGTCTGCATAAACATTTATGCAAATTCTGATATAATTCATGCCTTTGTCAATGATGGTACATAAAATGGATTCCTTCAGCAGAATGACCCTCACCTGAAAGAGCAAAATATCCGACGAGAGTTCTGCAACACCCACGCACGCTGCTCCCCCTCTGTGACTCCTCCTGCTCCCCAGCTCCGCAACCATGGTTGAACCCAGGCTCGCTATTGTTCCATATCTCTAATCTCACTCACCCCCGACTCTCAGTCTGAAGAAGGGTCTCGACCCGAAACACCACCCATTCCTTCTCTCCTGAGATGCTGCCCATCCCGCTGAGTTACTCCAGCATTTTGTGTCTATCTTCCGAGCAAAATATCCAGTTCATTGCCCCAATGCTTGATGTTTCTCAGACTAAACCTGGTGGAATAAGATAATAACACATTTAATTACTGCCAAACTATGAGTGGTTTTATTCTGTTGACTGTGGTTATTCTCCGGCAACCAAGTTTAAACTGCCCAAATGCATTTCCGAGCAGTTCACGTGATAACAGTTCGGGCGAGGAAATATTGTTCCCATCTGTTTGAAGTGAAATCAAACAGATGCCCCAATAATGAGAGGATAGTGTTGAACAAAGAATGGAATGCAAAATTGACGTTGCATACATTAGACAAGACTAATATCAACAGGTCAGTATTTTAAGAAATCTACGTACTAAGATAGGCTTTTATTTCTTCCATCCAGAAATATCCTAGCATATAACAGACAGAATGCTGAAGAAAACGACTCATTGCCATCTGCTGATGGCTTTTTGCCATTGTCTTTTTGAATCCAGCAAAACAGATCACCAGCTAAGAAAGAAAGTAGGTTGTTGGCATCAAAGTCACCATCCAGTCACATGGCAACATCAAGACTGTCTTTCCACCCAATTCCTTTCAGCTTTCTATAAGATTAGTTTGGTTCAGTTTAGTTTCATTCTTGCTATTGAGGAAGTGCAGCGTAGGTTTACAAGGTTAATTCCCGGGATGTTGGGACTGTCATATGCTGAGAGGATGGAGCGGCTGGGCTTGTACACTATGGAGTTTAGAAGGATGAGAGGAGATATTAATGAAACATATAAGATTATTAAGGGTTTGGACACGTTAGAGGCAGGAAACATGTTCCCGATGTTGGGGGAGTCCAGAACTGGGGCCACAGTTTAAGAATAAGGGGTAAGCCATTTAGAACGGAGATGAGGAAACACTTTTTCACATAGAGAGATGTGAGTCTGTGGAATTATCTGCTTCAGAAGGCAGTGCAGGCCAGTTCTCTGGATACTTTCAAGAGAGAGCTAGATAGGGCTCTTCAAGATAGCAGAGTCAGGGGGTATGGGGAGAAGGCAGGAACGGGGTACTGATTGTGGATGATCAGCCATGATCACACTGAATGGCGGTGCTGGCTCAAAGGGCCGAATGACCTACTCCTGCACCGATTGTCTATTGTCTATTGTCTATTTAGTTTAGTTTAGCTTAGTTGAGAGATACGGCGCGCAAACATGCCTTTCGGCCCACCGTGTCCGCGCCAACCAGCGAACCCCACACAGTAACACTACCAAAGCCAATTAACCTACAAACCTGTACGTCTTTGGAGTGTGGGAGGAAACCATGGAGCACCTGGAGAAAACCCACACAGGTCTCGGGGAGAACGTGCAAATTCCGTACGGACAGCACCCATAGTCAGGATTGAATCCAGGCCTCTGGCGCTGCAAGGCCACAATTCCACCGTTACGCCACCGTGCCTTCCCTCTTGGGGTTGGCATTGGTTTATGAACCTTGAAAATATTAACCCTGCTCTATCAATGCTATATTCTTTTACATTTCATAAATAGTTTTGCGCTCATTAGTTGAAGTAGCCAATATTTTAGCCAATAAATGTTGTGATGGAACTCCACATTTATATACATTCATATGGGCCATTCGTCCCCTTGAAACCATGCTGGCCATCAAACACCCACTTACACTACTACTGTTGTATTTTCCCCACGCAACCATCAAATTCCAACAGATTCCAGCGCTTACCTAGTTTTGTTTTACATGATTTATTTTTGCCACATGTACTGAGGAGCAGTGAAAATATTTTGTTTGTGTGCTAATCCAGTCAGAGAAAATACTGTACGTAGGTATGTTACAAAACTTACCTTTAGCGGCGCTGCAGTTCTGCCGCTCCCCGTGTGCGCGACTTTGGCGCCTTTCAGAGGGGGGGCGGGCTTAAAGTGCCGTTTTTCGACAGACTGGGATAATCGATCAATGTCGGGCGATTTCGTTGCGGAAGAAAAATCGCTCCGACATTTAATCAATGAAGGTATTTTTAAATTACTCTAGATTATTTATTAACTAGAGTAATTTAAAAATCACCTTCAAAAGCCGTGAGCGCCGACAACTGGAAGGATTTTCCGGGAGAAAAAAAGGTAAATAGTTTATTTTTATATCAAAAGTTGGTTTTTCGGGAGGCTTTAATAACATTTTCATGTTGCGAAATGGGGTCCCAAAAAATGTATGAACAAACAGTATTTTTCCTCCCGACTTCACCACTAATCGCAACGTTCCAATCCACCGCATTCCACTAAAACCCACTCGCTAGTTGATTTAAATGGCCATTAATTTACAGGAATCAAACACTAAATTCCTTCCATTTGGCCCAGAAATTCATGAAAATGAGATTTAAAAATTATGTTATATTGTGGATTATTGTGTGAATGTTATTTGGACACTTAGGCAATTAAAGAAAAGTGTATCCTTTCTTAAGAAATGGATAGATGTTTAGATCTACTCATTGAATTTTGTAATTAGCTACAATTAGATAACTAACTAATTATATGCTTTAATTTCAGGTAATCCAAGTAAGATTGTTTAATATTTGTTTCAGAATGCTTCAATCTATAATAACTGAAAATTTCATTGAGTTCTCTTAATTTTTAAGAAAGTTATGGGCTTTTAACTTTTCCAGATCACAGCTTTTGAGTTAAGTCAATTGAAAGGCAATGGGGAGCAAGATGCTAATTTCCGAGTATGAAAATGGCCATAACTTTCTTAATACTGAAGATATGAAAGTAAATTAGGTGTCAAATTAAACCTCTTTTTATGCTTTATCTGATGGGATAAATTGCAGACTTGATTTTTTAAATCTCAAAATTTTGTAACATTGCTACTGTACGTGAATAGAATCAAGCCATCCAGAAAGGATAAAGGATACACAATTCAGTGCAGGATATAACACTGAAGTCTGGTAAAGTCTGATTAAAGTTAGTTCAAAGGTCTCCGATGAGGTGGATGGGTCAGGACCGCACTCTAGCTGATGAGGGGACTGTGCAGTTATAGACAATAGACAATAGACAATAGGTGCAGGAGTAGGCCATTTGGCCCTTCGAGCCAGCACCGCCATTCAATGTGATCATGGCTGATCATCCCCAATCAGTACCCCGTTCCTGCCTTCTCCCCATATCGCCTGACTCCGCTATTTTTAAGAGCCCTATCTAGCTCTCTCTTGAAAGCATCCAGAGAACTGGCCTCCACTGCCCTCTGAGGCAGAGAATTCCACAGACTCACCATCAGTTGCCTGATGATAGCTGGAAAGAAACTGTTCCTGAACCTGGAGGTCTGAATCTGGACACTAGGCGTAATTTAGAGTCACTACTTGACCTGCCAAACCACACACATCAGATATTTTAGAAGAGACTGGAGCAGCAGGAGACAGCGCCAGAGGTCAGGATTGAACCCAGGTCTCTGGCGCAGTGAGGCAGCAGCCCTATACATATCATTTGTATGTATGCTATGATCTCAGAGTGGTTCAGGTACTGGGCTAATATTCAGGCAGGAGTCTGAAACATCCCACGGTAGCTGCGGAATGTAAATTCTGTTAATTAAGCAATTCTATTCTCAGTGATGGAGACCAGGAAGTTGACACTGGGCCTCTATTCCAGGTTGTTCAATTAGCTACATTTCAATTCTATCAGGACAAGAATTGTCACCCTTCTGTCAAGGAGTCTTTGACCTGAAATGATAACTCTGTTCCTCTCTCTGCATAACCTGCCAAGTGTTTCCAGCAGGCAATCTCAGTCTTCAAGCAATTATATTTTTATAGCATTTAAATGAGTCACATTAGCTACTAGTGGTCACCTACCAATGTGGTTAAGAAAGAACTGCAGATGCTGGAAAGATCGAAGGTAGACAAAAGTGCTGGCGAAACCCAGCAGGTGAGGCAGCATCAATGGAGCGAAGGAATAGGTGATGTTTCGGGTCGACCCGAAACGTTGCCTAATCCTTCGCACCACAGATGCTGCCTCACCCGCTGAGTTTCTCCAGCATTTCCGTCTACCTACCAATGTGGTTATCTCTGTGATGGCCTTGCAAGCACATGCTGTACACTGAGCAGTTTAGTCCATTTTAGTATCACGTGTTTATCACAGTTTATTGTCACGTGTACCGAGATCAGAGAAAAAGTTTTTTGTTGTGTGCTATCCAGTCAGCGGAAAGCTGATGCACGATTACAATCGAGCCACTCACAGTGTAGCGATACAGGATCAAGGAAATAATGTACAGTGCAAGATAAAGCCAAGTACAGTCCGGCTAAAGATAGGCCGCTGGTCTGCGATGAGGTAAATGGTAGCTCAGAACCGCTCTCCAGTTGTTAATAAGATGGTTCAGTTGCCTGATGACAGGTGGGAAGAAACGGTCCCTGAATCACACTTCTATACCTTTTACCTGATGGGGGAGGGGAGGGGAGAGGAGGGAGTGGCCAGGGTGAGACTCATCCCAGATTATGCTGGTGGCCTTGCTGAGGCACTGTAAAGTGTAGATTGCATTAATGTAGGGAGGTTGATGTGTGTGATTGTCTGGGCTGCGTCCATAATTCTCTGCAACCTCTTGCTGTCTTCGACGGTGCTGTTCCCAAACCATGTTGTGATGCATCCCGATAAAATGCTTTCCACAGCGCATCTGTAAATGTTGGTGCGGTGGGGGGGGATAATAAATTCTGGTACAGCCAACAACAAAATAAAGAAAAAAAAAAATCCCCCCACATAACTAGCTGTCTTGATCACCTGTAGGTAACATGGCAGTAGTAGGAATGTCCGACCAGCAATCCCCGCCCACTAATACTACCCTACACACACTGGGCACAATTTTACATTTTATACCGAGCCAATTGACCTACAAACCTGCACGTCTTTGGACTGTGGCAGGAAACCGAAGATCCCAGCGAAAACCCACGCAGGACACGGGGAGAACGTACAAACTCCGCACAGCCTAGGACCCGTAGTCAGGATCGAACCCGGGTCTCTGGCAATGTGAGGCAGTAGCTCTACTGCTGTGCCACCGTGCCACCCTTCCATTGATAAAAATACATCTACCGATGCTCCTGAACACATCATCAGTGATGTAACCTGGGGCCATTGGGTGTTTCGGATCTTTCAACATCAGACACCCTCAACCATCTGACCCAGTTGTGGTTGATCAGACCACGACGTGTTCGGGTGACATTCACTGCTCCCCATGGACCTCCTCTCCTGATCCATCTCGAGGCTTTCTCCGCTGCCTCTGTGGTGTTCTTGATGGCTCTTCTCCTCTCCATTCCGTTGATGCCCAGTGCACTCAAGGCGTTGCAGAGCGATTGCCCTATATACCTGAAACCCTCTGAATGGAAAAGGTGTCCTTCAGGTTCATATTTAAAAAAAAATCCCCTCTCATCTGACACCTATGCCCTTCGGTTCTTGGCTCCCCATACCCTGGGTGAAAGAGTGTGCATACACCCTAATGTACGTGATAGAATTTGTAAGATGGGAATTATATGACACTGAATTGTCATTGCAGAACAGTGTAATCTGCCTCAGAAATTGACTTTCGAGGAAGACATTGTAAGGCGGAGCGCTGCACATTGATCCTCTCATGCAGCGTGTGCTTATCCTTACCAATCGGGGATTAATTTTCAGTCTACGATTTTTTCCAAAAAATGTAATCCATACTCGTTAATTTTTAAAGCGCAGGGCGGAATGATAAAAGAAAGGAACACAAAGCGAGATGGTGTAGCAGATACCGCATGTTACCTCAAGGGCCGTGTGGTTTAATGTCAGCACTTTTCAATACATTTTTCTTTGACTGGTCGTGAAGCCGACTCTGTTAACAAAAAGAAAATCTGGCAACAGAAACAACCGCCTTCTGAGCTTTTAACTCCATGCTTTGTTGACCTCAGTGGATCTGTGTAGCTATATTCTGCTAGTGTAGACAGAGATTCACTCAGGTCAAAGGAGCAGCACGATTATTTAAGTTGGCAGAAAATCCCTCCAGTTTTCTCCCTTCTCCAGAACTCAAAGGCAGTTTCCAGACAGCCCGAGCAGTGAGTGGCATCTACGCCCTTCACTCACATAGCGCTTTAAGCGTCTGAAAGACTTTTGAAACAGAAACAATATTGGGAGAAGACTTAGGAACGGAAGCTGAAAATGCTGTTTAAATGTGTGTGTTTGAATTGGTTCGAAAGAAGTCAAAGTCGGAAGGCGGGTCACAGTGGCGCTGGTAGAGTTGCTGCCTCACTGAGCCAGAGACCCAGGTTCGATCCTGACTGTGGGTGTCGTCTGTACGGAGTTTGTAGATTTCCCCGTGACCTGCGCGGGTTTCCTCAGGATGCTCCAAAAGATGTGCGGGTTTGTAGGTTAATTAATTTCTGTAAATTAGGGGAAAAAACATAAAACATAGAAAATAGGTGCAGGAGTAGGCCATTTGGCCCTTCAAGCCAGCACTGCCATTCAATACGATCATGGCTGATCATCCCCAATCAGTACCATGTTCCTGTTTTCTCCCCATATCCCTTGATTGATTCCATTGGGCCTTTGAGCAATATCTAGCTCCCTCTTGAAAACATCCATTGAATTGTCCTCCACTGCCTTCTGCGGCAGAGAATTCCACAGATTCACAACTCTCTGGGTGAAAAAGTTTTTCCTCATTTAGGAATGGCCTTCCCAGAGGGGTACCCCTTATTCAAATTGTCCCTAGTGTGTATGATTTAACTAATCTACGGGGTGATTGCTGAATGGTGCGGACTGGGTGGACCAAAGGGCCTGCTTCCATGCTGTATCTCTAAACTAAAAGTGTTCAAAGGTGTTAGAAAGCAGTTTCTGTGTGTTGGACTCAAATTACTGAAAGCATTAACATTGCTACTACTGCAGAGATGTAAAGAGGATTATCTTTTACAAAGGCCAAAGTTGGGGACCAAAACATCTTTCAACAGTGGAGGATGTTATCCTAATTTCAATCAGCGCTATCAATGGGATCTTACTGTGTAGTGTTAGTGGCTCCAAAGAACCAAATAACATTAATGGGTACACAAAAGGCTGGAGAAACTCAGCAGGTGCAGCAGCATCTAAGGAGCGAAGGAGATAGGCGACGTTTCGAGTCGAGATAACATTAATGTTGTTTAAATGGCAGTAAAGTCTGGGACTTTCATGAAAGTAGTACGGTCAAAGCATAACGGCAGCGGTACAGTTGCTGCCATACGGCGCCAGAGACCCGGGTTCGATCCTGCCTACGGGTGCTGTCTGTACGGAGTTTGTGCATTTTACCAATGACCTGCGTGGGTTTTCTCCGTGTGCTCCGGTCTGCTCCCACACTCCAAAGACGTGCAGGTTTGCAGGTTAATTGGCTTAGGTAAAATTGTGAATTGTCCCTAGTGTGTGTAGGATAGGGTCAGTGTGCGGGGATCGCCGGTCGGCGCGGACTCGGTGGACCAAAGGGCCTGTTTCCATCCTGTATCTCTAAACTAAACTAAGGTCACCAAGATAAGATTGGAGCTTAAAGAAAGATAACAATATTCAAGAGTTTAAAAGGAACTGCAGATGCTGGAAAAATCGAAGGGACACAAAAATGCTGGAGAAACTCAGCGGATGAGGCAGCATCTATGGAGCATAGGAAATAGGAAATGTTTCGGGTCCACACCCTTCTTCAGACTCAAGAAGGATCTGAAGAAGGGTCTCGATCCGAAACGTTGCCTATTTCCTTCGCTCCATAGATGCTGCCTCACCCGCTGAATTTCTCCAGCATTTTTGTCTACAATATTCGAGAGAGTAAGTTTCATAATGAATTTTAATTGCACATCAGTCTGACTTCTGTCTTGGAGTGTGGTTAAAATGACCTTTATTGCATAATTTAACCTTATCAGTTCAAGTACAGACATACAATACAACTTACAAATGTGAATACTCTGAACTTGAGTAGAAATGTGAAATGCCTTTTGACAATTGACCTTCATAAGCACAAGGAACTGCAGGTGCTGGCTTACTAAAAAAACACAAAGTGCTGGAGTAACTCAGCAGGTCAGGCAACCTCTCTGGAGAACATGGATGGGTGACGTTTCGGGTCAGGACCCATCTTCAGTTCCTCACCAAAAACATCACCTACACATAGAACACAAAATGCCGGAGTATCTCAGCGGGACAGGCAGCATCTCTGGCTAGAAGGAATGGGTGATATTTCGGGTCGAGACCCTTCCTCTGTCTGAAGAAGAGTCGAGACCCAAAACTTCAATCATTCCTTCAATCCAAGGAATCAGCCTGTCTCACTGAGTTACTCCAGCATTTTTTGTCTATTCGACAGCTTGTTCCATACACCCACCACCCTTTGTGCGAAAAAGCTACCCCACCCCATTATATATTTTCCCTTTCACCTTCAATCTATGTTTTCTGGTCCTTGATTCACCTACTCTGGGCAAGAGACTCTGTGCATCTACACAATCTATTCCTCTCACGATTTTGTACATCTCTATAAGATCACCCCTCATACTGCTGCACTCCATGGAATAGAGACCCAGCCTACTCAACCTCTCCCCATAGCTCACACCCTCTAGTCCTTGTAAATCCTTTCTGAACCCTTGCAAGTTTGACAATATCTTTCCTATAACATGGTGCCCAGAACTGAACACAATATTCTAAATGCGGTCTCACCAAAGTCTTATGCCCCTGTCCCACTTATGCCCCTGTCCCACTTAGGAAACCTGAACGGAAACCTCTGGAGACTTTGCGCCCCACCCAAGGTATCCGTGCGGTTCCGAGAGGTTCCCGGAGGATGCAGGTGGTTGCCGGAGGTTGCAGGTAGTGGAAGCAGGTAGGGAGACTGACGAAAACCTCCGGGAACCTCCGGGAACCGCACGGAAACCTTGGGTGGGGCACAAAGTCTCCAGAGGTTTCCGTTCAGGTTTCCTACGTGGGATAGGTGCATTATACAATTGCAACATGACCTCCCAACTATTATACTCAATACTCTGACTGATGAAGGCCAAAGTGGCAAAAAACCTTTTTGACCACCTTATCTACCTGCGACTCGACCTTCAAGGAACCATTTACTGTGCAGCTCCTGCCCTTGTTCGACGTCCCAAAATTCAACACCTCACATTTCTCTGTATTAAATTCCATCAACCATTCCTCCGCCCACCTGGCCAATCGATCCAGATCCTGCTGCAATCTTTCACAACCATCTTAACTATCTGCAAAATCACTCACTTTTGTATCATCAGCAAACTTGTTAATCTTGCCCTGTATGGTCTTTCCAAATCATTGATGTACAGTGCCCTCCATATTGTTTGGGACAAAACCCAATCATTTATTTATTTGCCTCTGCACTCCACAATTTGAGATTTGTAATAGAAAAATATCACATGTGGTTAAAGTGCACATTGTCAGATTTTAATAAAGGCCATTTTTATACATTTTTATACGTCACCTATTCCTTTTCTCCAGAGATGCTGCCTGACCCACTAAGTTACTCCAGCATTTTGTGTCTATCTTCGGCGTAATCCAGCATCTGCAGTTCCTTCCGACACAGAGCTTTTCACATGTGGGATTCCATAATTGGGCATCGAGCTTTGATGTGAATCTCTTTCATTGTCCTGTACACAGAGTTTCTACCACCACGTGAGATGATGAACCATGAATAATTACTTGACACCACATTGACAACATTTTAATTGGGAAAGATATTGGTTTTTAGCCGGAGTTCTAACTTCAAAGAACAGCTGCAACCATGTCACATCATCGAGGAATCGTTACAACACTGTTAATTAATTAGATTTGTTGAAGTATTCGGTCCTTACTGAATTACATAGCTTTATATCAGGGATGTATGCTTCAGAGATCAGAAAGGACTTTGAGAAATCTACATATTTTATGTTGGATATTTGGTGTTAATGAGAAACACCGGATTTTTCATATTTACTTGATTAGTTAAATTTAATAAATTAAATAAAAAGTGACTGAGTTGAACTAACTTTGGCCTAAACCTCTACCTTACTGCAACAGCCTGGAGTTTGGGAATGGGACTTTGTTATTTAGCTCTTGTTTCTTTTTTCTATTAGATGAGTTTAGTTTGGTTTTTAGTCTAGTTCAGATTTTAATTTAGAGTTTAGTTTAGTTAAGGAATAGAAGGTGGAAACAGGTCCTTCGGCCTATCGAGTCTGCACTGACCAGCGATCACCACGCACTAGCTCTATTCTACACGCTAGGAACAATTTACAGAAGCCAATTAACCGACAAACCTGCACGTCTTTGAAATGTGAGAGGAAATTAGAGGACCTGGCAGAAAAGCCACGCGGTCACGGGAAGAACGTACAAACTCCGTACAGACAGCACCCGCAGTAAGGATCGAACCTAGGTCTCTGACGCTCTAAGGCAACAACTCTACCGCTGCACCATCATGCCGACCCTGGATTTGTGCCTGGAAGGTCATGTTTGCCAAACCTTCTTGAATTTTTTGAAGAGGTTACTAGGGAAAATGATGAGGGTAAAGCAGTGGATGTTGTCTATATGGATTTCAGTAAGGCCTTTGACAAGGTTCCCCGTGGAAGGTTGGTTAAGAAGGTTCAATCTTTGGGTGTTAATGGCAGAGTAGCAAGATGGATTCAACAGTGGCTGAATGGGAGATGCCAGAGAGTAATGGTGGATGGCTGTTTGTCAGGTTGGAAGCCGGTGACCAGTGGGGTGCCTCAGGGATCTGTGTTGGGTCCACTGTTGTTTGTCATGTACATCAATGATCTGGATGATGGGTTGGAAAATTGGATAAGTAAGTATGCAGATGATACTAAGATAGGTGGTGTTGTGGATAAAGAAGTAGATTTTCAAAGTCTACAGAGAGATTTGGGCCATTTGGAAGAGTGGGATGAAAGATGGCAGATGGAGTTTAATGCTGATAAGTGTGAGGTGCTACACCTTGGCAGGACAAATCAAAATAGGACGTACATGGTAAATGGTAGGGAATTGAGGAATGCTGTGGAACAGAGGGATCTAGGAATAACTGTGCATAGTTTCCTGAAGGTGGAATTGCATATAGATAGGGTGGTAAAGAAAGCTTTTGGTGTACTGGCCTTTATAAATCAGAGCATTGAATATAGGAGTAGGGAAGTAATGTTAAAATTGTACACGGCATTGGTGAGACCGATTCTGGAGTATGGTGTACAATTTTGGTCGCCTAATTATAGGAAGGATGTCAACAAAATAGAGATAGTACAGAGGAGATTTACTAGAATGTTGCCTGGTTTCCAGCATCTAATTTACAGAGAAAGGTTTAACAAGTTAGGTCTTTATTCTTTGGAGCGCAAAAGGTTAAGGGGGGACTTGATTGAGGTCTTTAAAATGATGAAAGGGATAGACAGAGTTGACGTGGATAAGCTTTTCCCATTGAGGGTAGGGAAGATTCAAACAAGAGGGCATGACATGAGAATTAAGGGACAGAAGTTTAGGGGTAATATGAGTTTAGGGGTAACTTCTTTACCCAGAGAGTGGTGGCTGTGTGGAATGATCTTCCAGCAGAAGTGGTGGAGGCAGGATCGATTTTAACACTTAAAAGTAAAGTGGATGGGTATATGGACAGGAAGGGAATGGAGGGGTATGGTCTGAGTGCAGGTAGATGGGACTAGGGGAAAATGAATGGTCGGCACGGACTGGAAGGGCCGAGAGGGCCTGTTTCCGTGCTGTAATTGTTATATGGTTATATGGTTATGTCCTGTCGGGGACACATGACAATAAACTCTTTTGATTCTTTTTGACTCATTTTGACTTTTTTTTAATGCTGCCTCAAAACGGCAAGAGTTTAACACTAATTTAGAACAAGAGATAATGCAATTAAAGCCAAAATAAAGAAAGCATAATTATACAGAGAGTAAATCTACCAATTGCTTACAGAAGCAGCAACTTGCAGTCATTATTCAGTGTGTTTACATTAAGCTGCTAATGTTTAGGAAGGAACTGCAGATGCTGGTTTACACTGAAGATAGGCACAAAAGGCTGGAGTAACTCAGCGGGCCCGGCAGAATCTCTGGATAGAAGGAATGGGTGACGTTTCGGGTCGAGGCCCTTCTTCAGACTCAAGAACTGAACTTCAGACTTCAGACTGAAGGAGGGTCTCGACCAGAAACGTCACCCGTTCCTTCTATCCAGAGATGCTGCCTGTCCCCGCTGAGTTGCCCCGGCATTTTGTGCCTATCTTACAGCTGCGAATGCTGGTGGATCTGTGACATTGTCGGTGGCGCTGTTTGTAAATATCTGGGGCCCCAGTGCTGTCAGCACTCTGGAACACCATCTGAAGCACTGGACTGGTTTCAAGTCTCGCTGTTGGCAACAGAGTCAATGCAACAATATAAACAGCTATTGTCAGTGGCATGAAACGTTGCCAGCTGCCATTTTTCTTTGAGTGCTGGTGAACTGAATACCAGAGCTGCCCTGCAAAGTCAGCAACATGATTATTTCACCAGCCAGGAGATGAATTCCATCATCCAAACAAGGCGACATTGTAATTTTTAAAATCTGAATCATGCTGGCTGCCTCTCTCTTTGTTCATTTTAGTGCAATAATTTGTTGCTCATAAGCCCACAATGTGATGGAATTTGAAGGAGCTGTTCAGGCCTTTTGCGGATGCACAGGATAGACTTTAGACTTTAATTTAGAGATGCAGCGTGGAAACAGGCCCTTCGGCCCATCAAGTCCATGCAAAACAACAATCACCCCATACATTAGCACTATCCTACATACTTTAGGGCGGATATCCAAATAAGTCCCATGTGAAAAAAAAAGTGAGAAATCTCTCTTTCAGACAGAGCCGTCTGCCACAGCAAAATCGTGAATCTTTCTGATTGTCAATTATATTCAAAAATCTAAAAAAATGTCACATACCTAAAAACAAATATTCTAAAAATAACTTTTAACAATTATAAACTTTTAAACAAAAGTTCTTTAAAAATAAATACATTACAAATGCTTGCACCCTTAATTGAAAGAGCAGTATTTTTGCATCAAGTCCAAATGGGAAAAAGTTTAGAAGGCAGATTTCCATGTGAATCTGCTGCAAAGTGACTAAATGTTTGGAGTGCACTGCCAGACGCCATTTGGAGCCCAATGTTATAAGATGTGACACAAGCAGGAATTCAACCTTGGTAGTATGTCCCCAAGGATTAAGACCATTAATATATGGTGCTAAAATCAGTTGCTAATGTTGCAGTGCACCGTAACCTGATAACAAAGCATGGGCCGTACGATGGCGCAGCGGTAGATTTGCAGCCTCACAGCGCCAGAAACCCCAGTTCGATCCTGACTACAGGGGCTCTCTGTTTGTAAGTTCTCCTCATGACCAGCTTGGGTTTTCTCCGGGATTTCCAGCTCCCTCCAACACTCCAAAGATGTACATGTTTGTAGGCTAATTGGCTTGGTATAATTGTAAAGTGTCCCTGGTGCGTGTAGGATTGTGTTAGTGTGCGGGGATCACTGATCGGCGCGGACTCGGTGGGTCGAAGGGCCTGTTTCCGTGCCGTATTTCTAAACTAAACTAATTACAGTAAACCTTACAAATCCCAGGAATAGCACTTCTGCAAATGATTCTTCCCAGTTCCAGTGAGCTTGGCTGCGAGCTACTAAATCCTTCCTCAGGTCCTGTAAATTCCACATCGAATTGCCTTCAAACCAAATGTATTCTTCCTGCTGTACGGAGATCGAAACAGCATGTCCAATCCAACAGTCTTCTCACCATATTTCCTCACAACTGCAGGAAGCCTTCTTCACATGTATGCTTCAGTCCTTTGTTTTAAAAACCAACATACCATTCATCTTCTGAAGACTTGCTGTGTCTGTACATTAGTGCGATGTACTTCATAGCGACACTGTACTCCACCAGTTTCTCGCCATTTAAAACAAAGTCCGTTTCGCCATTTGATCTTGTTGGAGCAAAAATGGTGATGCCACATAGAGTTGGCATTCGAAGTGACGGGCGATTTATTAAAACTGGTGCACACCGGGGGACCAGTCAAAGCTGATCTCACAAGTGCGACTTTGGTATGGTTTGTAAATTCTCAGATGACAAGATTACACAGAAACTTGATCAACAGTAAAACAAGGTCTTGATTACAGAATGGAGCTTTAGCTAAGTTTAGGTTTGAGATTCAGAGCGGGAAACAGACCCTTCGTCCCACCGAATCTGTGCCGACCAGCGATCCCCGCACACTAGAACCATCCTACACATACCAGGTACAATTTACAATCATACCAAGCCAATTAACCTAAAAACCTGTACATATTTAGAGTGTGGGAGGAAACCGGAGCACCTGGAGAAAACCCAATCAGGTTACGGGGAGAACGTACAAGCTCCGTACAAACAAGCACCTGTAGTCAGGATCAAACCTGGGTCTACAAGCACCTGTGGTCAGGATCAAACCCTCACAATTTTTTCCCCTACAATAATCACCTAGAATGTATAACTTTGAACATATCCACATTACGTTCCAATTCTTGCCCAACCCATTCACCCTGAGTTAACTGCAGCCATTTGCTGACTCTTTGCATTTCACAGTTTAGTTTTGTTTAGTTTTAGACATACAGCGCGGAAACAGGCCCTTCAGCCCACCGAGTCAGCGATCCCCGCCCATTAACACTACCCTATACACACTGGGGACAACCATACCAAGCCAATCAACCTAAAAACCTGTACATATTTGGAGTGCGGGAGGAAACCAGAGCACCTGGAGAAAACCCGCACAGGTTACGTGGAGAACGCACAAACTCCGTACAGACAAGCACCTGTAGTGGGGATCGAACCCGGGTCTCCGGCGCTGCAAGCACGGCAAGGTAGCAACTCTACCGCTAAGCCACCAAGCCGCCTTGTACTATTGTACCATGTCACATAACAATAGTCTCTGTTAATCGATCCAGTTCATTAATGTAGATTGCAAATAGCTGATTGCCCAGGATCCCATTCATTCCCAATCGGCTTCTTGCTCTTCAGTCTCACCGTTCAGAAGCATTCTCTACCACCCTATGAGCCACTATTTTAAGTAACAACCTTCTGTGCGGCATTATGTAAAATGTCTCTTGAAATTCCAGATATACTGCATCCATTGGTTTATCGTTATTCTGCCTTGCAGGTCACATTCTTAAATACTCTTCAGATCTGTCAAATATAATTTTCTTTTCATTAAATCATGTTGGCTCCTCGTTTATCACCAATCCCAGAAACCAAACGGCATTCTGCGACGGTGGGTCTATCGTATGACAAAATGTGCAGTTTGGAAGGCGTTTACACTCTAGAGTTTAAAAAAGAGAGGCAATTACTCCCTACATTAGCTTTCCATGGCTGAGGAAGTCAGAACAAGAGGTCACAATCTAAAAAGAAGTGGCAGATCATTTAGTGCTAACATCAAGAGGCATTTATTGACTCAGAGACTAGTGGATCTTTGGAATTCTGCAAAGAGAGACACATAATGCTTGAGTAACTCAGGCAGCATGTCTGGATCAAAGGAGTGGTGATGTTTTGGGTCGAGACCCTTCTTCAGACTGAGAGTCAGGGGAGGGAGAGAGACGCAGAGATATGGAAGGGTAAGGTGTGAAAATGAGACATCAAAGGGGACTGCGATCAAGGAAAATGTAGATTAGATCATTGTTAGCTATGGGAAGGTGACAACAAAGCATGCAAAGATAAACATTTATCAGGGGGACAGTCAGACTGGTGCGAGAACTAAGATGGAGAAGGGATGGAGAGAGAGAGAGGGAAAGCAAGGGTTACTTGGAAGTTAGAGAATTCAATATTCATACCGTTGGGATGTAAGCTGCCCAAGTGAAATATGAGGTGCTGTTCCTCCAATTTCTCCAGCTGGAGAGTTGCAGAACTCAGGCATTAATTACATTCAAATAACAGGTTTAGGTTTAGGTTAATTAATGTCACGTGCACTGAGGTACAGCAAACAGCTTGTTTTGCATTGAAGATGGACACAAAATGCTGGAGAAACTCAGCGGGTCAGACAGCATCTCTGGAGAAAAGAAATAGGTGACGTTTCAGGACGAGACCCTTCTTCAGACCATGCTATCCAATGAAATCTGATAATACTATACATAAATGCAATCAAGCTAAACTTTAATACAAAGGTAAAGATTTATCGTGCAGAATATAGAACTGAGATGTTGATTGATATTAAAGATAGATTCAAAGTGCTGGAGTAACTCAGCAGGTCAGGCAGCAGCTCTGGGCAAATATGAAGACTCAGTCTGAAGAAGGGTCCGGACACGAAATGTCACCTCCTTTTTCTCCAGATTTGCTGCCTGACCTGCTGAGTTACTCCAGTACTTTGTGTGTATATCTTTTGCAGAATATAGTTCTATACTCCTGTTCCAGAGGCAAAGTCCAATGTCCGCAATGGGGATGAGCTGAATCGATGAATCAGACAGCATCTAACTTAAGGAAGGACCACTCAGAAACCTGATGACAGAAGGGAGGAAGCTGTCCCTGAGTCTGGTGGTGGGCATTATCAAACATCCGTATCTTTTGCCCAAAGAACCCGGGGAAAACTCACGCAGTCACTGGGAGAACGTGCAAACTCCGTACAGACAGCACACATAGTCAGGATCGAATGCGGATCTCTGGCGCTGTAAGGCAACAACTCTACTGCTGCGCCACTGTGTTCTAACTGTGGAGTACCAATTGGCATATTTCAATGGTTGCAGGTTCAATGGTAACACAGTGACAAGTTTACAGAACTGATGGCACTCAGTGGTCAGCGTGGTCCCCTTGTATAATAAGCACAGTTTGCCAACTCTTGGTTGCTCCTTTGAGGAGACTGTGATGTGACTGTCGCGCAAAACGCATCCACAAAAATAAATTGAGCAGTTGCAGAGCTGGAAATAGAAGGCACAAAGTGGTGGAGCAACTCAGTGGGCCAGGCAGCATCTCTGGAGGACAGGGATAGGCAAAGTTTTGGGTCAAGTCTGAAGAAGGGTCCCAAGCCGAAACGTCATCTATCCACGTTCGTCAGGGATGCTGGGTGACAGACTGAGTTACTCCAGCACTTTGTGTCTTTTTTTTTGTAAGCCAACATCTGCAGCTCATTGCGTCCACACTTTGGTCAATTAAGTAGAAGTTCAACTCCACTTCAAGTTACGGATGTGTTCGACCAGACTGACTGATGATATTACTTTGGGGGAAGATAATCTGCTGTGTTAAATCTGCCTTGAAATTGGCCGATCGGACCGAGCCATTTGCAGCTCTGGCTGACCAATTATCTGTATTTATGTATCTTAAGTGCACAAACCACTGTGATAATTGGGAGCAACGAGGACATCAACAAGTTGTGATGAAGTAAGCAATGTGCATATTTGAAAGATTGCTCATCGCCCATTTGCTTGTTTATTGAACCAACAGTGTATTTAGTCAACATTGTTAGAAGTCATGCATTTCTCTTTCTCTCCATCGAACTCAAAATGGCTTCCCTCTTTCATCATCTTTAGTTTAGTTTAGTTTAGTTTAGTTCAGGCCCTTCGGTCCACCGGTGATCCCCGCACACTAATACTATCCCATACCTACTGGGGACGATTTATATTTGTACCAAGCCATTTAACCTACAAACCTGTACATGTTTGGAGGTTCGGTCGGTGGGGGCGCTGTGAGACGGCTGCCCTGCCAGCGGCGTGTTCGTCATTTGTTTTTTTTTAGTATATCTAAATGTGTGTCTCTTGGTGTGTCTTGTGAGGGGGGGAAGGGGAGGAACCATTTTTGGTCACGTCCCTCGCGGCCTAACACCATAGATTGGTGCGGCCTTTCCCGGAGTCGGGCCTGGAGCTTCAGCAGTGGGCGCAGCGTGGACTTTTTCATCGTGGAGCGGGGCGAACCCATGCTGGGGTCGCCAGAAGGTAGTGCTCCGATCGCTGGCCCGCGGACTGTTAGAGCCTGAAGCCGCGGTCTGCGGAGCCTCTAGCTGCGGGCACGGCGTCCGGAGCCTGGGATCCTTCATTGGGGATCCCCGGAGGAGAAGAGCTCCGACCGCCGGTCCGCGGCCTTCAACACCTTGGAGCCACGCTCTGCGGAGCTTCCAGCCACGGGCAGGATCCCTCGTCGGGGATCCCTGGAGAAGAGCTCCGACCACCGGCCTGCGGCCTACAAAATCCTGAAGCCATGGTCCCCGGTTGGGAAGCATCGATTCGGGACTTACCTTCCAGACGAGAGAGCCTGTACATCTGGCCTCCTACAGTGGCGACTGCGAAGGTTTATAGTCCCGACTACGGGGGACCAATGGAGGAAGACTGACTGTACTTTGTCCCTTCCACCACAGTGAAGAATTCTGTGGTGGATGTTTGTGTTCAATTTTTATCGGTGTATTGTGTGGTGTTTTTGATTGTACCGCTGCTGGCAAGTTCATTTCACTGCACTTTATTGTGTATGTGACGAATAAATCTGATTGATTGATTGATCGATTGTGGGAGGAAACCAGAGTTCCCGCAGAGAACCCACCACGCAGGTCACAGGGAAAACACACAAACTCCATTCAGACCCATGGCCAGGATCGAACCTGGGTCTCTGGCCCTGTAAGGCAGTGGCTCTACCTCTGCGCCACCGTGTCGTGCTATAAGACAATGTTCTTATAAAGATCTGAAGAAAAATCCCAACCCAAAATGTCACCTATCCCATGTTCTCCAGAAAGGCTGCCTGAACCTCTGAGTTACTCCAACACTGTCATTGTTTTTGTGAACCAGCAGTCCCTTTTGTCTCCAAATACGGAGATTTACCAGGCTGGGTAAAATATACAAGGGAGAATGTGAGCAAAATCCTTTTTAACACAGAGTTGCGGATCTGGATTTCACTCTGCACAAGGCCTTGATGGTTGAGGACCTTTGTTTAGCAGAGGTTAAATGTAATGATCGTTATCTTACACACTTTGTTGAACAAAATCAACACTTCCTTGGATCTCAGCTTCCAAGTGCAGTGCAACTGGAAGAGTTGACTGTATGCTGCAGATCACCGAATAATCTTTGGATGACATTGGTTTAGAGTTGTAATTATCGCACCATCTCATTAGTCCTGAAGATTAGCTCTGCTTCTGTGGGATGTTTCTTAAAGTAGAGGAGCTACATTGTAGTTTTGTTTCAATCGATTGAAAGATACAGCAGGGAAACAGACTCTTGGGCCCACCGAGTCTACGCCGATCATCGATCACCTGATCACAATAGCTCTATGTCATCCCACTTTCTCAACCACTTCCTGAAGGCAATTAACCTACAAACCCGCACGTCATTGAGAAAGAAGAATCCAGAGGAACCCCATGCAGGGAGAACATGCAAAGAGGTCCACACCGGCAGCAGTCGAGGTCAGGATCAAAACCTCCGCCTCTGCTGCTATGAAGCAGCGGCTCTACCTGCTGCACCACTGACTAGTTTTGTTTAGAGATAGGGGCGGCACAGTGGCGCAGACGTAGAGTTGATGTCTCACAGCGCCAGAGTCCCGGGTTTGATCTTGCTTACTGGGTGCTCTCCGTGTGGAGTTTGTACATTCCACCCGTCACCTGTGTGAGTTTTCCACGAGATCTTCAGTTTCCTCCCACATTCCAAAGATTTGTGCTTCAATGAACATGGAAAAATTGTAAATTTTCCGAGTTTGCATAGGATAGTGTTTGTGCGAGGGGATTGCTCAGTGGCCTGAAGGGCCTGTTTCCGCGCTGTATCTCCAAAATTAAACTAAAGTAAGCTAAAACAATACCAACAAATTCTTTAAAGTCTAAAGACCAGCACATCTCTTAACTAAACTGTAAACTAAAACTCAACTGGAACGAACTAAGCAATGCAACATAGACAGCTTGTTAACTTCAGAGTAAGAAAGCTGCATTGAAGACTAGCATGATGTATTCAAGAGAGGGTTAGATGTAGCTTTTTGGGCTAATGGCTAAAGGGCCTGTCCCACTTGGACGACCTAATCCACGTGTTTTGAAGACGCTAGACGAGTTGCAAAAAAAAGTCAAAGTCGTGTTGACTCGCCGAAGTAAAAGACCTCGTACGACCTCCTACGACTATGTCTCCGACCCCCACGACCTCACCTAAGACCAACTACAACTAGTTATGAGTGGAAAATGATCTCATGATAAAATGATGTCATGTTTGCAATTTATTCTCGGGCCAGTTACCGATCTACGACTATCTACGACTACCATCACAACCTACTACAACCTACCTATGCCCAACCTACGAGTAAAAAGTGTCAATTTTTTCCATGCCAACCTTTTTTTTACTCGTGCACATTTTTTATCAGGCTGGATAAATCGGCGCACCTACTTGAGGCCATGAGTAAAGGCTGTGAGGCCGCAACCTACTTGAGGCCACGCGCCTCTACTTCCTGAGAAGATTACGGAGAGTCGGTTTGTCAAGGAGGATGCTCTCTAACTTCTACAGGTGCACAGTAGAGAGCTTGCATCGTGGCTTGGTTCGGCAACTTGAGCGCCATGGAGAGGAAAAGACTACAAAAAGTAGTAAACACTGCCCAGTCCATCATCGGCCCTGACCTTCCTTCCATCGAGGGGATTTATCGCAGTCGCTGCCTCAAAAAGGCTGGCAGTATCATCAAAGACCCACACCATCCTGGCCACACACTCATCTCCCTGCTACCTTCAAGTAGAAGGTACAGGAGCCTGAAGACTGCAACAACCAGGTTCAGAAATAGCTACTTCCCCACAGCCATCAGGCTATTAAACCTGGCTCGGACAAAACTCTGATTATTAATAACGCATTACCTGTTATTTGCACTTTTTCAATACATATTTATATTTTGGTATATGTACACACTGATCTGTTTTGTAGTAAATGCCTACTATGTACTGTGTGCTGAAGCAAAGCAAGAATTTCATTGTCCTATCAGGGACACATGACATTAAACTCACTTGAACTCACTTTAACTTAAGACCACTCACGAGCATGAGGAAGAGTGACCTACGGCCTCCTATGACCTCGTGGCGACCGTGCTGCGAATATGAGTCAAGGGCAAACTCGGCAGAGGTCACCAATTAGGTCGTGAAAGTGGAACAGGGGCTCAGGCAGGAACGGGGTACTGATTTTAGATGATTAGCCATGATCATATTGAATGGCGGTGCTGGCTCGAAGGACCGAATGGCCTACTCCTGCATCTATTGTCTATGTTTCTATGTTTCTATGATCAATGCCTGTGCAAAGACTCTTGACTTTTTCAGTCCTATTACATTAGTAGATTCAGTTTTTATCCTGTGTACAGCAGAACATTTAAAAAAAAAATGTTTTCTCATTGACATTCCCACCAAATCCAGTTCCCAAGGACTTTTTCAAATACCTTTCTTCCAAAGCAGCACAGCTTTGGAAGAAGTTACTGAGTTAAAATGTATTTTTAGTCACCGCTCACTGTCTGTTGAATTGGGATGTTCAAACTATCTAGATTGTGTGAATGTCTCTAACAAAACATTAAATCACAAGCTTGTGTGCGTCCTGAAGATGTGTAGAAATACTTCACTTTCCCCAAGGGACCTACGGCTGGCTGTGGCTTTTGTTACATCTCTTGCTTTCAAATATTTTGCTTCAGCATTCCCTCAAATGATTAGAATTCATGATACAGTCAGAACAAACGGACCTTCTAAGCTGTTGATCTTCAATCATTTAATGTGTTGCGGAGCTGAGAGTCATCATATCATTAATTAATTCACTTAAATTCCATTATTTAATGACATTTGCTTCCTGATGTTTATTTGAGTGCTGATGGTGTGAGTTATAGTTTTTTTTTTCATTTTAGAAATACAGCGCGGGAACAGGTCCTTCGCGCTGACCAGCGATCCCCGCACATTAACAGGGTCCCATGCAAACTAGGGACAATTTTACATTTACACAAAGACAATTAACCCACAAACCTGCACGTCTTTGGAGTGTGGGAGGAAACTGGAGCACCCGGAAAAAACCCACGCAGGTCACGGGGGGAACTCCACACAGACAGCACCCCTACTCAGGATTGAACCCAGGTCTCTGGCGCTGTAAGGCAGCAACTCTATCACTGTGTAAAAGTGCTGCCCTGTCGATGACATTGGTTGTTTTATAATCAAAGCCCGACTGTCAAGGAGAAGGGAAATCAGTTCCCACCTCCCTCTGGACTGTTGCATATCCTCATTAATATTATAGGAATAAATTATCACTTCACAGGCCCGGATACATTTATAGAGCTGAATATGATTGATGTTATGAGTCAGGATAAAAGATGAAATGTACCTCCTAGAAGATTATGGTACCATTTTCAAAGACAATTACGTTTGGCAAATCAGGAAAAGAAGAAACTCATTTAAGTTCATTAGGCATAACGCGGTGACGTTATTGTTTTGACACTGTCAGACATTTCTTAAAATCCGTCATATAAAATTCCATACTCTCAATGCCTCTGTTTTCACCGCATCTGCTGCCAAGATGACGCAATGGTAGAGCTTCTACCTTACAGTGCCAGAGTCCCTGGTTGGATCCCGACTATGGGTGCTGTCTGTAGGGAGTTTGTACGATTTCCCCGCGACTGCGTGGGTTTTCTCCGAGACCTTTGGTTTCCTCCCATACTCCAAAGATGTACAGGTTTGTAGGTTAATTGGTTTCAGGCACGGTAATCGCTATCAAAACATGCGGGGGACACAATTCCTTGGCGGCTGCGAGCGCGCATGTGCACACACGCGAGGCTTCGGCCGTGGGCCCTGTAGACAGTAACATTGGGAGCTGACCTGGTTGGTGACCGACTGCGAACTCCAGCAACAGCAGCTTCATCCGCCCCGAATCCTGCGGCTTCAATCGGCCCGTTCACGTGACCTTTCATCGGCCGTCGGGGGCTTCAACATTGGGAGCCTGATGTAACCTGATAAAATCCAGGTTACAAAACATGGGGGAGGGGGGGGATTGTCCCCCACCTCTCAAAGAAAGGGTGGGAACATGTCCCCCCCCCCCCCCCCCGTCCCCCCAGTATTTCAGCCCATGATTGAATTGGTATAAATGTAAATTGTCCACAGTGTGTGTGTGTGTGTGTAGGAAAGCGTTAGTGCACAGGGATAGCTGGTCAGTGCGGACTCGGTGGGCTGAAGGGCCTGTTTGTGCGCTGTATCTCTAAACTAAACTAAACTAAACATGGACATCTGGCATGTCCTCATTCTTCAGGAAAAGTGCGTTCCCCCTCTTTCTGTCATAGACAAGGCCCTCGAATATATCTACTGAGATGCTGCCCGACCTGCTGAGTTACTGTAGGCACTCTGTGCCTACATATAAAATTCATGTTGTGTTGCATAGAGTTTCAATCCCTATTTGTATCAAGCTAAGTAAATTTGACAAAATCTGCATTTCGGGTGGTGGAATTAGCTGCAACAGTCCAGCAATATATTTTCACTTATGAAAGCCACAATGTGCTGGTGTAACTCAGCGGGTCAGCCAGCATCCATGGAGAACATGGATAGGTGACATTTTGGCTCAGGACACATCTTCAGATATTTTATATTGTCATGTGAACCAAGCTACAGTGAAAAACTTTGGTTGCATGCTAACTAACCAGTCAGCGGAAAAAACAATACATGATTACAATCGATCCATCCACAGTGAGCAGACACATGATAAATTGAATAACGTGAATAGCGTTTAGTGCAAGATCAAGTCCAGTAAAGTCTGATCAAAGGTTGTCCAAGGTTCTCCAATGAGGTAGATAGTAGCTTAGGACTGCCCTCTAGTTATTGTAGGATGGTTCAGTTTCCTAATAACAGCTGGGGAGAAACGTTCACTGAATCTGGAAATACGCGTTTTCATATTAATATACCTTTTGCCCGATGGGAGAGGGAAGAAGAGGGAGTGGCCAGTGTCCATGACTCATCAGTAATTATGCTGGCCTCGACCTGAAACGTTACCTATCTGTGTTTTTCTCCAGGGATTCTGCCTGACCCACCGAGTTACTCCAGTATTTTGTGCCTTTCCTTGGTAAACCAGCATCTGTGTTCCTTGTTCCTTGTTTCACCTATTTCATTTTAATGTTGATTGGAAAGGAGATTCATCCACTTGTGCCAACAGTGTGTTCATGCAAGAGGCTAACTCCCATTGCCCGAGTCCAAATGTGACCAATGGAACTGCCATTATCTAATTATATCTCAAACAAAATTACTCTCCTCAGATTTAATCCGTGAGCTATGGAAATGGCCAAGGGTGGAGTCGGAGGTGGAAACCCTATTCTATGAGCAGCTGTTTGAACCAGTCTTTCAACTATCATTTCTTTGCAAACACAATATTTGGGGAGAAGGCAGGAAAATGGGGTTAGGAGGGAGAGATAGTTTAGCCATGATTGAATGGCGGAGTAGACTTGATGGGCCGAATGGCCTAATCCTGCTCCTACCTCTTGTGACGTTATGATCTTCTGTATATTGCACATGTGGAGTAGAGTCATACAGCACTGATACAGGTCACCCGGCCCAAATTGTCCATGCTGACCAAGGTACATCTATGCTAGTCCCAGCTACCTGTGTTTAGCCCATTTCCCTCTAAATCTTTCCTGTCCATGTATCACCCCAAATGTCTTTTAAATATTATTATAGAACCTGCCTCAACTACTTCCTCTAGCAGTTCATTCCATATACCACCATCTGTTTGAAAGTTGCCCCTCAGGTTCCCATTGAATCTTTCCCCATCTCACCTTAAACTTATGTCCTCTGGTTCTTGATTCCCCTACTCTGGGTAAATGACTTTGTACCTCTCTATTCCTCTCATGGTCTTATACACCTCGAGCAGATCATCCCTCAGCCTCCTGTGTGCCAAAGAATAAAATCCTAGCGTGCTCAACCTCCCCCCCCCCCCAGCTTATGTCCTCAAGTCCTGGCATCATCCTCGCAAATTTGCAAACATCCTTGTAAATCTTTGAAGATTTAATCAACTTTGAAGAAATGTGTAGTATTAAATGGATGTTAATAAGTTTGTAAATGACAGGAGCAGAATTAGGCCATTTGGTTCAAGTCTACTCCTCCATTCAATCATGACTGATCTATCTTTACCCCAGAACCCCTTATCCCCATAACCCCTAGCACTTGCACTAATCAAGAATCTATCTATCTCTGCCTTCAAAATATCCATTGACTTGGCCTTCACAGCCTTCTGTGGCAGTGTATTCCACAGATTCACCACCCCCTGACTAAATAAATTCCTCCTCATCTCCATTCTAAAGAAACGTCCTTTAATTCTGAGGCCATGACCTCTGGTCCTAGACTCTCCCACTGGTGTAAACATCCTCTCCACATCCACTCTATCCAGGCCTTTCACTATTTGCAAGGTGTGTCAGCATATTTTCATGTGTGGGTCTGTTGCTGCAGATATCAATAGAGGCGGAGATGTGACATTTATTTGTGGTTCAAAGTATGCCACCTGAGATCAAAGCCAGGGGTTAGAGAGAGCCAGCCAGTGTAGCTCAACCTGGTCTAGGAGATCAGTTGGTGATCGGTTCAATAATCATCTAAAGGGAGCTGGGTTAGGCTCAGGATCGGAGTTGGGATCTATGAAGTGGAATAATGGAAGTACCTTACTTTGGAAGTATGTAGCTGAGTTGGTGATGATGGATTGTGATCTCCAAAGAGAAACGTCAAATGGCTGGTGGGCTGCTCAAAGGTTAAACGATGTGTTTAAGAAAGAACTGCAGATGCTGCAAAAATTGAAGGGAGACAAAAATGCTGGAGGAACTCAGCGGGTGAGGCAGCATCTACGGACAGAAGGAAATAGGCGACGTTTTGGGTCAAGGCCCTTCTTCAGACTAAACGATGATCAGTTCTTAAGTGAACCAAAAACATTGACTGTGCCTCCTTTCCCAGATGTTGCCTGATCTACTAAATGTTGCCAATGCTCTCAGGTTCATTAGGAGCAGAATTAGGCCATTCGGCGCATCAAGTCTACTCCGCCATTCAATCACGGATGATCTATCTTTCCCTCCCAACCCCACTCTCCTGCCTTCTCCCCATTACCCCTGACACCCATACTGATCAGTGTGTGGGTGGAGCTGAGGAAATTGGGTAAAGAGATCGGCAGTCGGAAGGGGTTTCTTACTGTGGCATGTGAGGAGATTGCCAAATAATACATGGTTAGCATGGATATGACATGACAGTCTGGTGGAGACACAGAACTGCAGATGCGGGTTCAATACTGACTATGGGTGCTGTCTGTGAGGAGTATGTATGTTCTTCCCCATGACCTGCGTGGGTTTTAGTACAGGTACGTACGTACAGATTTGTCGGTTAATTGGCTAGGCATGAATGTAAAACTTGTCCCTTGTGTAGGATGGTGTTAATGTGCGATGATCGCTGGCCGGCACGGACTCGGTGGGACGATGGACCTGTTTCCGCTCTGTATCTCTAAACTAAACTATGACATTCAAAAAGACGCGTTGATTATAGCGTGATCAAATGTTGTATTCGGAAATGAAGTTCGATGTGAATGCCCAGGTTGTGCGGTTTAAATATCTGGAGTTGGACTGAGATAATCACTATAACATCCTGCACAATGTCACCATTAACATAACATTCTGCATAACATTTTATTCACGATGATTTATGCATTTTCGTTCACTTAGTGCTGAAATAAGCAATTCCAAGCAACCTGATATCTACAGTAGGTCAATATAGGACAACATTGACAGAATGATGGAGTGTCGACTGGAGAAGCAACAGTGAGGTTGAAGATTAGACGTTCCTTATAGGAAAGCAAAATGGCCAGAACGTAGTTTTGTAGTTTAGAGATACAACGCGGAAAGAGGCCCTTACGGCCCACCGGGTCGCGCCGACCAGCGATACCCACCCATGAACACTATCCTATACCCATTAGGGACATTTTTTTCACATTTACCAAGTCAATGAGCCTACAAACCTGTACGTCTTTGGAGTGTGGGAGGAAACTGAAGATCTTGGAGAAAACCCACGCAGGTCTCGGGTAGAACTCCATACAGACAGCACCAGTAGTCAGGATCGGACCTGGGTCTTCGGCGCTGCATGCGCTGCAAGGCAGTAACTCTACTGCTGTGCCACCATGCCACCCTTAAGTTCAAATTAAATCACAATTTCATGAAAGCTAAAAGAGGGTTAACAGAATGGAAATGCAAGATAGTTTCATTATCTTATGAATGATGTCCATTTCCATATCAAAGCTTAACGGTGAAGTGTCCTTTATAATATGAACTGTACTTGTCCAGAATATACAAAGTGATCACTTCAGCAACTATCCATACTAAATGGCAGGTCATTGTCAATTACAAATGAAGATAATCTAACACAATGCTACTGCGTATCAATAAGATGTAATGAGATTAATTAGGTAGCTTGTACATTATTTTGGCTTTACATTCAGAATATGACATCTCATGGAAACATGTAGACTCTTGCTCAACAGCCTTATTCTACATAAGCCTGGAAGCGATGTTGTCTTTGAGTGGATAATGCTGGAGTAGCTCAGCGGGACAGGCAGCATCACTGGAGAGAAGGAATGGATGGTGATGTATATCTGAGCGGCACGGTGGTGCAGTGGTAAAGTTGCTGCCTTACAGCGCCAGAGTCCTGGGTTTGATCCTGACTACGGGTGCTGTCTGTCCGTAGCTTGTACATTCTCCCCGTGACCTGCCTGGCTTTTCTCCAAGATCTCCAGCTTTCTCTCACACCCCAAAGGCGTACAGGTTAGTGGGCGAATTGGCTTGATAAAAATTGTAAATTGCTCCTAGTGGGTGTAGGATAGTGCTTGTGTGTAGGGGTCGCTGGTTGACGTGGACTCAGTGGGCCGAAGGGCCTGTTTCCACGCTGTACCTCTAAACTAAACTAAAGGTGAGCATTGGGAGACTTTAGCCCTGAAATTGAACCCATAATCATCCACTCTACGTAAAACAATTACAAAAGAATCTGTACCAGATTTATTTGGATTGTATCTACTTTTGATGGAAGTTCTGATCATCTGGAATGTGCATTAAACTCCTCAGATTCAATTCTCCTCAGGCTGGGCATCATTATCCTGACATCATTCACCCAGGTTAAAATGCCATCAAGACTTCTTTCCAGCTTTGCAACCCATATTGGAACAAGCTGTGCACCATATGATCTGAGCATTTACCCCCTAGTCAAACAAGGAGCTAACCACACAAGTTGCCAACAGCGCACTGTCAGATTGTTGTCACTGTTTAAATTAAGGTACGGAGTTCGGACTTCTCTTGACACTGAATCAAATCATTGCCGGATGTCATTGTGGTGAATACTCACAATGGTGTCACTGTACCCTTCTTCTGTCCCTCATCTCCATGGCAACCTACTTCCACGGCAGCAGTAGTTGCCATGGAGATGTTTCATTAAGGTTCTGACCTTCTTTCCTTTGGTTTTTATGGCAAAGATGCAACCGTGCTGCTGGAAATGATATAGGTTGAATTTTAAGTAGACAAAAAGTGCTGGAGGAACTTAGCGGATGAGGTAGCATCTGTGGAGGAAAGGAGTAGGCGATGTTTCGGGTCGAGCCGCTTCTTCAGACTGATGTCGGGGGGGGGGGGGTGGGTAAAAGAATGGAAGAGGTGGAGACAGTAGGCTTTGTGGGAGAGCTGGGAAGGGGAGGGTAAGGAGGGAGAAAGCAAGGACTACCTGAAATTAGGGAAATCAATGTTCATACTGCTGGGGTGGAAACTACCCAAGCAAAATATGAGGTGTTGTTCCTCCAATTTGCGCTTGGCCTCACTCTGGCAATGGAGGAGACCCAGGACAGAAAGGTCAGATTCAGAATGAGAGGGGGAGTTGAAGTCCAACCGGGAGATCAGGCTGGTTAGTACGGACTGAGCGGAGGTGTTGGGCAAAGCGGTCGCCGAGCCCACGCTTGGTCTCACCGATGTAGAGACAGCGGATGCAGTAGATGAGGTTGGAGGTGGATGAATTTTAGCTCATCAAAATGCTGGAGGAATCACCCAGCGATAGACACAAAATGTTGGAGTATCTCAGCGGGTGAGGCAGCATCTCTGGAGAAAACGTACTGGGGATGTTTGGGGTCTTCAGACTGAGGAATGAGTCTAAGTTACTCTAGCACTTTGTATCTATGCATTCATTCTCTGCAGAATGCTGAAGAAAGGCACACAACATTTTTTTTCCATTATGAATAAAACTCGACTTTTGGAATCTAGTCGAAGAATTATATCACAGATTACATAATGTTCCTTTAAATAATTTATGAAAAAGCACATCATGTTCCCTGTGGAAGTAGGAGTCCACCAAAGCACAGACACCACTCAGATTTTAGTGTATTAGTGCTTGTCGCTGTGGTGTAAAATGGTAGGTTAACGACCTATCAATTACTGAAGAGGTCAGTCACAGCCATTTCCCAGACGGTCTATCTATATATGGATTTGAATGGGAGAATTTTGTGGAAGGACTCCGAGATAAGAGTCATAAGCACAGAAACAGGCCCTTCAGCCCAATATGTTCATGCTAACCAAGATGCCCATCTACGCTAGTCCCACCTGCCCGTGTTTAGCCCACATCCATCGAAACCTTTCCTCAGATAGGAATATGTCTTTCCAGACATAAAAACAGTTTTTATCCACGAGTAGTTGCTCTACTCAACAGCCAAAAATCTGTAGCCTCCCTTTTGATCTGGTATTTTGTCAGTTCACATGCTTGATCAATGGTGTTTTATCATTAATGTTTTATTATTATTAATGTTTAGTGTTTTCTGAGTCATTCGTAACTGTCACTGTGTGTCATGTTGTTACTTGTGGGCGGAGCACCAAGGCAAATTCCTTGTATGTGAATACTTGGCCAATAAACTTACTTACTTGCTTACTTAAGATATACTCAAAATGCTGGAGTAACTCAGCGGGGCATAGAAACATAGAAAATAGGTGCAGGAGTAGGCCATTCGGACCTTCGAGCCTGCACCGCCATTCAATATGATCATGGCTGATCATCCAACTCAGTATCCTGTACCTGCCTTCTCTCCATACCCCCTGATCCCTTTAGCCACAAGGGCCACATCTAACTCCCTCTTAAATATAGCCAATGAACTGGCCTCAACTACCTTCTGTGGCAGAGAATTCTGTGGAATTTTCTCATCTCGGTCCTAAAAGACTTCACCCTTATCCTTAAACTGTGACCCCTAGTTCTGGACTTCCCCAACATCAGGAACAATCATACTACATCTAGCCTGTCCAACCCCTTAAGACTTTTGTAAGTCTCTATAAGATCCCTCCTCAATCTTCTACCGGCTGCATCTCTGGATAGAAGGAATTGGGTGGAGACCCTTCTTCAGACCTAACCATATACCTGTCCAAATGTCCTTTAAATGTTGAAATAGTACCTGCCTCAAACACCTCCTCTGGCATCTTATTCCACATACCCACCACCCACTGTGCGAAAAGATCTTTTGCACCTATATAAGATCATCCCTTGGTCACCTGCACTTGAAAGAAAAAAGTCCTAATCCGCTCAATATCGGACCCTGGCAACATCCTCACAAATCTTCTCTGCATTGTTCCAGACTCCTGCTTCCGATCAGGATCTTGATAGAGTGATGAATTGGTGAAAGAAAGGGAATGGCAGATTCTTCAAGAGCCAAATAACTATAGATGATGGAAATCTGAAACAAAATAGAGAATGATGAAAAACAAACTCAGCAGAGTTGAATTGTAGAAAGGAAAAACACAAGATTTGATTCAGGCTGATAACTTGAAATTAAAAATTTGGCAGGTTCTTGTTAAGTAATGATCAGTCTGAAGGTTGAATCAACATAAGCTGCTGGAAAAAGTCATAAGATCAGGCAGCACCAAAACGGTGCAAACCCAAGACTTTGACTGTTCCCCCTTCCACAATTGTTGCCTGATCCACTGTAGTTTTCCAATGTTTTCATGTTCACATCATAGGAGCAGAATTAGGCCATATGGCCCATCGAGTCTACTCCACCTCACAATCATGGCTGATCTATCTTTCCATCCCAACCGCATTGTCATGCCTTCTCCCCATAACCCCTGCACCCTTAAGGGCCTGTCCTACCAGCATCCGACTCCATGCGATGAGCGCGATCAAACTAGAAGCGGGGGCCGCGCGGAGGTCGGGTGATCCCTGTACAAGGCCGTTCCCACCAGCATGCATGCGCCTGCATGCGGCAAGCACAACCAAACAGGCAGCGAGGGCCGCGCAGAGGTCGGGTGAGTGGCGCAACGCGGCGCAAAGTGAGGCGAACTTGGAGCAAAGTCTTAAGGTAAGTTCGACAGGACAGAGAGGGGCACACAGAGAGGGGCACAGAGGCACACACACACAGGGCCACGGAGCCACACACATAGAGGGTCACGGAGGCACCTACAGGGAGGGTCACAGAGGCACGACATCGAGCCGGTGTGTAATGTGTCGAGGTGACTACGAGCCGACAAGCCGTTGCCGCGCGGACTTTTTGAACATAGTAAGTTTTTCAGAGCCCCGCGCGATGTCGGAATGAACTCCGCACAATTCAGCACGGCTCCGGCGATCGAAGTGGGACCGACCCCGCGACGCCGGACGGCTCAAGCAACCACGTTAGATCGCGCTCATCGCATATAGTTGCATGCTAGTGGGACAGGCCCTTTACTAATCAAGAACCCAATGACTTATCCTTTACTACCGTCTGTGGCAATGAATTCAACATTCCAAACGCTCTTTTTTTTCAGATTTTCAGCATAATCAATTTTTTTGTTGATTTTCAGAGTCCACTGAATGATGTGGACAGACAGGTGTTCTGCTCAGACAGGTGTTAGTTTAATAGAAATAAGTTACATTTCACAAGCACATTGACTTCAAAAATGCAAAGGAATACAGGCCACAATATGACTGGCAAATGAAGACATGTTTTTTTTTGTATCTCTTGAAGGATAACACCTCCTACAGGCCTCAGCCCCCTCAGAATAGCTCAACATGTGCAAGGCCTTTGTCATGAGTGAATTTAGTCTTGTGACTGGAGACAGTAATATTATGGATAAGTCAAAGCTGATATTAATATAAAGAAAGAAAACACAGCATCATAGAGTGATACAGTATGGAAACAGGCCATTCGGCCCAGCTTGCCCACATCGGCCAACATGTCCCAGCTGAACTAGTCCCGCCTGCCCGCATTTGGTCCATTTCCCTCCAAACCTGTCCTATCCATGTACCTGTTTCATGGTTTCTTAAATGTTGGGATAGTCCCAGCCTCAACAACCTCCTCTGGCAGCTCGTTCCATTTACCCACCATTCTTTGTGTGAAAAAATTACCCCTCAGATTCCCATTAAATCTTTTCCCCTAGCGTGTTCTGAATTTCTTTGTGTCAATAAGAAGACAAGACAATAAAAATTCTGACTATTATTGCTCCAATCTTACCTGCCAGTATTTACGGCAACGCAGGGGACAAAGTGCGAGATAAATCAAGGTCCTCCAGCACTTTGCTGGTGCACGGTGGCACCAGAGACTCGGGTTCAACCCTGACTATGGGTGCTCTCTCTACAGAGTTTCCACGGTCTCCTCTTGACTGCGTGGGATTTCTCCGGGTGCTCCGGTTTCTTCCCACATTCCAAAGACGTGCAGGTTTTTAGGTTAACTGGCTTTTGTAAATTGTCCCTAGTATATGGGATGGAACTAATGTACGGGTCATCGTTGGTCGGCGTGGACTCGGTCAGCCAACGGGCCTCTTTCCATGCTGTATCTCTAAACTATAGTTAACTCAACTCATTTCAACTCAATTCAGCTCAGCTGAACTCAGCAGGTCCGGCAGCATCTCTGGAGAGCATGGATAGATGCCGCTTCAGGTTGGGACTCTTTTTCCTGTCCCTTCTGAATCTCCAAATGCCTTACCCCTTCCCATTCTCCAAATACCTTGATTCCATTCTATCTCCAGTCCCTTCCAAAACTGTGATCCCTCTTTGCACCAAAACACCTTTTCTCAATAGCGTGAGACACAAACATTGAATGAAACTGAGTATGTTACCAAAGGAGTGAGAAAAGCATGCAGCTTGCATCACATACTATCTGTAAGCAACACTTTGTATTAATATTTAGGGCTTCAATCTATCATCTATGCACATCTGACGCAGCGTGTTCAAGAAAAATCAATATTGGAAGCTTTTCAATATTTAATACAATACTTACTAAAGCCATGATAGCTGTAAAAAATGGAATTCAGGTCTCAAACGGTTATTTTTAAATTGCTATTAAATTCCACAAATAGTGACTGGTCCTCGTTGAGCCTTCAGTTTTAGTCTTAAATATAGGCTGGAGGAATCTGGCATAAATGCATAAAACTTGGAGAAACCCAAGGGGTTGATGGAGGAGAAGGGGAGGAAGACATTGCTAATCAGCTTCAGCGTGGATCATCAAAGGATTCATAGAATCAACATAAAGGAGCAAGTGAACACAGTTCCAGGGTAATTACTGCTGGATATTGCTTGAGGCGAAGGTTTCTTGAAACTGAACAATCAGTATTGTATCACAGTTGTGTGGGAAGGAACTGCAGATGCTTGTTTGAATCGAAGATAGACGGAAGAAAGCTGGAGTAACTCAGCGGGTCAGGCAGCACCTCTGGAGAGAAGGAATAGGTGACGTTTCGGGTCAAGACCCTTCTTCAGAAACGTCACCCATACCTTCGCTCCATAGATGCTGCCTCACCCGCTGAGTTTCTCCAGCATTTCTGTTTACCTTCGATTGTTCCAGCATGGGCAGTTCCTTCTTAAACGATGATGATGATGATGATTGTTATCTGATTTTTTTAAAAATTAGAGGCATAGTCATAGAGTGATACAGTGTGGAAACAGGCCCTTCGGCCCAACTTGCCCATACTGGCCAACATGTCCCAGCTACACAAATCCAACCTGCCTGTGCTTGGTCCATATCCCTCAAAACTTGTCCTATCCATGGACCTGTCTAACTGTTTCTTAAACATTGGAATAGTCCCAGCCTCAAATACCTCCTCTGGCAGCTTGTTCCATATACCCGCCACCCTTTGTGTGAAAAAGTTACCCCTCAGTTTCCTATTAGATCTTTCTTCTTCACCTTGAACCTATGTCCTCTGGTCCTCGATTCCCCTACTCTGGGCAAGAGATTCTGTGCATCTTCCCAATCTATTCCTCTCATGATTTTATACACCTTCTGCTCCTATAACTTATGAACTTAGGAGCTTGTGTGCTGAGTCTTTTTCTCCAAGGTTGGTTGTTGGAATAAAACAAGTCAAGGCTTTTACCCCCACTTCTATTGTCAGATGATGAGTAACGAAATAATGCTGTCTTTACTGAATTACCTGAATAATGACTTGAAGATGCGCAATTTTTGAAGTTAAATCGTTTAATACTGTTTATCTTTATTCATATTTTTCCATGAATGAAAATAGACAATTACCATTTTTGTGAATTGGGAAAGATAGTGTTTGATAATGTTAAAGCAATTATGGTTTCAATGTCACAGGCAAATAGGTAATTCACTTACATGACATCTCCTTGCAACTCCAAGTAATTTACTGTGTGTCATTGCCTATGTCAGTGTCCACTTGGGCGTCATTTGCGCGTCACACAGGTGGCTACCGCGCGTCACTGCCTACGCCATCACGCCTCAGCACGTGCCATGCGCACGTAATGCACAGCATGCGCACGTCGTGCGTCGTGACGCGTAAATGATGTCGCGTAAATGACGCGCAAATGGCGCCGAAGTGCGACAGGCCCTTCACCGAGCATTTCAGGAGAAATTTCATTGCAACTCCCATCACTGGGCATTTCCAAGTGGACATAATTATATCCTTACTGGGATTGCTTCTTCTTCTTCTTCTTCTTCATCATCTTCTTCTTCTTTCTTATGGCGTGCACAGCCTAAAGTTGTTGGACAACTTGTTCTATTTGATCTTCCGTTTGTGCAGTTTGTCGAGTTGATTGCATTAGTCGAAACAGGGCGGACCACGTGAAGGTTGCAATCTTCCACCCCACAGGGAGTGCTGTTAAATACTTACCTATTTCCCAATTCCCTGACATGCCCAACAATTGTTCCCGATGGAATAATGAGGTGATCTCAAGAGTCAAGGGTGTTTTATGGGCATATGTCCCAGAGAGAACCATGACATTCTTACTTGCAGCGGCACAACAGAATATGTAATCTCACTGAAATGAACACAATTAGAGTGGGATAAAAAAACGACACAAAGTGCTGGAGTAACTTAGTGGGTCAAGCAGCATCTCCAGAGAATTTGGATAGGCTGCGTTTTGGGTTGCGACCTGAAATACCACCTATCCATGTTCTCCAGAGATGATGTCTGATCCGCTGAGTTACCCCATCACTTTGTGTCTTTTTAAACATTTTGCAAGACATCAACTGCAGTTTTTTCGTGACAATTATAATGGGCTTGACTCAGTGAATACAGGGCCTGACATAGATGAGGTGTTCCTTGGATGTGGTGCCAAAGTCTATGGGTCACAGCCTCAAAATAAAGAGTCCAGTCTTCACAACGCAGATGACAAGAAGGTTCATCAACAAAACAATAATAAATCTCTGCCGAAGAAGACTTTAACATGAAATTAAAATGATGAGTGAAAGGGATTGGGGATTTGCAAAAATTGTGGTTGGGAGGGGGGAGTCAGAGGGGAGGGGTGAGGGGGGGGAGGGGTGAGGGGGGGAGGGAGGAGGGGAGAGGGGGGGGAGGGAGAGGGAGAGGGAGGAGAGGAGAGGAGGGATGAGGGATGAATATAAAGGGCTTAGAGGAAAACCGAAAACCTGGAGGAAATCCACGTGCTCACCGGGAGAATGTGCAAACTCCACCCAGGCAGCATCCAAGGTCAGGATCAAACCCGGGTCTATGGCGCTGTGAGGCAGTGACTCTACCAGATGTGCCACCCTTTCAAACAATCAATAGTGACTTAAAGTCCTTTTTTTTAATGTTGTCCCTAAATACAAATATATATATATATATATATATATATATAAATATAATAATATATATATATAATGCAACATTGTTGAAGGATAAGATTCAAATATTATTAATTATTTTAAATCCGTTGTTTTCTATTGAATTCGCTTGTGCTCATTTTAAAGTGTTTTCATTCAAACTTTGTGGGAGAATGCAGAGAGGCAGCAAGATCTAATTTCAAATATGGACAGAAGTCTTCACATCTTCTTTGGCTGGTGTTCAAAGATTTATAATAGAGGACACTTTTTTGCACTGGAATTTATAACTTTCCTCAGAGCCATATGGTAACATAGTAAAATCCTGGCAATATTGTTTAATCTCATTTCCCGTATTCTTGCCAATATATTGTGCATTAACATTTGCTGATCATCCACCACTGCCCTTCAATGATTTAGTGATTCAATGATATTTTATTGTCATGTGTACCTAGGTACAGTTAAATGCTTTGTTCCGCATTCAACCCGGTAAAATCATGCAGCAGACCTCACCTGGGCAGTGCACGTGCAGCCGACATAGTCACTAAAGTTCTCCGAACAGTTCATATCCGCTGCCTGCTTCCGCATGTGGAAGCAACAGGCCTCCACCCCCTCCCCAAACTTCCGCCCCCGCCAACACCCCATCCCCATCTCCAGCCGGGACTCTCTTTGTTCCTGGCGCCACCCTCCCGGTGGCTCTCTGAAGGCTCTGCTCTCTCTCCGACGGTCCTCCCCTCACTCCTACAACCCTCCTCTCTCTTAGTCGGCCCTCCTCTCTCCATCGACCCTCTCTCTCCGATGGTCCTCCCCTCTCTCCGACGGCCCGGGTTGAACCCAAGTGAAACTTGTTACTGCGGATTGTGATGGAGTCATTTTTACAACTCTGGTTGCAAGTTGCTTTGGAAGTGTTCAGTAAGTGGAAGAAAACCTAAATGCAATTAGCAATTCAGCCCCAGGAAGCAAAATAGCCGGACCAATCTGTAATGCCTGTAATTTGTGACATTGGGAGAATGCATTTATGTTGTGGTAAAACTTGCTCAATAGTTCCCCCAATGTGTTTTCACTCAGATCTCATCCACTTGGTCAGGTTTTATAGCAACCATCAAGAATACTGAAATCATTATTTGTTTACATTTTGCAGCTTTTCATAAATCATCCGGCTGTGGACTTGGCTGGTTGGATTTTCTTTTAATACAATGCGGCAATTGATATAAGGCACCTAGTTGAAGTGATAGTCATGGAGCTGCACAGCATGGACACAGGACCTTCGGCCCATCGTGGCCATGCTGACCAAGTCTTTGGATGCTTGAATGTTCCACGGCGTGACCCTAACTATATATCTAATCACTTTACATCCTGCCATCAAAATCCTTGCACTAAATCCCTCAAGGGCCTATCCCACTGCGACGACCTAATTTGCGAGTTTAGAAGAGTTTACGCTCTACTCAAACTCGCAGCATGGTCGACACGTGGTCCTAGGAGGTCCTAGGTCACTGGAACTCTCCTTCATGCTCGAGGGAAGTTCCCGCATACTCGTGGCCTCAGTTTCGTCGAGGAAAAATTTTCAGCTGAAAAATTTTGCATGCTGAAAATTTTTCAACAAGTAAACATTATTCAGCATGGTTCTTTTGAACTGGTAGTGCAGTGGAGTGGGATCGCTAGGCAGTCAAGGGCAGCCCTAGGAAATCTCTTTTGCTGACTGGGCATTTTAATTGGCTCATTGGAGTTTTCAGAACTAAGGAAAACAGACCGGTTAATGTTAGATGCCCGCTAAACTTTATTTTGTTGTCTGGCTTCTTAAAAGTGTCTCCACTCCTTCTCCCCCCTTCTCCCACCGTCTCTCTCCTTCTCTCCCCCTCTCTCCCCTTCTCTCTCCCCTTCTCTCCCCTTCTCTCCCCTTCTCTCTCCATGCTCTCCCCTTCTCTCCCCTTCTCTCCCATTCTCTCCTATTCTCTCTCCTTCTCTCTCCTTCTCTCTCTCTCTCTCCCCTCTCTCCCCTTCTCTCCTCCCCCACCCCCCCCCCCTCTCCCCCCCTCCCCCCCCCCCCCCCCCCCCCCCCCCCCCCCCCCCCCCATGCTCCTAAAGACTTACCGTACACTTCCCAGCCCGCCTTACCCCCCCCCCCCCAGCCGTCTTTTACCTTCCTGTTCATCGCGGGTGTGAATTTCGGACAGCGCTCCCCCGCTTTCCCTGTCCCACGCGTTTGCGATGTGTTTGTGAGTGTTTGTGGAGGGTCGATCCAGCTCGCAGTTTCATCGTTGAGTGCCCTCGAGCTTGAAGGTCGAAGACAGCTGCTGAAAAGTTGCGTTAGTGGAACAGGCTCTTTATCACGTGTGTGTACAGCGTTAAGGGCTCGATTATAATCATGTCTTGTCTTTCCGCTGACTGGTTAGCACGCAACAAACGCTTTTCACTATACCTCGGTACACATGACGATGAACTAAACTGAGGTCTCCCTTCAGCCTCCGAGGCTCCAGAGGAAACAATCCAAATTAGTCCAACCTCTACTTGGAGCTAATAACCCTTCGTCCAAGCAGCATTCTGAAAGTGTGCACTACCTGGAGAAAGGGCCCATGCTGAGCAAGTAACAGCAGGCGTAAATAATAATAACCAATCACTAAATTAAAGTGATTGGGAAACATAGAGAGGGCAGACAGTCAGAATGCCTAGGAAGGAACATAGACACAAAATGCTGGAGTAACCTGGCGTGACAGGCAGCATCTCTGGAGAGAAGGAATGGGTGACGTTTCGCGTCAAGACCCTTCTTCAGACTGATGTCGGGGGGGGGGGGGGGGGGGGGGGGAAGGGAGATACAGAGATAAGGATGTGTAAGGTGTGAAAACAGGAGAAAGGGAATAGAGATCAAGGACAACGTAGAATAGATCGTTGTTAGCTGGGAGAAAGTAACAATGAAGCACTCAGAGATAAAATGTAGTCGGAGACAGTAAAACTGGTTGGGGAACTGGGAAGGGGGATGGGGTAGAGTGAGAGGGAAAGCAAGGGTTAGTTGAAGATTGTCATCCCTTCGTTCAAGTTCCATCAGCTAGTCATCCCCAATCTCTACAACCTTTCTAAGTGTTATCTTTCATGGGTACTTTGCCAAATCTGGCTTCTTGTGCAAAATTGTCTTACGTACCCCTGTGGTACAGTGGCGCAGCTGGTAGATCTGCTTCCTCACAGCACCAGAGACTGTTTCGATCCTGAACTTGGGTGCTGTCTGTGTAGAGTTTGCATGTCCTGCCTATGACCATTTGGGTTTCCTCTGGGTTCTCTGGATTCCTCCCACATCCCAGAGAAGTGTGAATTGGTTTGTGCAAAATGCCCCCTGGTATTTCTGTAGTAATATAGCATGGAAAGATGTCCTTCAGCCCACCGAGTCCACACCGACCATAATCACCCATACACACTAGTTCTATCCTACGCACTAGGGGCCATTTATAGAAGCAATTAACCTAGAAACCTGCATATCTTTGAAATGTAGGAGGTGGTGAATCTGTGGAATTCTTTGCCACAGATGGCTGTGAAGGCCAAGTCAATGGATATTTTTATGGCAGAGATAGATAGATTCTTGGTTAGTACAGGTGTCAAGGGTTATCGGGAGAATGGGGTTAGGAGGGATAGATCAGCCAAGATTGAATGGCGGAGTAGACTTGATGGGCCGAATGGACTAATTCTGCTCCTATCACTTGTGACCTTATGAAACTGGAGCACCGGGAGAAAACCCACACGGTCACAGGGAGAACTTACAAACCCGGTACAGACAACACCTATAGCCAGATTCTAACCAGGATCTCTGGTGTTGTGTGGCAGAAGTTGTACCACTGTGTCACTGGGCCACCCTTATATGTAGAGAATGGATGAGAAAATGGGATAACATAGAACTAACGTGACCGGGTGATGAATGGTCGGCGCGGACTCTGTGGATCAAAGTGCCTGTAGCTTTAAAAACTAAAAAATATGCTGTAATAAAACAAATTCTTGTTGGGGGGAGATTTTTTCAAATATTGTTAGAGCAACCTTGCCAAGCTTTCCTGTAATATGTCTGGTTCTGCCACTTTTAAAAGCTGTGAGTAGCAACATAATGCATAGAAATAAACCATCAAATTACAAATGATATTCAATGCTTACTATGGCAAAAAAGAAAGCTCTCATTTCATTGCATGAAGTGCACGACATTGTCTGAACACGGATCTGGAGTCTCCGGAATTGTGTTCACATTTAGCTGACTCCATCATTCAAAGAATTTGTGATAATCACGTTTATCATACTGGGCATCCAAAATCATTCAGAATAACTCAAGTCACTAAATGGATCACTTGGGAGAAAATCTATAACATTCAGAATGACTTAGTACCAGTTTCTGAATGTAATGCTGCAATTCTCAAGAGGTCTCGAGATTAATTATTCCAGTTTCACTGCTGTGATGTGTGGAAGCTGCAGCATTGAAATTGGCAACTCATTCTGACCTGCGTTTTGACACGTCATTATCTAGGAAAGATGGTGCCTTATTGAAAAGTCAAATGACAATTTCTCTCACATACAAGTCTGTCACCCATGCATCATTTTTGTTTTTGTGGCTGCCGGAGTTTCGACTTGTATGCAGATCATGTTGCTGGAACCAAAAGCAGTTGATTAATAAAGAAACGTGGCAGTCAGGTCAAAAAGGTTGTTTATTTTCCATCTCGATTTTGATATTCTGCAGGCAAACTCCCAGTTACATAAGCGACGTGTCATTTAATGGGATAACACGTTGCAGTAGGCGGTATGGCAGATAGTGAAAATGGTTATTAGTCATTACAGCTGGCTCTTGATTAGCTAAGCAAGTGGGCTGAGGAATGGCTAATGGAGTTGAAAGCAGATAAGAGCCAGGTGCTGCTATTTGGGGAAGTCAAACCAGGGCAGGACCTTCACAGTGAATTAAATTGAGTTTAGTCTATTGGCACATGTACCGAGGTATGGTCAGTGGAAAGACAGTACATGATTACAATCCAGCCGTCCACAGTGTACAAATAAAGGGAATAGCATGAATAACATTTAGTGCAAGATAAAGTACAGTAGAGTTCGATCAAAGGTAGTCCGGGAGTTTCCAATGAGGTAGATAATAGCTCAGGACCGCTCTCTAGTTGTTGGTAGGATAGTTCAGTTGCCTGATAACAGCTGGGAAGAAACTGTCCCCGTATCTGGAGGTGTGTGCGTTTTCACACTTCTATACCTCGTGCCTGATGGGGGGAGGGGAGAAGGGGTGCAGGGCAGGGGTGCAGGGCAGGGGTGCGACTCGTCCTTGATTATACTGATTTTGTGTCAATAGAAGTTCAAGTTCAAGTCTGTGTTTATTGCCACTTAACCAACTAAGGTGCAATTAAATTTAAGCTACATTACAGCCACGTAAAGTGAAAAGCAAGGATACCATTTAGCACAATTTAACATAGACATCCACCATAGAGGAATCCACATTCCTCACTGTGATGGAAGGCAATAACGTTCAGTCATCTTCCTCCTTTGTTGATTTGTGTGATGATGTAGAGCACAGGGCTCTGGAAGTGCAGGTACATAGTTTCCGGAAAGTAGCGTCACAGGTAGATATGGGGGTATATTCGGTATATTGGACTACATCAGTCAGGGTATTGAATATAGAAGTTGTGACGTTCTGTTACAGTTGTAAAAGACATTGGTGTTGCCACATTAGGAGTACAGTATTCCGTTATGGTCAGCGTGCTATAAGAAAGATGTCCTGAAGCTGGAAAGAGTGCAGAGAATATTTACACCGATATTGCCAGGACTCGAGGGCCTTGGCTATTGGGAAATGTTGGGCAGGCTACGACTTTATTCCTTGGAGCACAAGAGGCAATAGACAATAGACAATAGACAATAGACAATAGGTGCAGAAGTAGGCCATTCGGCCTTTCGATTCAATGTGATCATGGCTGATCATCCCCAATCAGTACCCCGTTCCTGCCTTCTCCCCATATCCCCTGACTCCGCTATTTTTAAGAGCCCTATCTAGCTCTCTCTTGAAAGCATCCACAGAACCTGCCTCCACCACCCTCTGAGGCAGTGAATTCCACAGACTCACCACTCTCTGTGAGAAAAAGTGTTTTCTGGTCTCCGTTCTCAATGCCTTACTCCTTATTCTTAAACAGTGGCCCCTGGTTCTGGACTAAGGGCTGATCTTATCTTCTTCTTCTTCTTAGGCCCCCTTTGGTCATGGCTGCCATGGGTGTCTCCAGGGTGCTATTCCTAGCAATGTTACAAAATTTTGAGATTTTAAAAATCAAGTCTGCAATTTATCCCATCAGATAAAGCATAAAAAGTTTAATTTGACACCTAATTCTCTTTCATATCTTCAGTATTAAGAAAGTTATGGCCATTTTCATACTCGGAAATTAGCATCTTGTTCCCCATTGCCTTTCAATTGACTTAACTCAAAAGCTGTGATCTGGAACAGTTAAAAGCCCATAACTTTCTTAAAAATTAAGAGAACTCAATTAAATTTTCAGTTATTATAGATTGAAGCATTCTGAAACAAATATGAAACAATCTTACTTGGATGACCTGAAATTAAAGCATATAATTAGTTAGTTATCTAATTGTAGCTAATTACAAAATTCAATGAGTAGATCTAAACATCTATCCATTTCTTAAGAAAGGATACACTTTTCTTTAATTGCCTAAGTGTCCAAATAACATTCACACAATAATCCACAATATAACATAATTTTTAAATCTCATTTTCATGAATTTCTGGGCCAAATGGAAGGAATTTAGTGTTTGATTCCTGTAAATTAATGGCCATTTAAATCAACTAGCGAGTGGGTTTTAGTAGAATGCGGTGGATTGGAACGTTGCGGTTAGCGGTGAAATCGGTATAAAAAATACAGCCGGTTCATACATTTTCTTTCGACCCCATTTCGCAACATGAAAATATTATTAAAGCCTCCCGAAAAACCAACTTTTAATATAAAAATAAACTATTTACCTTTATTTCTCCCCTACGCAAAATCCTTCCGGTTGTCGGCGCTCACGGCTTTTGAAGGTGATTTTTAAATTACTCTAGTTAATAAATAATTTAGAGTAATTTAAAAATACCTTCATTCATGAAATGTCGGAGCGATTTTTCTTCCGTAATGAAATCGCCCGACATTGATCGATTTCCCTGCCTGTGGAAAAACGGCACTTTAAGCCCCCCCCCCCTCTGAAAAGCGCCAAAGTCGCGCACACGGGGAGCGGCAGAACTGCAGCGCTGCTCAAGGTAAGTTTTGTAACATACCTACTATTCCCTATATGGAGATGTCTGTGCGTGACTTTGTCTAATATGGGGAGACTGGTGCACAGACAGCCACCCCACGGTCCTTGACAGATCTGGGTCAGGATCCAGTGGCATGGAGGTATATAAAATCATGGGGTGAATGCACAGAGTCTTTTACCAAGGATAGGGGAATCAAAAACCAAAGGACATATGTTTGAGGTGAAAGGGGCAAGACGTAATACAAGCCTGAGGAGCAACTTTTTCACTCAAAGGATTGTGTTTTCTGGAACGAACTGCCAGAGGAGAAAATTGATACAAGTATATTATGCAGCAATTAAAAAACACTTGGACAGGTCAATAGACAGGAAAGGTTTTGAGGAATATGGGCAAAGTGCAGGCATCTTGGTCGACATGGATGAGTTCAGCCAAAGGCCCTGTTTCAGTGCTGTATGAATCTATGACTAACACATATTCCTTGAGGCTAAAGTAGCACATTCGATTATTACATTCAGTGAGAAATCAGGCATTGCTTTTAGAGAGTTGTAGCCGATCAATACAGAGTCGAAAGCAGAGCGCACAAGGGAAAATGGTGAGTAATGGTCACCAGAATGAAAGGAAAGGCAGCTTGAATGTACTGTTATAGAGACAGAATGCCAAGTACTTTTGGAGCCTTGTGCTGGTCTCTTCAGCCTTTAGTCTTTCGAGATACAGCGCGGAAACAGGCCCTTTGGTCCAGTGGGTCAGAGCCGACCAGCGATGCCCGTTACACTAACACTATCTGACACATTAGGGACATTTCACAATTTTACTGAAGCAAATTAACATAGTAACCTGTGCATCTTTGGAGCGTGGGAGGAAACTGGAGCAGCCGGGGAGAACCCTTGCAGGTCACAGGGGGAACGTGCAAACTCCGTATAAACAGCACCCGTAGTCAGGTTCGAACCCAGGTCTCAGAGTTGCTGCAAGGCAGCAACTCTACTGTTGCGTCACTGACCACCCTTCTCGGCTCTCTGCATTGTAGTGGGACTGGTGTCAGCCTGAATTTTCATATTTGGAATATAATTTTGACAGGATGTTGGGCATAAAGTGGAGTCGTATCGCAGTGGAAACTTACCCACATCCTGTCCCTCTAGGTACATTCTGTCCTGAGAGATATAGATGGCAACCAAAGCCATTTTCATGAATTCAACAGATACAAATTTGTGCTGGTTCGAAGGGCTGAATGGCCTAGTCCTGCACCTATTGTCTATTGTCTATTGTCTGGTGTCAAATGGTGGGATTCTTGCATGATTTATCTTTTCAATTAGATGTCTAGAAGTTTAGTTTAGTTTAGAGTTACAGTGCAGAAACAGGCCCTCTGGCCCACCAAGCCCGCACCGCCCAGCGACCCCGGCACATTAACACTATCCTGCACACACGAGGGACAATTTTACACAAACAACAAGCCAATTAACCTACATACCTGTATGTCTTTGGAGCGTGTGAGGAAACCGAAGATCTCGGAGAAAACCCACGTGGTCGCGGGAGGAGCGTACAAACTTTGTACAGGCTGTGCCCGTAGTCGGGATTGAACATGGGTCTCCGGCGCTGCAAGCACTGTAAGGCAGCAACTCTACTGCTGCACCACCATGCCCGGAAACATAAGAGCCAGCCAGGACAAGTGCCAGCCAGGAAACTTAAACATGCACATGAGGAACATAAATGGACAGATCAAATCCTTCAATGGAAGGGCATCATTAAACCCTTCTTAAAGTGCACCATGTTCTCCTTCCAATTGCTAGATGAGAGGTAGAATTGTTCTCAAAAGAAAATTGGACAGAGGCAGGCAGAGCTGGAGTAACTCAGTGGGTGAGGCAGCATCTCTTTCTGTCCTGGGCCTCCTCCACTGTCAGGGACTCTGACAATCTGATAGTGGAGGAGGCCCAGGACAGAAACTTAGAAAAATAGGTGCAGGAGTAGGCCATTCGGCACTTCGAGCCAACTCCTTGTGCTTACCTTTAGTATAAACCAGCATCTGCAGTTCCTTGTTTCTACATGCTACCTGACCCGTTGAGTTAGTCCACTGTCTTGTGCACCCGCTGAGTTTCTCCAGCTTTTTGTGTACCGTCTTGCGTCTACACTTGTTTTTCGCAGTCCTGCTACATCTTCCTCTTCTTCTTGCGTGTGGCGTGCACAGCCTAACATTGTAGGACAACTTGTTCTATTTGATCTTATTTGATTGTGCACGCCAGGTTGATTGCATTCGTCGAAACCGGGCAGACCACCTGAAGGTTGCAATCTCCCACCCCAATCCTGCTACATAAGATATTGATAATCTTTTCATTGCTCTTTCTCCACATTATCAGCCAAATTGACCATAGAAACATGGAAACATAGAAAACAGGTGCAGGAGTAGGCCATTCGGCCCTTCGAGCCAGCACCGTCATTCAATATGATCATGGCTGATCAACTAAAATCAGTAACCTGTTCCTGATTTTTCCCCATGTCCCTTAATTCCGTTAGCCCTAAGAACGAAATCTAACTCCCTCTTGAAATGATATTACATTAATTACATTAATAGAAAATAAAAAAGCAAAAACTAAAAGAGATGCTGCTTGCCTGTTGAGTTACTCCAGTCTTTTGTTTCTATCTTTGGTGCAAACCAGCATCTACAGCTCCTTCTTATAGAGCATATGAGCGGCCAAGTTCAAAGACATGTGTGAAGAGCACATTTGGAAGGGAAGAGAAGCCTTACAAGGCTTCTTATAGAAACATAGAAACATAGAAAATAGGTGCAGGAGTAGGCCATTCGGCCCTTCGAGCCTGCACCGCCATTCAATATGATCATGGCTGATCATCCAACTCAGTATCCCGTACCTGCCTTCTCTCCATACCCTCTGATCCCCTTAGCCACAAGGGCCACATCTAACTCCCTCTTAAATATAGCCAATGAACTGGCCTCAACTACCCTCTGTGGCAGAGAGTTCCAGAGACCCACCACTCTGTGTGTGAAAAAAGTCCTTCTCATCTCGGTCCTAAAGGATTTCCCCCTTTTCCTTAAGCTGTGACCCCTTGTCCTGGACCTCCCCAACATCGGGAACAATCTTCCTGCATCTAGCATGTCCAACCCCTTAAGAATTTTGTAAGTTTCTATAAGATCCCCTCTCAATCTCCTAAATTCTAGAGAGTATAAACCAAGTCTATCCAGTCTTTCTTCATAAGACAGTCCTGACATCCCAGAAATCAGTCTGGTGAACCTTCTCTGCACTCCCTCTATGGCAATAATGTCCTTCCTCAGATTTGGAGACCAGAACTGTACGCAATACTCCAGACCAGAACTGTACGCAATACTCCTGAATAGACTTCAGACTTATCAGTCTGAAGAAGTGTCCCGACCTGGAGCGTCACCTATCCATGTTCTCTACAGATGCTGCCTGACCCGCTGAGTTACTTGATGTCATTTTGTGTACTAATCAGTATCTGCAGTTCCTTTTTTCTATATTCTTACAAATCTAGAAGAGGTAAGGAATTAGCAATGAGAGAAGGTTAGAATGAGAATGATCGTTGGTATGTAAATTGTGTTTTGGGAGCCAGGGAGTCATTAAACAGAGGACATCAGTGGAGTGGTACTTGGATGGGTTGGGACAGTGAATAAAGGTTTGTTGGAACTGAAATTTAATGGAGAGTAGTTGGAACAACAACAAAATAATCAAGCTTAAGAATGGGTTTAAAGTATCAATTAATATTTTAGTGATAGGTCAGCTTATGTGGCGAGACACTGGATGATGTTCAACAGTTAGAGCACAGTGGAAGAGTTGCTGCCTCACAGCACCAGGGACCCAGGTTCGATCCTGGCTGCAGGTGCTGTCTATACCAAGTTTGTACTTTCTCCCTTTGGTTTAGTTTAGTTTAGAGATGCAGGGCAGAAACAGGGCTGGTTGGTTTGGCCCACTAGGGACAATTTTTCCATGTGCCGAAGCCAATTAACCTACATACCTGTACATCTTTGGTGTGAAGGAAACCGAAGATCTCAGAGAAAACCCACACAGGTCACGGGGAGAAGGTACAAACTCCGTACAGATAGCACCCGTAGTCGGGATCGAACCTGGGTCACTAGCGCTGCAAGCGCTGTAAGGCAGCTACTCGATCGCTGCGCCCCCTTGCCTTCCTGTGACCGCGTGGGTTTTCTCCAGGTGTCCCAAAGACGTGCAGGTTTGTCAGTTAATCGGCTTCTGTACGTTGTCCCTCGGACTAGTGTACAGGTGACCATGGTCGGCGCGCACCTGGTGGGCTGAAGGGCCTGTTTCCATGTTGTATCTCCGAACTATACCAAAAATTGGAACTTGATCATTTTTGCAGCGTGGAAGGAAAGGGATGGAGGTTTGTTGATCTGAGCCAACATAGGTACTGTAATATGTGTAGGAAGGAACTGCAGATGCTGGTTTATACCGAAGACACAAGGGCTGGGTCAGGTGGCATCTCTGGAGAAAAAAATAGGTGACGTTTCGGCTCGGAACCTTTCCTCTGGTACAGTAAAGCCAGATTGGCGCTAACTCACGTTATAATTTGTTCAGATATTAAATTGAAAACTGCTGGGAATGTTAAGCAAGTTTATTGGCACTCGGGAAAGATGGCTTCATCCGAGATAGCTGGTGAATTTCCAAATGCAGCAGTAATTCTCGTGGATCTGTGGTGCACTTGTGGGTTATTCTGTTTTCATTTCCGCTTGCCAGCACTTGGAATTTTAATTTTCATCGCGACACATGAAATGAGTTGTGCAAAAATACAGCTGGTTCTGCACGCAAATTATCCTAATTAGCTCCGAGACTTTTCTTGCACCGCTCTCTCATTCCACTGGGCCAGATAGTGATCTTCAAGGACCCACACCTGATGCTTGCCCCCTTCCCCATCTTGTCTGTGGTGCTCCGTTCATGTTTAAAAGCTGGAGTCAACTGAGAAGAAAAACCAAGATGGCGTCGGAGCCAAGCGTCTCTGTCTGTCTTTGGTTTAGTTTAGAGATACAGTGTGGAAGCAGGCCCTTCGGCCTACCAAATTCACACCAACTCGTGATCCCCCTACACCAGCACTATCCTACACATGAGGGACAATTTACTATTTTTTTTTAACCTAAAGCCAATTAACCTACAAACCTGTTGGATAGAGCTGCAGATGCTGGTTTAAATCGAAGGTAGACACAAAATGCTGGAGTAACTCAGCGGGACATGCAACATCTATCTTTGTCCCGCCCCCTCTCCTGATCCCCGATTACATTCTATCTTTGTCCTGGCTCCTCCCCTGACATCAATCTAAAGAAGGGTCTCGACCCGAAAAGTCACCCATTCCTTCTCTCCAAAGGTGCTGCCTGTCTCGCTGAGTTACTCCAGCATTTTGTGTTCACCTACAAACCTGTCTGAAGAAGGGTCTCGACTCAAAACTTCTCCCATTCCTTTTCTCCAAAGATGCTACCTGACTCGCTGAGTTACTCCAGTTTTTTGTGGCTATCTTCAGTTTCAGCCAGCATCTGCAGTTCCTTCCTACACAACCTACGAACCTGTGCGTCTTTGGAGTGTGGGAGGAAACCAGAGCACCCGGAGTAAACAATAGACAATAGGTGCAGGTGTAGGCCATTTGGCCCTTCGAGCCAGCACTGCCATTCAATGTGATCATGGCTGATCGTCCCCAATCAGTACCCCGTTCCTGCCTTCTCCCCATATCCCCTGACTCCGCTATTTTTAAGAGCCCTATTAGCTCTCTCTTGAAAGCATCCAGAGAACCGGCCTCCACTGCCCTCTGACGCAGTGAATTCCACAGACTCACCACTCTCTGTGAGAAAAAGTGTTTCCTCATCTCCGTTCAAAATGGCTTACTCCTTATTCTTAAACTGCGGCCCCTGGTTCTGGACTCCCCCGACATCGGGAACATGTTTCCTGCCTCTAGTGTGTCCAAGCCACATGCAGTCACAGGGAGAACGTACAGAGAGCACCCATGGTCCGGATCAAACCCGCGTCTGCCGCTATCATACATTAAAATCACTCCACTCTTTTAAATCTTTATGTCCTTTACCATTTTATATGTACTTGATTGATTGTAATCATGTATAGTCTTTTCTTTGACTGGATAGCAAGCAACCTAAAGCTTTCCACTGTATCTCAGTGGAAGGAGTCTGAAGAAAGATCTCGACCCGAAACATCACCCATTCCTTCCATCTAGAGATACTGCCTGTCCCACTGAGTTACTCCAGCATTTTGTGTCGATCTATGGAGGAAATTACGTTTTTTTTTTAAACTCGTAGAGTTATTGAGATCCATGACACGCTGAAAAAAGAATGAAGACAGATTTTGTGGATTTATTTTTTTGAAAGGCTATCAGAAACGTTGCTGGAGGAGATGATTTGAAGAGTTAAGAGGTGACAGCTGGATATGAGCTAAACTGAACAATTCTTTCAAAGAGTCATCATCTTCACACTGGGATGGATGATAATTTCTTCCGTGCCAAAGGAAACTGATTCCACGATTGAATTAGCAGCAACACTGATCAGTGCCTGTCAGTTGCTCAAGGAAGGATAGTTGGATAAAGGAGCAAAATGCAAAATCAAGGCTCTAATTAAGATTTAGTGTGACAGCTCACAGAGAGAAATTCAGGAAACTCTTGGACGCGTGTGATGATAGTGACCTCAATCCATTCTGTTACCAGAAAGGGGACCTATGCCAACTCAGGCCAACGTGACTACAAGAGGAACCTTCCAATCAATGCCTTGCTTCTTATTTTAATTTAATTTAGTTCAGTTTAATTTAGTTCAGTTCAGTCTAGTTTACTTTAGTTTAGTTTAGTTCAGAGATGCAGCGTGGAAATGGGCACTATTCCCTAAACAGGCCCTAAACAGGCCACCAAGTCTATTGCGACCAGCAATCTCCGCACACTAACGCTATCCGACACAAACTAAGCACAATTTACAATTTTATCAAAGCCAATTAACCTACGTCTTTGGAGTGTCAGAGGAAACTGGAAACGGTACAAAAGAGGTTAATCAGAACGTAGCTATAACGAGACATTGGACAAACCAAGATAGTTTTCTCTGGCGTGTCAGAGGCTGTGAGAGACCTGCAGTATATACAATTGTTAGAGGCAAATATAGGCTGCCAAATATTTTTCCCAGGTGGAAATGTCAAATACTGTCCTGCAGAGCTTTGCAGGGAAAATGCTCCTGATGTTGGGGGAGTCCTGAACCAGGGATTACAGTTTAAGACTGAGGGGTAGGCCATTAGGGAATGACATGAGGAAAAACCTTTTCACCCAGAGAGTTGTGAATCTGTGGAATTCTCTGCCACAGAAAGCAGAGGAAGCCAATTCACTGCTTGGGGAGGGGAAGCATGGGGAAAAGGCCGGAGCTGGATTTTGGATGATCAGCCATGATCATATTGAATGGTGGTGCTGGCTCGAAGGACCGAATGGTATATTCCTGCACTTATTTTCTATGTTTCCAATTCACTGGATGTTTTCAAGAGATAGTTAAATTTAGTTCTTAGGGCTAAAGGAATCAAGAGATATGGGGAAAAAGCAGGAACGGGGTACTGATTTTTGGATGATCAGCCGTGATCATATTGAATGGCCGAAGAGCCCAATGGCCTACTCCTGCACCCATTTTTTATTTCTGTTTCTGTTTAAACTGAGTCGGGCAAAATGTAAAGGAGGTGTGCATGCCAACTATTTACAAAGAGAGCGGTGGGTACCTGGAACGTACTGCCAGGAGTGGGGGCGAAAGCAGATATGAAAGTGACATCGATAAGGCTTTTCGATAGGCGTATGGATATGAAGTGACTGGAAGGATATGGATCGTTTGCCGGCAGTGTAGTCATGAAGTTATACTGTATGAAAACAGGCTCTTTGGCTCAACTTGCCGGCACTGACCAACATGCCCCATCTACACTAGTCTCACCTGCCTATACTTGGCCCAATCCACTAAGCCTATTCTATCTATGTACCTCTCCAAACGTTTTTAAAATATTGTCATAGTATTGGTATATATGTATGTATATATTTAGGAGGATTAGTTTAACCCGGCATCAAGTTCTGCGTAGACATTCCAGGCAAAAGGGCTTGTTTCTCTGCTGTGCTGTTTTACATTCTTAGACGTTCATGTCAAAGTCAAAGTCAAAGTCAAGTAAAAGTCAAAAGAGTTTATTGTCATGTGTCCCTGACAGGACAATGACATTCTTTATTTGCTTAACACAACAGAACATAGTAGGCAATTACTACAAAACAGATCAGTGTGTCCACATACCACTATATACGTAAATACACACATGGATTAATAAATTGATAAAGTGCAAATAACGGATGGAGGGGTATTAATGTTCAGAGTTTTGTCCGAGCCAAGTTTAATAGCCTGATGGCTGTGGGGAAGTAGCTATTCCTGAACCAGGACGTTGCAGTCCTCAGGCTCCTGAAGGTAGCAGGGAGATGAGTGTGTGGCCAGGGTGGTGTGGGTCCTTGATGATGCTGCCAGCCTTTTTGAGGCAGCGACTGCGGTAAATCCCCTCGATGGAAGGAAGGTCAGAGCCGATGATGGACTGGGCAGTGTTTACTACTTTTGTAGTCTTTTCCTCTCCAGGGCGCTCAAGTTGCTGAACCAAGGCAGGATGCAGCCGGTCAGCAAGCTCTCTACTGTACACCTGTAGAAGTTTGAGAGAGTCCTCCTTGACAGACCGACTCTCCGTAATCTTCTCAGGAAGTAGAGGCGCTGGTGAGCTTTCTTAATATTTGCATCTGTGTTTTCGGACCAGGAAAGATCTTCAGAGATGTGTACGCCCAGGAATTTGAAGCTCTTGACCCTTTCAATCATCGACCCGTTGATATAAACGGGACTGTGGGTTCCCATCCTACTCCTTCCAAAGTCCATAATCAGTTCCTTGGTTTTGCTGGTGTTGAGGGCCAGGTTATTGTGCTGGCACCATATGGACAGTTGCTCGATCTCTCTTTTATACTCCGACTCATCCCCATCAGTGATACGTCCCACAACAGTGGTGTCGTCAGTGAACTTGATGATGGAGTTCGCACTATGACCGGCTACGCAGTCATGAGTATAGAGTGAGTACAGCAGGGGAGTGAGCACGCAGCCTTGAGGTGCTCCTGTGCTGATTGTTATCGAGTCTGAGACATTACCACCAATACGACCAGACTGTGGTCAGTGAATGAGGAAGGCGATTTCCAATTGCAGAGGGATGTGCAGAGACCCAGTTCTGCGAGTTTGGTAACCAGCTTGGAGGGGATGACTGTGTTAAATGCCGAGCTGTAATCGATGAATAACAGCCTGACATATGAGTTTTTGTTCTCCAAGTGGTCCAGAGCAGAGTGGAGGGCCAGCGAGATTGCATCCACCGTTGATCTGTTGTGGCGGTAAGCGAACTGCAGTGGGTCCAGGTTTTTGTCGAGGCAGGAGTTGGTTTGCCCCATGATCTTCATCACCACAGGCGTTAGTGCCACAGGTCGATAGTCATTGAGGCATGTCACCTTGCTCTTCTTGGGCACTGGTATAATTGATGCCCTTTTAAAGCAGGTGGGAACCTCAGACCTCAGAAGTGACAGGTTGAAAATGTCCATAAAAACTCTAGCCAGTTGGTCCGCACGGGTTTTTAGAACACGACCAGGTATGCCATCAGGTCCAGGCGCTTTTCGAGGGTTAACCCCTCTGAAGGATTTCCTGATGTCGGCCTCTGTGACTGAGACTGAAATACCATCACAGCTAATGGGGGCTCGGGAAGGCACATTGGTGTTCTCCCTATCAAAGCGTGCGTAAAACGCATTGAGCTCGTCAGGGAGTGATGTATAGCCGACGTACGAGCTGCCTCCTGGTTTCGCCTTGTAGGAGGTGATTGCATTCAGGCCCCGCCACAGCTGCCGAACATCTGTCTCATCCTCCAGCTTGGAGCAGAAGTCCCTTTTGGTCATTTATAAGTTATAGGAACAGAATTAGGCCATTCTGCCCATCAAGTCCACTCCACCATTCAGTCATGGCTGATCTATTTTTCCCACTCAACCCCACTCTCCTGCCTTCTCCCCATAACCCCTGACACCCATACAAATCTGACAATCTCTGCCTTGAAAATATCCATTGACTTGGCCTCCACAGCCCCCTGTGGCAATGCATTCCACAGATTCACCACCTTCTGACTAAAGAAATTCCTCCTCATCTTCTTTCTAAAAGTACATCCTTTTACTCTGAGGCAACAGCTTCTGGGCCTAGACTCTCCCACTAGTGGAAACATCCTCTCCACAACATGTTGAATGTTCTATGAGTTTCCACAGTAAGCCAAACAAATACCGGTAGCTAATAATGAAAAGGATAATGATAAGAATTGGCTTGACTCAGGGTTTGATTTAGGACGAGGCTCAAACACTACTCTTGGCCTGAATGCTGCCTTTAGGCTATTAAAACTCAGCATTCAGATAGTGTGCTGTCATCCGATATATGCATGATGAACAGGTCACAATGCTACACTTGGAAAGGGGTTTTGCATTACGTGCATTTTTATACGTCTCATTGATATCAAATGTAATCAGTATTCATGGGTGCCAAGGGAATACTTAGAAGTTTTGGGTAATTTTTACATTCAACCTTGCACTAAAATTCAACATATATAATCTTCACATTTGGAGATTTGTTTGACAAAAAATTAGGCCGTATAGATGACTCAATGGTGCAGCTCGTAGAGCTGCTGCCTCACAGCACCAGGGACCTGGGTTCGATCCTGACCACTGATCCTGTTGTCTGTGTGGAATTTCCATGTGTTTCCTCCGGGTGCACCATTTTCCTCCCACATACTAAATAAGCAGCGGTAGAGTTGCTGCCTTGCAGTGCTTGCAGTGCTGGAGACCTGGGTTTGATCCTGACTACGGGTGCTGTCTGTACAGAGTTTGAACGTTCTCCCCGTGACCTGCGTGGGTTTTCTCCGAGATCTTTGGTTTAATCCCACACTCCCAAAGATCTACAGGTTTCCCTGGAGAGGGAACATGCGGTGTCCACAGGGACTGTGGAGGCCTTCCGTGAACGCTGGTCACCGCAGGAGGTCGAATGTTTTATTGATAAAAATGTTAATATTTTAATTTGATAACTTTCTTTGTAAAATGCCAATATAGGCATTCTCTGTTACTACTTTGTATTTGTTTGTTCTGAATAAAAGCATTTTGTAAGGAAAAAAAAAAAGATGTACAGGTTTGTAGGTTAATTGTGTAGGGTAGTGTTAATATGCGGGGAATGCGGGTCGGTGCGGACCCGGTGGGCCGAAGGGCCTGCTTCCTCGCTGTCTCTCTAAAACCAGTTTTTTTTAGAAGACAACTTTGTTATGTTTACTTAGCTTCTATAAAATTGCTGCTAATGTGTGGGGAGTAGATGAGAAAATGGGCTAACATCAAACAAGAACTATTTAAAAAAATATGGTCCCCATTTATTTAATATTTGAAGGGGCAAACTGGTTCGGCACGAGAACCCGACTGAAACCAGAATCGAAGACTAGATGAAGTAGTACATTTCATAAAACGCGGATATATCTCCAACGATGTAAAATCTGTAGAATACCCCATTCTTTCCTAACTTTTTATATATATATATATATGTTTTTTTTTGTTTAATCTTTTTCTACTATTTTCTACCTTTATAAAAAATGGAAAAAAAATAATATAGAAGCACAATTATTAAGCAAGGATTAACATAAATAATACTGATTATGTATAGCTACAAAAAACAAAATGATTTTTATTGTCAACAATGACCACGTATCTTTTTTAAAATTATGTAATTGCTTCTAATTAATAAAAAAACAACAACAAAAAAAGAAAATGGGGTAACATAGAACTGGTGTGAATGGATAATCGATGCTCAGTGTGGACTCGGTGGGCTAAAGGATCTTTTTTCATGCTGTACCTTTAAATTAAAACTAACAGACAGGTAAAGTGCTTTGGGATTTTAGGATGTGAAAGTCGATATATAAAACCCCTTTATTTGAGGAAGTAAATAGCAGGATAGACAAAGACGAATCAGTGGATTTTGCTTAGCTAGATGGATGTGATGGCTTTGGAGAGGATGTGCTGGATGTGTTGGCTTTGGTGAGTGTCCAGAGTACATTTACGAGATTGATCCCAGGAATGATCCCAGGGTTAACATGTGATGAGCGTTTGACAGCACTGGGCCTCATTGAAACTTATCAAATAATGAACGGCCCAGGTGGAGTGAATGTGGAAAGGATGTTTCCACTAGTGGGAGAGTTTAGGACCAGAGGCCATATCCTCAGAATAAAAGGGTATACCTTTAGAAAGGAAATGAGGAGGAAGTTCTTTCATCAGAGGGTGGTGAATCTGTGGAATTCATTGCCACAGACGGCTGGGAAGGCAAAGCCAATGGATATTTTTAAGTCACAGAATGACAGATTCTTGATTAGTATGGGTGTCAGGGGTTATGTGGAGAGGAGAAGGCAGGAGAATGCAGTTCTTCTTCTTCTTGCATATGGCGTGCACAGCCTAAAGTTGTCGGACGACTTGTTCTATTTGATCTTATTTGATTGTGCACGCCGAGTTGATTGCATTAGTCGAAACAGGGCGGACCACGTGAAGGTTGCAATCTCCCACCCCAGAATGGGGTTGAGAGGGAAAGATAGATCAGCCATGATTGAATGGCAGAGGAGACTTGATGGGCCGAATGGCCTAATTCTGCTCCCATAACTTATGAACTTATGAAGCCAATTGTTTCCCTGGGTTAGAAAAGAGAGAATGTAATGTCAAAATCTGAGATGGGTTTCAATGAAACAAATCAATTTCCAGTTTCCAATTATGTATAACCAAGGCTCACTTTCAGCCAAGCCTGTGGCACTACTTGGAGCCTCATTACTGCTGTAATAGTCATCAATGTCCAAGCACTCAATTTGCAAGACGGTTGGATTTTTTTTATTGTGGTTATGGAGTGCATTTCATATCATAATGCATTGACCTAGATAATCATAAGAAGCTGATCTTCGAGCAGGGGTGAGCTGGAAACATGATAAAGTAATTAGCTTAAGGGCCGATGACAACTGCATTATTAAAGACGTCAATTAGGTAGCCTTTAGTGGTGCTTTTAAAATAAGCAACATCAGCCCACTAACTGCTCTCCGCAGTTTAAAGAGAAAGAAAATTATCCACTCTAGTAATCTTCTTTGGAAAATATAACATTGGATTAAATGCGATTGGCACAATGCTAATGTGGGCATGCATTTTAAAGCCTGTTGATGTAGAACCACTAAGCATTGCATTTTTCTATTTCGACTGCACTCCATTTACCGTAATGCAAAATTGCTGAAATAATTATTTGAAGATAGATCTGTGCTTGGTTGGTCTTCGTATATGATGACCATGTAATTCCCTTTAAATTTGAGAATGGGGTTGAAACCGAGTTCCACATGTGAGAAGAATTAAAGATCATGTTGCAACAGAAAACCGTTTAGGCAATTCAAACTAGTCTTGATCAAAGATAGACATAAAAAGCTGGAGCAACTCGGCGGGTCAGACAGCGCCTCTGGAGAAAAGGAATAGGTGACGTTTCGATTCGGGACCCTTCTTCAGCCTTGATCAAATTTGGAAGAATGAAGTCCTCAAATTATTTATATGTTTCAAGCAAATCCTTTTGGCCAACCTAGGTGTGCATCCATTTCCCCCATTATCCTGCCCCCTACCTCTCTCCCTTTCCCCTATCCCCCCATCCCCTCCATCTACATACCTTCCTCTGGCTTCACATTTTACTTCTCTTCTCTCCTTACCTTACATCTATCTGTCTCCTTTTCATCTCTAGCCTTTCCCCAGCCATCTGTTAATCAGTCCCTCTTCACCTTGTATCCACCTATCACTTGCCAGACGTTGTCCGACCCCCATCTCTTATCCTGCTCTCTCCCACCAACCACAATCAGTCTGAAGAAGGTCCCAAACCAAAACATCACCTATCCATGTCCCTCAGAGATGCCACCCTACCCAGTGAATGATACCAGCTTTTTAATTTCAAATTAGGAATTCTTGTTCATACCAATTATATTTTCAATGTACGAAATAGAATAGGAACAAGCTTGGGCTTCCTCCTGGTGCTCCGGTTTCTTCCTACGTCTCAGAAACGTGTGAGTTGATGGGTTAATTGGCCTCTACAAATTGCCTTGTGTGTAGGAAGTGGGTGAGAAAGTGGGATAACATGCAACTAGTGTGAATGGTAGATTACAGCCCAACGTTATGAATGTTGAATTCTCCAATTTTAGGTAACCTCAAACAACCCCCCCCCACCCCCGCTCTCCTTTCTCCCCCACACCCACCAACCACTCTTTCCCACCCCCTCCCTGATGCCCCACCTGAACTCCCAAGTATTTCCCCCTCACCTTCCTTCTGCAATCCTTCCTCTGGCTTCACAATTTTGCTACTCTTCAATCAGCCGGTCTCACACCTTCTGTTTTAATCTCTGGCCTTTGTTCCAACCATCTCCTTATCAAAACCACACCCCCCCCCTGTCTGTATCCTACACTGTGTCCTGCCTCTCCTCTCTCTCCCAGCTTTCTCCCCCCACCCCCCCCCCCCCCCCCGCCCCCCCTCCACAATGTCTCCGTGTTCTCCAGAGGTGCTGCCTGACCCACAGAGTTACTGTACTCCAGCACTTTGGGGCCTGTTGCTGATCAATGGCCAGCATGGACTCGGTAGGCTGAAGGGCCTGTTTCCATGCTGTATCTTTCAGGTCAACATTCTCAGCAGAATCATGTTCAAAATCAATAAAGCACACATTAATCTGACCACCCTTGCCTTCCATTCCAATTGAGGACACTTACTTGAGCCAGATAATTCAAATTCTGTATGCATGCTAAGACTCCCACAATATTTATTTTGGATCTCATCAAAGCAGGGACGTGGCCTTTCAGGTAAAAGTTTGCAGAAGTGTGTGTTCTTAAAACTATTTAAAGAATGATTGAGCAGCAACAATGTACAATATGATGATTGTTGCTGGAGAAATTGCAAAGAGTTGCATCGATTGCAAGGATTCAAGCTGACAGAATTTGTCATCAATCACCCTGCCTATTCTCCTGCATCCAATGTGATATACATATTGTAGGTGAGAGACAATGCTTCAAAAAACGTTCCCAAATTATACCAAATATTTCTCAAATGTTAAAAGCAGCAATATGTAAGTGCCAATTAGCAAGCTTAACATAAGCGGCACGGTGGCGCAGCGGTAGAGTCGCTGCCGCCTTGCAGCGCCAGAAGCCCGGGTACGATCTTGTCTACCGTCGCTGTGTGTACGGAGTTTCTACGTTCTCCCCATGACCTGCGTGGGTTTTCTCCAAATGCTCCGGTTTCCTACCACACTCCAAAGACGTAAAGGTTTGTAGGTTAATTGGCTTGGGTAAAAATTGTGAATTGTCCCTTTACAAGTAGGATAGTGCTAAGTGCTAAGTCTTGCTCTGCCACCTAGGAATAGACTGGGTGACAACCAAGAATAGTTTGGTGACTAATGGAGAGACAGTTGACGGCACGGAAAGACGGCACCCAGGACAGGCTGGGTTAGCACCCCAGTCTGTGTCGTTCGTGAGAAAAACACCCAATAAAGCTACGGAAAGGCCCAATGAACCACCGTGGCCTAAACATCCATCAGGCGAGAATGAAATGCTCGGAGAAGGAGAAACAGGTGCCGCGCACAGGCCTTGAACCTGGTGAGGCGCAGGAGGAGCCCGGCCGGGAGTCACCCCACAGAGCCCAGTCCCTCCATGCACTAGAGTCTCCCAATCCCTGCAGAGTAGTTATTAAGATGGCTGATCCGTGGGCGGTTGCTGCTGGGACGCAAGTCGGGGCCTGATCAACCCCGGCTGGGTCGCCTGGTCGAGGGTGTCTGATGTTGTGAGACCCGAAACACCCGATGACCCCAGGTCACATCACTGAGGATGTGTCCCAGCGCATCTAGAAGATGTATATTTTCACACCAGTGTACGGGGATCGTTGGTCAGCCTGGTCTCGGTGGGCTGTGGGATAAGTGCTGCTAAAATAGGTTTGCAGAGGCTTTTTATATATAGTCTCATAAACAAGATTTTTTTTTTAATATATAGAATTGTACACAAAGAAATATGCTCTGGTATTGTAAAAATGGGCACTGGCATATTAGTTTAGCTTAGTTTAGAGGTACTGCATGGAAACAGGCCCTTTGGCCCATCGAGTCGGCGCCAACCAGCAATCCTCACATACTAACCCTTTCCTACACAGACTAGGGACATGTCTTTGGAATGTGGGGGGAAATTGGAGATCCCGGAAAAAACCCACGCAGGTGACAGGAATAACGTACAAACTCCGTACCAACAGCACCCGTAGTCAGGTCTCTGTTGCTGTAAGCAGCAACTCTACTGCTGCGCCTCCGTGCCCCCCCCAAAGTAAAGTTTAAGTAATATTTGGGCAGGTGCAAGAACGGAACAGGTTCAGAAGGATATGGACCAAATGCTGGCAGGTAGGACTAGTGTATATGAGCCATGTTGGTCGGTATGGGCAAGTTGGGCCAAAGGGCCTGTTTCCATGCTGTGTGACTGTGACTCTATGGGTGGGGGGGGGGGGGGGGGGGGAATGGCTAGATTAATACTCTGACAATTGTTACACGACAATGCGTGCATGTGGAAACTCCGGTATAAATCCTGTGCCCAAGGGACTTGGGTGACATCTAATCATCTCAACCTAACGAGGATTGTACACCGAACCGTTTGTTTGTCTGGTATCCAGCAAAAGGAACAGGACAGATGTAGTGAGAATGTCGGTGTATAATCCTGCAAAATAAAATAGAGGAGAACAGCTGCTCACAGTTGAACCAGACTGCATTATCATTAGTGAGGCTCCTCGCTGACCACTGGTTTGATACTCCAGCCCGTGCAGTAAACTCTTAACTGACAGCTAATTTCCCATCTGGTGCCCAGCGGTGTCTCTTTGCTTGCGGTGGCATTATGAATAAGTAGACCGGAGATTAATGGCTGATTTGAACTGCCCTGCCTCCTCCCAGTATGACCCGAACAGCACTGGAGAAGTCAAAATGGAGATGACGAATTTAACACTTTCAACTCTGTTAACCATTTCACCCTGGAGAGCCCGAGACCCACACCAAATCTAGGTAGACTCGTGAATTCATACAAGCCAGACTTGAATCTGGTGAAGGGGGGGGGGGGGGGTTACACAAAAAGCTTGAGAAACTCAGCGGGTGCAGCAGCATCTAAGGAGCGAAGGAGATAGGCGACGTTTCAGGTCGAGACCCTGAAGACCCTTTGTGTAACCCTCGATTCTCCAGCACCTGCAGTTCCTTCTTTAAAACATTGAATCTGGTGAATCTGGGAATTCTTTGCCACCACAGAAGGTTGTTGTAAATTGCCAACCAATAAACTAAATGATCGCTCTCAGTAAAAAGGATTCTAGTTTTCATAGTGATCCTCCCATGTCATGGATTCCAACTCAGAGAGATTTTTGCAGGGGTGAACTGCAGATGCCAGTTTACATCAAAGAGAGACACAAAATGCTAGAGTAACTGGGTGGTGAATCTGTGGAATTCTTTGCCAGAGAAGGCTGTGGAGGCCATGTCAATGGATATTTCTTAAGGCAGAGATAGATTAGTACAGGTGTCAGAGGTTATGGGGAGAAGGCAGGAGAATGGGGTTAGGAGGGTGTAGGGGTTTTTTTTGTTTCCCACAAAAGGGATTCCCCTAGGTTCTAGACCTCGGAATTATGGTGGGATATGATAAAAAGGTTGAATTGACCAGAGGGTGCTGAAGAGAGAAAACAGAAACCAAGATGGACTCAAAGCAAGTCTAAATTTACAGGCTTTATTAAACAATGAGAAATCGAATCCCACCAACACTACATAATACGTGGCTAAAATTATGCTTTAAACTAAGACTATGGAAGGAAAACTATCGGGCACGTCGTAAAACTTACTTTAACAATATTTTACTCCCCTTTCCCTTTATTTACTCAACCTCCTATCCTATTTCGGGAATTTCTCCAGGTCACCAGGATACTCACAGCTAAGTCGATGCAGCGTCACGAGCTGTCCAGTAGAGCAGAAAGAGAGCAGGAAGAGCAGGAAGAGCCGAAAAGAGCAGAGAGCGAGTTCTGGCTGGACTCCTGTTTTATACCTGAGATTCCTTTGAACCCCCCCAGGTGGTCCTCTGGATAAAAGGGTTACACAAAAAGCTGGAGAAACTCAGCGGGTGCAGCAGCATCTAAGGAGCAAAGGAGATAGGCGACGTTTCGGGTCGAGACCCTTCTTCAGACCCTTCTTTCTCCCCCTCTGTGAAACACTCTGGATAAAAGGGTTCTTTTGATGATTCCCAGTTTCGATCTGGCATGAACAATAGGCTTCCGATGATAAGGGGTTTGCTGATGTCATGATCCCTCAGCCGGATCGTTATCCCATCGCCTGGATGGGCTCCTATTGTCTCGATGGATGGGTCATCCACGATGGTGATTGTGCTTGTTGCTGGCCAGTTTACCACCGTCTGCTGAGGCTTGGTTCCTTCCTTTGTGTATCCAAGATAATCTCGTTATCTCCGTCTCAGCCTATTCTGCCCATACCGTTGTGTGATGCCCAAGTCCACAGGACTTGAAACTTGAAACTGAGTCTTTCTGTTGATTGGGGTTTTTTCCATTAGCGCAAGGAAATCTGTCTTTTTAAAATATCCATGTCCTTAACCGAGTTCTTCCATAATTTTGGAGGATTTGCCCCAATAACTTATAAGGGTGAGATAGATCTGCCACGATTGAATGGCGGAGTAGACTTTATGGGCGGAATGGCCTAATTCTGCTCCTATCACTTATGATCTTATGAAGTTAAAGTCCCTAAACAAGGAAAGGATTCCAATGGATTTATCCCGTCTCTCTGCAGAGAGGAGTTCATCCTGGAAGCGTTGCAATGATAGTCTTTCAAGGCAAAGCCAAACAGCGGAGAACAACATTTAAAAATTTAGTTTAGTCTAGAGATACAGCACGGAAACATGCCCTTCGGCCCACTGAGTCCGCGCCGACCAGCGCTTCCCGCACACCAACGCTATCCTAGGGACAATTTACATTATTTTAATCCCAAGCCAATTAATCTACAAACCTGTACGTCTTCGGAGTGTGGGAGGAAACCGAAGATCCCTGAGAAAACCCACACGGCCACGGGTAAAAGGTAGAAACTCAGTACAGACAGCACCCGTAGTCAGGATCGAACCCAGGTCTCTGGCGCTGTAAGGCAGTAGCTCTACCGCTGCACCACCAAAACGATTGGAGAAACTTGCGGAAGAACCTACTGGGTCAGGCAGCAGCTGGGGAAGGAAATGGATATGGGCAGATGATATTGCTGTCATCACTTGTCCATTTCCCTTAAATATTCTCTTCCTCTTCACTTGTCAGAGGGCCATACAGTGGTGCAGGGGTAGAGTTGCTGCCTTACAGCACCAGAGGCCCGGGTTCGATCGTAACTATGGGTGCTGTTTGTATGGAATTTGTACGTTCTCCCTGTGACCACGTGGGTTTGCTCCGGGTGCTCCGGTTTCCTCCCGCACTCCACTTGTAGATGAATTGTCTTTGGTAGACTTGTATAATTGTCCCTAGTATGTAGGATAGTGCTGGTCTACGGGGATCGCTAGTCAGCGTTGACTCGGTAAACCGAAGGGCCTGTTTCTGCGCTGTATGTCTAAACCAAAAATTAAAACTAAAAAAACCTGCTGAATTCCTCCAGCGGTTTGTTTTCAATCCAGACATTACGTTTAAAAGGAGAGAAGCAGGAATGCTCCTCTACATTCACCAAGGGGGTTCATAAATGTTGGGACCTGGGGAGGAGTGAGGGATCACAGTGTAGAACTCCAATGATCTTAAAGGTTGCAAGACGAACAGATAAGATGGTGAGGAAAGAATTTTGGATACGGAGAAACACAAGACTGCAAATGCTAGAATCTTTAGCAAAGAGCTAAGTGCTGGAGGAACTCAGCATGCCAAGATAGCATCTGTTGAGGGAAATGGGCAGATTATGTTTTGAATTAGGACCATCCTTTGGTCAGAGGGTGTTGAATCTGTGGCCATTTCCTCTGAATAAAAGGATGTACCTTTAGAATGGAGATGAGGAGGAATTTCTTTAGTCAGAGGGTGATGAATCTGTGGACTTCATTGCCACAGATGGCTGTGAACGCCAAGTTAATGGATATTTTAAAGACAGGGATGGAGATTGTTGATTAGTACGGAGTGTCAGGGGTTATGCGGAGAAGGCAGGAGAATGGGGTTCAGAGGGAGATAGATCAGCCATGATTGAATGGCGGAGCAGACTCAATGAGATGAATGACCTCATTCTGCTCCTATCACTTATGTACTTATGAGAAAGTCTGAAGAAGGGTCTCGACCCGAAACGTCGCCTATCCCCTTCGCTCCTTAGATGCTGCTGCACCCGCTGAGTTTCTCCAGCCTTTTGTGTACCCTGAGAAAGCAGAATGTCGCTTTGCTGTTTCTTATATGACAAAGTTACAAAGTACATTGTGCCAGATCCTCCTTTGTTCTATCTCCCCTAGCCCCCCACCCCATCCCTCATGGCTGTTCTCCCTCAGCAGGTCCTTCTTTTTTCTCCTCCCCCCCCCCCCCCCACCCAGTGGACTTACATTAATAGGAGACACATTAATACGACTTACATTGGTAGGAGAAAACATTCATGGTGAGGGGCGATATCTGTGAGCATTATATGACTTTAATCAGTGATGTTATAATTCAAGCATAAATGCATTTAGTTATTTTGTGTAAAATTCTGCATCTCCAGTCATCCGAAGAGACTGCATAGGGATTTTCCACACATTCTGATCTGAGGGATAATTTTGTGAATTCATGTTCGTGGTTGGGTATCTTGCCTCCTAGGGGTACAAATCCAAAAAAATCAGGCACTATTTTCTCACCATGACGGAATAGTAGCAGAATAATCTGCAATGATGTTGGCAGAGTAATTGTCAGCAACTAACTTCTCCTTTGTGCAATGATGCCATGGGATCCACACTCTCACCCCCACTCAGTAAGAAAGCTTTCATTGGATTCCCCCCCGTCGTGATTTTGTAGTTTGCGTAGTTTTGTACAGAGATAACTGATGCAATAATGAGAAAAGGACAATTTGGCAGGCAGAAACACCCCAAGAATGAAACTTGACGTTTGACAAGACCCGGGGACAATATTTAAAGAGTTTAAAGGCAAAGCTAGAATCTTATGCCAAGAAGATGCCATTCAACCCTTCACAACTATGCTGGCTCTTTGAAACAGGTTGGAAATTAAGCTCAAGCCAATATTTCACCTCTTTATCTCGAAAATTATCCTCTGTAGCTATGTGCAAAAGTTATTTTAAGTTGCTATGGAATCCGATTTCATCATTTTTTAGGTAGGCTGTTCCAGATCTCAACAACTCTCTAAGTGAAAAAAATCTCCTCATTTCCTCATGTGTTTGCTTCTCCCAGTTAATTTAACTCTGTGGTTAACAATCCACATGCCAAGGGAAATGGTTCTCCCTGCCTGCTGTTCCAACCCCTTCATCATTTTGAATGCCTGCCTAAACCTCCTTGGCTCCAAGCAACACAATCCCGTTTTCGTGCATCTCTCCACACAAATGTATCTGCCATCTCCGCCTTGGCGACCTTCCAGAAATGCTGTGTCTAGATGTTTACAGAATGCACCAGCAGAGACTTATTCAAGGAATTATAAAGGTCTGGCACGTCTCGCTTGATTTTATATTCTGTACCCATCTGTACAAAACCAAGTTTCCCATCAGTTTTGCACACCGGCCAAGTTGCTTGCTACCTTCAAAGACTTCTGAGTGCACGGCACAATATCCTTCTGTTCTTGCAGAACCCTCAAAACGTTACATTTCACCCACGCTGCTTGCAACCACTGGTTTCCCCACAATGCATCACCACAATGAATTGCACGAGATTGCATCCACCCTGTATTTGGCCATTTTACCCGTTTGGCCACATCTTTCTTGAAGCAGCTCTTCTTCCTTATCCCGACATCATTTTTTCAATTTCCTCCTATGCTCTTTACATAGAAACATAGAAACATAGAAATTAGGTGCTCGAGTAGGCCATTCGGCCCTTCGAGCCTGCACCGCCATTCAACATGATCATGGCTGATCATCCAACTCAGCATCCCGCACCTGCCCTCTCTCCACACCCTCTGATCCCCTTAGCCACAAGGGCCACATCTAACTCCCTCTTAAATATAGCCAACGAACCGGCCTCAACTACCCTCTGTGGCAGAGAGTTCCAGAGACCCACCACTCTCTGTGTGAAAAAAGTCCTTCTCATCTCGGTCCTAAAGGACCTCCCCCTTATCCTTAAGCTGTGACCCCTTGTTCTGGACCTCCCCAACATCGGGAACAATCTTCCTGCATCTAGCCTGTCCAACCTCTTAAGAATTTTGTAAGTTTCTATAAGATCCCCTCTCAATCTCCTAAATTCTAGAGAGTATAAACCGAGTCTATGCAGTCTTTGTTCATAAGACAGTCCTGACATCCCAGGAATCAGTCTGGTCTGGTTTACATTCTTCTGATGTTAGATTGTTTTTTCCGCAAGTTAAGGCTCCCTGGTTATATTTTTGTCCTGATTAGAGGAGACATTTTCCTTGTTTGTGACTATGAGTAGGAGATGCAAACCCAAGTGGCCGAATTTCCAGTCACGTCCCGTGCCTGAAAGATGCCTTAAATATGTTTGAGATATGTGATACCAGACTGATTCCTGGGATGTCAGGACTTTCATATGAGGAAAGATTGGATAGACTCGGTTTGTACTCGATGGAATTTAGAAGATTGAGGGGGGATCTTATAGAAACCTACAAAATTCTTAAGGGGTTGGACAAGCTAGATGCTGGAAGATTGTTCCCGATGTTGGGGGAGTCCAGAACAAGGGGTCACAGTCTAAGGATAAGGGGGAATTCCTTTAGGACCGAAATGAGGAAAACATTCTTTACACAGAGAGTCGTGAGTCTCTGGAATTCTCTGCCACAGAAGGTAGTTGAGGCCAGTTCATTGGCTATATTTAAGAGGGCGTTAGATGTGGCACTTGTGGCTAAAGGGATCAGGGGGTATGGAGAGAAGGCAGGTACGGGATACTGAGTTGGATTATCAGCCATGATCACATTGAATGGCGGTGCAGGCTCGAAGGGCCGAATGGCCTACTCCTGCACCTATTTTCTATGTTTCTATGTTTCTATGTTTCTATGTGATTGCTCAGGACAATAGTCACACGAGAGCATTAAACATGTCCCGATTAACAATAAACAAAGACGGCATGTGGAGGAAGGGACTGCAAGTGCTGGTTTACACCAAAGGTAGATGCAAAATGTTGGAGTAACTCCGCAGGATAGGCAGCATCTCTGGAGAGTAGGAGTGGGTGACAGTTCGGGTCGAGACCCTTCTTCAGACTTGCTGGCGCATTCGTATCATAATAATTAAGTAAATAAAAACCAGAAAGGTGGTTCAGTTGCTGCCTTACATTGCCAGAAACCCAGGTGCGATCCTGAGTACGGGTGCTGTCTGTACAGAGTTTGTACGTTCTCCCCGTGATCCGTGTGGGTTTTCTCTTGGTGCTCCGGTTCCTTCCCATACTCCAAAGACACACAGGTTTATAGGATAATTGGCTTGGTAAAATTATAAATTGTCGCCAGTGTGTGTAGGATAGTGTTAGTGTGCGGGGATCGCTTGTTGGCGCGGATTCGGTGGGCCTGTTTCCCCGCTGTATCTCAAAACTAACCAACGTTTTTAGAAAATCTTTGAAGATGGACACAAAATGCTGGAATAACTCAGCGGGTCAGACAGCATCTCTGGATAGAAACAATGGGTGATGTTTCGGGAACGTTATCCATTCCTTTTATCCAGAGATGCTGTCTGCCCCACTGAGAAGTCATCAGGTCATAAGGTCATAAGTGATAGGAGTAGAATTAGGCTATTCAGCCCGTCAAGTCTACTCTGCTGTTCACTCATGGTTGATTTATCTCTCCTTCCTTACCCCATTCCCCTGCCTTCTCCCCGTAACCTCTGACACCCGTACTAATCAAGATTCTGTCGATCTCTGCCTTAAAAAAATATCCACTGACCTGGTCTCTGCAGCCTTCTGTGGCAAAGAATTCCACTGATTCACCACTCAGTTACTCCAGCATTTTGTGTCGCTCTTTGATGTGAACCGGCACCTGCAGTTCCTTCCTGCAAAACATTCCCCAAGTTGGAATCCATAACATGGGAAGATCACTATGAAAACAGTATCCTTTTTACTGAGAGCAATCATTCTGTTTACGGGTTTGCAATTTAGGAATCGTCTCCCATGCTGGTAAAGCAGATTAAGTGAGTGATAAGCTGGAGATAGATAAACACCGATTCTGGTCTTAAGTAAAACTCATACCTGGACTGCTTGGATTACAGTTGCACAGCTATAATTGATTTGTGAGGACCTGGGAATCATACATGTCTGCAGTCCACAAAGTGATTATGGATAGAGAGTACTTAACCGTTCAATCATAATCAGGGGTTTAAATCTACATAAAATGATTTATTGAAATGGATTAAGATGAGTAACTCCGAAAAAATTACATTGGATATTTATTTACAGGGATACTCATTTTTTAAATATATATTCAAGATGAGTTCCCACGCCCTATCCTGTCAAAAGCCTTGGCTGTTGACATAGTATAGCCTCATTGCTGGTTATAACCATCGGGAACAACATCCAAGTTGCTACCGAAGACAGCCACAAATTGCTGGTGTAATTCAGCGGGACAGGTAGCAGCATCTCTGGATGGAAGGAATGGGTGATGTTTCGGGTCGAGACCCTTCTTCCGACCTGCTGCCATCCACGTAAGAATCTTGACAGTAAATGGTGTCAGGAAATGTGATCACCTTAAGCCATATCTTTGTTATTTCCAAGCATAAAATTGTTTTTTTTTGCGCAGCAACAGCATGGAGATTTATCTGTGTTACGTAGTTTTTTTCTGAGTACTAAAAACTAAATACGTGTTTGACTCAATTGATGCAGTGCGTGCCTTTGAGGCAGAATTTGCCATTAGGATTCTTCGCAGAATCTAAATTTGTATTCAAGGTAGTCCACAAGGTCATAAGTTAAAGGAGCCGAATTAGGCCATTGAGCTCATCAAGTCTACTCCCCCGTTCAATCATGGCTGATCCATCTCTCCCTCCCGACCCCATTCTCCTGTCTTCTCCCCATAACCCCTGACACTCGTTCTAATTAAGTATCTATCAATCTCCGCCTTAAAAATATCCATTAACTTGGCCATAGCCTTCAGTGGCAATGAATTCCACAGATTCACCAACCTTGACGATGTGGCGATATCTAGAGCTGGAGGATGCAACATGTCACATCAAGTGATAAAAATCAACTCTTCTAATGAATATGAGATAAGGATAACTTTCTCCCCTCACTATCAAAAATATACAATACGATACGATAGAACTGTATTTATCCCAGGAGGGAAATTGATCTGCCACCGATCATAAAAATACAAAATACATGAAACATGAAATTAAAATGACGAGTGGAAAGGATTGGGAATGAGGGTGGGGGGAAGGGGAGACGGTCTCAGTTTACCCCACAACAGAAGGGAGAGGAGTTTTATACAGTTTTATACCACAGGGTAGAAGGATATCCTGTGGCCTTCTGTCTTGCATCTTGGTGGAAACATAGAAACATAGATGCAGGAGTAGGCTATTCAGCCCATCGAGGAAGCTCTGCCATTCAATGTGATCATGGCTGATCATCCACAATCAGTATCCCGTTCCCTGCCTTCTCCCCATATCCCTTGATTCCGCTAGCGGTAAGAGCTCCATCTAACTCTCTTTTTAATGCATCCAGTGAATCGTCCTGCACTGCCTTCTGGGGTAGAGAATTCCACAAATTCACAACTCTCTGGGTGAAAAAGTTTTTCCTCATCTCAGTTCTAAATGGCCTATCCCTTATTTTTAAACTGTGACCCCTGGTTCTGGACTCCCCCGACAATTCTGCCATCCTGGGGATACACCTCATGAACCTACGCTGCACTCCCTCAATAGCAAGAATGTCCTTCCTAAAATTATGAGACCAAAACAGCACACAATACCCCCGTAGTGGTCTCACCAGGGCACTGTACAACTGCAGAAAGACCTCTTTGTTCCTATACTCAAATATCTCATAATGAAGGTGAACATGCCATTAGGTTTCTTCACTTCAGTGCATGCTTACTTTCATTCACTGGTGTACAAGGACCCTAGGTCTCGTTGCACTTCCCCTTTTCCAAACCTGACACCATTCAGATAATAAACTGCCTTCTTGTTCTTGCCACCAAAGTGGATACAATCACATATATCCACATTATACTGCATCTGCCATGCATCTGCCCACTCACCTAACCTGTCCAAGCCATCCTGCATCCTCATTGCATCCTCTTCACAATTCAAACTGCCACCCAGCTTTGTGTCATCTGCAAATTTGCTAATGTTACTTTTAATTCCTTCATCTAAATCAATAATACATACTAGACTTAGTGGGACCCAATGGGTCCCATGTTCACACGGGAGGGCTAGTCCCCCAACGCAATATTCCACCTCTCCACCAATTCCAATATTGGTGGCCTGTGGGGGGGGGGAGGGGCGGGGGACTTTCTGGAGCAGTAGTATGGGTGTTGTTGGGCCGAAGGGACTGGTTTCCAGAGGGCTAGTATGGACATTGTGGGCTAAATGGATTCTTGGGCTGGCAGCTCAGTCACAGCTATTCCTTGAAATGCCATTTCAAGCAGAGTGTAGGCCACCAAATTCAATTTCATACCATTTCAAGCAGAGTGCAGGCCACCAAATTGCCAAACAACTCATTGCATTGTCAGTAAGGGCTAACCAAATCATTTATTGCAAGTACATTGCAGACTCACAGTTCAGTTGATTCACAGCTTAGAATCATAGTTGTGGACTCTCCCTCGTGATCTTCCAGAGTGACTGACTCACGTCCAGGCATCCTGGGTTTTATAGTTCTGCCCCCCAACCCCCTTTCCGGAAGGGGCGTTACTTTCATCGTGGTGATTGACAGGCGAGAAGACCAATCAGCTGATCTCAAGCTTTTTTAAACACCTATAACTTTTTTATTTTTCATTGATCCGAAAAATCCCTGGGGCTGCCTCAGAGGAGGAGGATGGCCAAAATCATAGCGATATATGGTAGCGTGTTTTCTAAAATCAATACACAGCGCAGACAGGAAGTGGTCAAGATGAGACTTTTAGTTATATAGATTGTAAATAGCTGCGGTCCAAGCACTGAGACTTGCGTTACCCCACTAGTTACTGCCTGCCATTCATAAAGGAACTAGTCTGTTGCTCAAGGTACTCCTCGGGTTTATCAGTGTGTCATGGAGGGGGTGAACTGTATTGTCCAGGATGCTCCGCAGTCTGAAGAAGGGTCGTGACCCGAAACGTCACCCATTCCTTCTCTCCAGAGATGCTGTCTGTCCCACTGAGTTGATCCAGCATTTTTTGTCTATCTAAGGTTAAAAAGAATGTTAACAACAAAATTAAAAATCCAAAAACCCTGGGGTGGACAATATTTTCCTTTTGAACATTATTGTTGAAGAGGGAATGTCATGCCCTTCATTCAGAGCACGTTCTTTGTTCAGAACCTCGTTGGTGACCCTCGGACTATCCTTAAATGGACTTTGCTGGTTTTACCTTGCCTTAAACATTATTCTTTTATCATGCAATACACTGTAAACGGCTCAATTGCAATCATGTATTGTCTTTGCACTGCCTGGAGAGCAGGCACAAAAGCTTTTCACTGTACCTCGGTACACGGGACAATAAACGGAACTGTAAACTGTAAATCTAACTTGCTTTCCCCCTTTGTTCCAAAATACACCATTTCTCGGTTACATCAGAGCATCACCAGCAGATGGTAGCATCTCATTTTGAGGTGTGTCCTCATTTATTATATGGAAATATTTGGTTCTAGCAAAAGATAGACACAACATGTTGGTTACGCTGGTTACAAAAATAGGGGATGTTTCTGATTAAGACCCGTCTGAAGAAGGGTCACCTCTTCCTTTTCTCCAGATATGCTGTCTGACCTGCTGAGCTACTCCAGCTATTTGTGTCTATCTTCGGTTTAAACCAGCATCTGTAGTTCCTTCCTACGTAGCTGGTTCCAGCATTCCTGCTTCGGGTTGAGTAGATGCCTGCTCTACACAAGGTCTTTAGTGATTCAGGTGCTACTTTGGCAGGCTTCTGTCATCCATACAAAAAGCACAAAGGGACAAAGCTTGTGCAATCAATGATGTATCCCAGAGATTAGATTCCTCAGTTGAAATCTCAGACTGATAAAAGGTTTTGTATTTCAACGTGGTCACTTCTTTTACTATACAAGCTTGAACATGTAACAGTGAGAACCACTGCTTCAGAAAATCCAAGTATATTTTGAAATGATGGGTATATGGATCGAGCAGCCTGGGAAGGTAGTTGAGGCAGGTACAATAACAACAGTTAAAGGACATGTGGACAGGCAATGGGCCTGTTAGAGGAATTCTTCTGACTTAGTCTAAGGACCTGTCCATTTTCTCCAGGGATGGTGCCTGTTGCGTTGAGCTACTCCAGAACTAGGTTGTGAAAATGGGATAACACTGGACTAGTGTGAACAGGTGATTTGATCGTTGGTGTTGACTCGGTGGGCCGAAGGGTCTGCTTCCATGCATGGTGTCTATGGGCCAAATGTGAGCAAATGGTACTAGCTTAGGTGGGACAACTTGGATGGAGCCTCGTGGAAATGCCTTGCCGCGACTGCTCAAAATAGCGAAGGAGCATTTGGAGAGGCGTTGAGATCCTAGAGTCTGGCATTGTGAAGATGGAAAAGCCCAGTGTAAGTAGCAGACAGAGCACATCACTTCAAGGTCTGGATCGAGTGGATGCGGAGAGGATGTTTCCACTAGTGGGTGAGTCATGGACCAGAGGCTGTAGTCTCAGACTAAAAGGATGTACGTATAGAAAGGAGATGTGGAGGAATTTCTTTAGTCAGAGGGTGGTGAATCTGTGGAATTAATTGCCACAGAATGCTCTGGAGGCCAAATCAATGGATATTTTAAAAGTGGAGATTGACAGATTCTTGATTAGTACGGGTGTCTGGGGTTATGGGGAGAAGGCAGGAGAATGGGGTTGAGCGGGAAAGATAGATCAGCCATGATTGAATGGCAGAGTAGACTGGATGGCGCAAATGGCCTAATTCTGTTCCTTCTTATTTATGACCTTATGATGGGCTGAATTATTTTTTTTCTATGCCAGTAAGGCAACATGAAAATGAAAGCTCATTCAATCAGTCCTCAAGACTGCAGTTTTCCAGTCCTGGCAACTTCCTCATAAGTCTCCTCAGCATGTTCCCCGGTCCATTAGACCTTTCCAGTTACATGGGTAGTATTTGGTCAATGCCTCACCTCGTCCATGCAGTCCCAGCGTCACAACCTTGTCTCTTCCTATCCCTTGGCGAATATTCTTTGCATGTTGAACGACTTTCTACACCACCAGCTTTTCCATTGGAATATCCCCAGATAATAATCCAGATTAGACGCTGCATTATGTATTTCACGATGTAGCGTCTTTGTTAGAGCATTTTGTACTCGCTGTCAGCAGATTTATCAAATACATCTTTGCAATATTGTCTCATAGGAAATAGGGAGGGGGGAGGGGGTGGGGTTGTGGGTTGGATGAGCTGAACAAATGGACCTTCTGCCCTTGAAAATTGGCACCTCATCACTTTATATATTCTTATTCGGATGACTAATCAAACAAGGCTATTAGCTCATTAATGGTAACTTCCATTAAATTGTTGGCAAAGGCATTTAATACAAAGCATTAGTCCATTTGTTAATCATTCACACAGAATATTTTCAAGGCCTCTTATGTTAATAGTGTCCACTTGGCCAAGATCGCACAGGAAGCCGTAAGGTCGTAAGTAATCGGAGCAGAATTAGGTCATTCGGCCCATCAAGTCTACTCCGCCCTTCAATCCTGCCTGCTCCCCATAACCCCTGACACCCGTACTAATCAAGAATTTATCTATTTCTGTTTTAAAAATATCCATTGATTTGGCCTCCACAGCCTTCTGTAGCAAATAATTCCACAGACACACTACCCTCAGACTTAAGAAATCCCTTTTCCTCAGAGGAGATTTGGCCCAAATCTTGCACAGGAAAATGTAAGAACAAAAGTAAATGTGGGCAAAATGGTTCTTTGTGGCTGCTCTACTATTCAATAAAGCCATAGATGATCACAGCTCTAGTTCCCTGCCTTTTCACCGTAGCCCTTATCTCTCCCATGGACAAAAATCTGTGAATCACAGATTGAAGTTATTCAATAATTCAGTCTCCACAACTCTCTGAGAGAGAGAATACCAAAGGTGAATGACTTTCTGTGAAAAGGATTTCCATCTTAATAAAGACAACCTCATTCTGAAACCACATCCTCTGGTTTGAGATTCCATATAACCATATAACCATATAACAATTACAGCACGGAAACAGGCCATCTCGGCCCTTCAAGTCCGTGCCGAACAACTTTTTTCCCTTAGTCCCACCTGCCTGCACTCATACCATAACCCTCCATACCCTTCTCATCCATATGCCTATCCAATTTATTTTTAAATGATACCAACGAACCTGCCGCCACCACTTCCACTGGAAGCTCATTCCACACCGCTACCACTCTCTGAGTAAAGAAGTTCCCCCTCATGTTACCCCTAAACCTCTGTCCCTTAATTCTAAAGTCATGTCCTCTTGTTTGAATCTTCCCTATTCTCAAAGGGAAAAGCTTGTCCACATTAACTCTGTCTATCCCTCTCATCATTTTAAAGACCTCTATCAAGTCACCCCTTAACCTTCTGCGCTCCAGAGAATAAAGACCTAACTTATTCAACCTATCTCTGTAACTTAGCTGTTGAAACCCAGGCAACATTCTAGTAAATCTCCTCTGTACCCTCTCTATTTTGTTGACATCCTTCCTATAATTGGGCGACCAAAATTGTACACCATACTCCAGATTTGGTCTCACCAACGTCTTGTACAATTTTAACATTACATCCCAGCTTCTATACTCAATGCTCTGATTTATAAAGGCTAGCATACCAAAAGCTTTCTTTACCACCCTATCTATATGAGATTCTACCTTCAAGGAACTATGCACGGTTATTCCCAGATCCCTCTGTTCAACTGTTTTCTTCAATTCCCTACCGTTTACCATGTACGTCCTATTCCTGCATCCTCGTTCATTGACCGTGCTCCAGAGTGAGTGGATGTTACCAAAATCAGTCAGTGAATCACTCTCACTATTATTGTGGGTAGAGACCGATGTCGGGAGGTTTCGACCAGCCCCGACCAGGGGTCAGATCGCCCAGTGCAGGGAAGCTGAGATTTCCCCCCCCCCCGATGCAGTAGCTTGATCGCCCCGACGTGAGGGCCCAAACGCTGCCGGCTGCGGGAGCCAAGATCTACGAGGCCCCCGACCGCGGGAGAACAAAGAAGGGAAGAGATTGAACTTTTTTTCGCCTTCCATCACAGTGAGGAATGTGGAGGAGTCACTGTGGTGGATGTTTATGTTAAAATGTATTTTGTGTGTTCTGTTGCTTTTTATTGGTATGACTGTACGGCAAATGAAATTCCTCGTATGTTGCAAAAGATTCTTGGCTAATGAAGCATGATCATGACTATGATTATGATATCCCTTGGTTCCATTAGCCCAAAAAGCTATATTTCACTCTCTCTGGTACACTGCCTTCTGTGAATTCTACAGGTTTAAGTTGTGCCCACACTGCTAAATATTAAAGCTTACAATTTTATGACCCAGAGGTTCAATAACAGAAGATAGACACAAAAGGGAGTACAGAGAAGGTTCACCAGACGGATTCCTGGGATGGCAGGACTTCCATATGAAGAAAGACTGGATAGACTCGGCTTGTACTCACTAGAAGTTAGAAGATTGAGGGGGGATCTCATAGAGACTTACAAAATTCTTAGGGGGTTGGACAGGCTAGATGCTGGAAGATTGTTCCCGATGTTGGGGAAGTCCAGAACAAGGGGTCACTGTTTAAGGATAAGGGGGAAGTCTTTTAGGACTGAGATGAAAAAATCATTTTTCACACAGAGAGCGGTGAATCTGTGGAATTCTCTGCCACAGAAGGTAGTTGAGGTCAGTTTGTTGGCTATATTTAAGAGGGAGTTAGATGTGGCCCTTGTGGCTAAAGGGATCAGGGGGTATGGAGAGAAGGCAGGTACAGGATACCGAGTTGGATGATCAGCCATGATCATATTGAATGGCGGTGCAGGCTCGAAGGGCCGAATGGCCTACTCCTGCACCTATTTTCTATGTTTCTATGTTTCTAAAAAGCTGGAGTAAACTCAGCGGGTCAGTCAGCATCGCTGGAGAAAAAGAACATTAATTTGTTCAAAGGTTGACAAAAATGCTGGAGAAACTCAGCGGTTGAGGCAGCATCTAATGAGCGAAGGAATAGGCGACGTTTCTGGTCGAGACCATTCTTCAAACTGATCTATATTTCTCGTTTCCCTCTCCCTTAACTCTCAGTCTGAAGAAGGGTCTCGAGCCGAATCGCCACCAATTCCTTCTCTCCAGTGTTGGCTGATCCGTTGAGTTACTCCAGCCTTTTGTGTCTATCTTCGGTGTAATCCAGCATCTGCAGTTCCTTTCTAAATGGTTCAATAACTGACTTGATTGTGGTTGAAAGTAGATAGTAGGACTCTCACTAACCTTGTTACCGGTGCTTTTTCACTTTTTCAATGATGAATTGAGAAATATTTTGTTAAGAAAGCATGGATATCAATCCCTATTTCATGATCAAGAAACATGTTATTTTTCAAAATCAATCTCACCATACAAAACATGTAAAAATCATAATAGGTGCCATGTTTTATTTGTTAGCAAGAACAATGTTAACAAAATGAAGGATATTTCATTATTTAAGAATAGATGACTAAGTGATTCAAAGGTCTAGAGTGTTTTATTGTCATTTGTCCCAGATAGGACAATGACATTCTCACTTGCAGCCGCACAACAGAATATGTAAACATAGTACTTAACGGGGAGAAGAAAAAATGGGTTCAGTGTGTGTATACACACATGCACATATAATCAATAAATAGACAAATATAATGCAATAATAACAATAGCCTGTTGCAGTTCAGAGCTTATTTGTTGTCGTGTTTAATAGCCTGATGGATGTAGGGAAGGAGCTGTTCCTGAACCTGAACGTTACAGTTTTCAGGCTCCTGTACCTTCTTCCTGATGGCAATGGTGAAATGAGTGTGTGGCCAGGATGGTGTGGGTCTTTGATGATGTTGGCTGCCTTTATGAGGAGGCGACTTCGATGCAATGTAGATAGAATCTTTGTTCCTACAACTAAAGTGAAGATGCATTGTACTTTTCCATTCATTTTTTGGATCTGAGTGTTCATTCTTAAACGTGTTGGGGGCAGCAGCCGTAAGGACCTCTCTTTGAACAGATTATAGTGGTTTGTTGGGGCGGCAGGGTGGCGCGGTGGTAGAGTTGATGCTTCACAGCACCGGAGACCCGGGTTGGATTTTGACTACAGGTGCTGTCTGTACGGAGTTTGTACGTTCACCCCGTTACCGCGTGGGTTTTCCCCGGGTGCTCCGGTTTCCTCCCACACTCCAAAGATGTTCAGGGTTGTAGCTTAATTGGCTTCAGTAAAGATTGTAAATTGTCCCTAGTGTGTAGGATTGCGCTAGTGCATGGGGTGATCGCTGTTCGCGCGGACTCGGTGGGCACAAGAGCCTGTTCCTGTGCTGTATCTCTAAACGGAACTCAACTTAACCACGGTTTTGGGCTTAATTTAGTTTAGTGATGCAGCGCGGAAACAGGCCCTTTGGCCCATCGAGTCAGCACCGACCAGCGAGCCCCGCACACGAGCATTATCCTACACACACTAGGGACTGTTTACACATACACCATCAATTAACCTACAAAACTGTATGTCTTTGGAGTGTGGGAGGAAACCGAAGATCTCAGAGAAAACCCATGCGGTCACGGGGAGAACGTATAAACTCCGTACAGGCAGCACCCGTAGTCAGTCTCTGGTGCTGCAAGCGCTGTAAGGCAGCAACTCTACCGCTGCGCCACCATGCGTCCTGCTGGCTTGCTGAGCCATCTGAAAGGGCAGTTAGGAATCAGTGCAATGACATACAGGTTTTCTTCCTTTGAGGATACTAATGAGCCAAACAATTATTTTTTGCAACAGTCTCGTAGTTTCATCAGTACCTAACATGCCTTTAATTGCAGGCTTGCTTAATTAATGGAGGATGGATCTGAACCCATTCAACCACTTTCAAGGAAATGATAAATAGCTTATATCCATGTTTGTTCCAACTAATGATGCTGGAATGAGCCAAAGATTTAAGGGCCTGTCCCACTTGGCCGTCATTTGTGCCTCATTTACGTGTCATATGTAAAATAGGTTGATGCGTCGTTACACACGACGCCGCGGGCAAATCGTGTGTCATCATGCCGTCTGGTGCGCGTGACGTCATTAGAATACCCTGCGGCTATGCATGGTTACGCAGTGACGTAACCATGCGTCACCACACGATACACGTGAGAAGTCAGGACGCCAGCGCGCGACACCAATGTGTCAGCGTGTGTATGCAATACTTGCAGCACGAAATCCTGGAGCGCCACGCGATACCTCTCGCAACTCCACACTCCTCCACGCCTCTACATGCGCCCGTCCCGCGCTACCCACACACTACGTGTGCGTCACAACTGGCGGCCGGTCACGTAAATAGAGCGCAAATGATGGCCAAGTGGGACAGGCCCTTCACGTTGCATCAGTTTGAAACTATTTGTGGCATCTGATGTCTTCAAGTTGACTTTAACCTGCAAAAACTTATCGTGTAGAAGGAAGGATTCCGTCAAGTCTGGTGCACTGTTTCAGGCTCTTACGGATCTGAGGATGAATCAAGTTTTTAGGGGTAGACAAAGAAGGGTGGAACTGTGCATCTAACATCAAACATTCCTCAGCAAAGTTACTGGTAACACCAACTTTTAATGTTTGCATCTTTGCACATATTCCCTAAATATCGAATACACGGTGGCACAGCGGTAGAGTTGCTACCTTGCAGCGCCAGAGACCCGAGTTTGATCCTGACTACAGGTGCTTCACTGCACGGAGTTTGCACGTTCTCCACATGACCTGCGTGGGTTTTCTCCGACATCTTCGGTTTCCTCCCACACTCCAAAGACGTACAGCCTTGTAGGTTAATTGGTTTTGTATAAACGTAAAATTGTCCCCCATCGGCTCATGTCAGTGTGCGGGGATCGCTGGTCGGTGTGGACTCGGTGGGCCGAAGGGCCTGTTTCCGCTCTGTATCTCTAAACTGAACCAAACTAAACTAAATAATTATCTTGCTTTTTAAAGTTCAGTCAGCCATGCATTGCTTGGTGATTATGTATGATGGAGTTATAATGCAATATAACAAATGTGTCTGCGATTAGCTGGACTCATCTACCTCCATGGTCACATAAACGCTGCAAACGCTAAAGTGATATTGATCCACTTGACTTCTTTCCTAGGACAAAATTGCTGCCAAACATGATGACTTTGTATGCATGCATTAGCGTGTCGCCATTTAGAGGGTCATACCGTACGTGTGATCCTTGAACGAGGAACAGAGATAATTAATGATAATGTGTCTCAAAGTATATTGCTTAAGGTCATTTGGGAACACTTAGTATACATGAACTGGACAGAGTTATTTTTTTGTTGTTTTTCGTACGATAATTAGATAAAATGCACCTTGCGATCATTGTTCGGCTCTCTCAGGTGCAGTTAACACCAGCATTAAACTGAAACATCTCTTAATATCAATATCAGCTTGGATTTATACAGCAACTAAAATACAGCAAGATGTCCCAAGGCACTTTACAGCAGCATCATCAAATAAAATTTGCCACCAAGCCACTTAAGGAGATATTAAGATAGGCAATGAAAAGTTTGATTAAAAAGGGACGGTTTTAAAGAGCATCTTCATGGAGCAGAGAGCTCGAAAGTTGGAAGAATTTATGGATCGAGTTCCAAAACCAAGGCTGGTGCAGGAATAGATATCAATACATAGTTATTAATAGTGGAGCAATTAAAATGTGGCTAATCGGGTCCTTTATCATCATGTGTACCAAGGAACAGTGATATTCTATTTTTGCGTATAGATTAGTGAGATTAGTGCCATATTAACATACAATCCCCAGTTATAGTCACAGTCATAGGTTGATACAGTGTGGAAACAGGCCCCTCGGCCCAACTTGCACACCAGCCAACATGTCCCAGCTATACTAGTCCCACTTGCCTACATTTGGTCCATATCCCTCCAAACTTGTCCCATCCATGTACCTGTCCAACTGTTTATTAAATGATGGGATAATCCCAGCCTCAACTACCTCCTCTGGCAGCTGGTACCATACGCCCACCACCCTTTTGTGTGAAAAAGTTCCCCGTCAGATTCCTATTCCATCTTTTTCCCCTTCACCTTAAACCTATGTCCTCTGGTCCTCGATTCCCCTTACAAGAGACTCTGTGCATCAACCCGATCTATTCCTCTCATGATTTTATGCACCTCTATAAGATCTCCCCTCATCCTCCTCCACTCCAAGAAATAGTTTAATTACATAATGCATAGAAAAAGCCGACTGAGTCGATACACAAATGTCACCGGGTTTTCGTGCCATTTCGCAGTCCCAAGCACAGCTGACATAAAGGGCCGTTGCAGACGACGGCTCCATCCGATCATCCCGCGAACCGTTGTCCACCTCCTTGCCCGGCTTTTCTTCCAGTTACAGCTACCGTTTAGTTTACTGTCATGTGTGCCGAAGTACAGCGAGGAGCTTTTTGTTGCGTGCTCACCAGCCAGGGGAAAGACAGTACATGATTACAATCGTACCGTGGTGGCCGATTAGGAAAAGGGGAGATGCAGCGCGACCTGGGTGTCATGGTACACCAGTCATTGAAAGTAGGCATGCAGGTGCAGCAGGCAGTGAAGAAAGCAAATGGTATGTTAGCTTTCATAGCAAAAGGATTTGAGTATAGGAGCAGGGAGGTTCTACTTCAGTTGTATAGGGTCTTGGTGAGACCACACCTGGAGTATATCGTACAGTTCTGGTCTCCAAATCTGAGGAAGGACATTATTGCCATAGAGGGAGTGCAGAGAAGGTTCACCAGACTGATTCCTGGGATGTCAGGATTGTCTTATGAAGAAAGACTGGATAGACTCGGTTTATACTCTCTCAAATTTGGGAGATTGAGAGGGGATCTTATAGAAACTTACAAAATTCTTAAGGGGTTGGACAGGCTAGATGCAGGAAGATTGTTCCCGATGTTGGGGAGGTCCAGGACAAGGGGTCACAGCTTAAGGAAAAGGGGGAAATCCTTTAGGACCGAGATGAGAAGGACTTTTTTCACACAGAGGGTGGTGGGTCTCTGGAACTCTCTGCCACAGAGGGTAGTTGAGGCCAGTTCATTGGCTATATTTAAGAGGGAGTTAGATGTGGCCCTTGTGGCTAAGGGGATCAGAGGTAATGGAGAGAAGGCAGGTACGGGATACTGAGTTGGATGATCAGCCATGGTCATATTGAATGGCGGTTCAAGCTCGAAGGGCCGAATGGCCTACTCCTGCACCTATTTTATATGTTTCTATGTACAGATACAAGATAATGGAATTATGTTTAGTGCAAGATGAAGCCAGCAAAGTCCGATCAAGGATAGTCTGAGGGATCACCAATGAGGCAGATAGTTGTTCCGGGCTACTCTCTGGTTGATCTTCAACCTTTGGACACTAGGGGTAGAGTTGATGCCTTACAGTGCTTGCGGCGCCGAGACCCGGGTTCAATCCCGACTACGGGTGCTGATTGTACGGAGTTCGCACGTTCTCCCCGTGACCTACGTGGGTTTTCTCCGAGATCTTTGGTTTTCTCCCACACCCCAAAGATGTACAGGTTTGTAGGTTAATTGGCTTAGGTTTGTATACTTGGTTTGTAAATTGTCCCCATTGAGTGCAGGGCAGCATTAATGTGAAGGGATGGCTGGTAGGTGTGGACCGAAGGGCCTGTTTCCGCGCTGTATCTCGAAACTAAACTGAACTAAACTTGAAGGAGAGGACCGTAAGACTCCTCAGCTCTTCCTCTTTTGTCTTGTTCAGTGTCCGCACGCTGTCACCGACTCCTTCCACCTCCTCTCTGGTTCCCGGTCTTCGGGGCGAGCAGGGGCCAGTGTCTGCAAGATCTAACTTGAAGAAGCACAGGATTCTCTGGAGACTACGGAGTTATTTTTTTAGTTTAGTTTAGAGATACAGCACAAAAACAGGCCCTTCAACCCACCAAGTCCACACCGACCAGCGATCCCCGCACATTAACCCTACCCTACATACACTGGCAACAATTTACATTTATACCAATCCAATTAATCAGCAAACCTGTCCGTCTTTGGAGTGTGGGAGGAAACCGAAGATCTCGGAGAAAACCCACGCAGGTCACGGGGAGAACGTACAAACTTCTTACAGACAGCATCCGCAGTCGGAATCGAACCCGGGTCTCTGGCGCTGTAAGGCAGCAACTCTACCGGTGCGCTACCGTGCTGCCCTACAGTGGAGGAGATGATTGAAATTAGAAAGGAAATCGCCTAAGTAGGGTTTCAAAATATGGGTGGGAATTTAAAAGGTCTCTGGAACTTGCAGACAACTGTGCAGTGCTCAGTGGGTGCAGATTTATTTTTAAAACATATATTATCCTTCGTCAGAGTGACCAAGATGAAGGCAACGATGCCAGTAAATGCCTGAGATCAGGAGCTCAGTCCACTGAGCTGTCAGCCCCAGTTACCACAGGACAGAGCCATCATCACAACATATCTCATTCATCTGTGAACTCTTTTGGTGCGATGTATCTCTGGCTGCACACATGCCACCGGAGGCTTTCTTGTATGTCGACAGTACAAGGCTTGAACTAGCTTCTCTCTCCTTTGACGGTTGCTGAATCACGAGCTGGTTAGATGCCTCGTAGCTCTGTCCTCTGCCCAAGTGCACATGACATTCTGCCGTCGGGCGATAGCCCTTTAGATTAGTTCCCTAAAGGGCCTGTCCCACCAGCATGCGAGTGTATGCGTCTAGCGCGACCAAACGCGGTGGCTTGAGGCGTACGGCCTCGCGGGGCCGGTCCCACTTCCAACCACGGAGCCGTATGGAGCTGGTCCCGACATCATACTCACCAATCAGCTGGGCAGGAGGCGGGCCGACTCAATTTTGACGTCGCATGGCGTCGGGCGGTTATGGCATCACGCAACGGCACGCCGGGCAGTGATGTCATCATGCAACGCCACGCGCTAGGTGTACGCCGTCAAGACGCTGCATACGGAGTCCAGACATTGCGTACGCCGTCGAGGCGCTGCGTTTGGTCTCAATGCGGCTGCGGGCCGACACGCCGTTGTCGCGTGGGATTTTTGGACAGTGTCAGTTTTTCGGAGTCCCGCGCAATGTCGGGACCAGCCCCGCACAACTCCATATGCCTCTGGCGATCGAAGTGGGACCGGCCCCGTGAGGCCGTACGGCTCAAGCGACCACGTTAGGTCGCGCTATGCGCATGCAGTCGCACGCTGGTGGGACAGGCCCTTTAGTGTTTGTCACATTCTCTCAGACCTCCCTTGGAGCACTGTATTGCGGATACCTATTTATCGGTTCTCCATTACGCATGAATTGTCTATGGGTTTTGGCACAGTCAGTTGTGCTGAAATTAGTACAATGAGTTGGAGGACATTGGACAGCGCAGTGGTAGAGTTGTTGCCTTACTGCGCTTGCCAGTGGCGGAGATCCAGGTTCAATCCCGATTACAGGTGTCGTCTGTCTGGATACTCTGTCTTGTCTACTCTAGAATTTAGAAGGATGAGAGGATATCTTATTGAAACATATAAGATTATTAAGGGTTTACATGCTAGAGGCAGGAAACATGTTCCCGATGTTGGGGGAGTCCAGGACCAGGGGCCACAGTTTAAGAATAAGGGATAAGCTGTTTAGAATGGAGATGAGGAAACACTTTTTCACACAGAGAGTTGTGAGTCTGTGGAATTTGCTGCCTCAGAGGGCAGTGGAGGCCATTTCTTTGGAGAATTTCAAGGGAGAGCTAGATAGGGCTCTTAAAGATAGTGGAGTCAGGGGATATGGGGAGAAGGCAGGAACAGGGTACTGACTGTGGATGATCAGCCATGATCACATTGAATGGCGGTGCTGGCTTGAAGGGTCGTATGGCCTGCTCCTGCACCTATGTCTATTTTGTCTATTGTCTATTGTCTGCGTGGAGTTTGTACGTTCTCCCCGTGATCTGCATGAGCTTTCTCCGAGATCTTCGGTTTCCTCCCACCCTCCAAAGATGTATAAGTTTGTAGGTTAATTGGCTTGGTATAAGTTTAAAGTATAAGTTTGCAGGGACCACTGGTCGGTGTGGAATCGCTGGGTCGAAGACCTGTTTCCACATTGTTTCGCTAAACTGAACTAAACTATGCTAAGTACATTAATAAGTACACTAAGTTCCTCGGAACGCAGGAGATTAAGAGATGATCTTCTATAGGTGTATAAAATCATGAGAGGAATAGATCGGGTGGACGCACTGAGTCTCTTGCCCAGAGTAGGGGAATCGAGAACCAGAGAACATAGGCTTAAGGACATAGGTTTAAGGTGAAGGCAGAAAAATTTAAAATGCATCTGAGGGGTAACTGGTTATATGGTTAACTTTATCATACAACTGGTGGTGGGTGTATGGAACGTGCTGCCGGTGGAGGTAGTTTGGGCAGGAACTATCGCGACGTGTAATCTTTTTGTTGACTGGATAACCCGCAGCATCTGCAGTTCCTTGTTTCTGTATTCAACACCTTTGCATTGTTGGCCAATTAATCAGGCAGTTCAACCCATGGCATTTTTTTGACTGAAAAGAAATGTCACACTGAAATATAAATGGTGGCAAAAGATGTCAAAGAGCTTTATATTCTGGCCCAGCATCGCCTGACCCGGTTGGCCTCTACATCTCCGACTGGTGCCATGGCAACAAGATCTGGCAGGCAAGTTAAGACTCTTTATATTTTAACAACTTTGGACTTGAATCCCATAAAATGGCACCGGAAACATGGTGACGGGTTTGGAGGGATATGGACCAAAGGCAGGCAGGCAGGTAGGTGGGACTAGTGTAGCTGGGACATGTTGGCCGGTGTGGGCGAGGTGGGCCAAAGAGCCTGTTTCCACATGGTACCACTCTACGATTCGTGTGGTATCCCAGTTTAATATACTATTTCTACACTCTTGTACTTAAGTGTGATGGAGCCTGTGCCTTATTTGTTTGAACTTTACTCAATCCATCTCGGCAACAGTCCAGCTTTAATGTCCTGTTACAGCATGCAATACAAGTGATTGAATGCTTGTACAGCCACCACTCAATGGCAACATGTACTACTACACCCCCTTTCCTTATGTAATTCAGTCTCACGGTACGAGATTCAACACCAGAGTCATAGTTATTACCCCTGTCTCGTTGCCAAGGCAATGTGCAGTGCAACAGAATTGACTTGATTTTGCTCTTTTAAAATAAAACTGGAATCTGCCATGGTGTGATTTGAAATCTTGATCTTTGGTTCACTTGATTCTAGCTCCCGACTAGTTCTTTAACATACTGACGAAAGACTCAAAGATTCTCCAGTAACAAATTGCCATGTGTGCAAAATAAGGTTTCAATGATCACAAAGTGGATTATGTACAGGGTCTCAAGCATAGGGCATCGCAGCAAAGCAGGCGGCAAAAGCACTTCCTCTCAGTGCCAGAAAACCAGGTTCAATCGGTGAGACCAAGCGTAGGCTTGGCGATCGCTTCGCGGAACACCTCCGCTCGGTCCGCAATAACCAACCTGATCTCCCGGTGGCTCAGCACTTCAACTCCCCCTCCCATTCCGAATCCAACCTTTCTGTCCTGGGTCTCCTCCACGGCCAGAGTGAGGACCACTGGAAATTGGTGGAGCAGCACCTCATATTTCGCTTGGGCAGTTTATACCCCAGTGGCATGAACATTGACTTCTCCAATTTCAGGTAGCCCTCACTGACTACTCCTCTGCTCAGATCTCCCTCAGCCCTCTGGCTCCTCCACTTCCTTTCTTTTTCCCGCCCCCCGCGCCCCCCCCCCCCCCCACCCTACATCAGTCTGAAGAAGGGTTTCCGCCCGAAACGTTGCCTATTTCCTTCGCTCCATAGATGCTGCCGCACCACTGAGTTTCTCCAACACTTTTGTCTACCTTCAATCCTAACCTGTGGTTGGTAAATAGTGAATAGTGAAACCGAATAGTGAAAGGGCTGGTTAGAGTGGATGTGGAGAGGATGTTTCCACTAGTGGGAGAGTCGAGGACCAGAGGCTACAGCCTGAGAGTATAAGGACGTAACTTTAGAAAGGAGATGAGGAGGAATTATTTTTGTCAGAGGGTGGTGAATCTGTGGAATTCATTGCCACAGACGGCTGTGGAGGCCAAGTCAATGAATAGTTTTAAGGTGGAGATTGACAGATTCTTGATCAGTATGGGTGTCAGGGGTTACGGGGAGAAGCAAGGAGAATGGACTTGAGAAGGAAAGATAGATCAGCCATGATTGAATGGCGGATTAGACTTGATGGGCCGAATGGCCTTATTCTGCTCTTTGGACTTATGAAATAATGAAATCATGGATTTTATGTGCGTCTCCTGTGAATGATAGGTTACAGATGTTTTAGTCTATATTACTAAAAGTCTGATCTTGACCGCTTTTGGCTCACTGTGGTGACATTTCCAAGAGAACGCCGCCACCTACAGCCGTCATTTTTGGCCAACTCGCTCAGAGCCCCTCTCCGTCTTCCTGGACCAGAGGATTTTTCCCATCGATGAGAAATCAGAGAGATATATTTTTTTAAATTGCAATTCTCTCTGCTGCCCCTACTGGAGGGATGTGGAGGGACTATAAAACCAGGAAGTGGTGTGCCTCCCTCAGTCTCAGCAAGATGGAGGAAGCCAGAGGCTCACGTCTCTCTGAGCTCTGAACACACGTCTACTCAACTGTGAGTGCCCTTAATGTGGTTCCACAAATGCTTGCAAAAAGTGTCTCTATTGGTTCTAAAATGCTTGCAAAAAGTGTCTATTGGGTCTAAAATGCTTGCAAAAAGTGACTATTGGTTTTAAAATGCTTGCAAAAAGTGCCTCTATTTTTTTCTAAAATGCTTGCAAAAAGTGTCTATTGGTTCTAAAATGCTTGCAAAAAGTGTCTCTATTGGTTCTAAAGTGCTTGCAGAAAGTGTCTATTGGTTCTAAAATGCTTGCAGAAAATGTCTTTTGGTTCTAAAATGCTTGCAAAAAGTGTTTCTATTGGTTCTAAAATGCTTGCAAAAAGTGTTTCTATTGGTTCTAAAATGCTTGCAAATAGTGTCTATCAGTTCTAAAATGCTTGCAAAAAGTATCTGTATTGGTTCTAAAATGCTTGCAAAAAGTGTCTCTATTCGTTTATAAATGCTTGCTAAACATGTCTATTGGTTCTAAAATGTTTGCAAAAAGTGTCTTCGTTCTAAAATGCTTTCATAAAGCGTCTATTGGTTCTAAAATGCTTGCAAAAAGTGTTTCTATTGGTTCTAAAATGCTTGCAAAAAGTGTCTCTTTTAGTTCTAAAATGCTGCCTGGCCAGAGTGACTGAGCTGCCTGGCCAGAGTAACTGAGCTGCTTGGCCAGATTGACTGAACTGCCAGCCCATACTAGCCCTCTGGAAACCAGTCCCTTTGACCCACAACACATACTAGTGCTCCAGAAAGCCCCCCCCCCCCCCCCCAACTGTCCAGCAATATTGGAATTGGTGGAGAGGTGGAATATTGCATTGGGGGACCAGCCCTCCCGTGTGAAGCTGGGACCCAACGGGTCCCACTTAGTCTAGTTTCCTCCTACATCTCAAAAGCAACCAGCCTTTAAATTGTCCCTGGTGTGTAGTTGTGTGGTAGAACTTTGAGAAAATCGATGACATATCAGGCTTCTGAATGGCCATTTTATAACCTAGGGGATGGTCTGATTACCCCTTGGAGGATATTAGACTCTGTCTGTGGAACTGATGCGCTACAATGCTGAGAACTACATTTTGCACTCTGTACCTTCCACTTTGCTCCACCTATTGTACTTGAATTTGATTTGATTGTATTTATTTGGGATATATCTGATCGGTTTGGATAGCATGACTAACAAACAAACCACCTTGCCGACAATCCTGAGCTACCATCTACCTCATTCAAGACCCTCGGACTATTTCAGATCAGACATATCTTGCACTAAACATTATTCACATTGCTCCCTTCATCATGTATCTGTACACTGTGGACGGCTCGATTGTAATCACGTATTGTCTTTACGCTGACCGGTTAGCACGCCACAAAAGCAGTTCACCATACCATGGTACACGTGACAATAAACAAAACTCAATTCGCTGTACCTCGATGCATGTGACAATATGAGCCGAAACCTAAATGTTACTTGAAGAATGCGGGGAGAATTAAAACACGGGATTAATGCAAGATTAGTGTAAATGGGTGGCTGATTATCGACAGGGACTCAGTGAGCTGAAGTGCTGTTTCCATGCTGTATCTCCCTTTGTTGTTGTGGACACCTATTTAAGTCTCTGTCTAAATATCTGGGAATCTGTCACTCTTTAATGACATTATTTTCTCCATCGCTTATTTTGCTCGCATTGATTTTGCAAAGTCCCTTGATTAATTTTGCTGAGAGCTCCAGCATGGTATCCACCTCTGCCACAAGGTAATTTAACTTGTATGCCATGACCTTATTTTAATTCAATTTATCAGTTTCCAGAGCACTGCCATTGCCTCGACTGCTCACGTTTTCTCAAACTAAAACGTGTGTTGATCCTGATATTCAGTACAACTTCCATTTAATAGTCTAACTGTGCAGCCCTAATTGTTTTCATAGTCATAGAATTGGAGTTGTTCAGCCCAGTAACAGGCACCTTCAGCCCATCATGTCCATGCTGAGGTTTTTGCCCATCTGCACTGATTCCATTTGCCTCCATTAGGCCAGTAGTGATTGACTGTTTAGTTCAGTTGAGTTTAGTTTAGTTTAGTTTAAAGATAAATTTTAGAGATAAAGCACGGAACAAAGCTTCTCGGCCCACCGAGTTCGCACCGACCAGCGATCCCCACACACTAACACTACCCTAAACAAACCAGGGACAATTTATTTACTTTTACACATTCATACCACACCAATTAACCTACAAACCTGTACGTCTGAACACACAAACTCTGTACGGATAAGCACCTGAAGTCACGACCGAGCCCAGGTCTCTGGCGGTGTAAGGCAGTAGCTCTAGCACTATGCCACCGTGCCGCCAAACCGATTGAAAGATACGGAATGTAAACAAACCCTTTGACTCACCGAATCCATGCCAACCATTGATCACCCATTCACATGAGCTCTATTTTATCCCACGTTCTTGGGAGAGTGGACAAAGATGTGGCAAATGGAATAGAGCGTAGCAAAGTGTATGGTCATGCACTTTGATCGAAGGAATAAAGGCCTGGGCTACTTTCTCAATGGGGAGCGGATTTAGAAACATAGAAACTTTGAAGGTGCAAAGGGCTTGGGAGTGTTGGTGCAGGATTCCCAAAAGATTAACTTGCAGGTTGAGTCAATTTGTAAGGAAGGTAAATGCAAAGTTACCATTAATTTTGGGGAGACTAGAGTATAAAAGCAAGGATGTAATTCTGAGACTTTATAAGGTCACATTTGGAATATTAGGAGCAGTTTTACATCTCGTATTTGAGAGGATGTGTTGGCTTTGCAGACAGTCAAGAGGAGGTGTGCAAGAATGATCTGGGGTGATTGGGTTAATGTGTGAAGAGCGTTTGTGATAGCACTGGGCCTCTACTCACTGCAGTTTAGAAGGATGAGGGACCCTCCTGGATCGAATGGAATGTGGAATGGATTTTTCCAGTAGTGGGAGAGTCTAAAACCAGAGGGCACGGCCTCAGAATAAAAGCAAGTAACTTTTGGATGGAGATGAGGAGGAATTTCTTCAGCCAGAACATGGTGAGCAGTGCACTTCATTGCCACAGATGGCTGTGGAGGTCAAGACGGTGCTTATTTTTTAAAGCAGAGCTTGATATATTCTTGATTAGTCAGGGTGTCAAATATTATGGGCAGAAGGCAGGAGAATGGGGTTAAGAGGGAAAAATAGACCAGCTGTATCGAATAGTGGAATATACTCGATGGGTCGAATGGCCTAAATGTGCTCCTACGTCTTATGGTCTATCTCATCCACTCCCTACACACTGGAGGCAATTTACAGAGGTTTGTTAACCTGCTATCCACACAATTCCATTGCTCCTGAATCCCTAACACTGACTATTCCTAACCTGTCCCTGGCTTTTGAAATGTACATAAACCTGTCACTTAGATATTTCTGCAGCTATTTCCCTTACCACGGATGTAAGAGCCTGAGGTTATTTGGTTTATCCCTGAGGCCCTTCTTAAATAAAGGAACAACATTAACTATTCTCTAGTTGTAAGTACCTCAGCTGTGGTTGAGGAAGATGAAAAATCTGTCAGGTCCCCAGTAGTCTCCTCCATGAAATTCTGGGATACGATTTCTCAGACTTCATAAGTTTGTAAGTTCACAAGTCATAGGCGCAGAATTAGGCCCATCAAGTGTACTCCACCAGTCAATCATGGCTGATCTATCTAACCCCAATCATTTGTCTTCTCCCCATAACCCCTAACAACTGTACTAATCAAGAAGCTATCTTTCTCTGCCTGAACAATATCCACTGACTTGGCCTCCACAGCCATCTCTGGCAATGAATTCCACAGATTCACCACCCTATGACTAAAGAAATTCCTCCTCCTCTTCCTAAAGGAACACCCTTTAATTCGAAGGCTATGACTTCTGGTCCTTGACTCTCCCACTAGTGGAAACATACTCTCCACATCCACTCTATCCAAGCATTTCACTATTCGGTATGTTTCAATGAGTTCCCCTCATCCTAAACTCCAATGAGTAGAGACTCAATGCTGCCAAATGCTCATTGTATGTTAAGCCACTCATTCCTCATGTGTCATTCTTAGGCAGCATGTCAGATCATTAATCTTCATGCTGTTCACAGCTTTGTTGGTTGAAACATGTAAGCAGCAGTTGTACGATTGCACAATGCTTGCATTAGAAATACTACGCTAACTCCATTATTATTCGCTCTAGCAATCGAACCACTCGCAGAAAGTGTCAGAGCTCATCCAGAAATACATGGGTACAATACTAAAGATACAATGAATACAATCTCTTTATATGCAGATGATGTATTCATATATATTACAAAGCCAGAAAATAGTATTCCACATTTATTATATCTAATAACTGAATTTGGTCAGTTTTCAGGATATAGAATTAATTGGAATAAAAGCGAAATCATGCCAATAACAGAACTCAATTTACATACACTACAACAATCACCTTTTAAAATAGTTGAGGAAAGATTTAAATATTTAGGTATTTATGTAACTGAGACGTATACTTCTTTATTTAAATCAGATTTCCCACCTTTACTGAATAAACGAAGCAAGAATATTCGATATTGGAAAACACTTCCCATTTCAATGTTCGATAGAATTAATGCTATAAAAATGATCTTTTTGCCACAATTATTGTACTTATACCAGTCAATCCCAATATATATTCCAAAATCTTTTTTTTTTAAGTAGACTCTACAGTTACAAGTTTCATCTGGGATTATAAGAATCATAGAATAAGTAAAAAACATTTATGTAAATCAAGGATTAATGGAGGTTTAGCTCTACCAAATTTTCTGTTTTATTTTTGGGCCGTCCATATTAAAAACATGAATTTTTGGCTGGAAGAAATGGATCAACAACCAGACTGGTTAAGGATGGAAAAGGAGGACTGTTTACCTTTTTAAATCGGTTCGATTATGTTTGCACCGACAAAATTGCACAAAAAAAACCTATAGGGAAAACCCTATAATACATAGTGGTACACGAATCTGGAAACAATTAAAAAAGGCTTTAAAATTGGATAATATACCATTGTAAACAATCCCTTATTCAAACCTTCCATGCTGGATAAAGGTTTCACACAATGGAAAAATTATGGAATTAAAAAGATGGAACATCTTTATAAGAAAGGCACTTTTCTTTTATTTCAGGAGTTACAACAGATTTATGGATTACACTCATTTTTTTTTCGATATCTACAACTCAGAGATTATGTTAAATCAAATACACAAGATTATAGGAATAGGGAACCAGAAATCCTTGATGAATGGTTGAATAAGCATCCTAATACAGAAAAACTAACAACTTATATTTATAGTATCCTTTTAGATAGCGAGGCACCATCGACGGAATCACATAGACATACATGGGAAAATGAATTAAGCCAACCCATAACGAAAGATATTTGGGACAAAAGTTTACAATATATATACATCAATGCTCGTTAAATGCCAGACATGCTTTAATACAATTTAAAGTATTACACAGATTACATTACTCAAAAGTTAAACTGAATAGAATCTTTCCACATGTCTCTCCTATCTGCGATAAATGTCAGCATCTAGAGGCTAACTTAACACATACGTTTGCAAATTGTATAAAAATTAAACATTTCTGGATTTAGATTTTTAGAATAACTTCTGAAGTTATTAATACTAAACTGGATCTGGACTCAAAACTAATAATACTTGGAATATCAGAACAAAGTTTAACACTTACAACAAGCCAAAGAAATTTCCTAGATTACAGTATAATAATCGGGAAGAAATTAATATTACAATTTTGGAAAAGCCCTATAACCCCCACAATTAAAATGTGGATTACGGAAATGTCGGAGACCCTACACCTGGAAAGAATCAGATTTGCCTTAATGGACAAACAAGAACTCTTTGTTAGAATATGGTCTTCTTTCATCGATTACTTAAAAGGGTAGATTGGTTCGGCAGGGGAACCTAACTGAAACTTGGACTCAGGATTAGATGAAAAGTTATATTCTATATTCCTTCATCTTATCTCCAATGATGTATTAATGGTAAGTTATTCCATTCCTTATGATTTAAAAAAAAAAAAAATTCCTCTTTTTTTGTTCTTTTTTTTTCTCTCTTTTTTTATTACTCTTAATCTATATATAAAAAAACTATTAGTGGCAGAATGATTTAATTGATAATATTAATAATGTATGATTGATGCACACAAAATACTTCTACCGTAATATGTGTTTGCCAATTCATTGCTTACCTCTAATAAAAATATATTAAAAAAAAAAAGAAATACTACGTAAATCTTAAATCCGTCAGATGTTTCAGTGATGTTCACATGTGGTATGTATCTGGTTCAGAACCAAGAGTGCGACACGGTGGTGGAGCAGTAGAGCTGCTGCCTTACAGCGCTAGAGACCAGGGTTCGATCCTGACTATTGATGCTGTGTGTACGGAGTTTGTACGTTCTCCCCGTGACCTGCGTGGGTTTTCGCCAAGATCTTTGGTTTCCTCCCACACTCCAAAGACATACAGATTTGTCGGTTAATTGGCTTGGTATAAATGTAAAATTGTCCAGAGTGTGTGTAGGATAATGTTAATGTGCGGGTATCGCTGGTTGGTGCAGACTTGGTGGGCCGAAGGGCCTGATTTCGTGCTGTATCTCTTAAACTAAAACAAAAACTGAAACTAAAACTGAAAAGAGGGATATGGGCCAAACACAGGGAGGTGGGACCAGTGTAGATGGGGCATGTTGGTCGGTGTGGGCAAGTTGGGCCAAAAGGCCTATTTCCACGCTGCATGGCTCTATGAATCTTTGACCAAGGGGTAATTTCACTCTGGTACGCCCAATTTGGGGGAAGAAGAGTTCATTATTTGACAGGTACATGGATAGGAATGGTTCAGAGCGGTATGGGCCAAATGCAGGCAGGTGGGACATTTAGATGGGCGATTTTTCAGGCGAGTGAGGGCGACTGTCAAGACGTAGCAGGTCACTGAAAAAACAGCGACTGGAACAGGACTGTCAGAGTGGAACACACGCACACACACATACACACATCGCTTCCTTCACCAGCCAGTTATGTAGGCAGGGGGCAGGGCAAGCGTGGGGGAGCGCTGTCTGAGTGAAATTCACACGGTGCAAAGCCAATGTGATACAGACGCACACCATGATGAAGAGGAAGGCTGGCGAGATTTAGATGGTGAAAGCACAGTGTACGGGAAGGGTCACTTACCGGTAAGTCCTTTAAAAGAGTCCTTTTTTCGCAATGAGCCAATTAAATTCACCGGTCAGCACCGGCGACAACCGACGACAACCTACAACCTCCTGCCAACCCACTACCACTGCACCTACGGCACGCGAATTCTCGCTACTCTCCATGGCGTAAAAAGTCTGGTCGCCGCTAATTTTGCAACACGTTGAAAAATTTGCGGCGACCAGAATGAAGCTGCGACTCGTTACGACAATGCAGGAACGACTCACCACCATGCAGGCAACACGCCGGCAACCTCCAGCGAACATGTGGCGACCTTGTGGTGACCTCATAGTCTCCTGTAGTTGCCTAAAAAGTCGCGTAAGTGGGACAGGCCCATAAGAGTTCACTATTGACATTCTTATGACAAACGATAATACTTCACGTTTGTTCCAAATGAAGTTATAAAATGAAGATATTTACATTTCAATGATGTACCCAGAAATGCATTGCCTGCGGCATTGCATCTGAAAAACAAAAGCAACATTAATCCAGCAGAGTACAAATCAAATAAACAGATCACAGAGAGTATGAATATATGATCAGAAGATCAGAAGACATTGGAGCAGATTTAAGCCATTCGATCCTTCAAGTCTGCTCAGCCATTCAAACGTGGCTGATCAATTTGTTCTTCTCAACCCCATTCTCCTGCTTTCTCACCATAACCTTTGATACTATTACTAATCACGAACCTATATAGCTCCCTTTTCAAAATGCCCATTTACTTAAGGGCCTAATTCACGACCTAATTCACGACCTTTTTTACACGTGGACATTTTTCATCAGGCTAGAAAAAAACGCCCCGTCCTACTTGATGCCACGAGTAGCTACGAATAACATCACGGCCTGCTACGACCTACCTACGACCTCCTACGACCTTGTGACGACCATGCTGTGAGTATGAGTCAAGGGCAAACTCGGCAGAGGTCGTGAATTAGGTTGTGAAAGTGGGACAGGCCCTTTAGCCTCCACACCCATCTGTGGCAATAAATTCAACAAATTCACCACCCTCTGACAAACTAAATTTCTCCTAATTTCCATTCTCAAGGTTCATCTTTTTATTCCGAGGCTGTGCTCTCTGGTACCAGACTCTCCCACTGGTGGAAACATCCTCTCCACATCCACTCTATCTGGGTCTTTCATAATTCATTGTTATAACAAGATCCCACCTCCACTTCCACTCTTTCATTATTATTAGGTTTCATTGAGATGATATTCTCTGAAACAACTTTGTTGATACATTTACATTTTACTAATTTTATGAAGTTTGGTGAGTGAAACCTCCCAATATTGTGGCACCGCTATGTGCTTGGGAGAAATTAGGTGTTGATTGGAATCTGGTGTAGATAAAGCCTCTAGCATTTAAGTGAATGGGAAGAGAAAAATAAAATGCAGAGAATGCTGATGGCTTTAACCAGAGGGAAAGAGGAGTTCTGAACTGTAACGTCACCTGGCCCTTTCCTCCAGAGATGCTGCCTGACCCACTGAGTTACTCCAGCATTTTGTGTCTATCTTCCGACCAGGCACAGTTCTGCCTGCATAGTTGAGTTTGAAATCTGCTTTCAATTGAGCACTGGCAAGTTTACCTACTGTTCTGAATGGTTAATAAATGTGGATTCTCACAAATAACGGGGTCTGACGCCACAAATCGTTTTCACTAAAGAAAAGCTTGAGGCTTTATCCAGTCTCTCCGTTTCTGCTGATATCCACTATCAACCGGCATCTTTGATTTTAGACGTGCGCCTGATTTAAAATTTATGTGTGCATGGTACCAAAACGTTTCCTTGCCAGAATCTATTAACCTTTAGAAGTTTCTTGCGAGATAAGGCTTCATTGTCAATCATGGCACTGTTGGTACAGTCTGCATCTTAAAAAGATCAGTCACAGCGCATCTGATTCATTATGTATGATGCACGCATTGTGTAGACACTCGGTCTCTCGGGCAATGGTGCATATGCAGCAAATATACTACGATTTGATCCCTTTTGGCACAGAGCAACTGATAGTTGCAGTTCTACAGGTTTCAGGGCGTATGAACTATGAGCTGTTTTAATCAATAACTCCATTCAATATTTCTGAAAGACACTATGATGGAACTCCTTGTAAAGCATTAGGGCTGGCAAAGCAACTCTTCATGTTTTTCTTTCTGTCTCCTTTACATTGATACTTAGTTGCTTTACATTTACAAGACCTGCCCCATCCTCCGATCCTCTGCAGACTGTATTGAGCAACTGATCTAATGTTGTTGGTTCGGGTTGCAATAAGCACATTTAAAAGGTAATACATACTCCTTGCATATTATGTTTTTTCTAAATAACACACTTGCAAACCAAAGCCTGATTTACACCGTGTATTTTAGTAATATCTCACTCAAATAATATGCCAGTTCAATTGTTTAAATGGGTATAATTACATGTTTTTGAATTATGCGCTGCTCTTCAGGAACATAACCCAATGAACCTTGAAAAAAACCACAGCGCTGGAGTAACTCACTGGGTCAGGCAGTCCGAAGAAGGGTCCTGATCCGAAATGTTGTCTACCTAATCCCTCCACAGATGCTGCTGTGATCTGATGAGTTACTCCAGCACTGTGTGTTTTCATCAAATAATTTTCAGTTCATCCCTTTTCTCCAGTGATGCTGCCTGACCCATTGAGTTATCTGGTACTTTGTGTCTACATGTGGTTTGTGGGATTTAACACACAGACTAATAATGGGCCTAATGTCAAGTTGACGGCAGTCGCCTGAAAAACCGGCATCTGGAACGGCGATTGTTAGAGTGGATCACACACAGAAACACATCGCAAAGGCGGGGGACGGGACAAGCGAAGGGAGCGCTGTCTGAAATGCAAAGCCAAGGTGATACAGACACACACCGCGATGAACAGGAAGGTTGGCGCTGTAATTAAGACGGCTAAAGCACAGTGTACGGTAAGTCTTTTAAAAGAAAAGGGGGGAGAAGGAGGAAGAAGGAGTGGAGACAACTTTTAAGAAGCCGGAGATACACGGCTGTGAAGCTCGACGGACATTTAACATTACCGGTCGGTTATCCTTGGTTCCAAAAACTACTGCTAATGGTTTTTTCCCCAATGAGCCAATGAGATTCACCGGTCAGCACCGGCTACAACCTACAAGAACCTACGAGAACCTTCAACCACCTGGCAACCCACTAGCACCTCTTGGTGACCCACCTACGGCACGAGAATTCTCGCTACTCTCCATGGCGGCTTCAGTCTAGTCGCCGCTAATTTTTCAATGTGTTGAAAAATTCACGGAGACCACGATGAGGCCGCGACTAGTTCCCAGAATGCGGGAACTCCTCACGACCATGTAGGCGACTCCCCGGCAACCTCCCGCGAACATGTGGCGGCCGTGTGTCGACTGCTCCTACAGTCGCTCAAAAAGCCGCCTCAGTGGATAAGGATTCGCCCATAAAGGGCCAGTCCTACAAGCATGCAACTCTATGCGATGAACGCGATCAAACTAGTAGCGGGGGCAGCGCGGAGGTCGGGTGATCCCCTGTACAGGGCCGTTCCCACCAGCATGCGCCTGCATGCGGCAAGCGCGACCAAACCGGCAGCAGGGGCCGCGCGGAGGTCGGGTGAGTGGCGCAACGTGGCACAAAGTGAGGCGAACTTGGAGCGAAGTCTAAGGTAAGTTCGCCAGGACAGAGAGGGGCACACAGAGAGGGGCACAGAGGCACACACACAGAGGGCCACGGAGCCACACACAGAGAGGGTCACGGAGGCACCTACAGATAGGTTCACGGAGGCACGATGTCGGGGCGGTGTGTAATGCGTCGAGGCGACTGCGAGCCGACAAGCCGTTGCCGTGCGGAATTTTTGAACATAGCCAGTTTTTCGGAGCCCCGCGCGATGTCGGGATGAACTCCGCACAATTCCGCACGGCTCCGGCGATCAAAGTGGGACCGGCCCCGCGACGCCGGACGGCTCAAGCGACCACGTTAGGTCGCGCTAATCGCATAGAGTTGCAGGCTGGTGGGACAGGCCCTTAAGGATTCTTTTCCTTGCCTTCCCCCTGTCCGTGCCTTATCTCTCTCGGCCTATTGTGGTTGAACGGATCAAGGAACAGAATGACGAAGGTAAAAGCGTTGGTTACCTTGCTGTTTGTAAAGGGTAATCTGTTCGTGGTATCTGCCAGTTAATCCGTATTTGTTGGCGACAATAGGAAAATGTTGCCTCAAGTGCTGCTCTGTGTTTAGAATATCAAATCAACAGCTGAACGTTTTTGCTCATTCCAGCCACGTACCATTCCACATTGTTATCTAACAAAGAAAAGTCAGCACCTGACAGAGATAGGTATCATAAATCATGAAATAAAGCATGTCAATAAAACACTACACTTGCCTTTAAAATGGAAGGATAAATATTCATGTACACTTTTTTGATCCATTCCGGTAACATTAGAATTCATGGGCATGACCACATTGCTGCTTATTGGATGAAAATTAGGAATGCTGCTGTTTTGTGCTCTGCAGTAAAAAAAAAAGATCTGCTTATAGGTAGACACAAAATGCTGGAGTAACTCAGCGAGACAGGCAGCATCTCTGGAGTGAAGCAATGGACATCCTCTATCTGCTTTTAGTATTGGCATTGATGAGATTTTGTTTTCTCTTGTTTTTTGGGGGCTTTTGAAATCCATGAAGGTATTGTATTTGCAAACCGCAATCATAGATCCAGTTGTTGACACAAAATGCTGGAGTAACTCAGCGGGACAGACAGCATCTCTGGAGAGAAGGAAAGGGTGACGTTTCGTGTCGAGACCCTTCTTCAGGCTGAGAGTCAGGGGAGAGGGAGGCATAGAGATATGGAAGAGTAAGGTGTGAAAACACAGATCACAGGGGATGATGATTAAGGAAAATGTCGACTAGTTCATTGATAGCTGAGGGGAAGGTGACAATGAGGTATACAATCTGTTAAAATGTAATGAGGAGCACAGAGAAACTAGCTAGAGAACTAGGATGGGGAGGGATGGAGAGAGAGAGAAAGCAAGGGTTAGTTGGGATCGAACCTGGGTCTCTGGTGCGGTAAGCGCTGTATGACAGCAAATCTACCGATGCACCAGCATGCCACCCCTACTTCAGCCAGTACTTGCAGCTGCAAAATGCCCATTCATGCAGCTGCACTGGGACTTGTACCTTCACCCTCTCTCCCCAGCCTGTCATGCAGAACAATTGGACTCCATGCACCCACTCATATAGAGTCATAGAGTCTTACAGCATGGAAACAGGCCCCTTGGCCCAACCTGCCCACACCGGCCAACAAGTCCCATCTACACTAGTCCCACCTGCCTCCATTAGGCCCATATTCCTGCAAACTTGTCCTATCCATGTATCTGTCTAACTGTTTCTGAAACATTGCGATAGTCCCAGCCTCAACTATCTCTTCTGCAGCTTGTTCCATACACCCACCACCCTTTGTGTGAAAGAGTTGCCCCTCAGCCTCCTATTAAATCTCCCCCCCCCCCCCCTCACCTTAAACCCATGTCCTTTGTTTCTTGATCCCCCTACTCTGGGCAAGAGACGCTGTGCATCTACTCGATCTATTTCTCTCATGATTTTGGACACCCGAATATACACAAGTCCCAGGTGACATTGATCTATATTTTTGATAGTTCACTGTGGTCTATGAAGATCTGGCTTCCACTTGCATGTTCTAGTATCGGGGCAGAGACCCCGGACAAGGTAATCTCTTGGGTCGAAGATCGACACAAAAATCTGGAGTAACTCAGCGAGTGGGTCAGCATCTCTGGATAAAAGGAATAGATCAATCCATTGGTCACAAGATGATCCTGACTTGTTGATTAATAACAATACCCACTCAATAATATTTTCAATTTACTTCATCTTTTATTTTTATTTTTTAATTTACATCTGTACATAATAAGACTGAGATATAGTTTACTATAGACCTCTCCTGTTCAAAAAAATGAGTTAGCACTGTTTGGACTATGTTATACATATAAAGCTGGAGTAACTCAGCGGATCCGACCGCATCTCTGGCGACGATCTTAGGGTCGAGACTCTTCTTCAGACTAAGAGTCAGGGGAGAGGGAAACGAGAGATAAATATGGTGATGTAGAGATATGGAACAAATGAATGAAAGATGTGCAAACAAGTAGCAATGATAAAGGAAACAGGTCATTGTCAGCTGTGGGCTTGGTGAAAACGAGTTACAGACAATGAAACTCAGCAGGACAACATTGATACTAGTACAATGACTAGGGTGGTGGAGGGACGGACAGAATGGCCTGTTTCCTTCATACATTCTACTCCTGTTGTTTGGCCATGTTCATTCCACCAGCCTCTGGCAGGAGATGACTTAGGTAAAGGTGAGTGAGACCAGGTCTGCTGTAGAAACTTGGTTTCATTTACCTGTGAAACTTTTGAATTTGCTGCAACTTATGTTGGCTTGAGTTTTGATGTGATGATGGTTTTTAATTAAATGTGTGGTGTCGTCGTGGTAACTCAGGAGGAAATGATTAACTGTCTGGTTTGCGAACATATATTAAAGCAGTGTTTAAGAAAGAAAGATGCTGGAAAAATCAAAGACAGACAGAAATGCTGGAGTAACTCAGCGGGTGAGGCAGCATCTATGGAGAGAAGGAATAGGCAATGTTTCGGGTCGAGACCCTTCTTCAGACTAATGTTGAGGGGTGGGGAAAAAAAGGAAGAGGCGGAGACAGTAGGCTTGTGGGAGAGCTGGGAAGGAGGGAGAATTAAAGCTGCATCCTTTCACTTTTCAGAGATATTCACAGCAATGGATTTTGAATGGGCTAATTTGGAACAGAACCGAACAGAAATAATATCCTTGTTTGATGACGCTAAATTAGGAGGTACAGCACACTGACATTGGATGGATGAGGTTTTTAGAGGACATGGGTACAATTTGTGCAGTTTTCGTCAAATGCAAGTGCACTTTCATGCAGAGAAATGTCAAATAGCACATTAAAGCAAAGTGCAGTAGAAGGATGGCTAACCTGACTGGTAACAGAGTGAAGCATCACCAAGATCAAAGGTGGAATGCATTTATCTTTGAAGCTAAGAGTGGAGGAAGAGAGAACCATGACAAGACTAGTGGGAATTAAGTGCCTGTACACGTACAAAGACATTGAGTGAAAAGGCGAGGACAATTTGTGGCGAACATTGACTGGACTTTAGTAGATGCATTGTACGCACATTTGGAAATGGCATCCTTGAAAGAACACAATGGCACGGTGGCGCAACGGTAGAGTTGCTGCCTTCCAGCGCTTACAGCGCTAGAGACCCGGATTCGATCCCGACTACGGGTGCTGTCTGTACGCAGTTTGCACGTTCTCCCCGTGACCGCGTGGGTTTTCTCCGACATCTTCCGTTTCCTCCCACGCTCCAAAGACGTACAGGTTTCTTGGTTAATTGGCTTGGTATAAAGGTAAATTGTCCCTAGTGTGTATAGGACAGTGTTAATGTGCGGGGATTGCTGGTCGGCGCGGACTTGGTGGGCCGAAGGGCCTGTTTCAACGCTGTATCTCTAAACTAATCTAAACTAAACAATAGAATCATGGACCTGCAAACACACACAATCCTACATTTGCAGCCCCACCATGACCACAGGCGCACCCATACTGACGTACTATTGACCCACAATAGGCATCTGCGACGCATGTTAATGCAATATTTTTCAGCTGCTTGCATTTATCCTGCTCTTACCTATCTCCTGCCTCAAGAAGGTAGCAAGCCATTGATATCTAATTTGAGCCAAGGACTGTTCTCCCTTAGAGATTCCCAGAAGATTCATATTCCATGGTCAGTGGTGTGTTATTGTCACACGTGCAAATGCACAGTGAAATTAGTTTTTTTGCAACCAATTCAGTAAAGTCTTGCCATAACTAATCACAACCTATTAGCAAAAGTGCACAGACACAATCCATTGAGACCACATGCATGAGGCACCAGGTTTAGACGCCATTCCACCGTCCAGTCTGGTCTGCACTCTAGGCCTTCTGGAACAGAGCCCAATCCAGGCGAGCCCCAGGCTGCTGCAGGGCCTAGAGTCATAGAGTGATACAGCATTGAAGCAAGCCCTTCGGCCCAACTTGCCCACACCAGCCAACGTGTCCAAACTACACTAGTCCCACCTGCCTGCGTTTGACCCTCCAAACCTGTCCTATCCATGTAGCTGTCTAAATGTTTCTTAAATGTTGGGATAGTCCCAGCCTCAACGACCTCCACTGGCAGCTCGTTCCATACACCCACCACCCTTTGTGTGGAAGAAGTTGCTCCTCAGATTCCTATTAAATCTTTTCCCCTTCACCTTGAACCTATGTCCTCTGTCGCCTTTGTTCCGATCGTCTAGCAAACAGACTTCCCTCTCCTCGCATGTCCACATTTGCGCCCCAGAGACGCCTCCCGCAGCCGATCTTGAGGGCGCAGATGGCAAGACCTGGATCACTCTCCCACCGGCCTTGCTCCTCGTGTCCGTCGTCTCTGGCTCCATCCTCTCCCATTCCGGGTCTTCGGGTTTGGTAAACAGCTCCCTCTGGATCTCCACCAGCTCTTCAAATCCAGGCTTCTGTATTTGCTGTTGAACCACGGAAAATACCAGGCTGAGCCGTTTTCCCCTCTATTGCCCTCAACCACAGGGAGAGACCAAGAAAGCCACAAGAGACAGAGGGCTGTTTTTTTGCCACCTTCCTGAGCTGTGGGACACTCATTCTAATACCGCAGCTGCTGTCCTGCTGAGATCAACTAACAGTACTAATGACAAACATGTATTCCTGAAGTTGCTAGCTCAGCATGACATTGGGTAATGCATCTTAAAATTATAATTAATGACACCTTTGGGTGAAGACGTGTGGAATAATTATTAAGGATTTTTGACGACTGATATTAATATTCACTCTTGATATTGTACTCACAGTTAATTTAAATACAAGCTGTTCATTATAGGGGCAAACAGCTCTGTGAACATTGGTGCCGAAGTGTGAGGCATGTGAATATAATATGACTACGTCTGTCATTTTAACAGCGATTTTAATCAGTTTACTTTGCACGTAATATTATCAAGAGCTATGTCAAATTACAGGTTTTTATTACAAGTCTCTCAAATGCTGTTATTTAATCCATCATTTTACTTTGAGCTGCAAAGAAAATCTGTTTATAATGATGATCAAGTTATGTGGCAGACACAAAAGTAGACCCGTTGTCACGCCTATCCAAATCTAACTAATTTACACTTTTGTTTCAGTCATGTAACTAAAGTTTGAGACTAATTATCCACTGGACAAGATTGTTAAAACTGCATTGATGTTGGGTCGTTTGTTCTTTTCATGGCGACTACATATATTAATGCTGTTGCCAACAAAAGATCTCTGCATGGTTTACCTGATAAAATATCACTTTAGCACGGTCCATGTGAGGCTGAAAGCTTATCACTCAAAGATAATAATGATGAGAAGCTTGGAGATGCCTGCACATTTCAGAGCAATGTCTCAATGGTTTGTCATTATTGCTTATAAGGTGCTGCACGTAACGCGGTTCCGAAAATGAATCAGAAGTGATGAAGTGCAACAATCGTGCCTCTTGGCATAAGTTTCAAGTCAGTGTGAGAATGATTTTCACTAATAGCATGATGCAATTTGTTTGAGCAGAAACACCCTTCCCTTTTACCGAGCGCATCTTATAAAGGCTCACTCCCGCACTGGTTTAATTTAGAGATTCAGCGCGCAAACTGGCCCTTCAGCACACCCAAGTCCGCGCCGACCAGCAAACCCGGTACAATAGCACTATCCTACACACACTAGGGACAATTTACAATCTTTACCGAAGTCGATTGACCTACAAACCTGCACGTCTCTGGACTGTGGGAGGAAACCTGAGCACCCGGTGAAAACCCACACGGTCACGGGGAGAACCTACAAACTCCGTACAGACGGCAGCCGTAGTCAGGATCAATCCTGGGTCTCTGGCGCTGTTAGGCATCAACTCTACCGCTGCGGCTCAGTGCCTCCCTTATCTTTGCTGACCTTTCAGTCCTGGGTCTCCTCCATTGCCAGAGTGAGGCCACACGCAAACTGGAGGAACAGCACCTCATATTTTGCCCGGGTAGCTTACAACCCAGCGGGATGAACATTGAATTCTCTCAATTTAGATAACTTCCACAAATACTCCCCACCCCACCTTCCCCTCATTCTCCCACCCCCTTGCCTCACTTCCACCACTAAACGTCAGTTAACTAGTTCCACAGTTCTCAACGATGTGTCCCTCTTGGTATTAAACTGTCCTTACCCAACAATAGGCCTATCGGGGAAACTCCCTCCCTGAGGTAATCTGTTGACAGCCCTGATTTGTCCTAGTCTTTGCTTGCTTTCAGTCTACACCACCCCCCCCCCCACCCCCGACCATCAAAATCAGTCTGAAGAAGGGTGCCAACCCGAAACGTCACCTATCCATTTTCTCCAGAGATGCTGCCTGACCCATTGAGTTACTCCAACATTTTGTGCCTTATTTAATTCTTCTATTTCATCAGACGTTGAAATTAGTTGTCCCATTGTATTTTGACCATACAGATTGCATATGATCTGCAGTTACAGCACTAGGGCTCTGTGCAACTGCAGAAGGACCTCTTTGTTCCTATATTCGATTCCTCTTGTTATAAAGGTCAACATGCCATTCGCTTTCTTCACTGCCTACTGTTACCTGCATGCTTACTTTCATAGACTGATGTACAAGGACCCCCAGATCCCGTTGTACTTCCCCTTTTCCCAACTTGACGCCATCTAGATAGTAATCTGCCTTCCTGTTTTCGCTACCAAAGTGGATAACCTCACATTTATCCGCATTAAACTTCATCTGCCATGCATCTGCCCACTCCCCCAACCTGTCCAAGTCACCCTGCATTCTCATAGCATCTTCCTCACAGTTCACACTGCCACCCAGCTTTCAAAAGAACATAGATACAACAAAGTGTAACGTGAAATACTACTTTAAAGAGAATCAAATGTTAATATCACTGCTAAACAAATTATATGTTTAGGAAGCAACTCAATAAAGAAGAAAAAATAACATATTGTGGGATTTTGTTATCTTATTCAGAGATAATATATTGTGTTAATTGTATTCTCGTTAGAAAATTGACACACTAATTAGTGCTGTGGTTGATAAATAATATGCAAACCTGAAAGAAACTATCCTCCTTGCATCTTGGCCAGTGGGGTCAAGGAAAGAGCGTTGCAGCGCTGTTTCCACCAATCTTTCCACCACCACGCACAAGAAGCGACAAGACAGGACAAGGACAAAGGACATTTATTGTCACGTACACCAGTTGGTGTAGTGACATTTGAGTTGCCATTTGCAGCACACCAATAAAAATAAGACACAACAATAAAGAAGAATTTAACACCAAATATGAAAACATCCCCTCACAATGGTTCCCACTGTGAGGGAAGGCACAAAGTCCAGTCCTTTTCCCCTTGTTCACCCATGGTCGGGCCTATTGAGGCCTCGGCAGTTGCCACAACGGCGGCCCAATGTTACAGGCCCTCTCAACGGAAGATGGATCTCCGGCATCGGGAGAACACTCTCAGCGGCTTGGAGTGTCTGGAATGGCCGCTCCCAGCGGTAGAGTTGCTGACTAACAGCGCCAGAGACTCAGGTTGGATTCCGACTACAGATGCTGTCTGCACATTCTCCGTGTGACTTCTACTTCTTCTTTCGTGTGGCGTGCACAGCCTAAACTTGTTGGACAACTTGCTCTATTTGATCTTCCGTTTGTGCACGTCGAGTTGAACAAGTTGTCCAACAACTTTGTTGTCGATACAGGGCGGACAACATGAAGGCTGCAGGTTTGTAGGTTGATTGGCTTTGGTAAAAATCGGAAATTGTCCCTAGTGTGTACTGGTCGGTGTCGACTCAGTGGGCCAAAGGGCCTGTATCTCAAGCCTAAAATCTTGGAGTCAAGTACCAGACTATGCTAACTTAGATCCTCTGAGCTGGATTTTCTGAATAAAATACTCCGCCTATCTGGTATCTATTATTTATATGGTTTATATGGTTTGGCATCTGCCCCATTCATTTGCAGATAAAATGTGTAGGAAGGAACTGCAGATCCTGGTTTACGCTGGAGATAGACACAAAAAGCTGGACAGGAAGCAACTCTGGGGAGAAGGAATGGGTATTAAAGAAGGAACTGCAGATGCTGGAGAATCGAGGGTTACACAAAAAGCTGGAGAAACTCAGCGGGTGCAGCAGCATCTAAGGAGCGAAGGAGATAGGCGACGTTTCGGGTTGAGACCCTTCAAAGGAATGGGTGATGTTTCGGGTTGAGACCCTACTTCAGACTGAAAGTCAGAGGAGAGAGAAAGATAAGGAAGTGTGAGGTGTGAAAATGAGACATCAAAGGGGATGAATATCAAGGCAAATGTAGAAAAGGTCATTGTCAGCTTGGAGAAGGTGACAAGGATGCATGTAGACATAGAATTTAATCGGTTCTCTGGATAGTTACCTGGTCAGAGAATTAGGAAGGGGGAGGGATGAAGGGAGAGGGAAAGTGCAGTAAAAGTGTAATTGGTGGTGGGACTGACATATGATGAAAGAATGGGTCAACTAGGCTTGTATTCACTGAAATTTAGAAGGATGAGAGGGGATCTTATAGAAACATATAAAATTCTTAAAGGATTGGGCAGGCTAGATTCAGGAAAAATATTCCCGATGTTGGGGGAGTCCAGCCCAGGTGTCACAGTTTAAGAAAAAGGGGCAGGCCATATAGGACTGAGATGAGGAAAAACATTTTCACCCAGAGACTTGTGAATCTGTGGCATTACACTGGAGGCCAATTCACTGGATGTTTTCAAGAGAGAGTTAGATTTAGCTCTTTGGACTAAAGGAATCAAGGGATATGGGGAAAAATCAGGAACTGGTTACTGATTTTGGATGATCAGCCATGATCATATTGAATGGCAGTGCTGGGCTGAATGGCCTACTCGTGCAACTATTTTTCGATGTGGTTTTTGTTCTATGTTTCTAATCGGTACACCATCCATCAGTCTGGAATATCTGCCCGTCTGACACCACAAGAACTCTGAACATGCCACATTATCAGAGTTTCACTGCTGCTGGCATTTAATTTCTTTGGCCATGGAGGGAAGATCAGTCAAGATGTTTGCTCGTGATTCGTTATCCAGTTAGGGGCGATGAAAAACTGCACGAATTGCAGGAGAATTCAGCTGTGTTGCCTTCCACAGTCTGTGTGACCAAATCATAAGGACGAGAAGAGGGATAATTGGAAATGCAGCTCAGGCTGATGTCCACCAAGTAACTTGGAAGCTGTCATTCGGTTGGTGGATGTTATTAGTGTCAATCTTTAAGGTACTGGATTACTGGCTATAAATAAACTAACAAACTACTTTAATAAATGAAAGAACCTACTGTCAGACAGGGAGCTTCTCAACTGAGACAGATATTCTGGCATCTTCTCCCTAGACATTTCTTGCAGTGCATACTATGTGAAGGAAGGAACTGCAGATGCTGGTTCACACCGACAATGGACACAAGATGCTGGAGTAACTCAGCGGGTCGGGCAGCATCTCTGGAGAAAAAGTATAGGCAATGTTTTGGGACATCACCTATTAATCGACAAACTATCTTCGCTGAAGAAGGGTCTTGACCCGAAACGTCACCTGTACCTTTTCTCCAGCGATGCTGCCTGATCCGCTGAGTTACTCCATAGAGGTTTGTGTCTATCTTTGGCTGTGTACTATGATCTTTCATGGAGTTCGCGACCGTTAATGGAGTTCGCGACCGTTAATGGAGTTCACGACCGTTAATGGAGTTCACGACCTTTAATGGAGTTCACGACCTTTAATGGAGTTCATGACCTTTAATGGAGTTCACGACCTTTAATGGAGTTCATGACCTTTAATGGTGTTCATTGAGTCACACAATGTGGAAACTGCCCTCTCAGCCCAACTTGCCCGCACCGACCAACATGCCCCATCTGCACCAGTCCCACCTTCCTGCGTTTGGCCCATATCCCTCTAAACCTGTCCATGACATGTACCTGCCTAAATGCTATATATCCAAAAAAACATGAGCCACATGTTACAATAAATAATACTAAAAGGTAATAATGCATTAGGTCAACAATTACCACCTTCCAGGAATATAGTGATGATTGACTCATATGTAGTGGAAGAGGAAATTATAATATATTTTACAATATACTTATTCTTTGATCACACTAAGGACTTAAAGCTTTTTGAACTAGTTACGTGTTTATCAGTTTAGTGAATTTTTGTTTATAATGTATTAACTAGGTGTATTATTTACAGGCCTTTAAAGCTGCTGCAAGTAAAGGGCATGTCCCACTTTAGCGATTTTTTTGGGCGACTGCCGGCGACTAGACTGTCGCCACATGTTCGCCGGGGTGATGCCTGTGTGGTCGTGAGTCGTCTCCTCAGTCATCCAAAGAGTTTTGCGTCTTTCTGATTACCACTGGATGTTCAACATGTTGAAAACATTTCGGAGACAGTCGGCGAAAGTGGGATTGACACCAGTGAGCATAGCTTGACTTCTCCTGACGTCGGTGCTGTCATAGATGTCACCAGGTGACGTAGGTTGTCGCCGGTGCTGACTTTGTTTTTTTTTGTTGTTAAAGTAATGATTCTATTTCAAATTTTAATTCGAAGGGGGGGTCTTGTCGCCTAAAAACAAGCCCATTAGAATGTTTTTGTTCCATTTTTGGCACATATGGAAGTGACATAGGAAAGACATTCTTGCCATAGAGGGAGTACAGAGAAGGTTCACCAGACTGATTCCTGGGATGGCAGGACTTCCATATGAAGAAAGACTGGATAGACTCGGCTTGTACTCGCTGGAATTTAGAAGATTGAGGGGGGATCTCATAGAGACTTACAGAATTCTTAAGGGGTTGGACCGGCTAGATGCAGGAAGATTGTTTCCGATGTTGGGGAAGTCCAGGACAAGGGGTCACTGTTTAAGGATAAGGGGGAAGTCTTTTAGGACCGAGATGAGAAAATCATTTTTCACACAGAGAGTGGTGAATCTGTGGAATTCTCTGCCTCAGAAGATAGTTGAGGCCAGTTCGTTGGCTATGTTTAAGAGGGAGTTAGATGTGGCCCTTGTGGCTAATGGGATCAGGGGGTATGGAGAGAAGGCAGGTACAGGATACTGAGTTGGATGATCAGCCATGATCATATTGAATGGCGGTGCAGGCTCGAAGGGCCGAATGGCCTACTCCTGCACCTATTTTCTATGTTTCTAATTAACCACTCATGATGATATCACGCCTCAAATAGTAGACTTCAACTGTATACGCATGTACACAAGGGGCGGCACGGTGGTGCGGCATTAGAGTTGCTGCCTTACAATGCTTCCAGCGCCAGAGAACGCGGGTTCATTCCTGGCTACGGGTGCTTGCCTGTACGGAGTTCGTACGTTCTCCCCCTGACCCGCGCGGGTTTTCTCAGAGAACTTTGATTTCCTCCCACACTCCAAAGACGTACAAGTTTGTACGTTAATTGGCTTGGTATAACTGTAAATATTATCCCTAGCTCAGGATAGTGTTAATATCCGGGGATTGCAGACTCGGCGGGGCCGAAGGGCCTGTTTCCCCACTGTATCTCTAGACAAAACTATTAAGAGGGGGAGAAGAATTGAGGAAGAAAATTGCAGGTGGCCATATTGCTGCAGATTTAGAATCTACCTTTGTCTATTGTGGCAATGTGACTGCCTCAAAGTATGGTCCTTCCTCAAGCTTTGTTTTTGAAATTGTGGAAGGCATGAGTGGAATATTATAGGAGAAAATCAATGTCAATTTTGCCTGAACAACATCAGCCAGAAGCCATCAAAATAACTAGGCCAGCCTTTTACAGATGTGTGTGAATGATGCAATGTACATTCATAACATCTGCCCCGTGTATTCTGGACTGTTTCATTATTCCTCCCTTCATGCATTTGTGCAAATATCGCTGTGCCTTCAATCAGTCACAGCAATGTGATGATCATTAGCTTGTATTTGCCCCTAAATGGCTGCGTTTATAAGAGAAATAAAGAAAATAAAAGCCATCAGGGTGGTATTTTAATTACTAAGAGGCAGTGCATTATCTTGGAACATATATCTTTGTGTGGCTACTGTGGGTATCATTGTAATATCTACGAATTTTTCAGAAATTTTAAAAAGCAATGTCATCTACAGACGCACAGATAATAACTGGTTGAAAGAATATCCATAACTATAAAGCAGCAAGACAAAAATTAATGATTCTCTGCATGCTGGTGTGTGCTGTGCTGGCTAATTTTGCTCTTATCAGCATTTGGAGTGCTCTAATTGGCCTCCAGACCGGTGAACAAGGGACAATGTGTCACTTATGTGTCCATTCATTACTCGGGAGCTTGCACAGTGATCGTCAGCTGAACGATTCAGCGAGAAAGAGAGGCTAAATGAATGCCGCCCTCGTGAAGATAGTCACAAAAAAGCTGGAGTATCTCAACGGGCCAGGCAGCATCTCTGGAGAAAAGGAATGGGGGTGTTTATTGGGTCGAGACCCTTCTTCGGACTGAGAGTCGGGGGAAAGGGGGACGAGAGATTATAGGCGGTGATGTAGAGAGAGGGAGCGAACATATGAATGAAAATATGCAGAAAAGTAAGGAGCCATTGTTAGCTGTGAGCGATATCTCTTGTTTCCCTTTCCCCTGAATCTCCGTCTGAAGAAGGGTCTCGACCTGAAACAATAGACAATAGGTGCAGGAGTAGGCCATTCTGCCCTTCGAGCCAGCACCGCCATTCAATGTGATCATGGCTGATCATCCCCAATCAGTACCCCGTTCCTGCCTTCACCCCATATTCCTTGACTCCGCCATCTTTAAGAGCTCGATATAACTCTCTCTTGAAAACATCCGGAGAATCAGCCTCCACTGCCTTCTGAGGCAGAGCATCCCACAGATTCACAACTCTCTGGGTGAATCCTTAGGTTCCTCTCCTACTGAGCAGGGTTACTATGGCAACATGTCGGGTCAAGAGTGGTTTATTGTCACAGATCCCTATTCAATGCTCACGTGCAGCAGCACAACAGGGCGGCACAGTGTGGCAGTGTATAGTTGCTGCCCGGGTCTGATCCTGACGAGGGCTGCTGTCTGTACGGCGTTTGTACTTCCTCCCCGCGACCGCGTGAGTTTCCTCTGGGTGCTCCGGTTTCCTCCCACACTCCGAAGACGTGCAGGTTTGCAGGTTAATTGCCTTCAGCAAACCGTAAACACTAGTGTGTAGGATGGTGCTAGTGTCGGGGTGGTCGCTGGCCGGCGTGGACTCGGTGGGCCGGACGGTCTGTCTCCACGCTGCATCTCTAAACTATCCTGGAACAATCTCGGCAGCGAGATGAATGCCAGGACCAAGATGTGTCAGGAACCTGCCAGGGCTTACATAAGGAAAGACTCGCCAGAGACAGCTCCAGTTGGTCCTTCCAGGTGTTGACAATCTTCACGCAGCTGAACAATGTACAATAAATCTTACATCCTCGGAAAAAAATGTCTCGATGAACAGCAGGCCATTGGGATCAGTCGTAATGAGCCATTTCATTAGCTGGATTGCAGCGTCATTTATTAATGTCTTATAATGAGTGCAGGGGAGCTGGAAGACCAGTCGAAGAGTGATTATTACGTTTCACCTGGTCTTCCTTGTGTGATAGAAGGAACTGTAGATGCTGGTTTAAACCAAAGATAGTCACAAAAAGCTGGAGTAACTCAGCGGGACAGGCAGCATCTCCGGAGAGAAGAAATGGGTGCCGATTCCATTACTTCTCTCCAGAGATGCTGCCGGTCCCGTTAAGTTAAGCCCCTGTCCCACTTAGGAAATCTGGAGACCGTGTGCCCCACCCAAGGTTTCCGTGAGGTTCCCGGAGGTTCCAGGTCACTCTCCATGAGTCACCAGAGGTTCTGGTCACCTGCCTGGAGAGCCTCGACCGAAGCGTGAGCTGCATCTACCGACCAAAGATCCTATAGGATCTTTTCTACCGACCACACACACACACACACACACACACACACACACACACACACACACACACACACACACACACACACACACACACACACATCGCGAAGGTGGGGGCCAGGGATAGCGGAGGAGCGCTGTCTGCGCGATGAAGAGGAAAGTAAACGGCTGCCACAGAGCACGGCAAGTCCTTTAGAGAGCACGGGAGGGAGGGAGAGAAGGGGACAGAACGGGAGAGAAGGAGAGAAAAGGGAGAGAGAGAAGGGGGAGAGAGAAGGGGAAAGAGAAGGGGAGAGAACGGGGGGGGAGAAGGAGTGGAGACAGTTTTAAGAGTTTAATAAAGTTATAGGGCATTTTACCTCCCAGCGGATCTTCTAGGTCCTGAAAACCAAAGAAGATTTATTTGCTGAAAACTCCAATGAGCCAATCAGAATGGCCCGGTCAGCGAAGGAGATTGCCTTCGTAAGTAAATAGCAACCCCACTCCACTGGCTTCGACCAAACGGCAACCTATTTTTAGTCGAGGCCGGTTTTTTAAAAAATAATCGCAGGAACACAGCAGAAGTCGCGACTACACGGAAACCACTTTCCACCAGTAGGGAGAGTGACAGGAACCTCACGGAAACCTTGGGTGGGGCGCAAGATCTCCAGAGGTTTCCATTCAGGTTTCCTAAGTGGGAAGATCCGCCGGAAGTTAAAATGCAGCTAACTTTATTAAACTTATCAAAGCTGTCTCCACTCCTTCTCTCTCCTTCCCCTTCAACTTCTCTCCCCTTCTCTTTCCCCTTCTCTTTCCCCTTCTCTGTCCTCTCTCCCCTTCTTTCCCATTCTCTCCCTCCCTCCCGCGCTCTCTAAAGGACTTACCGTGCTCTGTTGCAGCCGTTTACTTTCCTCTTCATCGTGCAGAAATTGCTCCTCCGCTGTCCCTGGTCCCCACCTTCGCGATGTGTGTGTGTGTGTGTGTGTGTGTGTGTGTGTGTGTGGCCGGCAGCAAAGATCCTGTAGGATCTTTGGTCAGTAGATGCAGCTCGCGCTTTGGTCGAGGCTCTCCAGGCAATTGACCAGAACCTCTGGTGACTCATGGAAAGTGACCGGAATCTCCGGGAACCTCGCTGAAATCTTGGGTGGGGCACACGGTCTCCAGAGGTTTCCGTTCAGGTTTCCTAAGTGGGACAGGGGCTTACCTCCACCTTTTGGTGTCTATCTTCCTTGTGTGATTATTGCTGTGCTGTGCTGCACTATTGGTAACCATCGGTGATAATCAATTATTCCGCAAAGATATTTTGCCTACAAAAGGCTGGAGTAACTCAGTTCTATCTCTGGATAGAAGGAATGGGTGACCTTTTGGGTCGAGACCCTACTTTGGGTCGAGACCTCCGTGTTGAGTACGGTGATTTAGCAAGTTCCTTCCAACAAGCTTTAGGTAAGGTGTCCCTTACTCCCCGTGATCAGTTTGTACACCTTCCCCGACTCCCCTCCCCAACCCCTTTTCACACTTTTCAATTAATACGATCTCCCTATTCTTGCTATACAAAAGTCTTAATATTTGCCAGCTACCCCGATATTTATCCAAAGTCTGAAGAAAGATCCAGCGGGCAACACCAACTTGCAGCCGCGGTCTCCGGTGGGGAGGCACCGATTCAGGACTTACCTGGACTTTCCTTGTCCAAACATCTGGATGCCCGTAACGGCGACTGCGGAGGGTTGAGCTCCCGACCACGGGGGAAATGGAGGAGGTCTGGCCAAATGTTGTGCCTTCCACCACAGTGATGAATGCTGTGGTGGATGTTTGTGTTCATTTTTTATTGTGTATTGTGTGTTCTTTTTTTATTGTACCGCTGCTGGCAAATTCATTTCACTTGCACTTTATGTGCAATGTGACGAATAAAATGTGACTTGACGAGAGAACCCGATTGAAACCAGAATCGAAGAATAGATGAAGTAGTACATTTCATATAACGCGGATATATCTCCAATGATGTAAAATCTGTAGAATATTCCATTCTTTCCCACCTTTTTATATATATATATATATTTTTGTTTAATCTTTTTCTACTATTTTCTACCTTTATAAAAAATGGAAAAAAAATAATATAGAAGCACAATTATTAAGCAAGGATTAACAAATAATACTGATTATGTATATCTACAAAGAACAAAATGATTTTTATTATGTCAACAATGAACACCTACCTTTTTTTAAAATTATATAATTGCTTCTAACTAATAAAAAAACTTAACACAAAAAAAAATGTGACTTGACACAAAATTGTCACCTATCCTGAGTCATTGAATTACTCCAGCGCTTTGTATATTTCTCAAGATTCTAGCATCTGTCTTGTGTTGAATGCAATTATTCAAATAATCCTCAGGTTTATTCACGAGCTCCCCTTTATTAGGTGCAGTCCTCCTCTTATTGATTACTTTAATTGATATTGATCAATTTCATTTGGAATTGTGCTCTTGATTCCTGATTCTAAAAGGCCTGTCCCACTTTAACGCCCTGTCCCAAGGGCGATGTTTTAGGCAACTGTTGCGACGGTCGCTGTCGTGACGTGACGCCGGAAATGCGCCCACCCCACGACAATGTCCATGACAAGCTACCACCTCGTCGACGTCAAGCCAAGACAAGGTACGTTGACCGGCGACACAATTCCTCGCGACTTGGGACGTCCACCTACGACCACACCTACGACACCCTACGACAAACTTCGACCACACAGGTGACAACCTATGACACCCAAAGTCAACCTACCTCCAACTGCGACAAGCTACGAGAAGCCACGACCCTGTCGGCGACAAATGAGGACAACTGGAGACTTCTCTTGACGCCGGAACTGTCACCAGTTGACGTAGGATGACGTAGGATGTCGCCAATAAAAATTGCCGAGGTCATGACTCGGCGATAACCAACATCACCTGCCGTCATCCTGGTGACAACCGATGACAGGAGAAGACAGGCAATGTCAGGCAACGTCAACCCCACAGTCAGCGAGAGGTTTTGAACATTTCAAAATCCAGTGGCGACAAGAAATATGTAACGACACTCGAGGAGACCGCTCACGACAAGACAGGCGTCACCCCGCATCACGCCATCAGCATGTGGCGACAATCTATTTTTCGGGTCTCAACCCGAAACGTCACCTTCGCTCCTTAGATGCTGCTGCACCCGCTGAGTTTCTCAAGCTTTTAATGTACCAGCACTGATCCTTATGGAAAAGCACAGCTCGCTATCTACCAATATGAATAGCTACCTCTCTCTCCCAGACTCTGTTTCTTGTTCCTTGACTCTGCATTCTCTGACCAAATGTATCAGTTCATTGTGGAGGTAACTAATCAAAGCTAATTTGCCAAACGTAGCTAAATGACACCAACTGCACTATTGTTGCCTATTCAAATACTATCCATACCAAATAGTGAAATGCCCGGAGAGAGTGGATGTGGAGAGGATGTTTCCACTAGTGGGAGAGTCTAGGACCAGCATAAAAGGGCGTACCTTTAGGTAGGACATGAGAAGGAATTTATTTCGTCAGAGGGAGGTGAACCTGTGGAATTCATTGACACAAGTCAATGGATAGGAAAGAAGAGGAGATTTCGCTGAAGAAGGGTCTCAGCCTGAAACGTCACCCATTCCTTCTCTCCAGAGATGCTGCCTGTCCCGCTGTTACTCCAGCATTTTGTGTCTACATTCCAAGTCAATGGATATTTTGAAGGCAGCAATAGATAGATTCTTGATTGGTACGGGTGCCAGGGGTTAAGAGGAGACCGCAGGAGAATGGGGTGCGGAAGGAGAGATAGATCAGCCATGACTGAATAGCGGAGTAGACGTGATGGGCCCGATGGCCGCCTATAACTTATGAACACATGAATTTATTCTCGGCTGATGATAAATCCCGTACAAAGCACTTACCTTTTGTTGCAGCACCTTCTCTGGACTTTGAAAGATGCTGCAGCAGCCTACGTCTTCAGGCATCAAGCCAAGGCATCGGATTACCAGCTGGAGGTCCCATTTAATAACAAAAGCAGCTACAAATTATTACAATTCACTACAAATTCTAGTGAGACTGTTCCATGGTTGTTGATTTGTTTGACGTAAGCGTGGGCGGAAATGGACGTACACTGAAAAATGTATTGAGTCATTGGGTGTGCTCCTGGTGCTAGGGAAAAGGTCAGGCAGTCTTATGTCATTGGTACATTGGAGCTCTTTAACCAGGCCTGGTTTAAGTCCAATTTCAGCCTAGAACTAATCTCCAGAAAAATTTGCTCACAGCCATTTAGAACGGAGATGAGGAAAAACTTTTTCACACAGAGAGTTGTGCATCTGTGGAATTCTCTGCCTCAGAAGGCAGTGGAGGCCAATTCTCTGGAGGCTTTCAAGAGAGAGTTAGATAGATCTCTTAAAGATAGCTGAGTGAAGGGATAAGGGGAGAAGGCAGGAACGGGGTACTGATTGGGGATGATCACAGTGAATGGCTTTGCTGGCTCGAAGGGCCGAATGGCCTACTCCTGCACCTATTGTCTATTGTCTTTAACATTTACGAAAGTGAAATTCTTTGCATTTTGTGGTGCAGTAGTAGAGTTGCTGCCTTATAGCGCCAGAGACCCTGGTTCGATCCTGACGATGGATGCTGTCTGTACGGAGTTTGTATGTTCTCCCTGTCGCCGTGTGGGTTTTCTCCGATTTCCTCCCACGCTCCAAAGACTTACGGGTTTGTTGGATAATCGGCTTCAGTAAACTTGTAAAAAATATTGGCACTTGTGTGTTGGATAGCGCTTGTGAACTGGGTGATTGCTGGTCGGCGCGGTCTCGGTCGGTCGAAGGGCATGTTTCTGCACTGTGTCTCAAGATTAAAGTCTACAGTCTAATTGAACAAATGCTACTCAGTCCACTTTCTTGGGAATAGCATGCAATTTCTCTATTTTGTTAATGTTCACTTTAAACGCGATGAGTCTTCCTCAAGTGCATCTACAAATTAGAGATATAATCTCTTGGCTCTTCTGCAGTTATTTATTTTAATTACCTCTCCTTCCATAAACTTTAATCTGTTAAAGAGATCGATCAACGTGCTTTAACATCGACTGCTGAAGATTAGTGGGGAGTTTGCTTGTGGGACCCAGCTCAATGCTTTCTGCAAAACACAAAAGTGCTGGAAGAACTCAGCAAGTCAGGCAGCATCTGTGGAGGGAATGGACTAGATGACATTTTGGCTCACGGGTCCACACCACAATCAGTCAGTCCTAATCTGAAAGTTGCCTGACCATCTCCTCCACAGATGCTGCCTGACCCGTCGAGTTCCTCCAGCATTTTGTGTTCTGCTCAAGATTCCAGTATCTGAATTCCTCGTGTCTTAATGGCCTGTCCCACTTAAGGGCCTGTCCCACTTGGGCGTCATTTGCTCGTCATTTACGCGACATAATTTACACATTACGCGCGCATGGGGCGTGGTGCGGTGTGGTGGCGTAAGCAATGCGACGTGGTCGCGCGCGGCGCCCCAGGAATTTGGGATTCACAAAATCTTCGCGCAGCACCTGCGTGACGCGCAAATGCCGCCCAAGTGGGACAGGCCCTTTAGGCGACTTTTTAGGCGACTGCAGGAGACTATGCAGTCACCACATGGTCGCCACATGTTCGCGGATGATTGCCGGGGAGTCTCCTTCATGCTCGTGAGGAGTTCCCTCATTCTGGGAAATAGTCGCGGCCTCATTGTGGTCACCGCAAATTTTTCAACATGTTGAAAAATTAGCGGCAACTAGAATTAAGCCGCCATGAAGAGTAGCGACAATTCTCATGCGGTAGGTGGGTCACCAGGTGGTTGAAGGTTCCAGGAGGTTGCTGTAGGTTGTAGCCGGTGCTGACCGGTGAATTTCATTTGCTCATTGGGAAAACAAAACGTAAGTAGTAGTTTTCAGAACCAAGGATAACCGACCGGTAATGTTAATGTCCGTCGAGCTTCACAGCCGTGTATCTCTGGCTTCTTAAAAGTTGTCTTCACTCCTTCTCCCCCCTCTATCCCCCTTCTCCCCCCTCTCCTCCTTTTCTGCCCCCCCCCTCTTTTAAAGGACTTACCATACACTGTGCTTTTTAGCTTCTTAATTACAGCGCCAACCTTCCTGTTCATCGCGGTATTTGTCTGTATCACATTGGCTTTGCACCGTGTGAATTTCACTCAGACAGCGCTCCTCCCGCCTGCCCTGTCTCAGTATTGCGTACAGTTTTGGTCTCCAAATCTGAGGAAATACATCCTTGCCATAGAGGGGGTGCAGAGAAGATTCACCAGACTGATTCCTGGGATGTCAGGACTTTCATATGAGGAAAGATTGGATAGACTCGGCTTGTACTCGCTGGAATTTAGAAGATTGAGGGGGGATCTTATAGAAACTTACAAAATTCTTAAGGGGTTTGACAAGCTAGATGCTGGAAGATTGTTCCCAATGTTGGGGGAGTCCAGAACAAGGGGTCACAGTCTAAGGATAAGGGGGAATTCCTTTAGGACCGAGATGAGGAAAACATTCTTTACACAGAGAGTGGTGAGTCTCTGGAATTCTCTGCCACAGAAGGTCGTTGAGGCCAGTTCATTGGCTATATTTAAGAGGGCGTTAGATGTGGCACTTGTGGCTAAAGGGATCAGGGGGTATGGAGAGAAGGCAGGTACGGGATACTGAGTTGGATGATCAGCCATGATCATATTGAATGGCGGTGCAGGCTCGAAGGGCCGAATGGCCTACTCCTGCACCTATTTTTCTATGTTTCTATGTCTCCTGCCTGCATAACGGGCTGTTGAAGGAAGCGATGTGTATGTGTGTGTGTTCCACTCTGACAGTCGCCGTTCCAGTTGCCGGTTTTTCAGGCGACTGCAGGCGACTTGACAGTCGTCTGAAAAATCACCTAAATGGGACAGGCCCATTCGGCAACTCTTTAGGCGACTGCCAGGGGCTAGTTTTAATGGAATTCACCTACGACACCTGGCGACAACCTACGACAGCTCCAACGACGACTTACGACAACCTACAATCGCCACTGACATGTTGAAAATGTTGCCGCAGTCGCCTGTAGTTGCCAAAATAAATTGCCTAAGTGGAACAGGCCCTTTAGTGATTTCTGTTTTCCCGTGGAAAGCATTCAGACCCTTTCAATGCTTCCCCTCATCAGGGGAATGATAATCTCGAAAGTGCAGAGCCACTTTTCCGCATTTACTTTCCTAGCTCTAATGCTGACTTTTAGTAAAATAATATGTCACCTGGAACCAATACTAAATTCTGTCCACCACTCTCTGTCTCGTTCCACCTTCTAACCATTATTCTTTAGTTGCAAGTGTAGGAAGGAACTGCAGATGCTGGTTTACACCAAAGATAGACACATAATGCTGGAGTAACTCAACTGGTCAGGCAGCAACTCTGGATAGAAATGGAATAGAGACTCTCAGTCTGATGAAGAGTCTCGACCTAAAACGTCACCTATTCCTTTTCTCTCGAGATGCTGCCCGACCCACTGAGTTACTCCAGCATTTGGTTGCATCCTCTCCATATTCTGAAGTCCTCGGGTTTAGATTTTATGTTAAAATTATTGGCCTTTTCCTGTATTCATAATATTCGATGATATTATGATCGCAAACCTCGTAACTCCAAGTCATGTAGGAAATTGATAAATCTTTGATATGCAGTGGCTTGCAAAAGTTTTCATACCCCTTGAACTTTTGCACATTTTGTCACGTTACAACCACAAACGTAAATGCATTTTATTGGGATTTTATGTGATAGACCAACACAAAGTGGCGCATAATTGTGAAGTGGAAGGAAAATTATACATGGTTTTCAAATTTTTTTACAAATTAAAAACTGAAAAGTGTGGCGTGCAAAAGTATCCAGCCCCCTTTACTCTGATACCCCTAAATAAAATCCAGTGCAACCAATTGCCTTCATAGAAACATAGAAACATAGAAAATAGGTGCAGGAGTAGGCCATTCGGCCCTTCGAGCCTGCACCGCCATTCAATGTGATCATGGCTGATCATCCAACTCAGTATCCCGTACCTGCCTTCTCTCCATACCCCCTGATCCCTTTAGCCACAAGTGCCACATCTAACGCCCTCTTAAATATAGCCAATGAACTGGCCTCAACTACCTTCTGTGGCAGGGAATTCCAGAGACTCACCACTCTCTGTGTAAAGAATGTTTTCCTCATTTCGGTCCTAAAGGAATTCCCCCTTATCCTTAGACTGTGACCCCTTGTTCTGGACTCCCCCAACATCGGGAACAATCTTCCAGCATCTAGCTTGTCCAACCCCTTAAGAATTTTGTAAGTTTCTATAAGATCCCCCCTCAATCTTCTAAATTCCAGCGAGTACAAGCCGAGTCTATCCAATCTTTCCTCATATGAAAGTCCTGACATCCCAGGAATCAGTCTGGTGAATCTTCTCTGTACCCCCTCTATGGCAAGGATGTCTTTCCTCAGATTTGGAGACCAAAACTGTCCGTAATACTCCAGGTGTGGCCTCACCAAAACCCTGTACAACTGCAGTAGAACCTCCCTGCTCCTATACTCAAATCCTTTCGCTATGAATGCTAACATACCATTTGCTTTCTTCACTGCCTGCTGCACCTGCATACCTACTTTCAATGACTGGTGTACCATGACACCCAGGTCTCGTTGCATCTCCCCCTTTCCTAATCTGCCACCATTCAGATAATAGTCTACCCTCATGTTTTTGCCACCAAAGTGGATAACCTCACATTTATCCACATTATACTGCATCTGCCATGCATCTGCCCATTCACTCAGCCTATCCAAATCACCCTGCAGCCTCCAAGCATCCTCCTCACACCTAACTATACCCCCCAGCTTGGTATCATCTGCAAATTTGGAGATGTTGCATTGAATTCCCTCGTTCAAATCATTAATATATATTGTAAATAGCTGGGGTCCCAGCACTGAGCCTTGCGGCACCCCACTAGTCACTGCCTGCCATTCTGAAAAGGACCCGTTTACTCCTACCCTTTGCCTCCTGTCTGCTAGCCAGTTCTCTATCCACATCAATACTGAACCCCCAATACCGTGTGCTTTAAGTTTGTATGCTAATCTCTTATGCGGGACCTTGTCGAAAGCCTTCTGAAAGTCTAGATATAACACATCCACTGGTTCTCCCTTCAGAAGTCACCTAATTAGTAAATAGTCCACTTGTGTGTAATCTAATCTCAGTATAAATACAGGTGTCCTGTGAAGGCCTCAGAGGTTTGTTAGAGAACATTAGTGAACAAACAGCATCATGAAGCCCAAGGAACACACCAGACAGGTCAGGGATAAAGTTGTGGAGAAATTTAAAGCAGGGTTAGATTATAAAAAAATATCCCAAGCTTTGAACATCTCAAGGAGCACTGTTCAATCCATCATCCGAAAATGAAAAGAGTATGGCACAACTGCAAACCTACCAAGACATGGCCGTCCACCTAAACCTACAGGCCGGGCAAGGAGAGCATTGATCAGAGAAGCAGCCAAGAGGCCCATGTTAACTCTGGAGGAGCTGCAGAGATCCACAGCTCAGGTGGGAGAATCTGTACACAGGACAACTATTAGTCGTGCACTCCACAAATCGGGCCTTTATGGAAGGGTGGCAAGAAGAAAGCCATTGTTGAAACAAAGCCATAAGAAGTCCCGTTTGCAGTTTGCCACAAGCCATGTGGGGGACACAGCAAACATGTGGAGGAAGGTGCTCTGGTCTGATGAGACCAAAATTGAAGTTTTTGGCCTAAATGCAAAACGCTATGTGTGGTGGAAAACACTGCACATCACCCTGAACACACCATCCCCACTGTGAAACATGGTGGTGGCAGCATCATGCTGTGGCTATGCTGTTCTTCAGCAGGGTCAGGGAAGCTGGTCAGAGTTGATGGGAAGATGGATGGAGCCAAATACAGGGCAATCTTGGAAGAAAACCTGTTAGAGTCTGCAAAAGACTTGAGACTGGGGTGGAGGTTCACCTTCCAGCAGGACAACGACCCTAAACATACAGCCAGAGCTACAATGGAATGGTTTAGATCAAAGCATATTCATGTGTTAGAATGGCCCAGTCAAAGTCCAGACCTAAATCCAATTGAGAATCTCTGGCAAGACTTGAAAATTGCTGTTCAAAGATGCTCTCCATCCAATCTGACTGAGCTTGAGCTATTTTGCAAAGAAGAATGGGCAAAAATTTCAGTCTCTAGATGTGCAAAGCTGGTAGAGACATACCCCAAAAGACTTGCAGCTGTAATTGCAGCGAAAGGTGGTTCTGCAAAGTATTGACTCAGGGGGGCAGAATACTTTTGCACGCCACACTTTTCAATTTTTTATTTGTAATAAAATTTGGAAACCATGTATCATTTTCCTTCCACTTCACAATTATGCACCACTTTGTGTTGGTCTATCACATAAAATCCCAATAAAATACATTTACGTTTGTGGTTGTAACATGACAAAATGTGGAAAAGTTCAAGGGGTATGAAAACTTTTGCAAGCCACTGTATCTCTGATCAGGCAGCCATTAATGTCTACCTTGCATAAAATCCCACTGGAATTATGCTGGAAACTGTGTTGTGTAGCTCAGGCCAAAGACACCTTATGATTTCGAGACCACCTAGTACTATTCAGAGAGATTTATTTTTATAAATAACATACCCAGTGTTAAGTCCATCTGCTACCTTGGCTGAGGTCAGTCGACTCAGCATGTGTGTGAATCAAACTTGAGACTATTTTTTCTTAGCAATGAACATGACCGCTTTTGGAAGAGATATAAATGGCTTGTTTTATTTTTCCTTTGCTCATCGTATTTGGTTTCAGTTTAGTGATACAGCGCGGAAACAAGCCTTTCGGCCCACCAAGTCCGCACCGACCAGCGATCCCCGCACACTAACACTACCCTACACACACACACACACACTAGGGACAATTTACAATTATACCGAGCCAATTAACCTTCAAACCTGTACGTCTTTGGAGTTTGGGAGGAAGCAGAAGATCGCGGAGAAAACCCACGCAGGTCATGGGGAGAGTGTATAGACAAGCACCCATAGTCAGGATCGAACTTGGGTCTCTGGCGCTGTAAGACAGCAACTCTAACGCTGCGTCACCGTGCCGCCCTTTGCTGTTGTTATTTTATAAATCAACCATTATATTCCAGGGAGTGCTGCCCCTCCTCTGTCATAAATATTTTGCATGGCTTCAATAATTAATGTTGATTGACGTCTTTGATTCATTCAATATTTTCCCTATTTACTCAATGATTTATGAGCCTGTGTTTCAATTTGTACTCTCGAAACTGAGAAAGCGGCCTTCATAATCTAATGCACCACGGACCAGAATGATGGAATCTTTGTTGACAGACAACTGAGGCATGTTAGATTCGGAACCTAGCTAAAATATCGTTTGTTTTTAGATTTAGATGTAGATTTGGGGTGGCACGGTGGCGCAGCGGTAGAGTTGCTGCCTTACAGCGCCAGAGACCCGGGTTCGATCCTGACTCTGGGTGCTTGTCAATATGTAGTTTGATTGTCCTCCCCATGACCTGCATTGGTTTTCACCGAGATCTCCAGTTTCCTCCCACACTCCAAAGACGTCCAGGTTGGTAGGTTAATTGGCTTGGTATAAATGTCAACTGTTGCTAGTGTGTGTAGGATCGTGTTAGAGTGCTGGTTGGTACGGACTCAGTGGGCCGAAGGGCCTGTTACAGCGCTGTATTTCTAAAACTGAAAAAAAGATGGTCTGACTTGAATCTGGATTTGATTTGTGGGTTCACTATTATAATCTATAAATCTTCATCATCCATCATGTTGCTTTTAGAGTCGAGAGCAGGACATTGAATACTAAGTTTAGTTTAGTTTTGAGGTACAGCACAGAAACAGCCCCTTCAGCCGCTGAGTCCACGCTACCCAGCGATCCCTGTACACTAGCACGATCTTCACATACAATGGACAATTTATAATCTTCACCAAAGCCAATAAACCTACAAACCTACACGTCTTTGGAGTGTGGGAGGAAACCGGAGTACCCACGGAAAACCTCCGTGGTTACAAGGAGGAGGTACAAACTCTGTACAGACAGCACCCATAGTCGGGATCGAATCTGAGATTCTGCCGCTATAAGGCAGCAACTCTACCGCTGTGCCACCATGCCACCCTCACTGTTCTCCACCCATCCCTGTGCATGTACACATGTAAACACAAATATTAAGGAAACGAGTGGAATAAAGTATAAAATGCTCAACAGATCATAATCTGCACAAAGAGTCACGGATGTAGGCTGGCACGGTGGCACAGCGGTAGAGTTGCTGCCTTACAGCGCCAGAAGTTTCTGAACTTTCTTATTTATTAATCCCTCCGAAAAAAAGATCTGCCTTGTTTTGAAATCAAACATTGCCTTTGATCTGTGTTTAAAGAAGAAAATATTTAAATATTTAATTATAAAATCTTGAACATACAATCTGAACCAAAACTGATTGAACGAAAAACTCATTGATTAATGGGCATTGTGTTCTTAATTAAATGAATCTGGTTCAGATTCAAACCACTTCCCATTTTGTAATACTCCAGAATTCCCGAAACCCAAAAATATTTATCCATTACGATGAAACACCTCAAGGCTTTGAGTGAGATAAAGTTGAACTAGGCCACAGAACAATGCCATCTTGCAAAGAAGGCCATTTTCAAAAGCTGAGATAGATCTCGTTATGTGGAAGATTTAGAGAGAGTTTAAGAACACTAAATTCATGGTCTTACTGGAGAAATATACAGATGTCTGATCTGAAATGTGTAAAATAGAACCAAGAAGCTTGTGGGGTGCTTACGTTTCAGAAGTTGGACCAGAGTACATTTGGAGGTTTAGTTTCATTTAGTTTAGAGATACAGCATGGAAACAGGCCCTTCGGCCCACCGAGTCTACGCCGACCAGTGATCCCGGCACATCAAGACTATCCAACACACACTAGGGATCATTTACAATTTATCCAAGCCAATTATCCTACAAACCGGTATGTGTTTGGAGTGTGGGAGAGAACTGGAGATCCCGGGGAAAACCCACGCAGGTCACGGGGAGAATGCACAAACTGCATACAGGCTGCACCTGTAGTCAGGATCAAACCCGGTCTCTAGTGCTGCACGGCAGCAACTCTACCGCCACGCCATCGTGCCACGGTTAATATCGAACATAAATATGTACAGAACAGGAACAGGCCCTTCACCTCACAATGTCTGTGCCAAACATAATGCTAATATAAACTTATTTCATCTACCATCACATGATCCATATCTCTCACAGGACGTAGGGGCAGCAGTAGGCCATTTGGTCGATCATGTCTACTCCTCCAATCAATCATGGTTGAACTATTTTCCCCCCGTAACCCCATTCTCCTGCCTTTCCTAAATGCCACTCAGATGACACTATCATATCTGCCTTCACCACAACCTGCTTTTAAAGAAGCATGTTGGAACATAAAAGTTATAAACTACAACTTACTGCCATGGTAGTCACCCTGTTTTTGAGTTGGAAATTGTCACATTCCCATCCACACTCCAGCATTTTATCCTTAAAAACAAAACGGAGAGCAGAATGATAGAAAAAAACATGTCATCTTCTCCTATATGGGAAGAAGGCAGGAGAATGGGGTAGGGAGGGAGAGATAGATCAGCCATGATTGAATGGTGGAGTAGACTTGATGGGCCGAATGGGCTAATTCTAAGCCTATCACTTATGACCTTATGACTTTATCCACAAGGCCGGATAACCTTTCATGTGTATGTGTGTATATATATATATATATATATATGTACAGTATATGTATATATATATATCTTAGGAAACAAACAACCTTTGCCACGTGGAAGCAAAAGTTCAGAAGAATCAAATGAGAAGTGCAAACATTTGTTGCTCCATTTACAAACAAACTATTTGGCATTTTATTCAGTGCTCTTCGTACATTGAAACGACCCAAAACAACTTGAGAAAACCGCAGAAGAGCACAGCAGATAGTGCAAGATGTCAAAAGAAAGGAGAAAACACTGAGGGCGTCTCCGCAGGGTGTTTTTTAAAATGTTATCTCGCCCACGACTGTAAGAATTTGATCAAAGGTGGGAGTCGGGGAAGTCAAGCTGTTAGTAATTACTTTAGGAAGAATCCTTGGATATCTTGCTCTAATGCTACATAACCCAAATATAACCCAATTGCAGTTGTTGTTCTGCAGTACGCGGATGATACTGCCACAGGTGTGAACTATAAACTTTTAAGCTGCGTAGAACAAACTATGCTTATTAAATGAAAAACTAATGTAATCCGGAAATAGCAAATACATCTCATCTTTTTCCTCCACGTATACAGTAAGTAAAAACTGGGCTTAACTTACTATGGGTGATCCAAATGCTGCAATCCATATTATGTAGTTGATAGGATTCCAGTATGAAGTGTAGAGCGAAACAGAACTATGTAATATACACAATGGCACAAAAAACTGCAGATGATGTAGATCGGGTAGATGCACAGAGTCTCTTGTCCAGAGTAGGTGAATCGAGGACCAGAGAGCATAGGTTTAATGTGAAGGGGAAAAGATTTCATAGGAATCTGAGGAGGTAACCTTTTCACACAAAGGGTGGTGGGTGTATGGAACGGGCTGTCAGAGGAGGTAGTTGAGGCAGGGACTATCCCAACATTTAAGAAACAGTTGGACAGATACATGGATAGGACACGTTTGGAGGGATATGGGCCAAACGCAGGCTGGTGGGACTAGTGTACCTGGGACATGTTGGCTGGTGTGGGTAAGTTGGTCTGAAGGGCATGCTTCCACACTGTATCACTCTATGACTCTATGACTCTATGCTAGAATATTGAGCAGAACACAAGGTGCTGGAGCAACTCAAAGGATCAGGCAGTATCTGAGGATGACATCAATGCTACCCTTCCTGATCCAGGTGCCATTTTATTTCGCAGTCGCTCAATGTCCTTTCAATCATAGAATCATAGTCAAACTTGTCCATGTCGACCAGTATGTTCCTCTACACGAATGCCACTTGCCTGTGTTTGGCCCATATCCCTCAAAAGCTTTCCCATCCATATAACTGCCCAAGGGTCTTTTACATGTTGCGATAGTACCTGCCTCAACTACCTCCTCTGGCAGCTCGTTCAATACACCCACCACCCTTTGTTAGTGCTTCCCCTCAGGTTCCAATTAAATCTTTCCCCACTCGCCTTAAACCTATGTCCCCTGGTGCTTGATTCCTCTACTCTGGGTACAAGGCTCTGTGCACTCACCCTGTCTGTTCGCATCCTCTGATATTGCCAACTCCCAGTCCAGTTCATTGGCCCATTGCCAAGGTTTCCTGGACCAGTCTTTGAAGCCTTTCTCCTGTTGGATGCCTGGGGAAGGTTATTACTTATTCTTCAGGGAATCCCCGTTCTCATTCTTCAGAGAACGGGGTTTCCCCTCCCCCACTATAGTTGAGGCTCGCATCAGGGTCTCCTCCATACCCCGCAACACTGCCCTCTCTCCCCATCCCCCCATTCGCAACAAGGGCAGAGTCCCCCTGGTCCTCACCTTTCACCCCACCATCCGGCACATACAACACATAGTCCTCCGCCAGTTTCGCCACCTCCAACGTGACCCCACCACTCGCCACAGCTTCCCATCTCCCCCCCTGTCTGCCTACCGCAAAGACCGCTCTCTCCGCAACTCCCTTGTCAATTCTTCCCTTCCCTCCCGCTCCACCCCTTCCCCGGGCACTTTCCCTTGCAACCGCAAGAGATACACTTGTCCCTTTACCTCCCCCCTCCACTCCTTTCAAGGACCCAAGCAGTCCTTCCAGGTCCGACAGAGGTTCACCTGCACCTCCTCCAACCTCATCTATTGCATCCGCTGCTCTAGATGCCAGCTGATCTATATCGGTGAGACAAAGCGGAGGCTTGGCGATCGTTTCGCCGAACACCTCCGCTCGGTCGGCAATAACCAACCCGACATCCCGGTGGCTCAGCACTTCAACTCCCCCTCCCATTCCGTTTCCGACCTCTCTGTCCTGGGCCTCCTCCATGGCCCAGAGTGAGCAACACCTGTTGGAGGAACAGCACCTCATATTCCGCTCGGGGAGTCAGCATCCTCTTGGCATGAACATTGAATTCTCACAATTCTGTTAACCCTTGCTGTCTCCTCCTCTCCCTCAGCCCTCGTCTCCTCCTCCTCCTTTTTCCTTTCTTCCCCCCGCCTCCTCCCACCCCCCATCAGTCTGAAGAAGAGTTTCGGCCCAAAATGTTACCTATCCCCTTCGCTCCATAGATGCTGCTGCACCCGCTGAGTTTCTCCAGCATTTTGTGTGCCCAAGGTCATTACTTAGTCTGCAACATTCTTGCTCAATGATAATGATGCACAGAACATGTAGCGGAGAGGGGAGTTTGTTGGTAAGTGGAAATTAATTCCCAGGCAAAGAAATATTAATTTGTAAAATACATTAATCTTCTCTTCATTATATAATATTTTGCAGTTAATAGAATATCACCCTCTATTTAATGCCTTAGCACTCGTTCAAACATCGTTCTCCTTCCATTTGCCTGCTCACTACATGGCTCTGTTCGATGGAGACGTGAGGATCTGCAGATGCTGGTGTACAAAAAAAGGACACAGACTGCTGGAGTAGCTCAGTGGGGTCAGGCAGCATCTCTGGAGAACCTGGGTATGGAACACTTCTGGTCGGGACCCTTCAGTGTGGGACCCCTATTCAGACTCAAGACTGTAGACTGAGGAAGGGTCTCGACCCGAAAGGTCACCTATCCATGTTCTCCAGAGAAGCTGCCTGACCCGGCGAGTTGCTCCAGCACTTTGAATCCGTTTTTTGGCTCTGACTCTCAAGGGTTACAAACAGGTACTTTTGTAGTGGACAAGTGGGGTAGCCACCCACCAGATCTAGTTGTACCACACACCAATCTGGATTTTTGGTAGCAAACTGTTCACTGTCTTGTGGCGACTCTTTTGTGCAAACATAGAAACATAGAAAGTAGATGCAGGAGTAGGCCATTTGGCCCTTCGAACATGGCTGATCATCCAGAATACCCCATTCCTGCTATGTCAATCTATCAATCTATCTGTCTGTCTGTCTGTCTGTCTGTCTGTCTGTCTGTCTGTCTGTCTGTCTGTCTGTCTGTCTGGTCTCCACCCTCTAACTTTTCTGCTTCTCTGACATCTCTGCACTCATTGTCTGTGTCTCCTCTACACTCACCACCACAACCAACATTGACGTCAAATTAAACATCAGTTGCCACAACCACATCACTCCCTTACCCAAACCCAATGGGTTAAACTTCCTCATTACGCTGGTTCCTGGAGCATTTATTTCTCTCCTACTGATTGCTCCACCTGCAAATTCTCTTTCCCCTCCAAAATCCTTGAGAGCGGTTCCCCGTTGATAATTCCTGAAGCAGTGTGTCCCGCCCTATTTGTGCCGCTGCCTCCATGACAGTCAGAACACGAGAGGAGTTCTTTGTGAGCGTGACCTTCCCTTCACAACCTGCCTGCAGCCTTTGACAATGCTGACTATAGCATTGGCTCTTCAGTGCCCGTCTTTCATCGCCCTGCTTCATTCACCTAGTAGCTTCCTTTCCCACCAGCTTGGGATGATCCTCTTTCCCCGTTTTAGCTTCTGCAACATCCTCCAAAGATCTACCTTCAAGCACTCTTCTATTTCTCCCTGGATTTAGAGCGAGAATCATATAACACAGAGAAAAAGTCCTTCGCTCCTGCACGTTGCCGAACACCAATACCAAACGTACCGAACAGTGAAAGGCTGCGCAGAGTGGATTTGGAGAGGATGCTTCCACTAGTGGCAGAGTCGAGGACCAGAGGCCACAGCCTCAGAATATAACTACGAATCTTTCGAAAGGAGATGAAAGATTTTTTTAATCATGAGGGTGGTGAATCCGTGGAATTCATTGCCACTGAAGGTTCTGGAGGCCAAGACAATGGATAATTTTAAGTGGGAGATTGACAGATTCTTGATTAGTAAAGGGCCTGTCCCACTTTGTTGTCATTTGCGCGTCATTTACGTAAAATCGTTAATGCATTATAACCATATAACCATATAACAATTACAGCACGGAAACAGGCCCTCTGGGCCCTTCCAGTCCATGCCGAACATTTATTTTCCCCTAGACCCATCTACCTGCACTCAGACCATACCCCTCCATTCCCTTCCCGTCCATATAGCTATCCACTTTACTTTTAAATGTTAAAATTGATCCTGCCTCCACCACTTCTGCTGGAAGCTCATTCCACACAGCCACCACTCTCTGAGTAAAGAAGTTATTTCCTAAACTCATGTTACCCCTAAACTTCTGTCCCTTAATTCTCATGTCATACCCTCTTGTTTGAATCTTCCCTACCCTCAATGGGAAATGCTTATCCACGTCAACTCTGTCTATCCCTTTCATCATTTTAAAGACCTCAATCAAGTTCCCCCTTAACCTTCTGCACTCCAAAGAATAAAGACCTAACTTGTTCAACCTTTCTCTGTAACTTAGTTACTGGAACCCAGGCAACATTCTAGTAAATCTCCTCTGTACTCTCTCTATTTTGTTGACATCCTTCCTATAATTAGGCGACGAAAATTGTACACCATACTCCAGAATTGGTCTTACCAATGCCTTGTACAATTTTAACATTACTTCCCTACTCCTATATTTAATGCTCTGATTTATAAAGGCCAGCACACCAAAAGCTTTCTTTACCACCCTATCTACATGCGATTCCACCTTCAGGGAACTATGCGTTCCCTGAAGGTTATGCGTGCATTATGCGTGCATGGCGCGTGGTGAGGCGTGGTGATGTAGGCAGTAACACGCAGTCGCACGCAGCGCCCCAGGATTTTGGGATTCGCAAAATCTTCACGCGCCACCACCATGACGTGCAAATGACGCCCAAGTGGGCAGGCCCTTATGGGTATCAGGAAAAACAATCTAAATCAATTCTCATATTGTCGCTATGGTTTGTTCTGATTTAGCTGGAGTCAATTTCAAACTCATATTATTATATAAAAGAAGCAAAAGTCAAGCTGGCTTGGTTATTTATATCTAAAACTTAAGTTCATTGTTCGCACATGCGCCATTATAATGGGATGTTAGTTGAGCAATGGAATTAATGTTCATGGAGGGAGCATTGAATTATCTTAATGCACATGCTTTGCCCTGCTCGATAACTGGCTATACAGCATCTGATCGAAGAAATGGGTTCAACTATCAGCTGCAATGAAACCTTGTATCATTGTTCTGAAGCCTTCAGGTATTTAATCAATCATTCCAAATCCAGGTTAACTCACATTGAGAGTTCAATCCTCACAGGGACCAGATTTCTCTCACAAGACTACCAGGTAACTAAGTGCCTCAAAATTGAAATCCAGCGTGAGATGACATTGAAAAAGCCAATCTCTCTGTGAAAGACCACGCCAGTGATGAAAATACTATTGGGGGCAGCACATTTTTCACAGCACATTTCCTGAGTTGAAGGTGCTGCTGCTTAATCTGATGACGTTAATAGACTGCAGTGTGAGGTATTCCAGTGATTTTAGGACAGAATTGTGCATGATTTACAGCTCACAGGCGAAGGTTGAGTATTCGGATTTGAATCACATAGAGTCCTATTAAGCCACGGTTGCCTAGCCAGATGCAACTAAATTTAAAGTGGCACTTTCTTTCCAATAACCCGCTCTGGCTAAACCCCTCCCTTCACCACCTCCAGTTTAAATTCCAGTTGGAATATTGTGGAGGACCAAGTGACCAAGAACCAAGAAGAACCAAGTCACAGAGTCGTACAGCATGGAAACATGCCCTTCGGCCCAACCTGCCCATGCTGACCAAGATGCCCAATCTACACTAGACCCACCTGCCTACATTTTGCGTAGTTCTGGATCTCTACTATCATTGAAGACCATAATCCGAAATTTACTGAACTTTATCTTGCACTAAACATTATTCCCTACATCATGCATCTGTACACTGTGTGTAAGAAGGAACTGTGGATGCTGGTTCAAACCGAAGTAGACACAAAAAGCTGGAATAATTCAGCGGGACTGGCAGCATCGCTGGTGAGAAAGAATGGGTGACGTTTCAGGCTGTGGACAGCTTGATTATAATCATGTATCGTCTTTTCATTGTCTGGTTAGCATATGACAAAAAGCCTTGGTACCTAGGTACACGTGACAGTAACCTAAACTATATGTCTGAAGAAGGGTCTCGACCTGAAACGTCACCCATTCCTTCTCTCCAGAGATGCTGCCTGTCCCGCTGAGTTACTCCACCTCTTTGTGTCTATCTTTGATTCAAACTAGCATCTGCAGTTCCTTCCTGCACATGTACCAGTCCAAATGCATTTTAAATATTATTGTAATACTTGCCTCACCTATCTCCTCTGACAGCTCATTTCAGATATCTCTTTTCAGTCAAAGGATGAGTTGGATGCATTTTTCAAAAGACATTCCGCTTGTTTCATACCAATGATTCAAAATGTTATGTAGTTTCACCATATCATCTTGGACTGGGAGTTAAAAATGTTGAATGTACCCAAGTTAAAGAGCAGCAAATGCACTCCTCACCTGTATCCACCTATCACTGTAGATAGACAGAAAATGCTGGAGTAACTCAGCGGGTCAGGCAGCATCTCTGGAGAAAAGGAATAGGTGCCATTTCGGGTTGAGACTGAAGAAGGGTTCTTGGTTCTTGGTTTCTTGGTCCTACAAAATATTCCAAATGGAATTTAAACTGGAGGTGGTGGAGGGAAGACTTAAGCCAGAAGGGTTTTTGGGAAGAAAGAGCTACCTTAAATTTAGTTGTATCTGGTTGGGTAGCTATGGTAGGGTGAAGATTATTCCATGTTTTAATTGTGCGGGGGAAGAACGAATTGCAGTACACATCTGTCTTGGTAGCTGGAATCTCAAATTGGATGGAATGCTCTCATCTGCTCCTAATTGGTTTGGGTTTGGTGTAGGTTTTGTAATCTATGTCGAGCTGACCATTTAACATTTTGTAAAAACAAGGGTAGGGACTCGAATCAAAACATCACCTATGAGTCTGAAGAAAGTTCTCGACCCAGGACGTCACCTATTCCTTTTCACCAGAGATGCTGCGTGACCCGCTGAGTTACTCCAGCATTTTGTGTCTATCTTCGGTATAAACCAGCATCTACAATTCCTTCCTATACAGCTAATTAAAATATGGAGCCTGACCATAAGTCATGACACAGTAAATTGGACAGGAAAAATTAGCTTGTTGGATGCAGAGCAGTTGGCAATGAGGTAAATGAGATTGTCAAAGGAGGGAATAAAAGCTTTGAGGAGACACTCTGTGGACTTGGAAAATCAGAACAAGATGGATGAGTTTAGGAAGTGACTTCCTGTGTCGGGCCATGATGATTAGAGGCTCTGCCAATGGTAGCATTATGGAGAGGGCCACAGTGTAGACTTCATTGTATAGAGGACACAGGCTGACATGTAATAATAATCTGAATTAAGTTGGGATTCTGTTGTCAATCTTCACAAGATAAATGTGTGATAACTTTAGTGCTTATTTGTTTGAAGAGCATGAGTGGGTGTAAGTTCATTAGTTCATAGGTTCTTGGAGCAGAATTAGGCCATTCGGCCCATCAAGTCTACTACACCATTCAATCATGGTTGATCTATCTTTCCCTCTCAACCCCATTCTCCTGCCTTCTCCCCATCACCCCTGACACCCGTACTAATCTGTCAATTCCGCCTTAAGAATGTCCGTTGACTGGCCCCACCAAACCATCTGTGGCAATGATTTTCACAGTTTCACCACTCTCTGACTAAAGAAATTCCTCCTCATCCCCTCTCTAAGGAACATCCATTTATTCTGAGGCTATAACCTCTGGTCCTGGACTCTGCCACCAGTGGAAACATTCATTGGACAAAGTCAGCATGGATTTATTCATTGGACAAAGCCAGCATGGATTTACGAAAGGTAAATCATGTCTGACGAATCTTGTGGAATTTTTCGAGGATGTAACTAGTAGCGTGGATAGGGGAGAACCAGTGGATGTGGTGTATCTGGACTTCCAGAAGGCTTTCGACAAGGTCCCACATAAGAGATTAGTATATAAACTTAAAGCATACGGCATTGGGGGTTCAGTATTGATGTTGATAGAGAACTGGCTGGCAAACAGGAAGCAAAGGGTAGGAGTAAACAGGTCGTTTTCACAATGGCAGGCAGTGACTAGTGGGGTACCGCAAGGCTCAGTGCTGGGACCCCAGCTATTTACAATATACATTAATGATCTGGATGAGGGAATTGAAGGCAATATCTCCAAGTTTGCGGACGACACTAAGCTGGGGGGCAGTGTTAGCTGTGAGGAGGATGCTAGGAGACTGCAAGGTGACTTGGATAGGCTGGGTGAGTGGGCAAATGTTTGGCAGATGCAGTATAATGTGGATAAATGTGAGGTTATCCACTTTGGTGGCAAAAATAGGAAAGCAGACTATTATCTAAATGGTGGCCGATTAGGAAAAGGGGAGATGCAGCGCGACCTGGGTGTCATGGTACACCAGTCATTGAAAGTAGGCATGCAGGTGCAGCAGGCAGTGAAGAAAGCCAATGGTATGTTAGCTTTCATAGCAAAAGGATTTGAGTATAGGAGCAGGGAGGTTCTACTTCAGTTGTATAGGGTCTTGGTGAGACCACACCTGGAGTACTGCGTACAGTTCTGGTCTCCAAATCTGAGGAATGACATTATTGCCATAGAGGGAGTGCAGAGAAGGTTCACCAGACTGATTCCTGTGATGTCAGGACTGTCTTATGAACAAAGACTGCATAGACTTGGTTTATACTCGCTAGAATTTAGGAGATTGAGAGGGGATCTTATAGAAACTTACAAAATTCTTAAGGGGTTGGACAGGCTAGATGCAGGAAGATTGTTCCCGATGTTGGGGAGGTCCAGGACAAGGGGTCACAGCTTAAGGATAAGGGGGAAATCCTTTAGGACCAAGATGAGAAGGACTTTTTTCACACTGAGAGTGGTAGGTCCCTGGAACTCTCTGCCACAGAGGGTAGTTGAGGCCAGTTCATTGGCTATATTTAAGAGGGAGTTAGATGTGGCCCTTGTGGCTAAGGGGATCAGAGGGTATGGAGAGAAGGCAGGTACAGGATACTGAGTTGGATGATCAGCCATGATAATATTGAATGGCGGTGCAGGCTCGAAGGGCCGAATGGCCTACTCCTGCACCTAATTTCTATGTTTCTATGTTTCTATTCTCTCCACATCCACTTGCTCCAGGCCTTTCATTATTTAACTAGAACAAATAACAGAGTAGAAGGCCATGCAGTCCATCTTGTCTGTGCTGTACATGTCTATTATTTGTTGATGTTCAGAGCAAGATTTCCTCCAAGTTTGACGAAGGGTCCCGGCCCAAAACGCTTCCCGTCCATTCCCTCCCCAGATGCTGCCTGAGTACTGAGTTACTCCAGCACTTTGTGTTTTTCTCAAGCTTGCAGCATCTGCAGTTCCTTGTGTCTTCCTTCAACTCTGTGAGGCGTGATTACACTTGCCATCAAATGTTTTAATAGCATAAATTCAACTCAAAAGGTCTTTTTTTAGGGATGTTTTTTACAACCTAATGGAAGCTGTGCAGTCAACTTGGAAAACATAGATTTGGGAGCTAACTTTTTAGACCCCTGTACCTGATTAGTAATTTGGTGAGATCTAAGTTAAGTTTAGTCTGAGTTTAGCGAAACAGCATGGAAACAGGCTTTTGGCCCACGGAGTCCACTCACAATTCAATTCAATTCAATTCAATCTTTAATTGTCATTGTGCAGTGTACAATACAGAGACATCGAAATCCAGTTGGTATCTCGGAAGGGCGAACTTACGAATGGACAAGTAATTGCGCAGTAGTATGAGTTAATATACGTCTATACATATACAGTGTCTGGGGGGGGGGGGGGGGGGGTGGGGGGGTGGAGTCAGGCAGTCATTGAGGTGCAGCGTTGAGAAGTGTGACAACCGCAGGGAAGAAGCTGTTCTTGAGCCTGCTGGTCCAGCAGCGGAGGGACCTGTAGCGTCTCCCGGATGGGAGGAGGGTAAACAGTCTATGGTTGGGGTGTGAGCTGTCCCTGCGCAGGCATCGTTTCCTATGGACAGACTCAATGGAGGGGAGTGAGGAGCCTGTGATGCGTTGGCCGCTCTTCACCACCCTCTGCAGAGCCTTCCGGTCGGCGACAGAGCAGTTACCATACCACACTGTGATGCAGTTGGTAAGGATGCTCTCGATGGTGCAGCGGTAGAAGTTCACCAGAATCTGGGGAGACAGGTGGACCTTCTTAAGTCTCCTCAGGAAGAAGAGACGCTGGTGAGCCTTCTTGATCAGCCCAGCGATCACCTGTGCACCAGTTCTATCCTGCACACTGGTGACCATTTACACAAGCAAATTAACCTCCAAAGCTGCATGTCTTTGGAATGTGGGAGGAAACCGGAGCACCCGGAGAAAACCCACGTGGTGGCAGGGCGAATGTACAAATTCCATACATACAGCACCCCTAGTCAGGATCGAACCGGGGTCTCCAACACTGTAAGGCCACAACTCTACCACTGCACCACCCGTGCCGCCCCCTAATCTTAATTGACCTGAGATCCAACTCATTGTCCTTTATTAGTTGGGATCTAATAAAGGGCAATCTTACATGTAGGACTGTTACTCGTAAGCAAGAAGAATTTTGTGACCGAACGGATCAGTAATGCTTTGAAAGTTGAAAACTTATTTCACGCATGCGGACATACAATAAATTTCGGAAAGTATGATTTAGTTACTTCCTTCGCAATCTTACAGTCGGAAATAAATGTGTTTTGGAAACTACAGTGCATATATGCATCGAGTATGGTCCTTGTAATTCAAACATAAATCCTAAAAACTATGTGTCCATACTTGCAGCTGGAATAATGATTTACTCAGCTAATTCAAATGCTGATTATCTAATCTTATCCGGCAATTATAATTGTTCCATTAGGAAAAATCTCGTTGCACGTTTCATTTTAAACAATTTGGATGATTGGTGGGGAAGGATGTCCACAGTTACTTGAACCGAGTAACTATGGACAGCTTTACACAAAACAACTTTGACATTATTTCCATTTGCCGTAATTTAAAAAATTGTATTTGTTGATGCTAAATCAGTAACATGACAGGCGGCACCGTGACGCAAAGGTAGATTCGCTGCCTCACAGCGCCAGAGACCTGGGTTTGATCCTTTCTACAGATGCTGTCTGTACGGAATTTGTACATTCTCGCCATGACCTGCGTGGGTTTTTTCCGGTGTCATTCCACACATCAAAGATGTACAGGTTTGTAGATAATTATGCTTGGTACAATTTTAAATTGTCCCTAGTGTGTGCAGGATATATAAGTGCGCGGGGTCGGTGCGGACTCGATGGGCCGAAGGACCAGTTTCCGTGCTGCATCTATAATTTAAACTAAACCTTGCTCATGTATAAAGTCCAATTTATTGAACAATAATGCTACAGCAGCTGTGTGGATCATTTGAACATTCAAAAATAACTAACAGAAGTATTGATTAGCATGGATGTCAGCTTTGCTTAGCTGATAAAATCCCTGCCTCTGGGAGCTGGAAGATTATGGGCAGGAATTCCGTGCAGGAATTTGTAGTAGCAATTCAGGTTATATTTTCAGGAGGCGCTCCACTTAATGTTGATGTGTACAACGATGTCACAGTTTGCATGATTGAAATGAAACTTTATATTTAGGCTCTGTGTTTCTTCCACTGCTTTGCAGGGCCTCATTCAAATTTCAGACCAAAGGCGGCACAGTGGCGCAGCAGTGGAGTTGCTGCCTTACATGGAAAACATAGAAACATAGAAAAAACATAGAAAAACATAGAAAAATAGGTGCAGGAGTAGGCCATTCGGCCCTTCGAGCCTGCACCGCCATTCAATGTGATCATGGCTGATCATCCAACTCAGTATCCCGTACCTGCCTTCTCTCCATACCCCCTGATCCCTTTAGCCACAAGTGCCACATCTAACGCCCACTTAAATATAGCCAATGAACTGGCCTCAACTACCTTCTGTTGCAGAGAATTCCAGAGACTCACCATTCTCTGTGTAAAGAATGTTTTCCTCATCTCGGTCCTAAAGGAATTCCCCCTTATCCTTAGACTGTGACCCCTTGTTCTGGACTCCCCCAACATCGGGAACAATCTTCCAGCATCTAGCTTGTCCAACCCCTTAAGAATTTTGTAAGTTTCTATAAGATCCCCCCTCAATCTTCTAAATTACAGCGAGTATAAGCCGAGTCTATCCAATCTTTCCTCATATGAAAGTCCTGACACCCCAGGAATCAGTCTCTTCTGAATATTCTCTGCACCCCCTCTATGGCAAGGATGTCTTTCCTCAGATTTGGAGACCAAAACTGTACGCAATACTACAGGTGTGGCCTCACCAAAACCCTGTACACTGCAGTAGAACCTCCCTGCTCCTATACTCAAATCCTTTCGCTATGAATGCTAACATACCATTTGCTTTCTTCACTGCCTGCTGCACCTGCATGCCTACTTTCAATGACTGGTGTACCATGACACCCAGGTCTCATTGCATCTCCCCTTTTCCTAATCTGCCACCATTCAGATAATAGTCTATCCTCATGTTTTTGCCACCAAAGTGGATAACCTCACATTTATCCACATTATACTGCATCTGCCATGCATCTGCTCATTCACTCAGCCTATCCAAATCACCCTGCAGCCTCCAAGCATCCTCCTCACACCTAAGACTGTGAGGACCTCCTTACAGCTCCAGACACCCGAGTTCGATCCTAACTACGGGGGCTGCCTGCGTGGCGTTTGCACGTTTTCCCTGTGACCGCGTGGTTTTTGTCCGGGTGCTCCGGTTTCCTCCCACGTTCCAAAAAAAAGTGCAGGTTTTCAGGTTAATTGTTTTTTATTAATTGTCCCGAGGGTGTAGGATAGAACTAGAGCATGGGTGATTGTTGGTCAGCATGGATTTGGTGGGCCGAAAGGCCCATTCCCACACTGTATCACTAAACTAAACTAAACTGATCATTTAAGAGGAAACTTAATGGAAACGAGCCATTCAGCCTACCTTGCCCATGCCAATTAAGATACCCCATTTACACTAGTCAGACCAGCCCTCATTTCCCCCATGTCCCTCTAAACCTTTCCTACCCATGTACCTGTCCCAATGTATTTGATGTGTAGGAAGGAACTGCAGATACTGGTTGACACAGAAGATAGACACAAAATGCTGGAGTGACTCAGCGGGACAGGCAGCATCTCTGGATAGAAGGAATGGGTGATGTTTAGGGTCGAGACCCTTCTTCAGAACAAAACGTCATCCACTCTATCTGTCCAGAGATGCTGCCTGTCCTGCTGAGTTACTCCAACATTCTGTGTGTATTCCCAATGTCTTTGAAATGTTGTTGAAACCTGTTGTTTGTACCCAATAATATTTTCCTTGGTCAATGCTTCAATCAATAGATTTAAGGGCCTGTCCCACTATACGAGTTTACCCAAGAGCTCTCACGAGTTTAAAAAAAAATCAAACTCGTGGTAAGCACGTAGAATGTACGTAGCGGGTACGTCGGAGCTCGGGACGTCTCTTAGCGGCTCGTGAGGCTAACGGCAGGTACTCGGGAAACGCGGTAAGCTCGTGAAGTTTTTTTCAACATGTCGAAAAATGTCCACGAGAGCCCCGAGTACCCACGAGCGGCTATTACCGTAATTCTCTGAGTTCGAATCAGGGGAAACTCGGGAAGAACTCTTGAATTACCTCGTACAGCGGGACAGGCCCTTTAGTGCTCAGTCAGCTTCATGATATTTGCGAGAAACTGCTGGTGCAGGATGGCTTGCCGCGTGGCTTCCGCTTGCCGCCATTCAGCATGCTCCATCACACGGAGTGTTTCAACGCAGTCCGGTGCACTATATAAATGCAAACATTAATATGAGGAGCAGCTGTTCCTACTTCACGAGATAAAAATTATCATGTCAAAAATCCTGAATAATAGATAGCTGATGGATTTCTAGTCGTCCTGTTGAGCAAGTTTGAAGGTGCAATAAATCTTCACTGTAATATTCAAACTATTATTACCATTATATGAGTCCTGAGATGAGATTTTTTTGCTGAGAAATTATTCCTTTTTGAAGCACTTTATTGCTTTTATCATCCCGTGCTCACGGGCAGATTGGGTAATTTTGTTCCATTTCACTTGATGTCCGTTCGTTGGGTGTATGGGCAGAAGTCTCCATGCCAACAATTTCTGCTCCATTAAAGTATTACTTCCTAATTTGAGGCAGGACACCCTTGCTATTGAGCGTAGGTTCATGAGGTTAATTTCCGGGATGGCGGGACTGTCATATGAGGAAAGATTGGAAAGAATGGGCTTGTATTCGCTGGAATTTAGAAGGATGAGGGGGGATCTTATCGAAACGTATAAAATTATAAAAGGACTGGACAAGCTAGATGCAGGAAAAATGTTACCAATGTTGGGGGAGTCCAGAACTAGGGGCCACAGTCTGAGAATAAAGGGGAGGCCATTTAAAATTGAGGTGAGAAAATACTTTTTCATCCAGAGAGTTGTGAATTTGTGGAATTCTCTGCCACAGAAGGCAGTAGAGGCCAATTCACTGGATTAATTTAAAAGAGAGTTAGATAGAGCTCCAGGGGCTAGCGGAATCAAGGGATGGGGGAGCAGGCAGGCACGGGTTACTGATTGTGGATGATCAGCCATGATCACAATGAATGGCAGTTCTGGCTCGACGGGCCAAATGGCCTCCTCCTGCACCTATTTTCTATGTTTCTATGTTAAATATGACTAAGTATTACTAAATTATCAAATGGCGGCACGGTAACGCAGCGGTAGAGTTGCTGCCATACAATGCTTACAGCGTTGGAGACCCGGGTTCGATCCCGACTGCAGATGCTGTCTGTGCGGAGTTTGTACGTTCTCCCCGTAAGCTGCGTGGGTTTTCTCAGAGAACTCCGGTTTCATCCCACACTCCAAAGAGGTAGATTAATTGGCTTGGTATAAATGTAAATTATCCTTAGTGTGTGTCGGATAGTGATCGTGTGCGGGGATTGTAGGTTATTGCGGACACGGTGGGCAGAAGGGCCCGTGTCCGCGCTGTGTCACTAAACTAAACGTGTCCAGCAAAGCAGAACAACAGTAGATGTTGACACAAGGAACTGCAAATGCCAGTTTACAAAAGATAGACACCAAATGCTGGAGTAACTCAGCGGGTCAGGCAGCATCTGCAATTCCTTGTGTTGACATTTTAGATCAGGACCCTTCTTCAGGCTGATTATGGTGGTGGTGGTGAAGGGGGGAGAAAAGCTGGAAGAGAGATGGGGGCAGGATTAAGCCTGGCAAGTAATAGCTCGATCCAGGTGAGGGTATTTTTATTTGATATGTAGATGGTGGACAAAGACCATAGATGACAAAATTAAGCATGAGATAAGGAGAGAAGATGTGAAGATTGTCCCAAGTGTGTAGGATAGTGCCAGAGTGCGGGGATCATTGGTTGGCGCAGATATGATGGGCCGAAGGGCCTGTTTCCTCGCTGTATCTCTGTGTTTCTAAACTAAAAAGTTAACAGCAGAAACCATGTCAATTTTACAGTTTCATCTGGGTAGATGAATGAAGCAAAAGGTAGTGCTTAATACAATAAATTTGTATCGACCAGAATTATTGAATGGCAATAAACAAAGCTAAATTGCAAAAAAATATATATATATAAAACACAAAAATATTATTCAGAAAAGGTGAAAAGCCGGGACAATATTGGTTTCTGCTATTTGAGGAAGCTCATCTTTTAATTTAATTTTATTGCATTTATATAGCTTCTTATTATCTCCCTCTGAAAATTTCAAATGAATTAATGATTTTGATGTCTGCACTTGTGTCAGCTATTTGCTGGAGTTGAATATTGGGTATTGCACTTTTCTGCTCAGTAGTATTGATTGAAGGGAAATGCTCATGAAAAGACTGGAAGAATTCCCTATTCTCCTTCAAACGAGGCCTTTGGGCTTTTTGATGTCTTGTGTCCGATCTCCAGCTGTGAAGTTGTCCAGGACCACTGCAGGGTTTTTTTTTCAGTGAAAGCCATGAAAGTTGCATCGCCTAAATTTTACTCGGCCCTGATTAGAAGCAGAATAGTATGTTCAATTACAGATTGCAAAGGAACTGGAAAGCTTCATATGGCTTTCAGCACCTCTGCTGCCAGACAGCATAAAGAACTTAATAATAAGTGTACATCATAACACCGAGAAGGATGATCAATCGATGAACAGAACCAGTTAGTCACCTCAGTGCTATGTTGGGAACAGCATCGAACATCCAGATAATATTTCTTTTCATGATTAATTACCCAGATAAAAGTGTCTGGACAAATTAATGTAATTGAAATTATTGGCAGCACAGTGGTGCAGCGGTACAGTTGCTGTCTTACAGAACTTACAGTGCCAGAGATCCGGGTTCAATCCTGACTACGGGTGCGCATCCTTACTTAGTTTGTACGTTCTACCCGTGACCCGGGTGAAGAGGTGGGGGAGGGAGTGACAATAGACAATAGGTGCAGGTGTAGGCCATTTGTCCCTTCGAGCCAGCACCGCCTTTCAATGTGATCATGGATGATCATCCTCAATCAGTACCCCGTTCCTGCCTTCTCCCCATATCCCTTGACTCCGCTATTTTTAAAAGCCCTATCTAGCTCTCTCTTGAAAGCATCCAGAAAACCTGCCTACACCGCCCTCTGAGGCAGAGAATTCCACAGACTCACCACTCTCTGTGAGAAAAAATGTTTCCTCGTCTTCGTTCTAAATGGCTTACTCCTTATTCTTAAATTGTGGCCCCTGGTTCTGGACTCCCCCAACATCGGGAACATGTTTCCTGCCTCTAGCGAGTCCAAGCCCTTAACAGTCTTATATGTTTCAATGAGATTCCCTCTCATCCTTCTAAACTCCAGAGTGTACAAGCCCAGCTGCTCCGTTCTCTCAGCATATGACAGTCCCGCCATCCCGGGAATTAACTTTGTAAACCGACGCTGCACTCCCTCAATAGCAAGAATGTCCTTCCACAAATTAGGGGACCAACACTGCACACAATACTCCAGGTGTGGTCTCACTAGGGCTCCGTACAACTGCAGAAGGGCCTCTTTACTCCTATATTCGATTCCTCTTGTTATAAAGGCCAACATGCCATTCGCTTTCTTCACTGCCTGCTGTACCTGCATGCTTACTTTCATAGACTGATGTACAAGGACCCCCAGATCCCGTTGTACTTCCCCTTTTCCCAACATGACGCCATTTAGATAGTAATCTGCCTTCCTGTTTTTGGTACCAAAGTGGATAACCTCACATTTATCCGTATATAAACTTCATCTGTCATGCATCTTCCCACTCCGCCAGTGCTGGGGGATGAGAGAAAATGAGCCGTGAAAGTACAGTTGAGGGCTATGCGTGAGTGGTGCAATATTGCGTTGGGGGGACAGGTTGCATTGGGGGAACGGATGAGTGCTGGAATATTGCATTGGGGAACTTTGTCTACCTTCGATTTTCCACCATTTGCAGTTCCTTCTTGAACATATTGCATTAGGGAACGGGTTGCATTGGGGGACCAGGCCTCCTGTGTGACAGGGACCCAACAGGTCCAACTTAGTCTAGTATTTATTCATATTTATCAAGGATGTTACTAGATACCGTCTGAGCTGAGAATTAATCAGCTATCAGGAACAGTCTGTAATTTCTGTACTTGTTTTTGATAGCTGGTTAGGTCTAATATTATTTACATATCTCTGTGGAGTTTCACTTGACTAACTCCACATTAAGGATGGTTGCTGAAGAAGATAGTGATGGATGTGGACTGTGTTCTGTGCCATATGGTGATGTTTCTCTGCATTAAAAATATGCCTGCGAATTGTTGCACTGGGATTGCCATTTTGATCGATCTCTGCCAACATTGTCTCTGTCAGTTTGACAGAATGTAAGGAGAGGCAAACAAAAGTGACCAGAGAAGACATGATCACATCAGTCTGAAGAAGGTTCTCGACCCAAAACATTTCCTATTTCCTTCACCCGCTGAGTTTTTCCAGCATTTTTGTCTACCTTCGATTTTCCAGCATCTGCAGTTCCTTCTTAAACAGAGAAGACATGATTGATTACGAAGCGTTCCAAGCTCGGTCTAGCTAACAAAATACCGAGATCGAGGTGACGTGGCTGCGGTGCCCGACCAAAGGCTCATCGGTCGGTGGGACCGGGAGTGTGTTTTACTGTCCTTCAGTGCCCTTAATGTGGTTTGAAAATGAAAATGTAGTGGGTTTGAAATAAAGCACAGGAAATGGTTGTTGGTGGTGTTTGGTTTAAAATAAAGCACAGAAAATGGTTGTTGGTTGTGGTTGGTTTGAAATAAAGCACAGCAAATGGTTGGTGGTGGTGGTGGTTGGTTTGAAATAAAGCTAATGATTAAAAGTCTAAACTTGACAACTTCCCGTTTGCACTGCATATTGATTTTAGATAAAAGGCTACCACATACGTCTGTGATTTTTAGCTATCTCCCCCCCCCCCCCCGGCTTATCAGGAGCAGAGGATTCTTCCCATCAATGAAAAATAAAAGTGTTATTAGTGTTTATAAAATGTTGAGAATCTATCTCCTGTCAATCACGCCACAAAGGCCACGCCCTTTCTGGTGGGAGGGGGGAGGGATTATAAAACACGGAAGTGTGGGTGTGGCTCAGTCTCTGCAAGTTGGGGGAGGGAGAGGTCACGACTTTGTCTGAGCTGTGAATCAACTGAACATACTGAGTGTCTACTGAACCGTGAGTGCGGTGTTTATGTGGTGTTTTGTGTGGTTTTATGGTGGCTTTACGCATGAAATGGTATGAAACTGCATTTGAATGTGGTGGCCTTGCTCCCTGCTTAAAATGGTATGAAACTGCACTTGAATTTGGTGGCCTTGCACCCTGCTTGAAATGGCTTGAAACTGCACTTTAATTTAGTGGCCTTGCACTCTGCTTGCAGTGGTTTGAAACTGCACTTGAATTTGATGGCCTTGCACCCTGCTTGAAGTGGTAGGAAACTGCACTTGAATTTGGTGGCCTTGCACCCTGCTTGAAGTGGTAGAAAACTGCACTTGAATTTTGTGACCTTGCACCCTGCTTGAAATGGCATGAAACTGCACTTGCATTTGGTGGCCTTGCACCCTGCTTGAAGTGGCATGAAACTGCACTTGAATTTGGTGGCCCTGCACCCTGCATGAAGTGGCATGAAATTGCACTTGAATTTGGTGGCCTTGCACCCTGCTTGGTGGCATGAAACTGCACTTGAATTTGGTGGCCCTGCACCCTGCTTGAAGTGGCATGAAACTGCATTTGAATTTGGTGGCCTTGCACCCTGCTTGAAATGGAATTTCAAGGAATAGACATGAGTCAGCTGCCAGCCCACCAGCCGTGAGTGAGCTGCCAGCACATCAGGCTTGTGTGACTGAGCTGCCACGCCAAGAATCCATTTAGGCCACAATGTCCACACTACCCCTCTGGAAACCAGTCCCTTCAGCCCACAACACCCATACTAGTGCTCCAGAAAGCCCCCACCCCCCCCCCCCCCATCCCAACTGGCCACCAATATTGGATTTGGTGGAGAGGTGGAATATTGCGTTGGGGGACCAGCCCTCCCGTGTGATCATGGGGACCCAACAGGCCCTCTTAGTCCAGTATTTATATATATATATATTGCCTGTCTAATATGGAGCGACCTGCAAGTTGCAGTGAGGTCTTTCTGTGGAACATTTTGACAAAACACTGAAGAGAGTAGCCAACTTTCCCACTTGATGAATGAGGTGAAATGGGAGAGGTCCGCAGTTCACAGGAGTCCAGGAATCTCGCCAAGTCCAAGATTAAACCACACGGAAAACAAAATCACATCTCAGTTTCAATACCAGGAATGAAACCCGAAGGGCATTGATGCAGTAGCTCAGAAGGCCCAACAACCTAATACTGTAGTTACTGCAAACATCAGTGCAAATATCACCAAATTGCATCCCCCACAAACTGCTGCGATCCAGTCAAGTACGCGCACAGTACGTGTCCCACTTGTTCACCCCCATCATTCATAACTTGAACCGGCCATTTGCCTGCCCCATTGCATTCTCATAGCTCTATCAACCCTTCACCGGCCACTGGGCAGCACGGTGGCGCAGTGGTAAATTTGCTGCCTTACGACGGGTACTGTCTGTATGGAGTTTGCACGCTCTGCCTTTCACCGTGTGGGTTTCCCCGGGTGCTCCGGTTTCCTCCCACACTTCAAAGAAGTGCAGGTTTGTAGGCTAATTGGCTTTGGTGAAATTGTAAATTGTTCCTCGTGCATGTTGGATGGTGTTTGTGTGCCGGGATCGCGGGTCGGCGCGGACTCGGTGGGCCCAAGGGCCTGTTTCCGCACTGTATCTCTAAACTAAATTAAACTCTAAATTAAACTGTAAACTAAGCTCTAAAGTAAAGTAAAGTAAACTAAACTAAATTAGTCATGGCAGGTACATCATGCAGACTCTTTTATTTATCTTATATTTTTCTTATATTTCTTCTTTTGCACAAGACATTGGTGAGGCCACATTTGGAGTACGGTATTCAATTTTTGGCCACCATCTTATAGGAAAGTTGTTGTTAATCTGAAAAGGGCGCAGTGAAGATTTACAAGGATGTCGTCAGAGCTATAGGGAGAGGTTGAGCAGGCTAGGACTCTATTCTTTGGAGGATGAGGGATGATCATATAGAGGTGGTGTATACGATTATGAGGGAAATAGATGGGGTAAGTGCACAGAATATTTTACCCAGAGTATGGGACTCAAGAACCAGAGGACTTAGGTTTAAGGTGAGATAGGAAAGATTTAAATGCAACCTGAGGGGCAACATTTTCACACAAAAGGTATATGGGATGAGGAGATATTTGCAGCAGGTACTATAATAACATTTAAAATACATTTGGAAAGGTAGATGGATAGGAATGAGGGATATGAGCCAAACATATTCAGGTGGGACGTGCAGATGGGGCATCTTGGTTTTCAAGGGCAAGTTGGGCCAGAGGGTCTGTATCCATGCTGCATCACTCTGTGACATAGAGAAGACCTGTGGCCCATGGCAGCTTTCTGAGTGATCATTCACCAGGCCAGTTTTACCATCTGTTTCCCTGTAACTCAGCACTCTACAATGCGGATCACCTCCACCCCTTTATTCCAACCCCAGATGCTAATTAAACTATTTTACATTGGCCAATTAAACTACCAACCAGCACATGTTTGGGACTGTTCCCACTATGACTCTATGAACCTATGACTCCCTAGGAGGTAGATATGTCTTTCAAAGATCAAGAAATTAAGGGCTATGTCAGCCCTCTAGTCTGCCATGATGATATTGAATGGCAGAGCTGGTTTGGGACATCAGGTGGCCTACACCTCCTCCACCTTTCTCATGTTCTTGTATTCTTGTGTATTACTGGTACATTAATGACATTAATGATGAGCCCATGATGTTAGGCATTGCCTGGGCTGATCAGGATGGATAACTTATCCCCTGCCAATGTTGGATACTTAAAGTCGTCGACTCAAGCTGAAACAACGAACTGCAGATGGTGGTTTACAAAAAATGACACAAGGTGGTGGAGTAACTCAGCAGATCAGGCAGCATCCCTGGAGAACGTGGATAGGTGACATTTCAACTCAGGACCCTTCTTCAGACTGATTTTTGGAGAGGGGAGGGTGAGAAAGTTGGAAGAGAGGAGGGGTGGTTTTGATAGTCAGATGATTGGACAAAGGCCAGAGATTTAAAAAAAAAGTAGGTGTGAGAATAAAAAGGACTTAAGTGTTGCGAATAGTGAAGCTGGAGGATGGCCTGGATAGAGTAGATGTGAAGAGGATGTTTCCACTAGTGGGAGAGTCTAGGACTAGAGGCCATTGCCTCCGAATAAAAGGACAGACCTTTAGAAAGGAGAAGAGGGGCAATTTCTTTAGTCAGAGAGTGGTGAATCTGTAGAATTCATTGCCACAAATGACCCTGGAGGCCAAGTCAATGAATATTTCTAAGGTGGAGATTGATAGGTTTTTGATATGTTCCTGGGTATGGGGGCTATGGGGAGAAGGCAGGAGAATGGGGTTGGGAGGGAGAGATAGATCAGCCATGATTGAATGATGGAGTAGACTTGATGGGCCGATGGCCTAATTCTGCTCCAATGAACTTATGAATGTAGGGGGTGAGGAAAGGGGGAGATTTAATGCTATTGCAGTAGTTGATGTAAGAGTTGTTATGAGAATGTGTGCATCTGATTTGTGGAAAACAATAGGATTAAAAGAATTGTGCAGCATGGCCTAACTTCGATTCTTCCACACATAATAAACATAGTTGTAAGAAGGAACTGCAGATGCTGGTTTAAACCAAAGATAGACACAAAAAGCTGGAGTAACTTCAGTCTGAAGAATGGTCTCGAACCGAAACACCACCCATTCCTTCTCTCCAGAGATGCTGCCTGTCCCGCTGAGTTACTCCAGCTTTTCGTGTCTGTCTTGCATTCTTGTTAAATAGTGCATGTTTTGCTTCCGTCGTGAATATATTTCTTCCAATGGAAGTTAATTTTGGGAGTTTTAATGAATTGCAGGACTTTACTCGAACATCTCCACATTATGGATTGAAAATCACATTTATTTTATATCTTGTTGGAAGGTGCTTTATTGTCCTTTATTGCCAATTGCAACCTTTTCATTTTAAAACTTTATTGAATAGAAATTGAATTAAACCCTTTTTGGCATGCTCAACGGTGGCAGTGTTTTGTGTTAACAGCTACGTCGGTTCCCAACAAACAGTTGTAAACTTGGCCAAAGCCCTTGCAAGCAATTATAAAACTGGCTGTTATCCAGTTTGAAACGATGCGCTACTGTGGTTTATACCCAAAAACATGCACTGAATCGAGAGCCGGAGAATTCCCTGACAGGCCAACATTTGGTTGACTCAACACTCAGAGAAGGGCTTGACACGTTAGTCTTTAGGCTCCTATATTTTCTTCCTGATGGCAAGAGTGAAATGAGTGTGTGGCCAGGGTGGTGTGAGTCTCTGATGATGCTGGCGGCCGTTTAGAGGCAGACGCTCCTGTAAATGCCTTTGATCAGGTCACGTGTTAGGAGCAGAATTTGGCCATTTGGCCCAACAAGTCTACTCCGCCATTCTATCATGGTTGATCTATCTTTACCTCCCAAACTCATTCTCCTGCCTACTCCCCATAACCCCCTGACACCCGTACTAATCGAGAATCTATCTACAGTAACTCTGCCTTAAAAATATCCATTGACTTCTGTGGCAAAGAATTCCACAGTTTCACCACCCTATGACTGAAGAAATTCCTCCTCATCTCCTTACTAAAGGAATGTCCTTTAATTCGGAGGCTCTGACCTCTGGTCCTCAAGTGGAAACATCCTTTCCACATCCACTCTATCCAAGCTCTTCACTTGATGGTGGGGAGGTCAGTACCCTTGATGGACTAGGCAGTGTTCACATTACAAAAACATAAATTACACATAAATTACACATAAATTAGGCAGGAGTTAGCCATTCAGTATTATTATTATTATTATTATTATTAGTGGATAATGGGATTAATGGGTACAAATGCAATCAATAGCTATCAACACTTGTGCAAAGCCAGCAATACCCAATGTTCCATCTCCATCCCCCTTTTTCTCGTTTTCACACCCTACACTTCCTTATCTCTGTATCTCCTGCTCCCGCTCTATGCAGTCTGAAGAAGGGTCTCGACCCGAAACGTTGCCCATTGCTTCTATCCAGAGATGCTGCCTGTCCCGCTGATTTACTCCAACATTTTGTGTCAACCCCCAAAAAAACAATTTTCTCGTTGTTTAACTTGAACATATGAAAGCATCTCTTGGTCAAACTGTGCCTCGGTCCAATCTCTCCAGTGTGAAGGCAAGCAACAAGTATGAGATTTATCAGATATATGCTGTGGCCATTGGGAACGAATCCTTGACAAGGTAGTTGAGAATCAACATGATTCCACCACTTGGTTCCACCAAGATGCAGTACAGAACGCCACAGGAGATCCTTCTTTCCTGTGGCTATCACATTGTCCATCTCCTCCCACTTCTGTCATGGGGTTGACTGACTCCCCTCCCCCCCCCCCCCCCCCCCCCAAACTCAATCTTTACACATCCCTAATCCTTCCCACTCGTCATGTTTCATGTATTTTGTGTTTAATGACTATTGGCAGATTAATTTATCTACTGGGATAAATAAAGTTCTATTGCATCATATCGTATTGATGTTGACTTTAACGGAGAGAGCAGTCCAAGCAAGAGGGCATGGCCGGAGATCTTCCCGTTGCACACACATTGCAAAATTTTTTTAATTGTCCGTTGTGATCAATTTAGTTTATTGTCACGTGTACCAAGGTACAGTGAAAACCTTTTTTTGTGTGCCAACCAGCCAGCGGAAAGACAATAGATGATTACAATCAAACCGTTTGCAGTGTACAGATACATGATATAGGAATACCATTTCATGGAAGGCAAAACCAGTAACAGTCTGATCAGTGATGAGATGGATGGTAGTTCCGGACTGCTCTCTGGTTGCAGTAGGATGGTTCAGTTGCCTGATAACAGCTTGGAAGAAACTGACCTTAAACTGGAGGTGTGCATTTTCACACCTCTATACCTTTTTACCCGATGGGAGGGGGGAGAAGTGGGACTGGCCAGGGTGCGACTCATCCTTGAGTGTGCTGCTGCCCTTGCATGAGGTATAAATGGAGTCAATGGAATAAATGGAGTCAGTGTGTAAGATAGTGCTGTTGAACGGTGGTGATCGCTGGTCAGTGTAGGCTTGGTGGGCCGAAGAGCCCGTTTCCACATTGTATGTTTAAAGTTCTAAAGGTGGTGAATATGCGGAATCCATGCCACAGACGGCAGTGGAGGCCAGGTCATTGGGTATTTATAAAGCGGATATTTATAGGCACTTGATTAGTAAGGGTATCAAAGGTTACAGGGAGAAGGCAGAAAAATGGGATTGAGTGGGGAAAACAGCAGCAATGACAGCCTAGGAAAACCTGAGCATAAAATACATTGTTCATCGGCATTATCCAAGTAGGCTGTGGTGTCACTGAACATTTACCAAAAATAGGCTCTTCACAAATGTACTTGACTTTGTCTCCTGCTATCAAGCCCCTCATCGACTGAGCATTCTAAATTAAACAATAGATATGTACAAAACTGAAAAAATATATATTTTTAGCAACTGTCAGAAACTAGACCAAAGCTTCATTTTTTTAAGCCTTATTCCATGATGATGATGATGATGATGACTATGTTTTCTTCTTGAGATGCATTTTCGCCAAGTTACTGGTCAGAGCCGGGTGTTTTAATGCCACACTGGGTTTTTAACATGTTCTTATTGATAAATTATCAATTTGTTTGTGGGATAACTTGATGAGTAGCCGAATGGTGTAACTTGGCAGATGGTGCAAAATGTTGATGGTTCATAACTTCTGCTCATAAGACATCGGAGCAGAATTAGGCCACTCGGCCCGTCGAGTCTGCTCTGCCATTCAATCATGGCTACTCTATTTTTCCCCCTCAAGCCCATTCTCCTGCCTTCTCCCTGTAACCTTTGACAACCTTACTAATCAAGAGCCCATAAATTTCCACTTTAGAAATACCCAATGACATGGCCTCCACTGCCGGCTGTGGCAATGAATTTCACAGATTCACCACCCTTTCAACTTTAGCCTTTAGAGATACGGTGCGGAAACAGGCTCTTCGTCCCACCGAGTCCACGCCGACCAGCGACTGTACACACTGTGCACTAGCACTATCAAACACTGGGGACAATTTTACACTTTTTACTGAAGCCAATAAACCTACAAACCTGTACGTCTTCGGAGTGTGGGAGGCAACCAAATAATACCCATGCGGTCACAGGGAGAACGTACAAACTCCGTACAGACAGCGTCTGTAGTCAGGATCGAACCCGGGTGCTATAAGGCAACAACACTCCCGCTGCGCCTCTGTGCAACTCCCTGTGACTGATGATGACAAGGGTATGATATGGGACTTCAAGGCAGGTCCATACACATAGTCTCAGGGAGATTTGAAATCAGAATTGGAGACCCACACAATGGAATAATTTCTCCGAGTCAAGCATTTCAAGTGTCCACTTCTGTGAGAACAGGTTCAGGTCTGGATATGAAGTACACTATGGTCACGTACCTGCCACCACACACACTCAAATCTTCCTTGTGTGTATATTGAGTGTGCAAGATTTGCAAAAGCTGTCAACCTTTGCAGAACACATTATTATCAGAAGCTTATCCCTAGGCACATATGGGAAGTAATGCAACTGAGCTTTACACAACATTCCCTCCGTCTACGCCGCATCTGCTCCCAGGATGACGTGTTCCACACCAGGTCATCGCAAATGTCCTTGTTCTTCAGAGAATGGGGTTTCCCCTCCCCCACTATAGATGAGGCTCGCACCAGGGTCTCCTCCATACGCCGCAACACTGCCCTCTCTCCCCATTCCCCCACTCACAACAAGGGCCGAGTCCCCCTGGTCCTCACCTTTCACCCCACCAGCCAGCGCATACAACAGATAGTCCTCCGCCAGTTTCGTCACCTCCAACGTGACCCCTCCACTCGCCACATCTTCCCATCTCCCCCCCTGTCTGCCTTCCGCAAAGACCGCTCCCTCCGCAACTCCCTCGTCAATTCTTCCCTTCCCTCCCGCTCCACTCCTTCCCCGGGCACTTTCCCTTGCAACCGCAAGAGATGCCACACTTGTCCCTTCACCTCCCCCATCCAATCCTTTCAGGGACCCAAGCAGTCATTCCAAGTCCGACAGAGGTTCACCTGCACCTCCTCCAACCTCATCTACTGCATCCGTTGCTCCAGATGCCAGCTGATCTACATTGGTGAGACCAAGCGTAGGCTGGGCGATCGTTTCGCCGAACACCTCTGCTCGGTCCGCAATAACCAACCCGACCTCCCGGTGGCTCAGCACTTCAACTCCCCCTCCCACTCCGTATCCGACCTCTCGGTCCTGGGCCTCCTCCACGGCCAGAGTGATCAACACCGCAAGTTGGAGGAACAGCACCTCATATTCCGCTTGGGGAGTCTGCATCCTCTGGGCTTAAACATTGAATTTTCTCAATTCTGTTAACCCAGACTGCCTCCCCCCCACCTCTCCCTCAGCCCTCTGGCCCTGACATTCCTTCTCCATCTCCCCCCCCCCCACCCCAGTCGCACTAGCTTCTCATTTTCACACCACAAACAGCTTACAATGGCCTGCTTCCTTTATCACCAATACTTTTTTGCATATCTTTCACTCATTGTTCCTTATCTCTCCACATCACTGTTTATATCTCTCGTTTCCCTGATCCCTGACCAGTCTGAAGAAGGGTCTCGACCCGAAACGTCGCCTATCTCCTTCGCTCCTTAGATGCTGCTGCACCCGCTGAGTTTCTCCAGCTTTTTGTGTAACCCCCCATTCTCTCTGTCTCAGTTTGATTATAAAGGTAGCTGTATGTATTTTAAGGAGAACTAAATGAAATCCAAGCTGGTTTTAGTTTTAGTTTAGAGATGCAAAGTGGAAACAGGCCGACCATCGATCACCCATTCACTCTTGTTTTATGTTATTCCGCTTTCGCATCTAACAAACCTGCACATCTTTTGGAATGTGGGAGGAAACCAGAGCCCCCGGAGAAAACTCACGGCGTCACAGGGAGGACTTGCAAACTCAGCGCAGACAGCACCAGTAGTCGGGATCGAATCCGGGTCTCTGGCGTTGTGAAGCAGCAACTCTACCTCAAAGATTCAGCACGGTGGCGCAGTGGTACAGTTGCTGCTGCACAGCACAGAGATGGTCCTGACTGCGGGCGCTGTCTGTATGGAGTTTGCACGTTCGCCCTGTGACCTGGGCGGATTTTCTCCAGGAGCTCCGGTTTCCTCTCGCGCTCCAAAGACATACAGGTTAATTTGCTTGGTAAATTGTCAATTTTCCCTAGTGTGAGTAGGATATTGTTAGTGTGCTGGGATCGCTGGTCCGTGTGGACCCAGTGGGCTGAAGTACCTGTTTCGTCACTGTATCTCTGAACTAAACTAAATTCATTGTCGACCAATACTTCTTGTTCAATGTCCATGGAAATGAAGGAACATTGCTGAAGGAAAGACTGTTGGAACATTGTTCCCAATGCACCGTACTGAATTAAAAAAGAAGTTCTCGTTCTGCACCATGAGAACCAAATGTTAATAAATTAATTTTGGAGAATGTCACTTGGCAGTGAAGCTTTGCAACAACAGCACGAGTGAGTATTTAACTGCTGTAGTTAAGTGAAGTTGCTGGCACATCACATTAGCTGAGGGAAAGGTGACTCGAACCAGAAGATCTCAAGGCATTGATAGGTTCTCAGGCATGGCGGACTTTGGAAGTTATTTTGGCAGCCTAGAATATCAAACTTAATGCAAATTGATTCCTTCAAAGTCATCTTGTTGAGTCTCATAGGTAGACAAAAATGCTGGAGAAACTCAGCGGGTGAGGCAGCATCTATGGAACTTGTTGCATCAATGGACATCTTGTTGAGTCTCATTGTCTGTTCCTCGTTTTCACCTAGTCCCTAGCTAACTGCTAACTAGCCTGTTTCCTTTAAGGGTCTGTTCCACTTGGGAATTTTTTCGACGACTGCTGGCATCATTGCGGCGTGATGTGGCGTGATGGCGTATGATGCGGCGTGATGTGGCGTGAAGTGCCGTGATGCGGCGTGACGAGTCGTGATGCGGGGTGATGACGTAGTGACGCGCGGTGTTTTTTCAAGTGTCGCAACATTTTTTTGTCTCCGCTGAAATGTTCAAAATCTTTTGGCGACCCTGATTTGACGCAGGCAGTTGACAAAAAAATCGCCCAAGGGACAGGCCCTTTAGCATCATTAATTTTTGGCATATCTTCCATTCATTTGTTCTCTATCTTTCTGTATCTCTGTCTATATCTCTAATTTCCCTTTCCCCTTCCCCTCTCACTCTGAAGAAGGGTCTCGACCCGAAACATCACCTACTCCTTTTCTCCAGAGATACTGCCTGACCCGCTGAGTAACGCCACCTTTTTGTGTCTATCTTCCCTCATAAAGCACTTACGTTTCAAGGCCCTGCAAGTAGAGAAGGATTTACCTTATTTCCTCCACAAAGTACAAATCACGTTGGCTTATTATTATTATTATTATTTTTTTGTTTATTTTTGTTAGAAGTAAGTACAATAGTGTGGTACTTGAGTACCTAATACATACATACATATTTCCATTCTTGTGCAACTTGGCTTATTATTTGAATTAGGTGTTTGCCAGATTGCCCCATTTAGAGAATGCATGTTGACTTCTTAGCCTTCGGAAGGGGTTTAATTTGTTTATAAAAGTCAAATTAAAGATCGGCAAAAGTAAAGTTGATGAAAACACGGGGCACTGCAGATGCGGGAAACTTGAGCAAAAAACAAAGTGCTAGAGGAACTCTGCGGGTCAGGCTGGTGATGTGGATGGCATCATAAGGTCATAAGGAATAAGTGTAGAATTAGGCTTTTCAGCCCATCAAGTCCATGCCGCCATTCAATCATGACTGATCTATCTCTGCCGCATAATCCCATTCTCCTGCCTTCTCCCCACAATCACGGACACCTGTACTAATCAAGAATCTATCTATCTCTGCCTTACAAAATATCCACTGACGGCCTCCACGGCCTTCTGTGGCAAAGAATTCCACAGATTCAACAGATTCACGAGTGGGTTGGATGGGCAACTGTTTGGGCTGGGACCCTTTTTCAGATTCACGTTAGTGAATTTTTTTTAGTTCCAAGAAGCTCTGGGATGCGTTATTGAGATGATCATAGAGTCACAGTGTCATACAGCACAGAAACAAACCCCTCGGGATTTCTAATCCCGGCTGACCATGATGTCCAAAATATGTTGGTCTCATTTAGCACATATTCCTCTCAACATTTTCAGTCCATGCACCTGTCAAAGTGTCATATGTGCTGTTATAGTATCTGCCTCGACTTCCTGCTTTGACAGCTTGTTCTATATATACACCATCCTCTGAGTGAAAATGCTGCCTCTCGGATTCCTATTAAACCTTTCCCTTCTCACCATAAACCTATATCCTCTGGTTCTTGATTCCCTTACCCTGGGTAAAAGACACTGTGGAGCAGCACCTAGTGGTGGGGCTGGGAAGTCAGAACCCTCGTCATTGGTCAGCATGGTCACGTGACCGCTGGGGTTCGTTTCGTGGGCTTTTAGTAGCAATGTTACAGAATTTTGAGATTTTAAAAATCAACTCTGCAATTTATCACATCAGATAAAGCATACAAAGAAATTTAATTTGACACCTAATTCACTTTCATGTCTTCAGTATTAAAAATGTTATGGCCATTTTCATACTCGGAAATTAGCATCTTGTTCCCTATTGCTTTTCCATTGACTTAACACAAAAGCTGTGATTGAGGGCAAAAGCCAATAACTTTCTTAAAAATTAAGAGAACTGAATGAAATGTTCAGTTATTATAGATTGAAGCATTCTGAAACAAATATGAAACAATCTTACTTGGATGACCTGAAATTAAAGCATATAATTAGTTAGTTACCTAATTGTAGCTAATTACAAAATTCAATTACTAGATCTAAATATTTATCCATTTCTTAAGAAAAGGTTAACAATTTTAAATAGCCTGTGTCCAAATAACATTCGCACAAGAATTCACAATATGACATGATTTTTAAATCTCATTGTCATGAATTTATAGGCCAAATGGAAGGAATTTAATGTTTAATTCCCGTAAATTAATGGGCATTTAAATCATCTTGCGAATGAGTTTTATGTGGAACGCAATCAATTGGAACGTTGCGGTGAATTTGAACCCCGTATCCGCAGGAAAAACACTGCCGGTTTGTATGGGGCCAAAATCACATTTTCCCCAAGGAAATGTTGATTAAAGTCATCCTAAGAAGCAAGTTTATATGTAAAATAAACGACTTACCCCGTGTTTTGTTCCCTACGTGAAATCCGTCCCGTTGTAGGCATTGAGGGCGTTAGAAGTAGCTTTTTTTATTTTACTCCAGTAATTAAATTGTCCCGCGATTTTTATTTAAAACTTCCGAGAACGGAAGTCGGAACAATTTTTCTGCATCAGCTGGCAGCCTGAAGAAATCCACCTCGGACAGGCAGGAGAAAACGGTATTTTAATCCCCCCCCCCACCCCCCCCCCCCCCCCCCCCCAAGGCGCTAAAGACGCGCACACGGCCAGTGGCAGAACTGCAGTGCCGCTGAAGGTAAGTATTGTAACATCGCTACTTTTAGTTATCAGTGCTCCTCCCAGAGACAGGAGCTGTGTTCTTAAGCTCGACTGGCACGCATATTTACGGGTTTCTGCGTGTTTTTTGCAAATTAAAAACTATTTCACTCAACCTGCCTGGTCTCGCTTCAACTACATTCACCCTATCTATTCCCCTCATTATTTTATACAACTCTGCAAATGTCCTCTTCAGCCTTCTGTGCTCCAAGGAATAAAGACCCAGCCTGCTGACCTTGTCTATTTACTCAGTTGCTCATGAATCTCCTCTGCACTTTTTCCACCATAATGACATCCTTCCTATAGCAGGTTAACCAAAACTTAACACAATAGTCCAAATTCCGTTTGACCATAGTCTTGTACTATTTTAGACTTTAGACTTTAGAGATACATTGTGGAAGCAGGCCCAGCGAGCCCGCACCGCCCAGCGATCACCCCGTACACTAGCATTATCCTACACACGAGGGACAATTTACAATTTACAGAAGCCAATTAACCTACAAACCTGTACGTCTTTGGAGTGTGGGAGGAAACCGGAGCACCCAAAGAAAACCCATGTGGTCACAGGGATAAAGCGCAAACTCCGTGCAGACAGCACCCGTAGTCATGCAGAAACTCAGCAGATGCGCCACTGTGCCGCCCACAACTGTAACATAAACTTCCCAACATCTGTACTCAATCAGAAGATAGACACAAAATGCTGGAGTAACTCAGCGGGACAAGCAGCATCTCTGGAGAGGAGGAAGGGGAGACTTTTTGCGTCAAGACCCTTCTTCAGACCCAATCCTCAATCCCTGACTGATGAAGGCCAATGTATCAAAAGCCTTCTTTACCACCTTCCCCACTGTCAGGGAAGAATGATCAATGTACCTGTACTCATAGATAAGGGTATATCTGCTGGACAATACAATGCCTTACTCAAAATGCACACTTTGCACTTAGCTGCATCAAACTCTAATTAATCAGTTATTAAATGCAGGATTATAGAGAGCAACATCAAATTTACAGCAAAGTTACAAGTAAGTCAATTAACTGTTTATTAAGACAATTATTCTCCATGTGATCTACCAACAGATCCTTTCCATTTCCTTCCTTTCTTCTGTACTATTCTCCCCGCCCCGTGAAGTGTCACTGTAATATGCCTCAGCCATCCACTTGGCAAGTTTCACATTCTCACCATCTTGGCTCAATAAGTATTCGGAGTCCTTCCTTGGATTTATGAGCGACCATCTTAAATTTATGTCCTCTGGTGCTGAATTAATTAATAATGCTTTTATCTTTATGACGTCAGGTTTTGGTTGACCCATGCGTGGAAATATATTTTCTACTTTTGCCCATTCACCATTCAAAAAGCTTTATTAGGTCAGGTTTCAGCCTTGTCTTTTCAAGGGGAAAAGAGCTTTCAAAAGAGATTTACTAAATTGTTACAGGGAACTTTATCACTTGGGAAAAGTCCAAATACAAGAAAAGCTTGTTTAAAAAAAAGATTGGGCGGCACAGTGCTACAAAAGCTACTGCCTTGCAGTGCCAGAGACCCATGTTCGATCTTGACTACGTACAGTATTGTATCTCTCTAAACTGTATCTCTAGACTAAACTAAACTAAGATCCGGAGGAAAAACATTACTTTTATGAAAGATGGAGTTATTTGTCAGGTATTAATCTATCAGGCACTGAAGCAGACAGCCAATGGAAGGGTCCACAAGTAAGTCAGGTGCCTACAGGAAGGCGAAGGGGAGTAATGGAAAGAACCCAATGTTTGAATCACTAGCTCTCATGTAAGTCACATATATAAACACTCTTTGTTCTCTGCATGAGGAAGGAAAGATAATGAATGCACATGATTCACTTGAGGCCTTGCCACTGGCAGATGATGCCAATTATTTCCCAAATCCCATTCAGAAATGTGTGGTGATGGGTAGCCAATGCAAGCCAAATGATAACAGGATTAACACCCACTTCAATGCAACGTAGCAAAAATGATTTTGTCGTTTTGAATGCTAACCTATGCATAATAATCTAGTGCAATTTAATATGGAGAATTATGGATGGCAACCACAAATTAAAATGGCAGTTGTAAACCCACACATGGGTGAAGGAAAGGATGAAAATGGTTCAGAGTCTACCTTTTATTAAGCATATTTATCTTCCAGGCTGTGGTGCTATTTTAATATTGGCTACTTAATTATTACAGGGTTTGAAATTAAGCCTTTCACTGGTACTTTTAAATAACTTGTTTTTATTTGTATTTGTCTGGTAGATTTCCATGCAGGTTAATTGTAGTATTATAAGAATGGAAGTATATTGATCAGAATTGCAGTCATGTTTATTCCTTTCCTATATAATCGTCATTGCTAATACAGTTGCTTGGTATTACTGGTTTAGTTTTGTTGAGGGAAACAGCCCCTTCGGCCCACCGAGTCCGCGCCGACCAGCGATCCCCGCACATTTACACTATCCTACACACACTGGGGACAATTTTTACATTTACAGCTAATTAACCTATACACCTGTACAATTTGTAGCTTTGAGTTTAGTTGGTCTTTGTGGTGTTTAATGGCCCGGTGGTTGTTGTGAAGAAGCGGTTCCTGAACCTGGATGTTACATTTTTCAGACTTCTGTACCTTCTTCCCAATGGCAGGAGTGACATGAAGGAGTGGCCAGGGTGGTGTGGGTCTCTGATGATGCTGGCTGCCTTTTTGAGGGATGGACTGGGTAGTGTCGGGACCCTTCTTCATCTTTTAACCTGTGTTTCCTTGTCTCAGTTCCATATCCTTGATTCCTTACATAAAAAATATGAAAAAATGAAATTTGATATTTTCCATTGGCAATGCAATATTCTCCAGAGATGCTGCCTGGCCCACTGACGTTAGATTAGTTTAGAGATACAGCACGGAAACAGGCCCTTCAGCCCACCAAGTCCCCATACACTATCCTACACACACTAGGGACAATTTCCAATTTTACCCCCAATTAACCTATAAACCTGTACGTCTTTGGCGTGTGGGAGGAAACCTAAGATCCCAGAGCAAACCCACGCAGGTCACGGGGGGAACATACAAACTCTATTTGGACATCACCCGTAGTCAGGATCGAACGTGGGTCTCTGGCGCTGTAAGGCAGCAACCCTACCACTGCGCCACCGTGCCGCACAGATTTTCACTTAACTTCCATAATAAAAAGGTAAAAATATGAATTTTTATATTTGCCATTGGCAAATCCATATTCCCTGGAGGAGATGGTTGACCCACTGAATTACTCCAGCACTTTGTGTTTTTTTATTTAACACAGTTTGATATACGGACTAACCTCCACTAATTGAATGATTATTGAAGCTTGATGGACTGATGACATTCAGATAAAGAAAGAAACACTTGTCGTACAATGACCATGATGCAGGTATCCTTCAACTTGCTAAGGGGTTAAGTCTGAAGGAGGGTTCTCACCTGAAACATCACCAGAGACCCGCTGAGTTACTCCAGCACTGTGTCTGTCTTCAACATAAACCAGCATCTGCAATTGCTTCTGACACATAAAGAGCTATATCATCCAGGAAAGCATTTGATTCAGCCAATAAACTGAGAGGGTGTTTCCCATTAGTTTCAATTTAAAAACTCTACTTTATTCCAGAGTCCAAGAATGTCAGCCAAGAAAACGAGACATTTGAAAATACATCAAGATAAGTCTGTGAAATAGAAACATAGAAAATAGGTGCAGGAGTAGGCCATTCGGCCCTTCGAGCCTGCACCGCCATTCAATATGATCATGGCTGATCATCCAACTCAGTATCCTGTACCTGCCTTCTCTCCATACCCCCTGATCCCATTAGCCACAAGGGCCACATCTAACTCCCTCTTAAATATAACCAATGAACTGGCCTTAACTACCCTTTGTGGCAGAGAATTCTACATATTCACCACTCTCTGTGTGAAAAATGATTTTCTCATCTCGGTCCTAAAAGACTTCCCCCTCATCCTTAAACAGTGACCCCTTGTCCTGGACTTCCCCAACATCTGAAACAATCTTCCTGCATCTAGCCTGTCCAACCCCTTAAGAATTTTGTAAGTCTCTATGAGATACCCCCTCAATCTTCTAAATTCCAGCGAGTAAAAGCCGAGTCTATCCAGTCTATAAATAGTGGCATATAATTTTGTTAATGGATAAGTCTTAAATTTAAGATAATAAAACTTGCATAATATCCAGTCCAAGGTGTTCACTAAGTGAAACACATAAGATCCTGAGATGTAATTGAAGTAAATGACTGCAAATGCTGGAAATCTGAATGAGAGATTCAAAATGTAGAGAACACGCAGCAGGTCAGGCAGCATCTGTAGAAGGGACATCAGGACTGTTCTCGTTGTAGGTGCCACTGTTTAATATTGAGGACAGAGAGTGCAATGAGTCAATTGAGTTGCAGCAAATATTTTTCAATCAAACATTTGTAAATCATAGCATGCGTGCGGTATGAATTGATTAAAAGATGAAAATGGTGAGGTAAGGGAATCAGGATTTGGGAGATCTATTGCCCTTCGAACAGCATGCCTCACAAGGTCATAAGTGATAGGAGCAGAATTGGACCATTTGGACCATCAAGTCTACTGCGCCAGTCATTCATGGCTGATCTACCTCTCCTTCCTAACCCCATTCTCCTGCCTTCTCCCCACAACCCCAGTCACCCGTATCATATACAGACTTGGTAGCAGTGTGAAGCCGAACTCATTTGCTTTTCCATACATTCTCTTGGCTGCACTTTACGAAGTTGATGACTTCGACATTTTAATTGGTTTCAAAGTTGTTTTGAACCGAGGCGTATAAAATAAAAAAAACAAATGATTTATTGACCTATCTACCTTCAACCTAATTATCCTTGCATCACATTTCCATTTATTACTTCGTAATCAACAGTCATGGATTTTATTTTTGTGTATTTGTGTTATTTATTGTTTCTTTTGTCTTTTTTATTTCCATGGAGATTTCATGATGATAATTTATAGTGATTCTGTAACCCATAATCAACATGAATTGTGTTTTAAAATTGATTTGTAAACAGCTTAAAGATGTTACATATGTGATCTGCAGTGGAGGCATTTTGATCAGTGCAGACTACTCTATTCAAACAATATTGGACTTTAATTGAAGACAGACACAAAATGCTGGAGTAACTCAGCGGGACTGGCAGCATCTCTGGAGAGAAGGAATGGGTGCCGTTTCGGGTCAAGACCCTTCTTCAGACTGAAAGTCAGGGGAGAGGGAGACATAGAGATATGGAAGGGTAAGGTGTGAAAACACAGATCAAAGCAGATGATGATAAGGAAATGTAGAATGGACCAATGTTGGCTGAGGGGAAGGTGACAAGGAGACATACAAACAGTAACATTTAATCAGGTGAACTGAAAATAATCATCGATCTTAAGGGCCTGTCCCACCAGCACGCAACTCTATGCGATGAACGCGATCAAACCGGCAGCGGGGGCCGCGCGGAGGTCGGGTGATCCCCTGGACAGGGCCGTTCCCACCAGCATGCGCCTGCATGCGGCAAGTGCAACCAAACCGGCAGCAGGGGCCGCGCGGAGGTCGGGTGAGTGGCGCAACGCGGCGCAAAGTGAGGCGAATTTGGAGCGAAGTCCAAGGTAAGTTCGCCAGGACAGAGAGGGGCACACAGAGAGGGGCACCGAGGCACACACACACACAGGGCCACGGAGCCACACACATAGAGGGTCACGGAGGCACCTACAAATAGGTTCACGGAGGCACGATGTCCGGACGGTGTGTAAATGTCGAGGCGACTGCGAGCCGACAAGCCGTTGCCGTGCGGAATTTTTGGACATAGTCGGTTTTTCGGAGCCCCGCGCGGTGTCGGGACGAACTCGGGACGAACTCCGCACAATTCCACACAGCTCCAGCGATCGAAGTGGGACCGGCCCCGCGACGCCGGACGGCTCAAGCGACCACGTTAGGTCGCGCTAATCGCATAGAGTTGCATGCTGGTGGGACAGGCCCTTTAGACTTTAGACACTAAATGCTGGAGTAATTCAGCAGGACAGGCAGCATCTCGAGAGGAGGAATGGGTAACGTTTTGGGTCGAAACCCTTTTTCAGACACCCATATTGTGAATTGCATGCAACAAAAGCTTTTCACTGTACCTCGGTGCACGAGACAATAAACTAAACGGAACTGAACAGAACCATCTTCGACTTTAATTGATTCTGAGCAACCTAATAGGTGGCAAAATACTAAGCCTTTGAAGCCAACTCTGACACTTGGATGCATAAACTGAGCAAATAATTCACTGCAGGAGTTGCTGCATAATTGGAGGTAAGATGCTAACCTAAGGCTTCATCTGCTTGTTCAGCCAGACTCCAGAAATCATTTGCCGTTACTCAGAAGAGATGAAGTAGACCTTTTTTTCCCGTCAACATTTCCTTTGCTGAGCTTTGAAAGCCAGCAGCCCCGAGGATGAAAACATATTAAGTCCTGGCCAGTATTCTCTCACTCTCACTATTATGAGGTCTGTGCCAATTTGTTTTTACTCCATGTGATGCCAAAGCCATGGCTGGGAGCACTGGACACAACAAAATGCCATGGGACCAAATAACACAGTTCAGCTGTTATACTTAAAGAGCTCAAACTAACTGTGTTGTGTCTAACCCAGGAGCTCCTCTAAAGCTTCAACTTTGGTATCGGCATGGAAATTTGCCCGTCCACTAACAGCAGAAGAAATCGAATGTTAACTATTGCTGACCCATCCAATATAGAGACACAAAAATCTGGAGTAACTCGGCAGGTCAGGCAGCCTCTCTGGATATAAGGAATAGGTGACAATTTGGGTCAAGGATTCAAGGCTTCAAGGTTTGTCACCCAGAGTGAGCAACAACGTAAGTTGGAGGAACAGCACCTCATATTCCGCATGGGGAGTCTGCATCCTCTGGGCTTAAACTTTGAATTTTCTCAATTCTGTTAACCCTTGCTGTCTCCTCCCCTTCCCACCTCTACCTCAGCCCTCAGGCCCTGGCATTCCTTCTCTCTCTATCTCTCCCCTACCCAACTCGCACTAACTTCTCATTTTCACACTACAAAACAACTTACAATGGCCTGTTTCCTTTATCATCGATACTTTTTTGCATATCTTTCATTAATTGTTCTTTATCTCTCCACATCACCGTCTATATCTCTCGTTTCCCTGATCCCTAACCAGTCTGAAGAAGTCTCGACCCGAAACGTCGCCTATCTCCTTCGCCCCTTAGATGCTGCTGCACCCGCTTAGTTTCTCCAGCCTTTTGTGTACCCAAGGTTTGTTTATTGTCATGTGTACCAATTAAGGTACAGTGAAACTTGATTAACATACAGCCATACCGGAAAAAAGCAACAAGACACACAACTACATAAAAGTTAACATAAGCATGTTCTCCCGACCTTCAGTCCTTATACAATGATTGGGGAAGTGATGGCAGAGGTCAGTGCTATCAAGAAACATTTACTGATGCTCAACTTCCATTCTTCCGACACCACTTTACTCCAGATCTCTTTACAACCTTAGTTTGAATAAACAGGTAATTAAAAGATAAAATGTTGGAAATGTTCAACAGGTCAGTCAGCACTTCCAGTCATACAGTGTGGAAACAGACCCTTCAGCCCCTCTTGCCCACACCGACATACATGTCCCATCTACACTCATCCCACTTGCCTGTAATTGACTCATATCCCTCTAAACCTGTTCTATCCATGTGTACCCGTCTAAATGTTTCTGAAATGTTGCGATAGTCCCTGCCTCAACTACCTCCTACAGCAGCTGGTTCCATACACCCACCACCCTTTGTGTGAAAAGGTTACCCCTCAGGTTCCTATCAAATCTCCCCCCCCTCACCTTAAACCTATGACCCTCTGGTTCTCGATTCCCCCACTCTGGGCAAGAGACTCTGTGCGTCTACCCAATCTATTCCTCTCAAAAGTTTGTACTCTTCCGTAAGATCACCACTCATTCTCCTGCACTCCAAGGAATAAGAATCCCACTCTGCTCAACCCCTTCTTATAGCTCAGGCCCTCGAGCCCTGGAATCATCCTCGTAAATCTTCTCTGCAGCTTTTCCATTCGTCAAAAGAGGACATTTCAACAACTCGAGAGTGGTCCTGAGCAGCTATCTTCCTCATTGGAGATCTTCGTGCTATCTCTAATTGGACTTTAATTAACTTTATCTTGCACCAAACGTTATTCCCTATACCATGAATCTGTACACTGTCCGCAGCTTGATTGTTATTGAGTATAGTCTTTCCACAAACTGGTTAGCATGCAATAAGAAGCTTTCCAATGTACATTGATACATGTGACTATAAACTAAGCTAAATTAAACTTTAGATAACATTTCAGTTTCATCAGAACTAGGAAAGAGAGAAAAGAAAATGTTCAACTTCAGGAGAGGAATAGTCAGAAGAATAGGAATTTCTGCGAGAGGGTGAGGTGCAGGATTGCTATTGGGATAAACTGGTGATGAGGTTAATAAAGGCAATTGTAAAGAGAGGGAACATAAACAAAGGAATGTACAAGCGGTGAAATGCAAACCTGAAGCTACTGGAAAATTGGGCCAACATTGCAGATGAGAAATATACAGTAAAACGTTCTAGTTCTGGTACAAATAACAACAAAATATTTGACACAAAGTACTGGAGTAACACAATGGTTCATGCAGCCTCTCTGGAGAATAAGGATGGATGATGTTTCAGATTGGGACCCTTCATCAGACCCTTTTATCAGTCTGAAGAAGGGTCCTGAACCGAAGCGTCACCCATCCTTTTTCACCATGGATGCTGCCAGACCAGCTGAGTTACTCCAACATTTTGTGTCTATCCTCTGTCTATGAGCATCTGCAGTTCACTTCTAGACATTCTTAGCAAAAGAAAATTCCCTGACATGGCAGAATACAATATTAAATCTGAAGACTGCAAAGTGTTTGGACAGAAAAACTTTACATACAGCTTCTCTGGAAGAGTGTAGAATACCAAAGACAGGCCGGGATGGAAGTGGGAAGGAACGTTAAAGTGGTAGTCAACTGGAAGGCCACCTCTGTGGACAGAATAGAGATGAACTACAATACAGAATACAGATGCTCTATCTGTATCTGGTTTCAAAATCTTTTATAGCCTTGGTTCAAACACAGATTAAAGACAAGAGTTCCAGAATGAGGAGATAGTCAGTGCTCACACACCCATGGCAGCACGGTGGCGCAGAGGTGAGGCACTTACACCACCAGATGTTCGATCCAGATGATGTGTGCTGTCTGTATGGAGTTTGTATTCTCTCCCCCCTGACCACGTTAGTTTTCTCCGAGATCGTCAATTTCCTTCCACGCTACAAAGATGTTTTGTTTGATTTAGTTTGGAGATACAGTGTGGAAACAGCCCCTTCGGCCCACCGGGTCCCCGCCAACCAGCGATCCCCGCACATTAACACTATCCTACACACACACTAGGGATAATTTACATTGAAACCGAGCCAATTACCGCCGTACAGACAACACTCGTAGTTGCGTTGAAACCCGGTTCTCTGGTGCTGAAAGCACCGTAAGGCAGCAACTCTCGCGCTGACCGACCGCGCTGCCTTCTTTGTTGTCAATAAGAAGAAACAGCAGCACACCAGAAGGTCAAGTCCGAGGTGCTCTCCATGTTTGATTCATTCAAGAAGGATGGACACTGCTGTGAGTTAACCATATAACCATACAACAATTACAGCACGGAAACAGGCCATCTCGGCTCTTCAAGTCCATGCCGAACAACTTTTTTCCCTTAGTCCCACCTGCCTGCACTCATACCATAACCCTCCATACCCTTCTCATCCATATGCCTATCCAATTTATTTTTAAATGATACCAACGAACCTGCCGCCACCACTTCCACTGGAAGCTCATTCCACACCGCTACCATTCTCTGAGTAAAGAAGTTCCCCCTCATGTTACCCCTAAACCTCTGTCCCCTAATTCTAAAGTCATGTCCTCTTGTTTGAATCTTCCCTATTCTCAAAGGGAAAAGCTTGTCCACATCAACTCCCGTGTTTATTCTCCAGACCTAATTGCTCTTGAACTGAAAAGGGGCATCGAGCAGTATCTGGAGTTACAGGCTGGCCAGGCTGGGTATGGTTGAAAGACTTCCTTCTCTGCAAAATATTTGTGAACCAGATGGTTTACAATCATGGTCAGCGTCACTTTGTGGTAGCATTTTTCTTGAAATAATCACCCATTTAAATTCCTCAGCGGTGAGATTTGAACTCATGACATTGGATTAATGGACCACAACTCTGGCCATGCGCCCAGTGACTCAACCATTCCGTTATTGTATCCTAATTGATGTAACTACATTGATTTAAATATATTTAATTATTTTAAATGCATTCTGCTGTTTTAAATGCATTTACATATTTTTTGGCATTTTAAGTTAAACTTTTCTTTTGCTACTTTTCAATAGTTTGATTGATTTGGATACTTAACTTAATTGAAATAAAGATGATAAACTTCCATTTTGTTTGGATGTGCAGCGTGGTAACAGGCCTTTTGGCCCACCAGCTCCACACCGTTTACTAGCAATATCCTACACATGAGGGACAATTTACAATTTTTACATTTACCAAAGCCAATTAACCTCCGAACCTGTATGTCTTTGGAGTGTGGGAGGAAACCGGAGCACCTGGAGAAAACCCCACGCAGTCACAGGGAGAACGTACACACTCCGTGTATATAGCGCCTGTAGTCAGGATCGAACCCAGGTGCTGTAAGGCAGTAACTCTTCTGCTATGCCACTGCCGCCCTATAATTTAAAATTGTTTTTTTAATTGAAAAATGAAACCGAGTACATGATGAACAATGAATGCATTTAAATCAATTTGATTCAATCAGAGAAGTTAACAAACATTCTGTCTCAATGAAATTCAATAGAAATGAAGGATGAGATTCATTAACTGTCTACAGAGCCTGTTGATGATGTCCAGCCAATCCATGTACTGAGCTGTGCTAGATCTGGGCAATGAACTGGGAGCTGCACCCCAGTTAAAAGCAGCATACGGAATTTTGCCCTGATTAAGATCTTCCTGAAGAAATATATTGCACATAATTTCCACCAATAACGATAATCTGGGCAGCAGTAGACGTGCTGACGTACAGCGCCAGAGACCCCGGTTTGATCGCGACCATGGGTGCTGTCTGTGTGGAGTTTGTACGTTCTCTCTGTGACCGTGTGGGTTTTCCACAGGTGCGCCGGTTTCCTCCCACACTCCAAACGAGAACATGTTTGTGGGTTAAATGGCTTCTGTAAAGATTGTACATTGTCCCTAGTGTGTGGGATAGTGCTAGTGTGCGGGGATCGCTGGTCCGCGTGGACTCAGTGACCTATTTCCGTGCTGTATCTCCAGAGGACCTGTCCCACTTATGCGATTTTTTAGGCGACTAGGCTTGTCATAGCTTGTCGTCTCCTGACGTAGGTTGTCGTAGGTTGTCGCCGGGTGTCGTAGGTTGTCGCTGGTGCTGACATCGGTGAATGGAGCCCGGGTCTCCTGTGCTGTAAGGTAGCAACTCTACCGCTGCGCCACCGTGCCGCACTTTTTTAAAACCAGGTACACTGTGTGAAAGGAAGCCCAACTAGTTACATCTTTCTGTCAAGCTGACTATCTTTCTCATGCTAAAAGTGTTGAACACTGCTGTCTAACTTCATAATGACCCTTCTGCAAGGATTGTGGCAGAAATTTTCGCAGACAGTCACCAAAATGTCAAATTACCCCAACTTCAGGCTCAGAAACCTGTCTGCAATTTAATACTCACCTGTCAGCTGATGTTCTGTGCGTGTAATGACTTTCAAGCAAGTGTTAATAAAAGTGTATTTCAGAATGCTAATCATCTAATACCAGAACACCATTTTTATAAAATAATCTGAAATTTAAATAATGGAAGATAATCTCTGAGACCTTTGAAAGCTTTGATATGGCACACACATAGGAAGTTATTTGCATGGACATGTCTTTGGAATGTAGGAGCAAACCAGAGCACTCAGAGAATACCCATGGGGTCAGAAAGCGAACATATTAACTTCATAAAGACAGCACCCGAAGTCAGAATCAAATGCGGATAAGTGGTAGGGAATATCGTGACGTTTAAGAGGCAATAGATAGGTATATGGATTGTTGTTAAAGAAGGAACTACAAATGCTGGAAAATCGAGGGTACACAAAAGGCTGGAGAAACTCAGCGGGTGCAGCAGCATCTAAGGAGCGAAGGAGATAGGCAACGTTTTGGGCCGAAACCCTTCTTCAGACTGATGGGAGGTGGGGGGGTGGGGGGGCAGGGAGAAGAAAGGAAAAAGGAGGATGAGCTCGAGGGCTGGGGAAGAGGTGGGAAGGGGAGGAGACAGCAAGGGTTAACAGAATTGAGAAAATTCAATGTTCAAGCCCAGAGGATGCAGACTCCCCAAGCGGAATATGAGGTGCTATTCCTCCAATTTGCGGTGTTGCTCACTCTGGCCATGGAGGAGGCCCAGGACAGAGAGGTCGGATACGGAATGAGAGGGGGAGTTGAAGTGCTGAGCCACCGGGAGGTCGGGTTGGTTATTGCGGACCGAGTGGAGGTGTTCGGCGAAACGATCGCCAAGCCTCCACTTGGCCTCACCGATATAGATCAGCTGGCATCTAGAGCAGCGGATGCAGTAGATGAGGTTGGAGGAGGTGCAGGTGAACCTCTGTCGGACCTGGAAGGACTGCTTGGGTCCCTTAAAGGAGTGGAGTGGAGAGGTAAAAGGACAAGTGTAGCATCTCTTGCGGTTGCAAGGGAAAGTGCCCGGGGAAGGGGTGGAGCGGGAGGGAAGGGTAGAATTGACAAGGGAGTTGCGGAGGGAACGGTCTTTGCGGAAGGCAGACAGGGGGGGAGATGGGAAGATGTGTACATGGTACATGGATTGGACAGGTTTAGAGGGATATGGGCCAAAACACAGGCAGGTGGACCTAGAGTAGATGGGGCATGTTGGTCGGTGTGGGCAAGTTAGGCCGAATGACCTGTTTCCACAATATATGACCATGAGTCTGTAACTATGACATTTGGACAGGTGCATGGATAGGAAAGGTTTTGAAGGATATGGGTCAAACGCTGGCATGTGGGACGAGTGTAGATGAGACATGTTGGTCGGTGTGGGCAAGTTGGGCCGCGGGGCCTGTTGCTACGCTGTATGAGTCTATGACTTCATGACTATATGAGAAGCATCCAGTGAATAGGGAGATGTACACATGTAACATTATACCTTAAAGTTTAGTTTTCCAGGGATACATACTATGGAAATATTAAAACTAGGCTGCTATAATTGAATTTGTTACATACATTTTCCAATATATTTTGTAATCCACAGGAATAATTTAATCAGAAAGGTCTGATTCAACTCATTACTAATCAACAGCTTGCTAATTGGTGAAGAAAATTGTCTCGATCAGAAATATAATTTAAAGATATGACTTTGGAACGAGGTCATCACGTAATTAGCCTGTGTTTGCAATTAAGTGGTATTTCACAAATGATTTTCCGAATCTTACTCATGGAGTTCAGAATTGTCCTTTGTGCCCTTTGTGTGGCATTGTGGCATAACGGGGAGAGTTGCCACCTCACAGCGGCAGAGGCCCAGGTTCAATTGCCCGCAGTTGCCTTTTTCCATTGAGATCGAGAATCCATTCTTCACCACTGGTTCAAGTGGTGAACCCTCAGCTCAGCGGACTCAGATCTGACTTTGGATTCAGTGCTGAGTCCTGTAATGGCCTCTGGTCCTAGACTCTCCCACAAGCGGAAACATCCTCTCCACGTTCATTCAATCCAGTTTGCTTTTAGTTTTAAGTATGGTGATACAGTGGGGAAACTGGACTTTCGGCCCACCGAGTCCGCGCCGACCAGCGATCCCCACACACTAACACTATCCTATAGACACTCAGGACAATTTACATTTGTGCCAAGCCAATTAACCTCCAAACCTGTACGCCTTTGGAGTGTGGGAGGAAACTGAAGATCTCAAAAAAAAAAACCACGCGGTCATGGGGCGAAGGTACAAACTTTGTACTGACAGCACCCGTGGTAGGGATCGAACCCGGGTCTCCGGCACTGTAAGGCAGCAACTCTACCGCTGCACCATCTTGCCGCCCCAGTTCTTTTCCAGCTTTTCGAAAACAATGGGGCTTGTGCGTGAATGTGAGAAGATGATGTGTTCAAGGTGTCCTTACTTTGCTATCAACGGCATGCTGAAGTGACAGATCTAAAGTGCCAGTGACAAATTCTTCAGTAGCTACTGGCCAAGTTGTCAGCTTGCTTCATTCATTTGACTGTGCATCTGACTGCACTAAGACTGAGACAGGTCTATTTGTGTGTTTTTTTTAAAAAATACTGACAAACAGCAATCAATGTGAAAAGCTCCAATTGGTTTCTGAAATTTCAGCATGATTTTACCTGACAGCTGAGCACTTAGATGTGTGGAGGAAAAAAAAACAAAATTTGTATTCCTGGTAGCGATAAGTGATATGGTTTTGTCAATGTAGACAGCAATTATCCAGTGAATCAAAAGTTATGGAGAATCTTGGAGTTGGGGACACTTCAGAACTCTACATAACTTGTAACTGCTGAGAACGGGGAATTGGGCTTCATCATTGGTATGTTATGAGAAAGATATCAGGTAGAAAAGATAGGGTAATAGAGTATATTATCTTTCTGATAAACATTGAGGTAATTTTTCAAAATTATGAATGGGATTGAAGAAAATTGATATTTAACAAGTGGAATGTATGCAGGAAAGAACTGCAGATGCTAGTTTATACCAAAGACAGACACAAAGTGCTGGAGTAACTCAGTGGGTCAGGGCATTCCTTTAGGAAGGAGATGAGGAGGAATTTCTTTAGACAGATAGTGGTGAGTATGGAATTAATTGCCATAGAAGGCTGTGGAGGCCAAATCAATGGATAATTTTAAGACAGAGATGGATAGATTCTTGATTAGTACGGGTGTCGGGGGTTATGGGGAGAAGGCAGGAGAATCGGATTAGAAGGGAGAAATAGATCAGCCATGATTGAAGGGCGGGGTGGAATTGGTGGGTCGAATGGCCTCATTCTACTCATATCACTTACGGCCTTGTGACATCTCTGGAGAAAAAGGACGAGTGAAAGTTTCGGGTTAGAACCCTTTTGCAGACTGAAAGCAGAGGGGGGATGGGGGAGGGGGCGGAAGGGGGGGAGGGGGGAGGGGGGAAGGGAGTACGGGGCTGGAGGTAGGAAAACGCCAGAAAGAATCAAGGTCGGCAATAGATGACCAAGGAAGGGTGGAGTCCCTAATGGCCCATTGTTGGCCGGGGAGGAGGTGATAACGAAGGGATACAGGGATGCGAACAGTGGAACTAGTAGGATGACAAAGAGTGGGGGTGGGGAGAGAGAGGGAATGCAGGGGTTAGTTGAAGTTAGAGAAATCAATAATCATACTGCTGGGTTGTAAGTTGCCCAAGCGAATATTTTAACAGATTGAAGTTTTAGGTACTAAGAAAGTAGGAGAATAAATAAAATCACTCATGGGATACTAAGTAATGACATCCTATATTTGACTAGGATGTGTGTCAGGGGTTATGGGGAGATGGTAGAATAGGGTTAAGAGGGAAAGATAGATCAGTCATGATTTGATGGCGGAGTGGATGGGTCGAATGGCCTAATTCTTCTCCTATCACAAAAAAAATGTATTCTATCAAAGTGTACTTTTGTAAATAATAAAACACAAAATACCGGGTCATCAACCTTATTTGAACTGATTTGAGGCTGGATAGAAAGCTGGAAGAGAGAGGTGTGGGGTGAAACTGCCTCGCGAGTGATGGAGGACACAAAATGCTGGAGTTACTCACCGGGACAGGCGGGAGAGAAGGAATGGGTGACGTTTCGGGGTCGAGACCCTTCTTCAGACTGATGACGGGATACAGAGATAGAATGTAGTCGGAGGCTAAGACTGGTGGGGAACTGGGAAGGGGGAGGGGATGGAGAGAGAGGGAAAGCAAGGGCTACTTGAAGTTAGAGAAATCAATGTTCATACCGCTGGGGTGTAAGCTACCCCAGCGAAATATGAGATGCTGTTCCTCCAAATTGTGCTGGGTCTCACTCTGACAATGGAGGAGGCCCAGGACAGAAAGGTCAGATTGGGAATGGGAATGGGAATGGGAAGTGGGGGGGGGGGGGGGGGGGGCGTTAAAGTGCTGAGCAACCGGGAGATCAGGTAGGCTTAGGCGGACCAAGCGGAGGTGTTCAGCGAAACGATCGCCGAGCCTGCGCTTGGTCTCACCGATGTACAGGAGTGATGGGTGGATACAGGTGAGCGAGGTCTCATTGGCAAATGGGTGGACAAAGGCTAGAAGAAAAGGAGACAAAAGTTTGATGAAGGGCGACTAAAGGAAACAAAATGTAGACAAAGGAATGTCCGATTAAGATGGGAGTGAAATGCGAAGACAGAGAGAGGGATATGGGAGAAGGGGATCGTACATGAAAAATGAAAAATGAAGTAATAGCTGGAAGCCAGAACAAAGTGAGGGGGAAAAGATTCAATGGGAACCTGAGGGGTATCATTTTTACACAAAGAGTGGTGTGTGTATGGAATGAGCTGCCGGAGGAGGTGGTAGAAGCAGGTGCTATCACAACGTTTAAGAAACATTTATACAGGTACATGGATAGGACAGGTTTAGAGGGATATGGGCTATGTGCAGGCGAGTGGGACTGGTATAGATGGGGCATGTTTATTGGTGTGGGCAAGCTGGGCTGAAGGTCTTGTTTCCACGCTGTATGGCTCACTGACTCTAGGGAAGTTATTGAGGAATATAAAGAAGGAAGTGAAGCTAATCTTCACTTGGATAAGCTTCACGTGGATAAGCTTTTCTCCATTGAGAGTAGGGAAGATTCAAACAAGAGGACGTGATTTGAGAATTAAGGGACAAAAGTTTAGGGGGAACATGAGGGGGAACTTCTTTACTCAGAGAGTGGTGGCTGTGTGGAATGAGCTTCCAGTGGAAGTGGTGGAGGCAGGTTCGATTTTATCATTTAAAAATAAATTGGATAGGTATATGGATGGGAAAGGAATGGAGGGTTATGGTCTGAGTGCAGGTAGATGGGACTAGGTGAGAGTAAGTGTTCCGCACGGACTAGAACGGCCGAGATGGCCTGTTTCCATGCTGTAATTGTTATATGGTTATTATTTGGTTAATCTCTGAAGGTAATTGCTTATCTCTACAATCTATGCTTAGCAGTAGATTCACAATAAATGTTAATTAATTGTAATTGTAGGGGTTTTTCCGTTTCCCACAAAAGGGATTCCCCTAGGTTCTAGACCTCGGAATTATGGTCGGATATGATAAAAGGTTGAATTGACCAGAGAGTGTTGAAGAGAGAAAACAGAAACCAAGATGGACTCAAAGCAAGTCTAAATTTACAGGCTTTATTAAACAATGAGAAATCGAATCTCACCAACACTACATAATACGTGGCTAAACTTATGCTTTAAACTAAGACTATGGAAGGAAAACTATCGGGCACATCGTAAAACTTAGTTTAACAATATTTTACTCCCCTTTCCCTTTATTTACTCAACCTCCTATCCTATTTCGGAAATTTCTCCAGGTCACCAGGATACTCACAGCTAAGTCGATGCAGGGTCACGAGCTGTCCAGTAGAGCAGAAAGAGAGCAGGAAGAGCAGGAAGAGCCGAAAAGAGCAGCCAGCGAGTTCTGACTGGACTCCTGTTTTATACCTGAGATTCCTTTGAACCCCCCAGGTGGTCCTCTGGATAAAAGGGTTCTTTTGATGATTCCCAGTTTCGATCTGGCATGAACAATAGGCTTCCGATGATAAGGGGTTTGCTGATGTCATGATCCCTCAGCCTGATCGTTATCCCATCGCCTGGATGGGCTCCTATTGTCTCGATGGATGGGTCATCCACGATGGTGATTGTGCTTGTTGCTGGTCTGTTTACCACCGTCTGCTGAGGCTTGGTTCCTTCCTTTGTGTATCCAAGAAAATCTCGTTATCTCCGTCTCAGCCTTTGTTCACACCGTTGTGTGATGTCCAAGTCCACGGACCATACGGTTTGAAACTTGAAACTGAGTCTTTCTGTTGATTGGGGTTTTTTCCATTAGCGCAAGGAAATCTGTCCCTTTAAAATATCCATGTCCTTAACCGAGTTCTTCCATAATTTTGGAGGATTTGCCCCAATAACTTACATAATTGACTTTGGTAGCATTGGATACAGCTACCTTGATTATTTTACAATGGTTAATTCCAAAGTGTAGAAATTTCAACTGCAGGGCAGCTTCTAGTAGCAAAATACATGAAAGGACTGAGAAACCACTGAGGCAAATCCTCTGAATGCATTAGAAGAAAAATTCAATATCTGAGAGTTTTCAAAGCAAAGATCTCATTGTACAGATGACAGTTATAAGCCTGAGGGTTGTCCAGGGCTCATGATAATCTCGAATCCTCACAGTGTCGAGGGGTTATCATGGGATCCCTTCTACATATCATTTTATTCTCTGTTATTAACTCCCTGCAGTGAGCTGGAAATTATTCTTACACAAAAGGCAACGGATTTCTGTCATCTGTCCTTTGGTTGGATATCATCAAGCATCAAACAAACTCTGCACGTTTCCGTTGCTCGCGCTAAAATTTTCCTCTGAAAAGTTACAAAGCTTTCAGCGGAAGGGAAGTTGTATAACAGATACTGACTTCGCTCACCTTCAAACCCCGGAGCAGTTTAGTTTAGTTTAGAGGTACAGCGCAGAAACAGGTACTTCGGCCCACCGGCTCTGTGCCCACCAGCGATCCCCTCTCATTAGCACTATCCTACACATACTAGGGACGATTTACAATGATACCAAGCCAATTAACCTACAAACCTGTACGTCTTCGGAGTGTGGGACGGAACCGGAGATCTCATTTAAAAAACACATGCAAGTCACGGGAAAAACATAGGAAACTGGAGCAATCAGGGAAAACCCACGCAGGTCACAGGAAGAAGGTATAAAATCCATACGGACAGCGCCCGCAGTCAGGATTGAACCCGGGTTGTGAGGTAGCAACTCTACCGCTGCGTCACCGTGCCGCCCAGCGCTCTTATACGTTTCACTCTTTTAGCTTGATTTTAATTGTGAGCAGCTGCCATCAAAAGGAGGTAGTTGAGGCAGTTAATGTAGCAACGTTATAAAAAAAAAACATTTGGACAGGTACATGGATAAGATATGTTTAGAAGGATATGGGCCACACGCAGGCAGGTGAGACTAGTGTAGAAGGGAGATGTTGGACGGGTGGGAAAGTAGGGCCGAAGGGCCTGTTTCCACACTCCATGAAGCCAAACTGGCCATTGTTGAACTCCGTGAGTTGAGGACATCTTATAGAAAGATGTCCCAAAGTGAGAAGAGCCTGAATTGCGGGGATCCCAGCGGGCAACAGATCTGCCTGTGAAATGTGTTCAAAAGTGGAAGCAAAGAACTGCTGATGTTGGGTGCGAAAAAGACACAATCTGCTGGAGTAACTCTATTCAAGAAACCTGTTCAAGAGTCCACCCCAATTAATTTGAACCATAGGTTTTGAGTTCACATTGCATAAGAGAGGTTTGCTTTCTGGAGGAAGATGGGTGCATTACCGCCCTAGTGTAATAAACCTATTTACGTAGTAAAAGTCGAGACGGGTAAACATGACTACCAATTTCACTTGAGACTATGAGAACTTATATTAGTGCTAAAATCACCATTGCACCAGATGCACCCAATATTTTGGAAAAATCAGAAGCCTTGCAAATTAAATAAAAAATCCAGGAATGCAATTTGAGATTTCAAAACAGCATTGATATCATGTCTAGTGAACACCAATGTACAGGATGAAGTCTTGAAGACATTTTAGTTTTCCAATACATTTTGAGAAGTACTTGTCAGACGCTTGGCAAGGGCGGCATGGTGGTACAGCAGTGGAGTTGCAGCCTCACAGTGCCAGATACGCGGGTTCGATCCTGACTACAGGCGCTGTCCGTACGGAGCTTAGACCTTCTTCCCGTGACCTGCGTGGGTTTTCCCCGGTTGCTCCAGTTTCTTCCCACTCTCCAAAGACGTACAGGTTTGTACATTAATTGGCTTCCATAAAAATGGCAAATGATCTCTGGTGAGTAGGATAATGTTAGTGTACAGGGCCCGCTGGTCGATGCAGACTCGTTGGGCTGAAGGGCCTGTTTCTGCGCTGTATCTCCAAACTAAAAATCATTCCCATTCTGACCATTCTGTCTTGGGTCTCCTCCATTGTAAGAGTGAGGCCAAATGCCATTTGGAGGAACATCACCTCATATTTTGCTTGGGCAGCTTACAACTCAGTGGCATGGATATTAATTTCTCTAACTTCAAGTAACCCTTGCATGCCCTCCCTCTCCGTTCTAACCGCAGCCTAGTCATTCTAGTTTCACTGTCATCATGCTGAGTTTAATATTCTGTATTTCTTGCTATCACCATCCCCACAGCCACCAATGGGCCTTTCCTTGATCATCGTTGCTCATCTGTCCGTTTGCATATCTTTCATGAATTTGTTCTACGTACCTTTTCATATCTCTCAGTTCCCACCCCCCTGAATCTCTGCCTGAAGAAGGGTCTCGATCCGAAACGTCACCTATTCCTTCTTTTCTCCAGAGATGTTGCCTGGCTCGCTGAGGTACTGCAGCTTTTTGTGTCTATCTAAACTAAACTAAGTTTACCTTTTGCAGCAGCCGTTTCGTTTGACCATACATTAATGATACTCTGTTATGGCTCAGTAGAATAAATATGAGTTTCTTTCCGTCGATTATTGTAAAATTAATTTGCATCTCTTTGGCCAGTGGCTTTTTACCTTGCAATACTTTTGAGAACTAAATAGCTGTTTACCCAAAGAAGATGAGTAATGCTTCTTTTTCCCCCATACTGTACAGCTGCACCTTCCTAAGCAGCAAGGAGTATTTGAGGTTTTACTCGTCGCAGATACTCAGTTTTGAACAGCTAGTGATGGGTCGGGCTTTTCCAATTGGTATTTGCAAATGGGAGGTTTTAATTTTCACTGAATCATAGTTTTTGTATGAGATAAATGGGCATGTGGGGCATTCATGTCATCTTCCATTTGCCATGCACTTTTAATAATGCTTATCACCAGTGCGATTAAGAGCCACTTCTGCTTATAATCACGGGCACCAGCAGAAAATAAACAGGTGTGATTCTCAGTGATAAAGTGCAGCATTAACGCTGCCAGCTTTTGAACGTTAAAGTTAGTCTCAGTAATGTTAGCCGACTGTAAACGTGCTTGCAGAGGCAATATTCCACTAAATTCTCCCATGCTCAGGAATCGTACAACTGCTTGGTCCACGATGATCAATCGACAAACTTTAATGCTATTAAAGTAGGTGCATGAATTGCCTGCTCCTAAATAAAAACTTGGGTTTGTAGTTAGTTGACAACACCTCAGTGATTTCCATTTGCATCTTAAAAATAGAAATAAAATATAATATTATCTGCCCTTGTTTCCCTGACAATGAGAGTAAGAATAATGTTTGGAGAGAAGGAATGGGTGGCGTTTCGGGTCGACTTCTCCCATTCCTTCACTCCAGAGATGTTGCCTATCCCGTTGAGTTACTCCAGCATTTTGTGTCTATCTTCACTGTAAACCAGCATCTGCAGATCCTTCCTGCACGATAATGATCGATGTTCCCTTCAATTAAATCTGTCCAGTTTTTCACCAATCATTAACTCTCAGTGAAGGAACTATTGATTCTTACAGGGCACAAAGAGAGCATAGAGACTCAAACAGTACAGTACAGGAACAGGTCCTTCAGCCCGCCGAATATGATATGCATGCAGATAATCCACATCCCTCGGAAGATAGACACAAAATGCCGGAGTAACTCAGCGGGACAGGCAGCATCTCTGGAGAGAAGGAATGGGAGATGATTCGGGTCGAGACCCTTCTTCAGACTGAGAGTCTAGGGGCGAGGGGGACAGGGAGATATGGAAGGGTATGGTGTGAAACCGACAGATCAAAGGGGATGCCTTACCATTCCATATGTCTATGTTTCCCTCTCCCCTGACTCTGCAGTCTGAAGAAAGGGTTATCGACCTGAAATGTCACCTATTCTTTTTCTCCCGAGATGCTGCCTGTCCTGCTAAGTTACTCCAGCACTTTGTGTCCATATTTGGAGCAGGACAATGGACAATTAACAGATTTTTTCTCAACAGTCTAACCAGGTCACATTGGATTGATAGGTCAAGCAGTAATTGTGCATGAATATCATCATCTTTATTGATGTCAGGGAGCTCGTTGATGTGGAAACTCAAGATAACGTTCCTTAATCTATTTGAGGGGCCTTCAGGCTGATTTTTAGCACTCAGAGTTAGACCTCTGCTAATTGTATCAAATTGAAATATTGAACTGGTATTGGTTGCACAGATTGAAAATTGTAGGTCATCATAATAGGACATAAGTTAATAAATTCCTCTGCACATCGTGATTAATATGTGATGCAAACCTCTCGACAGCATGAGGCGAGAGCCTGCAATCAATCCAGAATCAATCCGATACTGAATTGGATGCATTGGCGGCACAGTGACCCGGTGGTAGAGTTGCTGCCTCACAGCGCCAGACCCGGGTTCGATCCTGACGACAGGTGCTTGTCTGTACAGAGTTTATACGTTTTCTCCGTTTGTCTCCCACATTCCAAAACTATACAAGTTGGTAAGTTACTTGGCTTCAGTATAAATAGTAAGATTAAACACGATTTTACTAGTTTGAAGTTTGATCTTTATTTTATGAGGAGTTACGATGAGGGATTACGTGAAGAAGCCCCGCCAGGCACATGCGCATCATACTTCAAAGCAGCGGCATGAAAACAGAAACTATAGTCGAAGTGATATAGTAAGACTCAGAAGACTAGAACTACCAGATGATCTTTGCGATTATGAGGGCTGGGAGCGGAGGGCACGTAATCCCTCATTAAATAAAGATTAAACTTCAAACTGGTAAGTTCTCGTTTAATCTTACTATTTTACTTCAGAGTCATGTGAGTGACTACGTGAAGATTTCAAAGCTCTGTGATTTCGTGCCGTAGATCCATTCCATACGACACACTGCTTCAGTTGACACAGTAGTGAATAAATAATGTATTGAACATTGCTTCGAATTATCCAATAATCATTTTTTAAATAACAAAACAGTAATAACCCCTCTGTCCCAGGGGGAAATTACAAATTAAATTTAGAAAGAAAAGAAATCAAACCAAACCCAAAACAGCATGCCCAAAACCTTGCACTGTCAGGACAGGTTTATCATAAAATTTGGAGAAGGTCGCCTCCTTAGACCATCCTGCGGCCCCAAGGATTTGGATAGAGGCACATCCTGCGCTTTCGCTGCGGATGTTGATGCCGCCCTGGTGGAGTGAGATTTACACATGAGTGTCTACTCCAGCACAATCCAAAACCTGTTTTAACCATCTAGAAATAGTTTGTACTGACACCTTTTTACGAGGTTTTTTGTGGCTGATGAGCATTGCTGTCTCAGAGCGTCTGAGACTCTTAGTTACCTCGATATATTGACTCAGGTGCTTGACTACACATAACGTTTGGTCAACGGGGTATGCTTTAAACTTACTTTGGTTCTGACCATTCCTGGCCTGCATTGTTTGATTAAATTATACACATAAAACGTAATGTTATCTACAGAAAAGTACATTGTATCAAACTGTAGCTTTTGCAATGTTTGAGCTTGTTGCGCTGATACTAGCGCCATGAGCATAACCACTTTAAGTGTTAACTTCTGAAAGACATTGACGTAATTGGAGCCCATTGCTGAAGCAGTGTGAGAACTATACTGACATCCTAGATTTCTGTATATCTAGACTTAGGAGGGTTCTTGTTGAAGATTCCTCTCATGAATCGGGACACTAACGGATGATACCCGATAGATTGTTGTTCTGAAACTGCCCTAAATAGGAGGACAAAGCACTCCGAGCACTATTAATGGCACTATAGCTCAAGTGTTCATCAAAATGCAATGTAGCAAGGAACTCCGGTATGCTTGCAGTACGATAAGATATATCTGACTGCAAGCAAACATCTCTCATTTCTTAATATGAGACACATATTGTTTTTTAGTGCTATCTCTCCAAGCTGCAGTTATCACATCCATGGTCCTACTCGACAGTCCAAACCCTTGGAACGGTCTGGTCAGAACCTGCAGATTAACAAATTAATACAATCATGTAACGGATGACTTTCTCCTGTTACTGGATGCACCAACAAATTACTGCAGTTGGGGACTACCATGAATGGCTGAGTCATCATTCTCAGCACCAATGGGAACCATGGCTGTGTAGGCAAGACCGGAACCACTAAAACGCCTGAGGCGGAGTTCTGCTCTATTTTGGTGAGGCATTGCCTAATGAGGCAGAATGGGGGAAAAGCGTAAAAGAACATACGTGCCCAATGTAGCGAGAATGCATCCACCACTACTGATCCTGGATCTGGTTCCCACGAAACGTATTTAGGCAACTGGTGATTTAGCCTGGATGCAACAGATCACAGCAAACCAAAGCGACTGACAATCATTTTAAACATCAGGATTTAGCATCCATTCTATGTTGTCATTAAATTTTCGTGACCTGTTGTTTGCCACCACGTTATCTCTACCTGGCAGGCAGATACCTGAGGCTCAGATATTTCTGGAATACACCAGTCCCAAATGAGATTAGCCAGATTATCACATGATACTGACCTTATTTCTCCCATGTGATTGATGTAGGCAACTGCTGTGGTATTGTCAATCTGCAGCTGAACATGTAAATATTCATTGCTGAACAATAAGCTTTTAACCCATAGAATGCACCTAGCAATTCTAAATAATTTATACTATGCCTGTACAAGATTAACCCCCTTGCACACTCAATCTACCACCACAGTTAGACTCGCTGTCCATGACTCCCCATCCCAAAGCACTCACATCTGTTTGTAAACCACTGAAGGTTGTTGAAGCAAAATATTTTTGGTAGTTTGTGCCACATTGATAATCCACCATTGTAATTCAGCGATGGCTCTGGCTGGCAACTGTATAGGTCTATCAAAATGACCTGCATGTTCTTTAAATGCTTGCTGCCTAGTCCATTGCAGACTTTGATAGTGCAGTGGTCCAAACTCCACTGCAGGGAAAGCCACCAATTTGCCAATAACACTGGCTACTTCCCGGATCGAGGAGCGTTGGTTTTTCAGCTAGACTGGTACAGACCTCCCTGATTTCCACAGCCTTGGCTGTAGGCAAAGTTACTAACATATCAACTGAATCAATGACAAACCCCAAATAATCAATTTTTTGGGATGGTTCTAACTTGGATTTTTGTTGGATGGACCAGAAACCCCAACCTTTCAAACAGGTGTTTGGTTGCTGAAACTGACTCCTCAGCTGTTTCCTGAGTGTTGATATCATCTAGATAAGCCATTACAATGTGATTCTGGGCCCGAAGTAGCGCCAGCACTGGTTTTAACAATTTTGTGAACAGCCTAGGAGCTGAGGTTAAATGCTTTAAATTGCCACAGCTGTCCCATCCAACTAAAAGCCGTGATGCCTGCTCCCATCAATTTGAGGACCTGCTGGAATCTTTGTCCACGCATCGTTGCACTCATTTGTGCCCAGATAGCAGAGTTCACAGTGGGCACTTTGAGCGACACACAATTCACAAGTGGTTTGTATCGGATGGCTGTTTGTTCCATTATAGTCTCTTGTAACTGGTGAGAGGCCATGTAATTGATGTTGGCCACCAGTTTTCCTCCATGGCTTCACCAGTACCTTCCAGAATAGCAAAGTTGCTTGCTACATCCGGGACACCTAGAGCATGGCTCATGTGCTTTGGTGTGTGCACAAAAGCAGTGACACCAACTTCAGGGTCAGACTCCTCGTGCCCTGGCTCTCCCGAGTCTTGCTCCAGGGAGGTCTCTTCCAGCCCTAAACAAGGTGTTGGAGAGGATGATTCCCACTGGTATCCATAAGCGGTGTAGTCTTCTTCGCTGCATGGACCTCTGCGAGAGGCTGTGTGGGGAATCCTAGGGGCATTCGACCCTGATTGAAATTTTACATGGCTAATTACGTTTGGAGCATTTCTCCATTTGGTCGAGCCGTCCCCATACCTTTATATTAAAAGGAGGGGAGTCTTCCACATCATCAGAGACTTTCTTTTGGCCTTCCTCCCTGGTGGAGTGGCCTCAGTGCCATGAAGCACTGGAACTGATGGAGGCTGTTGAGCTGCCGGTAGAAACAGTAACCGGTATCGGAGCCGGCATTAGCGCAGCCGTTATCTCCCGACCCGATCTGCGAGCGGTAACTGCGGCTCCACGCGTTCCGCTCCTACTACGGCAGCTACCTTTCCAACACCTTCCATACCACTACCTCCCGCTGGCTCCCGAGCCAGACAGTTAAGAATCTATGATTCTATGATTCTATGATTCTAAAAATACTCGCAGGGAAGGTTTAACATTGACTTACCTGCGGGTTGCTACTTACCGCTGGTGGTAGTCACTCACGTGACTCCGAAGTAAAATTGTAAATTATCCCTGGCGTTCGTCTATGGGGATCGCTGGTCAGTGTGGACTCAGTGGGCCAAAAGGCCTGTTTCCACGCTGTATCTCTAAACTAAACTAAATTAAACTAGGTAAATCAAGATGAATGGATCTAGTTTAGACTTTTGTCTACAATGATCATGTAAATCTAAAAGAGATCAGGTATCTAAGCTAGGAGCCCTTCCTTGCATGGATTTGTTGACCATTGAGTAATATATTTCCAGCTAGCCAGCAGACATCTTGTATTTACTTTCAATAGAAACCCAATTGTTGGTTATTGTTGTTTCCCTTAACGCACTGTTTTCTAACCAACCTTTTTTTTAAAATTTCAACCATGTTTTTATTTCTGCTTCCATTCTCTGGGGACCTTGGTTTCTGGTTGGGATCTTATTCCAAGAACACCTCTTGCATCAGTATTTTGCAGAAAGCTTTTACGATGAGTGTTTGCAGGGTATATGCAGCAAGTCTGAGTCACAAGAAACCGCAGTGAAACACAAAGTACTGGAGAGACTGCGTGGATTAGGCAGTTTCCGTGGAGGGAATGGATGGACAACGTTTTAGGACTAAACCCTTCTCCTTAAGTAGTGTCCCAACCCAAAAAAACATATTTCCATTTGCTTCAAAGTTACTGCCTGACCTATTGAGTTACTCCAGTATTTTGTGTTTGAAGGCTGATTCTTTCCTAACCTGAACAATCCATATGCACATTTTCAACAGAATTCCTTGGTGGTAATTATGAGTTACCAGGTTATGAGTCTTTTGATTCTTGTCCAAGAGGACAAATCGATTAGAAGTCTTCTCAGTTTATTTTAGTTTATTGTCATGTGCGCTGAGGTACAGTGAAAAGCTTTTGTTGCGTGCTATCCAGTCAGCGGATAGATAATACATGATTATAATTGAGCCAGATACATGGTAAGGGAATAACGTTCAGTGCAAGGTAAGACCAGCAAAGTCTGATCAAGGATAGTCTGACGGTCACCAATGAGGTGGATAGTAGTTCTGGACTGCTCTCTGGCTGGGGTAGGATGATTCAGTCATCTGATAACAGCTGAGAAGAAACTGCCCCTGACTCTGGAGGTGAAACTAAACTAAATACCATCAATGTAACAATTGAACTAACTTCATATTGTGTATCCTGGACTCATGCTGAGGATGAGGATGTATAAGATGCTTTGCTGAATTAAAGGTAAAATCCTGCGTCACCTTCATTGCAACAACAGGGCAGAAGCAAGCAGGACAATTTTGTAAATGACTCATTTATTTGAAATTGCATCATCTCCAGGTAAGTTTATGGGCAAATGCGGAGAAGGGTTGATGCTTTCTGATGAAAGCAATGTCGCATGAAGTGTTTGCCTGCCTTACAAAGGAAGACGTATTTTGAAGCATGAAAGATGTACTTATCATTCAAAATGCGCAGGGCTGTGCAGGATAAAAAATGTACTTAAGTGCATGCATTAGGGCCTCCTTTTAAAAGAAATAAGTCCATCTCCGAGTGTTGCCTGCCCTCTCTCAATTCTCAACAGCTCTCCGAGCTGCTGAAAGACTTCACAGGATTGTGATCAATTCCAGTCCCTTGCTAATGGATCCATCTTTGGTGGTTGCCGTCCAGACAAGTGGGCTGAAATTCAAACGCATGCAAGCTGTCCGTGGAGATACAGTGCTTTTGAAACAGTTGGCCTTGTTTTTTTTTTTTTTGCTCGTACGTGCCCTCAGTTCTGAAAGGAACCGTCAGCATTTCCTTGGATAACGGCGGGTAAGCTTCATGATTCCCACGGGAAAACGGCAAACTCAAACGGACCGGACAATTTTAAGCCCACTTCCAACTTTGCTCTCGTGTTGTTCCCTCTGGGGCTTCCAGCAAAGCGGGAGCTTCCTCGAATTCCCAAACATCATGGCCTTTGATTTCAATGGGGTTTCTGCAGGGGAGAAAGAGAAGAATAAGAGACTCATAAGTTCATGTTCATGAGAGATAGGAGCAGAATTAGGCCATTTGGCCACAGTCTTAGAATAAAGGGGAGGCTATTTAAGACTAAGTTGAGAAAAAACGTTTTCACCCAGAGAGTTGTGAATTTGTGGAATTCCCTGCCACAGAGGGCAGTGGAGGCCAAATCACTGGATGGATTTAAGAGAGAGTTGGATAGAGCTCTAGGGGCTGGTGGAATCAAGGGATATGGGGAGAAGGCAGGCACGGGTTATTGATAGCGGACAACCAGCCATGATCACAATGAATGGTGGTGCTGGCTCGAAGGGCCGAATGGGACCTATTTTCTATGTTTCTATGTTTCTATGTTTCTATGTTTCTATATCCAGGCAGCTTTGAGAACTGGCAGAGCTGGGAGGGAGGTTAATGTTTCCCCCCAGTTTCCAATGCAGCTGCCTAGAGTTCAGTTTAACTTTATTGTCACGTGTACCGAGGTGCAGTGAATAGCTTTTGGTGCCTGCTATCCAGTCAGCGGAGAGCCAATACATGATTACAATCGAACCGTTTGCAGTGTACAGATACATGATAAGCGAATAACGTTTAGTGCAAGGTAAAGGGCCTGTCCCACTTGGCGATTTTTTTTCGACGACTGCCGGCATCATTGACTGGCGTATAAAGTTGCAGCGTGATGCGGCGTTTCACGGTGTGAGGCGGCGTGATGACATATGACACGCGGTGTTTTTTCAAGTGTCGCAACATTTTTTTTTCCGCTGCTGGATTTTGAAATGTTCTAAATCTTTTGCCGACCCTGATATGACGTCGGCAGCCACCAAAAAAATTGCCAAGTGTGACAGGCCCTTAAAGCCAGCGAAGTCCGATCAAGGATAGTCCGAGGGTTATAATGAGGTAGATGGTAGTTCGGGAGCGCTCTCTAGTTGTGGTAGGATGATTTAGTTGCCTGATAACAGCTGGGAGGAAACTGTCCCTGAACCTGGAGGTGTGTGTTTCCACACTTCTATACATTTTCTCTCTGTTACATTGTGTGCAATCCTCAGACTTGCATTAATTTATAGGAAGGAACTGCAGATGCTGGTCTGCACCAAAGATAGACACCAAATGCTGGAGTAACTCAGCGGGACGGGTTCTGAAGAAGGGTGTCGACCCGAAACGTCATCCATTCCTTCCATCCAGAGATGTTGCCTGTCCCGCTGAGTTACTCCAGCATTTTGTTTCTGTCTTCTTGTTTTAATTTTCTCAGGGATGGCCTGACCGAGCAAGATCAGCTATCTGCAAGCATAGAAGAGCAGAGACCACAGGCATTTTGCTTACATCAGTAAAATCGCAGCCTGGATGCATTTCTGTCACATTATGGAAGATGTTCACCTGTTTAATGTCCCATCAATCAACAATTTGTTAGCTTGCCATTAATTATAAAACCATTAAGGCTTGCAATGAATCCCCCAACATTTCTGCAGGTATAGTCATCTTTCTCTCTTTGTAAACAGTGCACAGACTACAGCAGGTTAGTGTGATTTACAAGGGGTTATTTAATTTGCATTATGGAATGAAAGCATACAGAGACACTAAATGGATTCGCGATGAAGCATTGCATCTTCAATAGCTTAGAATCAATAATACAGCATGGAAATAGGCCCTTCAGCCCAACTCGTCCATGCCGACCAAGGTGGCCCATCTGAGCTAATCCTCAAGTTAGATGTTCAAGTTTTTTATCTTGGTAATGATCAATTTATCAGAAGATAAACAGAATAAGTTTGTGACCAGGATCTCGTGGCTCACAGATTTGCATGTCCGCCCTAACCTGAATCAGCCTGACTTGGTGAGTTGGTCCAGCATAGAGTCATAGAGTGATACAGCGTGGAAACAGACTGACTTGCCCACACCGACCAACATGTCCCATCTACACTGGTCCCGCCTGCCTGTGTTTGGCCCATATCCCTCCAAACCTGTCCTATCTATGAACCTGTCTAATTGTTTCTTAAAACATTGCAAAAGTCCCTGCCTCAACTACCTCCGCTGGCAGCTCGTTCCCATACACCCACCACCCTAAGTGTGAAAAAATAACCCCCTCAGATTCCTATTAAATCTTTCCCCCCGTCACCTTAAACCAATGTGGTCTGGTCCTCGATTTCCCTACTCAGAGCAAGAGACTCTTTATATCTACCCGATCTATTCCTCATAATTTTATAAACCTTTAGTTTTATTAATTTGATTTTTTTTTCCTTTTTCTTTTTTCCTCATGTCTGCCTGCCTCGCCCTTCACTCTTGCATGGATGTGCATGGTCACTTGGTGTTTTGCTCGATTCCTGCAGCTGCATCATCTTTGGTCTCTAACTAACTGGGTTGACAGGCAAGCCCATGCATATAATATATTTGAACTTTCAGAAGATATTGAAAAGGTTAATCTGTCAGGTTTATAGGGGAAAATTGTGGCATATTAGCTAATGGGATTGAAGGTTGTTTTTGCAAATAGATGTTCACAGTAAATGGATGAAGGTCGGTCTGAGTGAACTGACGAATGCAAGTCCAAGGGGTCTGTGTAATTTAGCTTCATTTTTAGTTTAGAGATACAGCGCGGAAACAGGCCCATCGGCCCATCGATTCTGCACCGACCAGCGATCCCCGCACATTAACACTATCCTACACCCAACAGGGACAATTGATATTTATACCAAGCCAATTTACCTCCAAGCCTGTACGTCTTTGGAGTGTGGGAGGAAACACAAGATCTCGGAGAAAACCCACGCGGTCATGGGGAGAACGTATAAACTCCGTACAGACAGCGCCCGTAGTCAGGATCGAACCCGGGTGTCAGGCACCATAATTGCTGCTTCTTCTTCTTATCAAATTCACACACAAGATTAGAAGTTGTTCAGCCAGAGCTGATCGCACTTCTCGGCATCTGCACACAATGGTGTCTGTCTTGTCGCTTCTTGTGCATGGTGGTGGAAAGATTGGTGGAAACAGGGCCGCGAGGTGAACGCTCTTTCCTTGACCCGGCTGTAGGTGCTGTAAGGCAACGACTCTACCGCTGCACCAACCCATCTTCACTCTACTCATTATTTATTGCATTTGCAGCAGAGTATTGCACAAGTATATTGTATTTATCGGTGATAATCAGCACATGAGCTGATGGCATTTGGTGGAACAATAAATAGACAAAGAGATAATAGTTTTTAAATTATACGCTAATGCATATTGGAACAATACCATGGCCGAAGGAAATATTGGTATACAGTCCTTCCCATTGCCAAAGTGGACACAAAACGCTGGAGTAATGCAGTGGGTCAGGCAGCATCTCTAGAGTAACAGAATAGGTGACATTTCATGTCAGAACCTGGCTTGAGACTGAAAGTGGAGATGAAGGAGGGTGGAAATAAACGGGAGGCGATTACACTAAGAATGGATTTCAACACCAATTGACTGCTGAGCCTAAAGATGCAGCATGGGAGACCAGGCACTTCAGCTCACCAAGTCCACGCTGACCGTCGAACACCCACTCACACTAGTTCTTTGTTATCTCACATTCGCGTCCACGAGGTCACAGGGAGAACGTGCAAACTCCACAAAGGCGACACCCGCAGTCAGGATCAAACTCGGGTCTCTGGCGCTGTGAGGCAGCAGCTCTGCCGCTGAACCACTGTGCGGCTACTTGTATGTGACGTGGAAGACATCCTGCCCCAGCTCCTCCAATGACGGCAGACCGGTGGCGCTGACTTCACACCTCATGAAGTCCCTGGTGAGGCTGGTGCTCACTCACCTGCGACCCCTGGTTAAACCCTACCTGGACCCCCTGCAGTTCGCTTACCAAACAAAGATGGGGGTTGAGGACCCCATCATCCACCTGCTCCATCGTTCCGATACTCACCTGGGTAAGCCGGGAAGAATTGTGAGAGTGATGTTTTTTGACTTCTCCAGTGCTTTAACACCATCCAGCCTGCACTGTTAAGGGGAAGACTGACGAAGATGCGGGTGGATGCTCCATTGGCGTCCTGGATCACCAACTACCTGACTGGATGACCACAATATGTCAGGCTACAGAACTGTGTCTTGGACACGGTAGCGAGCAACACAAAGGCCCCACAGGGGACGGTCCTCTCTCCCTTCCTGCTCACTATCTACACCTCGGACTTCAGATATAACCCGGACTCCTACCACCTGCAGAAGTTTTCAGATGACTCTGCAATTGTGGGCTGCATCAGTGAGGGGACGAAAGCTTAATACAGAGGTATAGTCAATGACTTTGTTGAGTGATGTGGGCTGAAATCACCTGCAGCTTAGCAGTGACAAGACTAAGGAGTTAGTGGTGGACTTTAGGAGGAGAGGAACACCCTGTCCCCTGTCCCCATCAAAGGTGTGGATGTGCAGTTTACCAGGGAGTACAAATACCTTGGAATGTACCTGGACAGTAAACTGGACTGGTCCAGGAACACTGAGGCCGTGCAAAAGAAGGGACAGAGTCGGCTGTACATTTTGAGAAGGCTCCGCTTCTTCAACGTCTGCAGTAAGATGCTGCAGATGTTCTACCAATCGGTGGTAGCCAGTGCCATCTTCTTCACTGCCGTGCGCTGGGGCAGCAGGGCGAAGGCCGCGGATGCCAATAGGATCAACAAACTCATCAGGAAGGCTGGCTCCATCCTGGGGGCACAATTGGATTCATGGGAGGTGGTCTTGGAGGGGAGGATGCTGCACAAACTGCGAAGTAATTTGGACACCCCCTCCATGACACACTGGTCTACCGAAGGAGCACCTTCAGCAACAGACTGGTTCCACCAAGATGCAGGACAGAACGCCACAGGAGATCTTTCTTCCCTGTGGCTATCAAACTCTACATCTCCTCCCCCTTCTGTCATGGGGTAGACTGAGACTGACTCCCCTCCCCCCTCACCCCCTCAATCTTTGCACACCCCCAAACCCTTTCCAGTTGTCACTTTAATTTCATGTTTCATGTACTTTGTGTTTTCATGACTGTTGGCAGATCAATTTCCCTCCTGGTATAATTAAAGTTCTATCATATTACGAGATTAATTTCCGGGATGGTGGGACTGTCGCATGATGAAAGAGTGGATCGACTGGTCTTGTATTCACTGGAATTTAGAAGGATGAGAGAGGATCTTATCGAAACATATAAAATTATTAAGGGTTTGGACACGCTAGATGCAGAGATGTTCCCGATGTTGGGGGAGACCGGTACCAGGGACCACAGTTTATGAATAAGGGGTAGGCCATTTAGAACCGAGATGATGAAAAATGTTTTCACAAAGCGAGCTGTAAATTTGTGGAATTCTCTGCCTCAGAAGGCGGTGGAGGCCGATTCACTGAATGCATTCAAAAGAGAGTTAGATAGACCTCTTAGGGCTAGCGGAATCAAGGGGTATGGGAAGAAGGCAGGAACGGGGTACTGATTGTGGATGATCAGCCATGATCACGTTGAATGGTAGTGCTGGCTCGAATGGCCTACTCATGCACCTCTTGTATATGTATATTGGTATCTATGTATCGTATTGTATGAAAATTAATGTTTGCCTGGATCAAACGCTGCACATTTGATTATGCCCATTCCCCATAATGGATGAACCCATTTCCCATAAAGAGCTTGCAAGTAATGTTTATAGTGTCGCTGGGAGAGATCAGACCATGTTGATGCAAAATGAAGATCCTCTTGGTCTCAGACCATATTTTCAATGTTGTGATGTTACAAAAGACAATTTTGAGGCTTGGCTCTGAACACTAATTCCTTGCTCGGGCTTTTTAATTGCTACTCTCTGAATGCCACTGAACATTGGACCCTGCAAGGTCCATTTAATTTGAGATATTATGTCCTCAAGTAATGATTTTCTTTGCATCCCTTCTGGATTTGAAACTGAACAACTCCAAAATATCACAATGTCCTTGCCACAACTTTTTTAAATAGAGATGCCAGCTCCCTCCCAGGAATTTAGTTTCTGCCATGAGTTTAAGAACATACATAGAACATAGAAAAGTACATCACCAGAAAAGGCTCTTCAGCCCACATTGCTCCCACATGGTGCGTGGTTAAATTAAGACTTCATAGTTTTCAGACTCCCATAGCTTCTTCCCGATCGGTAGTAAAGAAAGCAAACTCAATGCTAGCGTTTATTTCGAGATGGTTTGTATGTAAAAACTGGGATGTAATACTGAGGCCCTTTAAGAAGCTGTTCGGGCCGCATTTGGAATATTGTGGGCCACTTTGGGCACCGTAACTGAGGAAGGATGTGCTGGCTCTGGAGAGGTTCCAGAGGAGGTTTACAAGAATTATCCCAGGAACCTATGATGAGCATTTAACTGCACTGGGCCTATATTCGCTGGAGTTTAGAACCTCATTGAAATGCAAGGAATAGTGAAAGGCTTGGATAGAGTGGATGTGAAGAGGATTTTTCCACTAGTGGGAGAGTCTAGGACTAGAGCTCATAGCCTCGGAATTAAAGGGCATTATTTTAGGTAGGAGATGATGAGGATTTTCCCTTGTCAGACGGTGGTGAATCTGTGGAATTATTTGCCACAGAAGGCAGTGGAAGCAAAGTCAGTTGATATATTTAAGGTAGAGATAGATAGATCTTTGATAAGTATGGGTGTCAGAGGTCATGGGATGAAGGCAGAAGAATGGGGTTAGGAGGGAGAGATAGATCAGACAATTGAATGGTGGAGTAGACTTGATAGGCCGAATGGCTTAATTCTACTCCGATTACTTATGATCTTATGATGGCAAGAGTGAAATAAGAGTGTGGCCAGGCTGGTGCGGGACCTTGGTGATGCAGGCTACCTTTCTGAGACAGCTTCTCTTGATAGCTCCTTTCAAAGGTGTGGAGGTCAGTATCCTCGATGGTCCCGGCACTGTTCACCACTTTATTTCATAAAGTTGCCGAACCAGGCTGTGATGCAACCAGTCAATATGCTCTCGACCAAATTCCAAGCAGCAGGCATATACATTTTCGGTCCAGATGGGCTGCATGGTAACACAGCGCTAGAGTTGCTAACTTACAGCGCCAGAGACCCGGGTTCGATCCTGGCTGCGGGTGCTGTCTGTGTGCAGTTTGTACGCTTTCCTCGTGACCTGCGTGGATTTTCTCCATGTGCTACGGTTTCACTCCCCCCCCCCCATACACACTTCAAAGACATGAAGGTTAATAGGCTAAGTGGGCTTAGTAGTAAGCTAGTAGGTTTAAAGATAGCGGAGTCAGGGGATACGGGGAGAAGGCAGGAACAGGGTACTGATTGTGGATGATCAGCCATGATCACATTGAATGGCGGCGCTGGCTCGTAGGGCTGAATGGCCTACTCCTGCACCTATTGTCTATTGTCCATCTATCTATAGGTGGCTTGGTAAAGTTGTAAACCTAGTTGTCCCTAGTGTGTGCAGGATAGTGTTAGAATGCAGGGATCGCTGGTCGGTGTGGACCCAGTGGGCCGAAGGGCCCGTTTCTGTGCGGTATCTCTAAACTAAACTAAGACATGAAAACGGGATTTGGATGTGGCTTCCTTGGAGTTCATTGGAGTAATGACTGGGCTGCAGTGGTTGATTATGCCTTCATCTGATCAGATGGCCTTTGACTGCTCAAACCATGTTTTGCAAGTGAATCTTTCAGTGTCAGTTTTTCAGACGGACAGAGACAAACCGAAAAACCTACAGACAAAGTAGCTCGAGTCAAATCTGTCCCAAATATTTCACTATTGATTGAAGCACTGTTAATAGATTCATATAAAAAGCAGGGCTGGAGTGATATAATGCGAATGTCAATATTACAAGAATCACATCCTATATACCAAAGCAAACTTTTCACTCACTTGTCAGGCTCTCTTTTATTCATCACCATCCCATGAGGCAGATTGCAGTGGTAAAATGAATTAGCACGTTTGTTCACTGACGATCATTGGCAAGAGTGCCATTGAAACGAGTGATAAATCAATTTTGCAATACTCACTTGACCCCTCTAATTAATGCGGGAAATTCGGACGGGAAGTAATGCGGTGTCGTGAGAATTAATTCCATTTCAATGTTTCTTTACCAATTCGGGGTGGCACAGTGGTGCAGTGGTAGAGTTTGATGCCTTACAGTGCCGGAGACCCAGGTACGATCTGTACGCAGTTTGAACGTTTTCCCAGAAACGCTTTGATTTTATCGGGTGCTCACGTTTCCTCCCACATTCCAAAGACGTGCACGTTTGTAGGTGAATTTGCTTCTGTAAATTGTCCCTAGGGTGTGAGATAGAACTAGTGTACGGATGATCGGTACAAGATCTCACCTCCAACCTGTTTCCACAATGTATCTCTAAACTAAACTAAACTCAACTTCTACAACCCCATCCCTCTCCTGAAACTGTTCGATACTCTCTGGTATGTTCACTGAATGCCTCCTCTTCTTCTGTTCACAATGCAGCAAATACCTGATGTTCTTGGCCATGGATGACGTTGAACAGAATGTGATAGAGTTCCTACCTGGTCTCTGTGTGTGACCTACCAGCAGAGCTCACTGGCTATTGATCCAGACTAGCAACAGACCTGGGTGTTTAGTTGTTCCTCATCCCAGGGGCATTTTGGGCAGCCGGGGACAACAGCTCAAAAGTCATAGCCAATGCAAATCAGGCATCTTCTGGATGGTTTAATGCAGTAACAGACCATGTGACGTCTTTATAATCTGCACAATTAGAGAAATGTATTAAATCCTTTCTCTCAATATTGACCTTGCCAATCCCATCAGATGACAGATCACAGTTACACATTGCTCATCTGCCTCATTGGAGATCTTTGAACTATCTTTATTCATACTTTGTGTAGGAAGGAACTGCAGATGCTGATTTAAGGGGCTGTCCCACTTGGGCGACCTAATCAGCGAGTTCTGGCGAGTTTGCCCTCGACTCATGCTCGCAGCATGGTCGACACGAGGTCGTAGGAGGTCCTCGAGAGTAGTCCCCGTGTTCTCGAGGCCTCAGCTAGGTCGTGGCGTAGTTTTCAACATGTTGAGTAATGCCCGCGAGTTAACAAAGGTTGCCGTGGAAAAAATCGATACTTTTTTTACTCATAAGTTTAGTCGTCATGTTAGTCGTAGGTAATCGAGGGTATTCGAATGTAGTCGAAGGTAGTCATAGATAGTCTTCATCATAGTCAAAGGGATGTCGAAGGGAGGTCGAAGGAGGTCGTCTTCACCCTCCACTATCCGGTGTCCAATGTTTCCAAAGTTAGTCGTAGCTAGTCTTCAACAGAGGAGTCGAAGGAGGTCTTCAACATGACATTTTTTTTCAAACTCTCCTAAACACTTCTAAACTTGCCAATTAGGTCGCCCAAGTGGGACAGCCCCTTAATAACGAAGATAGACACAACATCCTGGAGTAACTCCTGGAGGGACAGGCAGCATCTCTGAAGAGGAGGAATGGGTGACATTTCAGGTCCAGACCCTTCCTCAGTCTGAACTTAAACTCAAACTTAGTAACCTGAAACTTCACCCATTCCTTCTCTCCAGAGATGCTGCCTGTCCCGCTGAGTTACTCCAGCAGTTTGTGTCTATCAATATTCGTACTTTATTGGACTTTATCTTGCACTAAACATTATACCCGTTATCCTGTATTGGAACACTGAGGATGGCTTGATTGTAATTATGTGTAGTCTTTTCACTGACTGGATAGCAGGCAACAAAAAGCTTTTCACTAGACCTTGGCAAATGTGACAATAATAAACCAAACTAAAACTAAACTTAAACGACCCATTTATCCCAACTCTTTACTTTATATTTCATCCCAACATCTTCTGCCCTCTTGTAGAAGAATTATCAGCGTCCCTGTTTACTGTCCATGGTGGATATTGAAAAAGAACTGAGGGAGTATTATCCTTAGGGACAAACCAATATTTTTCCTTCAATCAATGTTATCAATAGCCGTTGCTTCGTTGCACTTTATCTGTGCTTCTTGTGCTCATATTGGCTGTTGTGTTTCTTCCACTGAAATAATGAAGGCGTTTTCAATAGAACTCAGAGTGCTGGAATAACTCATCGGGTCAGGCAGCATCTGTGGAGGATATGAGCAGGCGATGTTTCAGGTTGGGATCCTTCTTCAGAATGATTGTAATAGGAGAGAGAAAACTAGAAAGGAAGTAAGGCAGGACAAGTGATAGGCGTAAGAAAGAACTACAGATGCTGGTATGCGCCGAAGATAGACACAAAACGTTGGAGTAACTCAGCGGGTCAGGCAGCATCTCTGGAGAAAAGGAATAGGTGACGTTTCAGGTCAAGACCATTTTTCAGGCCCTTTGCTGAAAAAGTGTCAGCTACAGTATATTCAGTACAGGTGGTCCAATAATGTCTCTACATCTTGCACTTGTGACTTTCTCTGATCAGTTAACCCTGATTTTGGCACAAACAATATCACGTGGTAGATTCTGGATGTTTTCTCCAGAGATGCTGCCTGACCCACTGACTTACTCCAGCTTTTTGTGTCTATCTAAGGTGATAGGAGGATAAGGTAAGGGTGGAGTGCATTTGCAAGCAATAGGTTATTGGCTGCAGAGTGATTTGGGAGATAACGTTGTAAAAGGTGCCATGTATAAGCAACTGTTTTATCGTTACTGTGTGAGCATTGCACTGCTGTGCTATGGGTGTTATAGTGCAGTGTTCACCTGATGTACTACTGAAAGAAGTTACAGTATGTGCCAGATTTCTATTAAATACAGTGGGGACATCTAAATAGATCCACAAGCCGTCAGTCTGTGCTGTAAATAGTACAACCTATTCTACCTGTAAAGGTTCTGCTTGCTAAGGGAACATTTTGTGATTCATTCAGAGATAAATATTGGAAGGGCTCGAGTCATGGTTTTCGACAGGCTCGTGTTCTCCTGCAGACACAAGCAACTGCAGATGCTGGGACCCCATGTCAAACACAAAGTTGTAGAGTAACTCAGCGGGTCAGGCAGCAACTCTGGAGGACATGGATAGGCAACATTTCAGGTGGTCATAGAGTGATACAGTGTGGAAACAAACATGCCCTTCAGACCAATTTGCCCACACCAGTCAACCTGTCCCAGCTACACTAGTCCCACCTGCCCATGTTTGGTCCATTTCCCACCAAACCTGTCCCATCCATGTACCTGTCTAACTGGTTCTTAAATGTTGGGATTAGTCCCTGCCTCAACTCCCTCCTCTGGCAGCTTGTTCCATACATCCACCACCCTTTGTGTGAAAATGTTACCCCTCAGATTCCTATTAAATCTTTTCCCCTTCTCCTTAACCTATGTCCTCTGGTTCTCGATTCCCCTATTCTGGGCAAGAGACCCTGTGCGCCCACCTGATCTATTCCTCTCACGATCTTATACACCTCTATAAGGTCAACACCTCATCCTCCTGTGCTCCAAGGAATGGAGTCCCAGCCTACTCAACATCTGCCTATAACTCAGACCGTCTAGTCCTGGCAACCTCCTCGTAAATCATCTCTGCACCCTTTGCAGGTGGTGACCCTTCTTCAGTCTGTAGAAGGGTCCCGACCTGAAACACTGACTATTCCTATCCTCCAGAGATGCTGTCTGACCCGCTGAGTTACTCCAATGCTTTGTGTAACGTGCTGCTGTAATCTGTCCCACAATTTACTGTTGTAACTCTGGAGTATATATCAGCTACATTCAGCACAGGTGGTACAATAATATCTCTACATCTCGTACATATGACTTGCTCTGATCAGTTACCCCTGACTTTGGCCCAAACAATATCAGATGATAGATTCTGGCCCTTGGCGTCGTTAACAGGAGCCTTGTTGAGACACACTAGGGACAATTTAAAAAGGTCAATTGATCTACAAACCTGCACCTCTTTGGAACACGGGGGGGGGGGGGGGGGGGCTGCAGCACCTGGAAGGAACCCATGTGGTCAGACAGAGAACATGCAAACTCCACACAGCAAAGCACCCGAGGTCGGGATCGAACCCGCGTCTCTGGTGCTGTGAGGCGGCAGCACTACCAGCTGTGCCACTGTGCCACCCATTACCTGATGTTCGATCAATAATATTGTGCTTTTTACACTCCCAGATATTGCACATATTTACTGATTGAGACGGCTGGGACTCCAAACAGATATTTACAATACCAGAATATCAAGTCCTTTTTCATCGCAGCGCTTGCTAATGCAAATGGCATTAGATTCTGAAACTGGACCATTTTAATGTACAGACTGGACTGCTCAGAACAGGTTCCAGCTGATGAATTATCCTCTATTTCATGGCAGAAGCCCACATGAGAATTTGATTTGTGGTGATACTGTGCAACCTTTTTCCAAATGAGTCCTTATCTTATGCCACTTCCTCTGCCTTTTGTACTCCCTGGAGTGTTGTCTCCCTTGCATTCTTGCTTGTAAATCTCCACATTCATCTGAGATATTTATTAGGACTTGTTCTTTGCTTCGAACGGACAGTAATACTGCTGTATGTATGCCTGTTGCTGCAAGGTACGTATTTGCTGTGTCTATATTCAATAATAATAACTTTATTTCAGACTCAAGTTCCAGACAAGGGACAACATTACATAAACATGCATTGCATATAAAACAACATCATAAAGTACATATAAAATCTTTGTATATCACTTATAAAACCATAAATTATATATTAAAAAAAACCCACAATACATGAATTAAAATCCAGAATTAAAAAAATGATCAATGTCCTACAACGAGACAACGATACCAGTGTCTCCACAACTGGGATTTGTAGCGTGTAGTGCTAAACCTTATGTTTGACAAGGCCATAATAATTACATTTATCCTGCAGATGAATTTATAAATATGATTTCTTAGGATAGCTTCTAATAGTACTGACTCCTGCAGCCACAAACATGTTACTAGCACAACACCATCTAGGTTTCCTTAGCAATGTTCCCATGGCATCATTATAGGACACCTTTAGTCTCTGCAAACTTGTCTTTCCATAGTTCGACCACAGTAGCGCAGTATAGAGTGGTGTGCAATATGCTCTAAACAGCGACATCTTCACCACATCTGTACACGCACCAAACTTACAAAAGAGAATATTCACCTGTACATACAGCATACGTCGTTGCCTATAAATATCCTCATCATCTGTCATATGTTCTGTAATAAAAATGCCCTAGATATTTTACTTTCTTACAGACACTAAGATTATTGTCAGACAATTTAAAATCAGAAAATTGTAGCCATTTATCCTCTTTGGTTCTACAGATCATAACAGCACTCTTACAAGCATTATATTTAATATCATGTTCCGCACCATACACAGAACATTTAGTAAGGAGCTGCTGGAGACCAGCGCTAGATGGACTAAAGACCACAAGATCATCTGCATACATAATATGGTTCACTAAAATATTACCAATCACGCACCCAGTATTACAGGCTTTCAATTGTTTGGACAGATCATCAATATGAAGTTTAAAAAGGACTGGGGACAAAATTCCCCCTTGTCTAACACCATTGCTAACTCGAAATGGGGCTGAGACCCTATTGCTCCATTTTATTTGCATAGTCTAGTGGGCATTTTTTGTAGGTCAGAATTCTCACAATGTATTTAGGCACCCCTCTTTGACTCATTTTAACAAACAACTTTCTGTGATCAAAGGCTTTGTAATTTTCAATAAAGCACATAAGGATTGAAGAGTTTTTGCCTCTATACTTGTTTACAATCTCCTTTAGGGCATATATGCATAAGCCAGTGCCATGTTTAGCTTTAAAACCAAACTGGTTATCTGTGGAGTTAACAAACTCATTTACTCTCTCCAGCAGACCTCTTTCTAAAGCTTTGGACAATATGCTGGCTAAAGCTATGGGCCTGTAATTATGTAGGCTGCCTCCTTTACCAACTTTGTCATTAATGACCGGCACTAACAGGACAGACAACAATGAGTCTGGAAACAAGCCATGAATCATAAAGCCAGTAAAACAAATAGCTAGGAGAGGAGCTATCCTCATACTCGCATACTTGAGATGTTCAGCAGAGATATGATCCAAGCCACTTGCTTTGTTGTTGGTCAGCTTGTTCATGGCATGATACACCTCATGTGACATAATCACCATCGAGTCATTACTCTCAATATTGTCCACCCTATACAAGTCACCTTGGACACAGTTGAATAAAGTACTATAATGTTGTCGTCATAACTCCGCGATATTAGCTGTTCTGGAGATTCCATCTACAGTGCATGCTAGAGATGTTTTGCAGCTGTTAAGAGCACTCACATCTTTCCAAAAATCAGTAGCATTGTTACTTAGCAGCTTCTTAGCATGGAATCGGCCCTCATAGCTTGCTCATTTTTACAGATGAAGCATATAGCATGCTTATACCTTGCATTAGTGAGCTTCTTGTACTCAAACACAGGCCCCTGTCTGGGTCTACCTGCCATAGCCCATGCTTTGGTGGCTTCCCGGGCTTCAGTATGATACTCAGCTACATACTGATTCCAGCCAGGCCTGATGTTACGTGTCTTATTTTTATGCTTGCAGTCGGGCTTACTGCCTACATATAGAGCGCTTACTATGTCATTATACATGGAGCAGATATCTCTCCTACGCTTCATATCTTTACAATTGACATTACTACACATTATTGCATCTTTAGGTAGATAAATACTGCTTAAGGATTTATCTGTATGGGCATAATAGGCTAGGATGTCTTCCTTTGTGAGCGTTGACCAGTACAGTTTTTCTGTGTTAAAGCTATTTCTATTGCTGGATACCACAGGTATGTGTTCAACATTTATTGTCATAGCAACAGGTATATGATCAGTCATTGCTGCTACATACAAAATGCTCATACACCCCAAGGAGGCATGTGCATCAGCTGTACTAATACAGTGATCCAGCCATGACGTAGCCAATATTCAAACCGAGCTTTTAATTATTGTTTAAGGACTTCCTTCAAACTAAGTCATCAACGCGGTCAATGAAACCAAAAAAGGGGAAACAAATTGCCCCTCCCCATTCATCCGCCATAGTTTTTTAAAGACCTGGATAGAGTGGATGTGGAGAGAATGTTTCCACAAGTGGCGGAGTCTAGGACCAGAGGTGCTGGGACCGCAGCTATTTACAATATACATTAATAATTTAGATGAAGGAATTAAAAGTAACATCAGCAAATTTGCAGATGACACATAGCTGGGTGGAAGTATGAACTGTGAAGAGGATGCTATGAGGCTGCAGAGTGACTTGGACAGGTTAGGTGAGTGGACAGATGCATGGCAGATGCAATATAATGCGGATAAATGTGAGGTTATCCACTTTGGTGGCAAGAACAGGGAGGCAGATTATTATCTGAATGGTGTCACGTTAGGAACAGGTGAAGTACAAGGCAATCTGGGTGTCCTTGTACACTAGTCACTGAAAGTAAACATGCAGGTACAACAGGCAATGAACAAAGCTAATGGCATGTTGGCCTTCATAACTAGAGGAGTTTAGTATAGGAGCAAAGAGCTCCTTCTGCAGTTGTACAGGCTCCTGGTGATACCACACCTGGAGCATTATGTGCAGTTTTGATCTCCTAATTTAATGAAGGACATTTTTGCTATTGAGGGAGTGCAGCGTAGGTTCACGAGATTTATTCCCGGGATGGCGGGAATGTCATATGATGAAAGAATGGAGCGACTGGGTTTGTTTTCACTGAAATTTAGAATGATGAGAGGGGATAATTGAAACATATAAGATTATCAAGGGTTTGGACAGGCTAGAGGCAGGAAACATGTTCCCGATGTTGGGTGAGTCCAGAACCAAAGGCCACAGTTTAAGAATAAGGGGTAAGCCATTTAGAACTGAGATGATGAAAAACGTTTTCACAAAGAGAGTTGTGAATTTGTGGAATTCTCTGCCTCAGAAGACAGTGGAGGCCGATTCACTGGATGCATTCAAAAGAAAGTTAGATGGAGCTCTTAGGGCTAGCGGAATCAAGGCATATGAGGGAGAAGGCAGGAATGGGGTACTGATTGTGGATGATCAACCATGATCGCATTGAATGGCGGTGCTGGCTCGAATGGCCGAATGGCCTACTCCTGCACCTATTGTCTATGTATCTATGATCTATCTCTCCGTCCTAACCCTCATCTCCGCGTTATACCCATAACCCCTGCACCCGTACTAATCAAGAATCTATCTATCTCTGCCTTAACAGTATTTACTGTATTGACTTGGTCCGCAGCCTCCTGTGGCAATGAGTTCCACAGATTCACCACCCTCTGACTAAAGAAATTCTTCCTAATCTCCTTCTTGAAGAAACTTCCTTTAATTCTGAGGCAATGACCTCTGGTCCTAGACTCTCCCTCGAGTGCAAACATCCTCTCCACATCTACTTTACCCCGGCCCAATAGTGTAAGTGGGAATTTTCAGGTAGGGTAGGATGTCTGGGGCAGCACAGTGGTGCAGGGCTAGGGACCCGGGTTCTAACCTGACCAAGGGTGCTGGCTGTATGAAGTTTGCATGTTCTTCCTGCAAACGCGTGTTTTTTTCCCCCCGAGTGCTCCGGTTTCCACTAACTCCAAAGACGTGCAGGCTTGTCGGTTAGTTGGCCTCTGTAATTTGTCCCTAATGCGTAGGTAGAACTAGTGTACGGATGGTTGCTGGTCGCCAGTGGGCCAAAGGGCCTGTTTCCACACGTTATCGCTTCATTAAACTGTTAATGAACTTAACTAAACAACCAGAGAGCAGTCCTCAACTGCACTCTACCTCAATGGTGCCCATCAGACTATCCTTGTTGGGACATTTCTGCTTTACCGTGCTCTGAACATTACTCCCTTATCATGTATCTATAACTGTAATTGGCTCGATTGTGATCACGCATTTGTCGTTCCGCTGACTGGATAGCATGTAACAAAAGTTTTTCACTGTACCTCAGTACACATGACAATAAAATAAACTGAACTGAACTGCAAACACTCTATCCCCACTCTCAATTTCTCTGTCTACGCCGCATCTGCACCCAAGATGAGGTGTTCCATACTAGAACATCCGAGATGTCCTCATTCTTTCGGGAATGTGGGTTCCCCACTCCCATCATAGATGAGGCCCTCACTCATGGCTCCTCGGTACCCCGCAGCTCCGCCCTTGCTCCCCCTACCCCCTAGTCCTTTCCTTCCACCCCATCAGCCTTTTACATTATCCTCCGAAATTTCCGCCAACTCCAACGGGATCCCACCCCTATCCACATTTTACCATATACACCCCTTTCTGCCTTCCGTAGGGACCGTTCCCTCGACAACTCCCTGGTTAACTCATCCTATCGCACCCAAATCACCCCCTCCCCAGGTACCTTCATCTGCAACAGAAGATGCAACACCTGTCGTTATACGTCCTCCCACGACTCTGTCCAGGGATCCCGACAGTCCTTTCAGGTTAGGCAGAGGTTCACTTGCACCTCCTCCAACCTCATCTACCGTATCCGTTCAAGGTGTGGACTCTAATACATCGGCGAGACCTAATGCAGACTGGGCGATGGTTTTGCGGAACACCTTCGCTCAGCCTGCCTGAAACAACCTGATCTCCCGGTTGCTGGACTTTAATTCTCCTTCCCATTCCTACCCAGACATTTCTGTCCTCGGTCTCATTCATTGTCAGAGTGAGGCTAAATGCAAATTGGAGGAACAGCACCTCATATTTTGCTTGGGCAACTTACAGCCAAGTGGTATGAATATTGATTTCTCTCACTTCAGGTAGCCCCAGCATTCCCTCCCTCTCTCTATCCCTCCCCCACCCAAGTCGCACCAGCTTCTCATTTTCACCCTACAAACAGCTCGTATCCTTTATCATCGTTACTTTTTTTGCATATCTTTCATTCATTGTTCTTCATCTCTCTACATCATCGTCGATATCTCGTTTCCCTAATCCCTAACCAGTCTGAAAAAGGGTCTCGACCCGAAATGTCACCCATTCCTTCTCTCCAGAGATGCTGCCTGTCCCGCTGAGTTACTCCAGCTTTTTGTGTCTGTCCTTGGTTTAAACCAGCATCCGCAGTTCCTTCTTAAACTAAACTGCTAGTGGTTGGACCCATAACTGGGCTCTGGGCTCTTCCTGGACAGCCTTTCCATCTTGGCATACTTGCAGTATTGCAACTCGAGCATTAAAATGCTCCCATTAAAACGAATGGGGAAAATACAAACTGCTGTAGGGGAATCTCTGGTTTAATGAGGTTAATTAATATGTTTAATTGTATGTGTAATTTTCCAGGTTTTCCCTGCAGTTTTTAACGAGTCCCAAAAGGTTTAGAATGTCAAAGACATTCACAAGCATACAGCAATCGTGCCGGCTTTGATACTGGCTGGGCCCTGGGGGATGGAAAATTGCAATGTCTTCTCAGTTCAGTTTAGTTTAGTTTTATTGTCACGTGTATCGAGGCACGATGAAAAGCTTTTGTTGCCTGCTTACCAGTCAGTAGAAAGAAAGACAATACATGATTACAAATAGAAACATAGAAACATAGAAACATAGAAATTAGGTGCAGGAATAGGCCATTTGGCCCTTCGAGCCTGCACCGCCATTCAATATGATCATGGCTGATCATCCAACTCAGTATCCCGTACCTGCCTTCTCTCCATACCCTCTGATCCCCTTAGCCACAAGGGCCACATCTAACTCCCTCTTAAATATATCCAATGAACTGGCCTCAACCACCCTCTGTGGCAGAGAGTTCCAGAGACCCACCACTCTCTGTGTGAAAAAATTCCTTCTCATCTCGGTCCTAAAGGATTTCCCCCTTATCCTTAAGCTGTGACCCCTTGTCCTGGACCTCCCCAACATCGGGAACAATCTTCCTGCATCTAGCCTGTCCAACCCCTTAAGAATCTTGTAAGTGTAATGAACACAGACTATATTATTCAATAACTAAAATAAGTAATTTTTGTCCAAATGTCTCCCCAATTTGTGATAAATGCCTATCCCAAGAAGCAACCATAGTGCACTCCTTTGTTTTTTTGCATAAAAATCCAAAAATGTTGGAATGAAATCTTTTAAATTCTTACAAAATTATGCAAAATAAAACTGAAACCAAATGCAGAATTGATTATTTTTGGAACTATGGAAGCCAGCTTTGAGCTGACTTCATTCCAAAAGAGCTTCCTTAATTATGGATTAATAATGGCAAAAAAAACTTATACTTAAATTCTGGAAAAAACGCTCCCTCACCAACGGTAAAAATGTGGATTTCAAATATGTCCGAAATGTTACACCTCGAAAAAATGAGATTCCTCCTTGCAGGCAAATCAGACCATTTCCAAAAGATTTGGTCTCCATTTATCGACTTGTTACAAGCAGAGGGTGCAACATAACTCTGAAAATAAATGGTATCAGGACCAGGTGAGGGGTGTGTAAAGATACTAAGTAGGTACATCCCTTTTATCCTATCTTATTTTACTTTCTTATATATTCTGTTTTCTATTTTTCTCTTTCTTTTCCTTTGGTTTTCCTTTTTATTCTTTCTTGTGTTTTACGCTTCTACGTGCTCTTCTGATCACTCTCTCATGCACTTACTATCTTATCTAACTTTTCTCTATTCAAAGGACAAAGGACAAAGGACATTTATTGTCACATACACCAATTGATGTAGTGAAATTTGTCTTGCCGTGCAGTACACAGATAAAAATAAGACATAACATTAAAGAATTTAACATAAACATAAAAAAAATCCCGCCACAATGGTTCCCATTATGGGGGAAGGCACAAAGTCCAGACCCCATCCCCAGTTCACCCATAGTCAGGCCTATTGAGGCCTCCACAGTCGCCGCTACGGGGGCCGATGTTCCAGGCCCTTCTTCGCCGGGTGATGGTGCTCCGGTGGTGGGAGAACCCTCTCAACGGCTCGGGGTGCCTGTAACGGCCGCTTCCTTGCTGGAGACCGCGGCTTCCGACGCCAACAGGCCGCGCTGAATGGAGCTCCACAACTGGTGATCTCGCCGAGAGATCCCAGGCTCCCGATTTAAATTTCAGCGCCGCCGTCCGCGGCCGGCCGCCCCGCAGCTCCGCGATGTTCACCTGCGGTCTTCAGCTCACCAGAGCTCCAGCGCGGCGACCCAGGCAAGGTATCGCCCGCTCCGCTCCACGATGGCGCTCCAGCGCTGCGCTGCTGCCGAAGCCGTGGCTCTGGGCGGTCCCCCCAGGAAACGCCGCTCCAGGCCCGCTGGTAGGCCGCGAGGACGGGTCGACGGTGCAGCCCGGAGAAAGCTGCCTCTCCGACCAGGTAGGGTCCCTAGAAAGCAGTTTCCCCCTTCCCCCCCTCCACCCCCACATAAAAAAAAGGCTAGGACTCCGAAAATCAAAAAACTCAACTAACTAAAAATAAAACAAAAGAGAGAAAAGACAGACAGCTGCAGGCTGGGCAGCCATACCATTCTTCTTCTACTTGAAGTTTAAAATAAGAAGTGATACAGAAAATGTATTATGTTACTTTTGGCTTATATCATTGTAATGTACAGTACTTCTAATAAATGAAATTTTAAAAAACAAATTAAAAAAAAAAGATTGCAAACGAGCCATCCACAGTGCACAGATAAATAATGAAGGAATAACGTGAATAACATTTAGTGGCAGATAAAGCCAGTAAGGTCCAATTAAAAGTAAAGGTGCGAGTATCATATGCTGAGAGAATGGAGCAGCTGGGCTTGTACGCTCTGGAGTTTAGAAGGATGAGAGGGAATCTCATTGAAACATATAAGATTGTTAAGGGCTTGGACACACTAGAGGCAGGAAACATGTTCCCGATGTTGGTGGAGTCCAGAACCAGGGGCCGCAGTTTAAGAATAAGGAGTAAGCCATTCAGAACGGAGATGAGGAAACACCTTTTCTCTAAGAGAGTGGTGAGTCTGTGGAATTCTCTGCCTCAGAGGGCGGTGGAGGCCGGTTATCTGTATGCTTTCACGAGAGACTTTGATAGGGCTCTTAAAAATAGCGGCGTCAGGGGATATGGGGAGAAGGCAGGAACGGGTTACTGATTGGGGATAATCAGCCATGATCACATTGAATGGCGGTGCTGGCTTGAAGGGCCGAATGGCCCATTCCTGCACCTATTGTCTATTGTCTATTGTATATTATTTCCAATGAAGTAGATAGTTGTTCAGGACTGATCTCTAGTTGTGGTTGGATGGTTCAGATGCCTGATAACAACTGGGAAGAAACTGAACCTGAATCTGTAGGTGTGCATTTTTTACTCTTCTATACCTTTTGCCCGATGGGAAAGAGGAGAGGGGAGAAGGGGGAGTGGCCAGAGTACGACTGATCCTTGATTATGCTGCTGGCCTTGCGGAGGCAGCGTGAGGTGTAAATGGAGTCAATAGAAGGGAGGTTGGTTTGTGTGATGGTCTGGGCTGCGTCCACAATTCCTTACAATTTCTTGTGATCTTGGATGGAGCTGTTCCCAAACCAAGCTGTCGGCACAGGTAGGTTATAGGAAAGGCCGAATCGGAATCAGAATCAGAATCGCACTTTATTCGCCAAGTATGTTTTGGAAAATACGAGGAATTTTGTTTCCCAAGTCATTCATACATTTACAACCAACTGATCACTCAAAAACACATTTTGACATGAACATCCACCACAGTGACTCTTACACATTCCTCACTGTGATGGATGGTGAAATAAAGTTCAAGTCTCTCCCCTTAGTTCTTCCTTGGTCGTGGGCCTCGAGCCCCTGTTTGACAGGACGATATTGACTCCCGTAGCTGGCGGCCACACTTTCACAAGGACCTGTGCTGCAATTATTTTGTTCAATATTTACAAAAAAATCTATTTGGATTCCAGGATTAAAAACATTAAATCATAATTGGGAATTGACATTAAACTGAGTGGCGTAGTCCGCGAACTGCATAAAATTTGAGAAGATATAAATAAACCTGCAGAATAAGTGTGCAGAAGACAAATGGACTAATGTTAATAAATTGGAGATAATATATTTTGATGGGAAGGATAAGGAAGCTACAGTAAGTACTTTCTGGGAAATAATGAGGAATGGAGGAAATTGGGAATAAGTGGAGGAATAGGTAAGATGCAGGTTAATAACATCATTAAAATAAAACCCTACGGCGTATTTCCAATGGAATAAAATTAAAATGCAGAAAAGTTATATTCAACTTATATAAAAACTTACTTGGACGCATGCCTTGAATACCGGGTGTATGTCTCTAGCTTTGACTCCTCTTTGAAGGGCGCCAGGATAGAACAGTGGCACAACAGTTGAGTTGCTGCCTTACCACGCCCGAGACCCGGGTTCAAACCTGACCCCGGGTGCTGTCTGTACGGAGTTTGCATGTTCTCCCTGTGACTACGTGGGTTTTCTCCGGGAACTCTGGTTCCCTCCAACGTGCAGGTTGCCAATTAGCTGGCGGCCAGCTTCCTTGTGGAAAATTCTGTTCACGGGTTTGCTCCAAGTAAAAACAGACTTCATGGGTAGCAGCAAACCTGGACCATTCGTGTAGAAACAAGGAACTGCAGTTACTGGTTTACACAAAAGGACACACAAAGTGCTGGAGTAACACAACGGGTCAGGCAGCATCTCTGGAGTACATGGATAGGTGTCCCAACCCGAAACGCCACCTATCCATGTTCTCCAGACATGTGTAGGGAGGAACTGCAGATAGACACAAAATACTGAACTAAACGGGTCAGGCAGCATCGCTGGAGAAAAGGAATAGGTGGCGTTTTTGGGTCGAGACTATTCCTCTGCCCTTCTCCAGTGATGCTGCCTGACCTCCTGTGTTACCCCAGCACTTTGCATCCTTTTGGATAATCCCCTGGCGAGTAGAAAGCCTAAGGTGATCATTCCACTTGAGGGTGAAACCAGCCTTGGAAATAAGCATAGCTATGATCAAACCTAATTGCTTGGAAATGTGTTTTGACAAATGCTTGTTGGGAGGTACCTGGCTAAATTCAGAAAGGAGGGAGCTTTGTTCATGGACCTTACTGGCCTTCATTCTGTTTTTAATTGGACTCACACTAAACATATATCTTACACTAAATGTTACTCCCTTCATTCTGTATCCATACAATGTGGATGGCTTGATTGTAATCACGTATAGTCTTTTCGCTGACTGGATAGCATGTAACAAGAAGCTTTACACAGTACCGCTCAATACACCCAACGATAATGGACTAAACTAAACAATGGACAATAGGTGCACGAGTAGTCCATTCGGCCCTTCGAGCCAGCACCGCCATTCAATGTGATCGTGGCTGGTCATCCACAAACAGTACCCCGTTCCTGCCTTTCGCCCCATATCCCCTGACTCCACTATCTTTAAAAGCTCTCTGTTGAAAGTATCCAGAGAACTGGCCTCTGAGGCAGAGAATTCCACACTCACAACTCTCTGTGTGAAAAGGTTTTTCCTCATCTGTTTCTAAATGGCTTACCCCTTATTCTTAAACTGTGGCTCCTGGTTCTGGACGCCCCCAACATCGGGAACATGTTTCCTGCCTCTAGCCTGTCGAAACCCTTAATAATCTTATATGTTTCAATAAGATCCCCTCTCATCCTTCTAAATTCCAGAGTATACAAGCCCAGCTGTCCATCCTCTCAGCATATGCAGTCCCGCCATCCCGGGAATTAACCTTGTGAACCTACGCTGCACTCCCTCAATAGCAAGAATGTCCTTCCTCAAATTTGGAGACCAAAACGGCACACAATACTCCAGGTGTGGTCTCACTAGGGCCCTGTACAAACGATGACTAGGAGGAGACTTGTGTGGAACTTCAACATGAATGTAGACTTTTTCAGATCCATTGACCATTTTCTGTGATGTATGGACTTTGTAAGTGGGTGTTCACTGCTATCATTCATCTCTTCCTTGCCCACGTCATATTTTTTTTTAGGAGTACTCCTCCTTGGTGTCAGCTTGGTTGATGAGTTGCGTTGGGATGGCTAACTGGTGCTGACAGCTGAGCAATTAATGTACATGAGACCAGATGCCCAATTGTTCAGTGGGCCTTGGAACATAATCATTATTATTGGTTGAGCTTAATACAATTTCGCACCAACTGTAGTATGATAAATACATCTCCCTCCTCCTGTCCTGCTGCTAACGTGACTTTGCTTTATCTGCAAGGACAACAGTCGTTTTTTATGAAATAATTCCTGTACACGTTTTCTTGTAGAGTTACATTAAGCCACGATAAGCAGATTACTTGAATATAAAGTACTCATGTGTTGGTACTTGCAAGCAAAGCAGCAAGGCAAATTCCTTGCATATATATATGCTTGGTTAATAAAATGTATTAAATTCAATTCAATTTGACCAGGATTTTAATTTAGTTTTAGTTTAGTTCAGAGGTATATTACACAATGGACAAGAGATCTATGAAACCAAGGGTTCCTGGCTTAGCTACCTGATCTCTTTTAGGTTTACATGATTATTGTAGACAAAGGTAGCTATCCATCCATCTTGATTTACAGTACCTAGTTTAGTTTAGAGATACAACGCGGAAACAGGCCCTTCGGCCCAACGAGTCCACGCCGACCAGCGATCACCCCGTACACTAGCACTATTCTGCACACTAGGGACAATTCACAATGTTACTGAAGCCAATTAACCTACAAACCTGTACGGTTTTGGAATGTGGAAGGAAACCGGAGCATCCGGGGAAAACCCACGCTGTCACAGGGAGAATGTGCAAGTTCCATGCAGACAGCACTCATAGTCAGGATTGAGCCCGGGTCTCTGGCGCCATAAGGCAGCAACTCTACTGCTGTGCCACTGTGCTGTCAAAGTTAACTAATTATATTGGAACTGTCAGCAACAATGTTAAGAATAGTAATAAATCTTTTACCTTCTTCTCATGAATCATTCTATATTTTTACTAATTCTGAACAATTATCACCACATTGTTTTGTGTTTCGTGAAGTTCATGGGATCAACTTGGCTGTAATATATGAAGCAACTTCATAAAATACAGTTGACACCTGGAGCCTAACTTTGTTAAAAACTTGTTTTCCAATGTCTCAATGTGAGTCTGAGTTTCAAATGAGTTTAGTTTATTGTCACGTGTACCGAGGTGCAGCGAAAAACGTTTGTTGTGTGCTCACAAGTCAGCGGGAAGACAATACATGATTACAGTCGAGCCATCCAAAGCGTTACAGATCCATGATAAAGGGAATAATATGAATAACGTTTAGTTCAAGTCCAATAAAATCCAATCAAAAACAGACCGTGGTCTCCAATGAGGCGGATAGTAGCTCAGGACAGTTCTCTAGTTGTTGGTAGGATGGTTCAGTATGAAGAAGAGTCCTGACCCGAAACATCACCTATCTGAATCCTCCAGGGATGCTGCCTAGCCCGCTGTGCTACTCCAGCACTTTGTATTCGTCCCAATGTTTCGTGCAGCGTATATACAGTGGCTTGCAAAAGTTTTCATACCCCTTGAACTTTTCCACATTTTGTCACATTACAACCACAAACGTAAATGTATTTTATTGGGATTTTATGTGATAGACCAACACAAAGTGGCGCATAATTGTGAAGTGGAAGGAAAATGATACATGGTTTTCAAATTTGTTTACAAATAAAAAACTGAAAAGTGTGGCATGCAAAAGTATTCAGCCCCCTTTACCCCAAAATAAAATCCAGTGCAACCAATTGCCTTCAGAAGTCAACTACTTAATAGATAGAGTCCACTTGTGGGTAATCTAATCTCAGTATAAATACAGCTGTTCTGTGAAGGCCTCAGATGTTTGTTAGAGAACATTAGTGAACAAACAGCATCATGAAGCCCAAGGAACACACCAGACAGGTCAGGGATAAAGTTGTGGAGAAGTTTAAAGCAGGGTTAGGTTATAAAAAAATATCCCAAGCTTTGAACATCTCATGGAGCACTGTTCAATCCATCATCCGAAAATGGAAAGAGTATGGCACAACTGCAAAACTACCAAGACATGGCCGTCCACCTAAACTGACAGGCCGGGCAAGGAGAGCATTGATCAGAGAAGCAGCCAAGAGGCCCATGGTAATTCTGGAGGAGCTGCAGAGATCCACAGCTCAGGTGGGAGAATCTGTCCACAGGACAACTATTAGTCCTGCACTCCACAAATCGGGCCTTTATGGAAGAGTGGCAAGAAGAAAGCCATTGTTGAAACTAAGCCATAAGAAGTCCCGTTTGCAGTTTGCCACAAGCCATGTGGCAGACACAGCAAACATGTGGAGGAAGGGGCTCTGGTCTGATGAGACCAAAATTGAAGTTTTTGGCCTAAATGCAAAACGCTATGTGTGGCGGAAAACTAACACTGCACATCACCCTGAACACACCATCCCCACTGTGAAACATGGTGGTAGCAGCATCATGCTGTGGGGATGCTTTTCTTCAGCGGGGACAGGGAAGCTGGTCAAAGTTGATGGGAAGATGGATGGAGCCACATACAGGGCAATCTTGGAAGAAAACCTGTTAGTCTGCAAAAGACTTGAGATTGGGGCAGAGGTTCACCTTCCAGCAGGACAACAACCCTAAACATACAGCCAGAGCTACAATGGAATGGTTTAGATCAAAGCATATTCATGTGTTAGAATTGCCCAGTCAAAGTCCAGACCTAAATCCAATTGAGAATCTCTGGCAAGACTTGAAAATTGCTGTTCACAGACGCTCTCCATCCAATCTGACCGAGCTTGAGCTATTTTGCAAAGAAGAATGGGCAAAAATTTCAGTCTCTAGATGTGCAAAGCTGGTAGAGACATATGCCAAAAGACTTGCAGCTGTAATTGCAGCGAAAGGTGGTTCTACAAAGTATGGACTCAGGGGGGCAGAATACTTGGAAACAGAATACTTGGGGACAGAATTGGAAACCATGTATCATTTTCCTTCCACTTCACAATTATGCACCACTTTGTGTTGGTCTATCACATAAAATCCCAATAAAATACATTTACGTTTGTGGTTGTAACGTGACAAATGTGGAAAGGTTCAAGGGGTATGAAAACTTTTGCAAGCCACTGTACATTGCTCATTATATTTATTCATGACCAACCTAACTTTTGTTGGCTTTGTATTCTTTGCCAAGTTTTGTTCCATACTTGCTTTAGTGGACTGTATACTATTTTCATTGGTTAAGTGTATCTAGTTCAACATTGCTATCATGAGCTGGTACATAAATATGACACAGTCAGTTACTTAAATAATTGAATCCAACCTAATTCCAAAATCCCTTCTTCCATCTGAAGAAGGGTGTCGACCAGAATCATCACCTATCCATGTTCTCCATGGATGCTGCCTGACCCGTTGAGTTACTCCAGCACTGTGTGTCGATCTTTGGTGTAAACCAGCATCTGCAGTTGCTTTTTGCTACCTATGTTGCCTGACCTGCTGAGTTACTCCAGCACTCTGTGTCCTTTTGTGTATGAGTTTAGCTTAGAGATACAACGCGGAAACAGGCCCTTCGGCCCACCGATTCCATGCCGACCAGCGATCCCCGGATGCTAACACTATTCTGCACATGCTAGGGATAATTTACAAAATTTTACCAAGCCAATTAGCTGACAAACCTGTGCATCTTTCGGATGTGGGAGGAAACCGGAGCTCCCGGAGAAAACCCAAGCAGGTCACGGGGAAAACGTACAAACGCCTTACAGACAGCACCCGTAGTCAGGATGGAACCTGGGTCTCTGGTGCTGTAAATCAGCAGCCCACCACTGTGCCACTGTGCAGACCTTAAACCTGAACCAGCACCTGCAGTTCTTTGTTTTTTACATTGGTCAGAGGGGATGGAGTGGATGTGGATGTAAATTTAAGTCAATGGTTTCTTTTAAATGCCGTCTCAGACAGCGGTGTGGTGCAGTGTTCCTAGGCCCAAATAACCCGGAGACTAGGAATTTCACAATTTATGTTATGGTTGGACATTTAATCTTTGCAATATTGTGCAAAGTTCTGAGCAGAAGATTGTTCCTGTCAGCAATATGATGGAAAGGTCACAAAAACAAAATCCTTTGTGGACAAGAAAGTATTTGGTAGCTCATTCAAAGGTCACTGAATGCTGTATCCAAAGAACCTTATCCATTGTGCTGAGGGCAGCATCCTGAGATGGATTGGCAAGCTTTTCACATAGATCTTTAACTATGGAATACATTGCGTAAAAATGTGAACTGCTACAGATTTCTGCCTCCGGTTTCCAGTGATATTTTTATACAAGTCTCCAAATATTTAACACAGTTATACACTGGAAGAATGAGGGCGGCATGGTGGCGCAGCGGCAGAGTTGCTGCCTCACAGCGCCAGCGACCCAGGTTCGGTCCTGACTGTGGGCGCTGTCTGTATGGAGTTTGTACGTTCTCCCTGGAACCTGGGTGGGTTTCCTCCAGGTGCTCCGGTTTCCTCCCACACTCCAAAGACGTACAGCTTTGTAGGCTAATTGGCTTTGATAAAAATTGTAAATTGTCCCTAGTCTGTGTAGGATGGTGTTAGTGTGCGGGGATCGCTGGTCAGCACAGACTCGGTGGGCCGAAGGGCCTGTTTCCATGCTGTATCCACGCATAGGTGTGTGTGTGTGTGTGTGTGTAGAACGAGCTGCTGGAGTGGGTGGTTGGGACAGGTACAGGTACATGGATAGGATAGCTTTATAAGATTGTGGGCTGAACACACGCAGGCGAGACCAGTATCAATGGGACATGTTGGTGGGCGTGGGCAAGTTGGGCCAAAGGGCATGTTTCCTAGCTATATATCTCTGGGTCAGGTGCAGTTAATCCTACTGATGAAAAATCAACCTAATGAATTGTTAGCACAATTTTTCTCTCTTTGTCAATGCTGCCTGGCCTGCTGAATACATTTTCATTATTTTCATCTTATTTTTCATTTTCAGATTATTCATTGTACCTTGCCTTTGTTTTTGTTCCTCCTCACATATCTTTTTCAAAATCCCATAGGGGATATTCATGAATGGACTTGGCTTGTACAAGTGGCCTTTTGAAGGACTATATAAATTATTAACTATCTTGTGGTAAACAGTAAGGACATACAGTATACTTGCATTCTGAGGACATTTTCAAAGCTTACAACATTTTGACAGGACTTGCTAGGCTGAATGCAGTGAGTATGCTTCCCTTGTCTGAGAAGCCTTGCATTAGAGGGTCACCCTCACAGATAAGGGTCAGAACATTTAGGATTGCAATGAGGAGAAACGTCTTCATGTTGAGGATGGTGAATCCTCCATCCCGAAGGATTGGGATGCTTAGTCATTGAGTTTATTCAAAACTGCAATTGGCATATTTGTGTTTAAGAAATAACTGCAGATGATGGGAAAATCGAAGGTAGACAAAAATGCTGGAGAAACTCACTGGGTGAGGCAGCATCTATGGAAAGAAGGAATAGGCGACTTTTCGTGACCCTTCTTCGACCCTCAACGCCGCCTATTCCTTCTCTCCATAGATGCTGCCTCACCCTCTGAGTTTCTCCAGCATTTTTGTCTACCCTAGGCAGATTTCTGGATATGAAGGGACTCAAAGGATAATTCAGGCAAATGAGACCAAGATCGATGGTCAGCCGTGATCTTAATGAGCGATGGAGCAGGCTTGAAGGACCCAATGGTCTACTTCCACTACTATTTCTAATGTCCATGTGCTTTCAAAGTGTACTCAAAGCTAAATATACTGCTTCAAAAGAGTTAGGCTGAACTATTTGATGTACTTACATTGCGCCATCAGTCTGGAATATATAGAGTCTTAACTTGGCCATAAAGGCCTGTTATCTTTGCAGCAGCACTGGGTGTTCTGTGATCCTCCCCACTGCAGGCCACATCCTATCCGTATGCCCAGCCATCTGGAGCGGAGCCTCATCTAATTGAGGCCCAGGCCGTAGAGAGGGCCTCCAGTGGTCCACTCTACCAATACCACGATAATGTAATTTAATATAATAACACAATAATAATGATCAAATGGCAAGAAGGGCTGACCTAAATTACTCCTCTTGGAATAATTTAGGAACAGAGAACTGGAGATGCTGGTTTATACCAAAGATTTACACAAAGTGCGTGAGTAACTCAACAGAATCAGGCACCATCAGAGGACGGGTGATGGTTCGGGTCGGGACACTTCTTCAGACCCAACAGACTGAAGAAAGGTCCCGACTGAAAACGTCACCCATCCTTTTTCTCCAGTAGTTCCCAAGGAACTTGACCTTCTGAAATAATGGTAACATGTATTAATCCTTGCACTATTTTAACCATATAACCATATAACAATTACAGCACGGAAACAGGCCTTCTCGGCACTTCCAGTCCGTGCCGACCATTTATTTTCCCCTAGTCCCATCTACCTGCACTCAGACCATACCCCTCCATTCCCATCCCGTCCATATACCTATCCACTTTACTTTTAAATGTTAAAATCGATCCTGCCTCCACCACTTCTACTGGAAGCTCATTCCACACAGCCACCATTCTCTGAGTAAAGAAGTTCCCCTCCATGTTACCCCTAAATTTCTGTCCCTTAATTCTCATGTCATGCCCTCTTGTTTGAATCTTCCCTACCCTCAATGGGGAAAGCTTATCCACGTCAACTCTGTCTATCCCTTTCTTCATTTTAAAGACCTCAATCAAGTCCCCCCTTAACCTTCTGCGCTCCAAAGAATAAAGACCTAACTTGTTCAACCTTTCTCTGTAATTTAGTTGCTGGAACCCAGGCAACATTCTAGTAAATCTCCTCTGTACTCTCTCTATTTTGTTGACATCCGTCCTATAATTAGGCGACCAAATTTTACACTGATCCATATAAGTAATATTCAAAATAATTCCTCATGATAATTGCCCTCCATGTTAATTGTGTGACAGTACTCTCTGTACTAATAAATGGATGGGGTGGGTGTCACAGAGTCATAGTCAACAGGCCCATCAGTCCATCCTGCCCACATCGGCCAACATGTCCGAGCTACGCTAGTCCCACCTGCCCGCGTCTATCCAATATCTCTCCAAACCAGTCCTATCCATGTAACCATCTAACTGTTTCTTAAATGCCGGGATAGTCCCTGCCTCAACTAGTCCCTCCGGGATAGTCCCTCCTCTGGCAGTCGTGAAAGCAAGCTTTGGCTGCAAGATAAAGAAACCTTTAGCAGTAATGGCTACCCATGTCTCCATGCAGTGCAGAAGAAATTTAAAAAATGATTTTGTATTGTATTTTGTGCCAAATAGAGACTTCCCTCATTATTGTAAAAATCAGACAGTGTTCTTCATTGTATCCTGGCAAATGGTTTAAATTGTGAAAGAAAAGGGCAGATCGAATAATGAGGAACAAAATTTTCAAAGATTAAAGTCGTGATAAGTGGGGTATTTGTTCTGTGATCAGTGTGAATACAAGTGATTGCTGGATTCTTATCCAGTTGCTGAAGACTAGGGTCCTGCAGGGCTGACGCAGACGGATTCTGTTGAAAGAAAATGGAGCTGCGTGCGAACTTAAGGCACTTGAGTTGAATGTATTGTAAAAATGAGAACATGGAACATCGAGCACAGTACAACACAGGAACATGCCGTTCCGCCCACACTGTCCTTGCCAAACATGAGACCAAGTTAAACTAATGCCATACCATGCCACGTTAAACTAATCTCTGCCGGGACGTGGTCCATATCCCTCCATTCTCTGCATATTCATTTGCCTATCTAGAAGCCACTTAAATATCAGTATTGTATCCGCCTCCTCCACCACCACTGACAGCGTGTTCCCAATCACCCACCATGTAAAAACAATTCCCCGCACACCTCCTTTAAACTTTGTCCCTCTCATAAGTTCATAAAGAAATCCCTCATCATCTCCTTTCTAAAGGTACATCCGTTTTTTCTGAGGCTTAGGCCTTTGGTCCTAGACTCTCCCACTAGTGGAAACATTTACTCTATCCAGGCCTTTCATTAGCACTAGTCTTCGATATTGCCAACCGGTTAAAAAGATTATAAAAAGATTTAATGTTAAAGAAGGAACTGCAGATGCTGGAGAATCGAAGGTTACACAAAAAGCTGGAGATACTCAGCGGGTGCAGCAGCATCTAAGGAGATAGGCGACGTTTCGGGTCGAGATCCTTCAAAAAGATTTGTCGACTGTGTTGCTTTTCATAGTTTTATATGCTTTTATCAAATCTCCCCTGGTCAGCATGGACTTGGTGGACCAAAGGGCATTGTATTCTGAGGCTGTGACCTCTGGTCCTAGACTCTCCCACTCGTGGAAACATCCTCTCCACATCCACTCTATTCAGGCTTTTCATTATTTACAGACAATCTTGGACATAAGGCACCAAAGCTAAGACATCCTCAGCTACAACAAGTGAGAAAAGATCTGGCAGCTTGTGGAGCATAATGCAGATGGAAATTTACATGTAAACTACTGCAGATGGTGGAGTTATTAAATGAATATTGGATGCACTGTAGATACACTATGAGCCAGCAAGCATATGGAGAACGAGAAATAAAGTTGGCTTCTCAGATCAATAAGAATCAAATTTATCTTCACATGGAAATTTGCCAACTTATCAAAAGTAATCATCAAATAGGAGTTCAATAAACCAAATTAGTTTTTAAAGTTATATATTGATACTGGAAATATAACAGTTCCGTATATAGATTTTTAAAAGGTGTTTAATTGAAGACTTGCTGAGCATATTAAGGCATAGAGATTTAGAAATCAATGGTACAAGATTATTGGGACATAAATGATTGCCTGACTCTGCGACTGAGCAGAAAGGAAGCATGTGCTGATTAAATATAGGGAAGCTAGATAAGCTACAAGATCATAAGATCATAAGTGATAGGAGCAGAATTAGGCCATTTGGCCCATCAAGTCAATTCCACCATTCGATCATGGCTGATCTATCTCTCCCTCCGAACCCCATTCTCCTGCCTTCTCCCCATAACCCCTGACACCCGTACTAATCAATAATCTGTCTATCTCTGCCTTAAATATATCCACTGACTCTGCCTCCACAACCTTCTGCGGCAAATAATTCCACAGATTCACCACACTCTGACTGAAGGAAAGGTTGAGCAGGCTGGAACTTCATTCCTTGGAGAGCAGAACGATGAGGGGTGATGTTATTGAGGGGTACAAGATCATGGGAGGAAGAGATGGGGTAAATGCACAGAGTCTTTTACACAGAGTAGGGGAGTCAAGAAGCAGAGGACATTGGTTTAAGGGAATAAATGTCAAGTTGCATATCTGATGCAAATAGGACATAGGTTTAAGGTGAGGGGGGGGAAAGATATCTCCCTCTGGGGCAACTTTTTTTAACAAAGAGTGGTGGGTACATGGACTAAGCTGCCAGAGCACGCTATCCAGTCAGCAGGGAGACAGTACATGATTACAATCAAGCCATTTACAGTGTTTAGATACATAATAAGGGAATAACATTGAGTCTATTTAAATGTTGTTTTCAACTAAATTATTAACATGCTGACGGTAATAAAGCAGAAATGTATTCCACAGATCGCTTCAGATCTTGCAAATTAGCCAGTGGTTACAAATCATGAAATCTGTGCCGTGTGTTCCTTCTAATTGCCAGCTGCGGTCTCTCAAGCACTTGTAAGTGTGAGATTGTCCTAGTATTTTAGACTACAGTTTGTAGTTTAGTTTAGTTTAGTTAATTGCCATGTGTTCCCAGGTACAATGAAAAGCTTTTCCAGTCGGCGGAAAGATAATACACCATTACAATCGAGACATTTACAGTGTATAGATACATGATAAGGGAATAACGTTTAGTGCAAGGTAAAGCCAGCAAAGTCTGGTCAAGGATAGTCCGAGGGTCACCACAGAGGTAGATAGTAGTTCAGCACTGCTCTCTGACAGTAAATGGCTCTTCTGCGCTAAATTAAACTCAGCCTACTCTTTGTCATCCCCTTCAAATTATCTTCAATCTCTATTCAAAGATTTATCTGGCAACAGGGCGGCATAATGGCGCACCGGTAGACTTGATGCCTTACAGTGCTAGAGACCCAGGTTCGATCGGAGACGAGGAAAGACTTTTACTCACAGAGAGTTGTGAGTCTGTGGAATTCTCTGCCTCAGAGGACGGGTTCTGTGGAGGCGGGTTCTCTGGATACTTTCAAGAGAGAGCTTGATAGGGCTCCTAAAGATAGCAGAGTCAGGGGATATGGGGAGCAGGCAGGAACGGAGTACTGATTGGGAATGATCAGCCATGATCACATTAAATGGCGGTGCTGGCTCGAAGGGCCGATAGGCCTACACCTGCACCTATTGTCTATTGTCTATTGATCCTGACTCCGTGTGCTGTCTGTACGGAGTTTGTACGCTCTCCCTGTGACCTCGTGGATTTTCTCCGTGTGCTCCGGCTTCCTACCACACTCCAACGACGTGCAGGTGTGTAGGTTAATTTGGCTGCTCCAAAAATGGTAAATTGTCCCTAGTGTGGAAGATGGTGTTAGTGTCCAGGTTGGTCGCCGGCTGGTGGCCACTGGGTGGGCCGTAAGGTCTGTTTCCCCCCCTGTATCGCTAAAGTCTAGAGTAGCGCTGCTGAGTCACAAAGTTAGAGACCTGACCTCGGGTGCTGTCTGTGTGGAGTTTGCACGTTCTCCCTGTGACCCTGTGGGTTTCCTCCGGGTGCTCCAGTATCCCCCACACACCCAAAAGACGTATGGGTTTGTAGGTTAACTAGCCTCCAGAAACCTTAGATATAAGTGGAGATAAACTGAACCTCGGTTCATTACAATTGAAGGTGAAGAGCAGATATAAAAAGGGAGTCGAGAATTATGAGAGTCAGGACACACCAAATGAGAACAGATCATTCTTGTTGCCAGAGGAGATAGTTTCAAGGTGAAGGGGAAAAGATTTAATAGGAACCTGAGGGGTAACTTTTTCAAACAAAGGTAGGTGGGTGTATGGAACAAGCTGCTAGAGGAGGTATTAAAAAAGGAACTGTAGATGCTGGAGAGTCGAGGATACACAAAAGGCTGGAGAAACTCAGCGGATGCAGCAGCATCTAAGGAGCGAAGGAGATAGGCGACCTTTCGGGCCGAAACCCGGAGGTAGTTGAGTCAGGGACTATCCCAACGTTTAAGAAACAGTTAGACAGGTACATGGATAGGGACAGGTTTGGGGGGATATGGACCAAACGCAGGCTGGTGGGACTGGTGTAGCTGGGACATGTTAGCCGGTACGGGCAAGTTGGGCCGAAGGGCCTGGTCCCACACTGTATCACCCTATGACTCTGTGACTCCTGGAAATAAACCTCTCACCGGTGGGCTCATAATAACAAGCTGCAAAGTTAAGATTATCAGCAGCAGAACAGAGGGAGATGCTAAGAGATGTTTTTTCACAGGCTGTTGTCAAGTCGCGAAATTCCCACTTGGATCAGAAATAGCTTTCAAGGAGGAAAGGGAGAAATATTTGAAAAATAACCACTTTAAGTGAATTTTGCCAGAAGGCTGAAAAAGGATTGAAGTGACCAGGTCTTTCAGAAAACCTGTTTAATCATTTAGGGCTGAAGGTCGTTTCCTGTGCTGTCTATTTCTGTGATTTATTTCAGTTTTAACAGTAACAATGTAGATAGGATAAGCTAACCATCGGGCGATAATGTTAAGATGCTTCTCTTTTTGTTTTGCCGATCCATGTGCATTTAATTTTAAAAATACAGGTGCGGGAAAGTGATATATTTACGTACTTTTGCCTTTGTCTGCACAGGTCTTTGTCGATTAAGGATTTTGGCCTCCCTGTTTTAATGTCCATGTGCCATCGACACGCAGAATGGATCAGATGGATTGTAAACCTTACCAGCCACTGCCCAAAGTTCGGTGCGAGATGGAACTAGCGTACACAAGTTCGTCAGACGAGAGCGACGATGGCCAGAGCCCCCACAAATCTCTGGACTCCAGGGAAACGCTCCACGAATACAGCAATGAGTTGCGGATGAATTACAACTGTCATAAGAAAGATATTATGCAAACAGTTGAAGAATCGAGGCAAGGTATGGCCATGTTTTTTGTGTGGGCTCATTAAATATTAAATGCATATCTGGAAATGTAAAGCACCCGACTTGAAACAAGCTGTCAGAGTGAAAATGAGCTAACGGAACACGTTCCATTGAATAGGACAGGTTGAAAATTAACCTAATTTCTCTCGCCAGTCTCTCTGGCAGACAACTTGATAATCCGCAGTTTAAAGGAATTCTATTTTCAAAATTTGATTCTTTTAATATGTCCTTTGCATTTCAATTAGATTGGGCAGAAATGCAGCTCCAATTTATAAATTAGCCTAGTTCTTTTTTAAATGTGGTTTTTCAACGAAACTATTAATATGCTGACAGTAATAAAGCAGAAATGTATTCCACAGAAATACGTCTCAGATCTTGCAAATTGGCCAGTGGTAACAAATCATGAAATCTGTGCCAGTGTGTTCTCTCTAATTGCCAGCCATGGTCTCTCAAGCACTTGGAAGTGTAGAAGTTGTCCTAGTATTTTAGACCACAGTTTGTAGTTTAGTTTAGTTTATTGTCACGTGTACCGAGGTACAGTGAAAAGCTTTTGTTGCATGCAATCCAGCCAGCAGAAAGACAATACATGATTACAATCGAGCCATTTACAGTGTGTAGATACATGATATGGGGATAGAGTTTAGTGCAAGGGAAAGCCAGCAAGGTCCAATCAAGGATAGTCCGAGGGTCACCAATGAGGTAGATAGTAGTTCAGCACCGCTGTCTGGTTGTTGGAGGATGATTCAGTTGCCTGACAACAGCTGGGAGGAAACTGTCCCTGAATCTGGAGGTGTGCGTTTTCACACTTCTGCACCTTATGCCGGATGGGAAGGGGGAGAAGAGGAGGCGAGAGAGTATGTTCAAAATGGATTGCAAACTGATTTTGAATTTGCATAATTAATCCGTTTGTTTTAAAGGAAGAGCAGTATCAGTATGTGTCTTGTCGTTTAATAATTTTGAATATCTGGACTATTGCTTACAAGAAATTTGCTATTACATTGATTAGATAGGTTGAATTAATGTGGTCGTAATTACAGCAACACTCACTCCCCATCCCCCGACTCGTAACAAGGGCAGAGTCCCCCTTGTCCTCACCTCCCACCCTACCAGCCATCACATAAAATCCTTCTTAAACAGCGATACAACCGGTGATTGCCGTCATTACTCAACAAAGCTGACAGCAACTTCAGGATATTTGTGCACGGGCAACTTAATACTGTTGATGATCCAACGTGCATTTGTTGGTGACACCATTTTCAGCTATTTCTGGCAAAATCAAATGCATTTTTACGTGAACTGGTGTGAATTTCAGGTATTTGGGAAGCAGTTACGCCTTTAGGTATTTTGGAAGCCTTTGGCAGAATTAATGAGAGCCCAAGTGAGATTTTTGTGGCATCGAAGACAAAATGATAACTGAACAAGTTATCCGCATCTGAAAATAACTGATATCATGCTTGTGGCGATTTCCTCACAGACCAGAGAACAGTACAGCACAAGAACAGGCCATTTGGTCCATAATGTGTGGTCTGAGCCTGATGTGAAGACCATCTCTTATCTACCTGCGCATATTCCATATTAATCTATTCCCTGCATATCAATTAGCCTATCCAAAAGGCTCTTAAATGTCAATTAAATGTATCTGCCTCAACCATCACCCCCAGTAACACATTCCAGGCACTTGCCACCCAAAAGATTTGTCCCAATTATCGCCTTTAAACTTTCGCTTCTCACCTTAAAGCTACGCCCTCTAGTATTTGATTTTTTCCATCCTGGGCAAAAGGTTCTGAATCACTACCCTACCTCTGCCTCTCATAATGTTTCACACGGGTCTCTGACAGGTCTCCCCACCATCTCCGGCATTCCAGAGAGAACAATCCAAGTCTGCCCAAACTCTTCTTGCATTCACTCCATACTGCGGGTGTTGCCTGCACAGCGTTTGTACATTCTCCCAGTGATCGAGTGGGTTTTTACTCCGCGTGCTCTGGTTTCCTCTCACATTCCAAAGACTTACAGTTTTGTAGGTTAATTGGCTCCTGTAAATTGCCCCTAGTGTGTAAGATGCTAAACTGTGATAACATGGAACTAGTGTACCGATGATTGTTGGTTAGCAGGGACTCATTGGGTCAAAGACCAGTCTGAAGAGGGTCTCGACCCGAAACGTCACCTATCCTTTTTTCTCCAGAGGGGCTGCTTGTCCCGCTGAGTTATTCCAGCATTTTGTGTCTATCTTAACTATATAGTGTTTCGTTTAGTTTAGTTAGGAGATACAGCACGGAAACAGGCCCTTCAGCCTATCAAGTCCGCACCAATAGCGATACCTGCACATTAACACTATCCTACAGTACCTAGGGACAATCTACAGCTGGGAGGAGGGACCTGTTCCCCCCCCCCCCCCCCATGTTCTGAGAGGTGGGGAACACCCCTATGTTTTGCGAAACAAGTTGCAGCAAAACTGAAGCCTCCGAAGTCGCAACTCCATCACAGCCTCTGAAGTCAGCCAACTCCACGATGGTAAGTCCACAGGCTCTGCGACTGGAGCCATCAAGGTCCATTCCAGTTGGAGGCCGCTAGCTCCTGGAATCTAGCAGCCCGGGACTAGCCACAGCTCCCAGGTAGGCTTGCCTGCCCCGGGACTGGCTGTAGCGCCCAGGTCGGCTGGCAGGTCTGGCTCTTGCTCTAGTATCTTTGGGTCTGGCTGCAGTTCCCAGGTTCCCAGGTTGCCTGCGTGCCCCGGGTCTGGATGTAGCGCCCAGGTTGCCCACGTGCCCCGGGTCTGGCTGCAGTTCCCAGGTCGCGAAAAAGAATTGAAAAAAAATACGCCTACGTGCCGGATGATTTCTGGTTACGGGCCGGATTTGGCCCATGGGCCGCAGGTTGCCGACTCCTAACCTAGATGTCAGGCCTCATTGTGCCAACCCCCCCATAATTTAAAAGCGATTTCTGCCCCTGATTTACATAAACACAAAGTAAATTAACCGACAAACCTGTACATCTTTGGGAGGAAACCGAAGATCTCAGAGAAAACCCACACAGATCACGGGGAGAACGTGCAAACTCCGTAGTCAGGATTGAACCCTGGTCTCCGGCGCTGTAAGACAGCAACTCTACCGCTGCGCCACCGTGTACTAAAGTATCTTGAATACATTTTGGATATCTAGTCTAAATACTTCTGAATGCATGTTTAATTTTTGGATCCAGAAATGATTGTTCACACGTCATAGAGATTGTGAAGCAAATTAATATTCTCAAATGTCCCGATTGGTGAGAGATCCTGTGAAAACCCAGCATACATTTCACAATGTGTCATCGCTAAATAGGCCCATTGTCACTCAACAATTACATAAGTAGGATGTACACAGTCCTGAAACAGACACAAAAAGCTGGAGCAACTCGGCGGGACAGGCAACATCTCTGGAGAGAAGGAATGGATGACGTTTCGGGTCGAGACCCGTCTTCAGACTCATGCACAAGTACACAGGTTATAGGAGTAGAATTAGGCCATTAGGCCCATCGAGTCCGCTCTGCCACTCAATCATGGCTGATCTCTGCCTCCCAATCCTATTTCCCTGCCTTCTCCCCATAACCCTTGACTCCCCATTCTAATGAAGAACTTGTCTCTCGCTGCCTGAAGCATCTCCAGAAACGCTGCCTTTCCTGCTGAATTACTCCAGCATTTTGTGTATATCTTCGGTTTAAACCAGCATCTGCAGTTCCTTCCGACACATACGCACAGCCTGGATGTTTATGATTTTTCACATTGTGTTAAAACGTTTGTTTTCTCCACCGCCAAGTGTGTCACACCGGCCAAGATGGTGTTCTCAGGCAATAACACAGATGTATTCAGTGCATTGATTTACACTCTTCCTTAATCAATGGCACTTAGGTTAAGCGCCGAGAACATTGAAACTGTTACTCTGCCCAGTTAGAGTCCCAGAGCTATACAGCATGGAAAAAGGCCAGTTGGCCCAACCTGTCCCTTCTGACTAATTTGCTCAATTGAGATAGCTTGCCCCATATCCTTCCAAACATTTCCTATCCATGTAGCTGTCCGTGTTCTATTAATGTTATACCACACTGCCTCACCTAACCCACAGAGCATTTGATTTGAAAGACAATATTTTCTGATCACGTATAGATAGGTAGCACAGTAGTGCAGCAGGTAGAGCTGCTGCTTCACAGTGCCAGAGATATCCAGGTTCGATCCTGACCTCGGGTGCTGTCTGTGGGGAGTTTGCACTCCCTGTGAATGTGTGGGGGTTTCTCCAGGTGCTCCGGTTTCCTCCAACACTCCTAAAGACATAGGTTTGTAGATTATTTGGCGTTGGTAAAATTGTAAATTGTCCCCAGTGGGTCGGATAGTGTTAAAGTATGGGGTGATCACTGGTCGACGCGGACGTGGTGGGCCATGGGGCTTGTTTCCATGCCAAATCTCCAAAGTCTAAAGTAGGGCTGCTGCCTCACAATGTCAGAGATCCGGGTTCAATCCTGACCTCAGGTGCTGTCTGTGTGGAGTTTGCATGTGACCATGTGGGTTTCCTCCGTGTGCTCCGGTTTCCTCCCACATCCCAAAGACGTGTGAGCTTGTAGGTTAATTGGTCTCTGAAAACATTTGCCCCAAAATGTAGGGAGTGGATGAGAAAGTGAGATAACGTGTAGAACCTGTGTGAATGAATATTCGATGGTCAGCGTGGATTCCGCGGGCCAAAGGGCCTGTTTCCATGTTGTATCTCTAAACCTCTAACACCCATGAGCATCTTGTGGGATCTGGGTGGATTGTGAGAAGGTTGGTTTAGTTTATTTTGTTTAGAGACACAGACGAAACAGGCCGCTTGGCCAACCGAGTCCGCAACGACCAGCGATCCCTGCGCAATAACACCATCCCTCACACACTAGGGACACTTTACATTTATACCAAGCCAATTACCCTACAAACTGGTACATCTTTGGCGTGTGGGTGGAACCCGGAGATCTCGGAGAAAACGAGCACACAGGTCACGGGGAGAACGTACAAACTTCGTACTGACAAGCCCCCGTAGTCAGGATCGAACCGGGGTCTCCGGGGCTGTAAGGCAGCAACTCTACCACTGCGCCACCTGGCTGCCCTGTTTTAATTGTCTCATTGTTACCAACCCGTTGACCTCAAATGGCCATGGATAGTTTGGAGACGTTGAAGATGGAAGCTTGTTGTGCACATCCTACTTATGTGACTATTGTATTTTTTCCCGCGGTGAGTGTGTGCCTTCACTGGCGTTGAGAGCAGATTGGAGACACAAGCCTAATTTATGGAAGCCTTTGTATTCAGGCTCAGCAGCTTGTTATTCAAGGCATGCGGTAAGCTTGTCAGAGTTGACAGAGGCTATGACAATTTAGACATCAATTGGGCTGCAAAGACTAGGTACGTTGATAAGAGGTGACGCTTGATAGCAGAATGGATCCAGTTTGTGCGGGGCATTATTAATTTAGATATTGGATGGGTTGTCAGTGTCATGGTGACACGACAGCTATTTTCTCACAGCTGATTGTCATGTTAAGTGCTGGTCGTGCTAGAAAACAGTTCACCGTGATCGGCACTTCAGGTGGTGAGGAGAAGGCAAATGCACGATTCTCTGCAGTTGGCTTGCATGGCCAAACTCTAGACCGCATCCAAGTCATACTCGCATCAAAGTCGTCTTGTTGAGTCTAAACGTTGAGTAGACTGGGACTCTATTCCTTGGAGTGCAGGAGGACGAGGGGTGATCTTCTTGAGGTGTATATAATCATGAGAGGAATAAATTGGGTAGATGCTCAGAGTGTCTTGCCCAGAGTAGGTGAATCGAGGACCAGATGTCACAGGTTTAAGGTGAATGGGAAAAGATTTAATTGGAATCTGAGTGGTAACTTTTTCACACAAAGGGTGGAGGAGGTATGAAACAAGCTGCCAGAGGAGGTAGAAACAGTTAGACAGCTACATGAATAGGCCACGTTTGGGGGGATATGGACCAAAAGCGGGCAGGTGAGACCAGTGTAGATGGGACATGTTGGCCAGAGTGGGCGTTGAGCCGAAGGACCTGTTTCCACGCTGTATCACGCTATGACTCAATAACTCGTTTCCACCTAACCCACAACTACCAATGGGCTGCTACCTTTATCATCGTTAATATTTTGCATATCTTTCATTCATTTGTTCTATATCCCTCCATATCACCGTCTAGATCTCTCAATTCATTTTCGCCTGACTCTCAGTCTGAAGAAGGGCCTACTTCTTTTCTCCAGAGATGCTGCCTGTCCCGCTGAGTTACTCCAGCATTTTGTGTCTATCTTCAGTTTAAACCAGCATCTGCAATTCCTTCCCACATGTTTAAGGCCTCGCATTAGGAAGGAACTGCGGATGCTTGTTTACGTTGAAGATGGACACAAAATGTTGGAGTAACTCAGCGGGAGAGGCAGCATCTCTGGAGAAAAGGAATGGGTGACCAGGGCTGCCAACTCTCACGCTTTGAACGTGAGAATCACGCATTTGAAGAAACTCTCACGCCCTCATGCTGATCAGAAATTCCTCACGCTCTGTGGTGAGAAATTCTGTGATCAATAAAAATGTCAAAACTCAGATAAACTGCATGGTCCGCGAGTGTTGGAGAGCCGGGGCTGAGGGAGGGATGGAAGCAGATGTAGAGGCGGGAACAGATGCGGACGGAAAGCCGGGGCTGGCGAGTCGCTCGCTGCAGCTCCGGCCATGGAGCAGCCTCAGTGCAAGAGTCCCGGGCCGATCGGAGGCGTCGGAAGCGTTGCGCCGCTGCCGCGAGAATCTCTGTGCCGATGGGACAGAGACTCTCAAAGGGAGGTGGAGAGAGAGAGAGGGGAAGGAGACAGGGGGGAGAGAGAGAGAGGGGCTGAGAGGAGAGACAGGGAAGAGACAGAGGGGGAGTGAATGAGGAGAGAGGAGAGGGAGAGGGGGGAGAGAGAGGGGGGAGAGTGAGATGGGAGGGGGGGGGAGAGGGAGGGGTGAGGGAAGAAAGAGGGAAGGTGGAGAGGGAGGAGAGGGTAGGAGAGAATGGGAGAGAGGGAGGACAAGAGAGAGTGAGGGTGACGAGGGAAAGAGGGAAAGAGAGGGTGGGGGGCAAAGAGAAATAGGAGATAGAGACAGAGGAGAAAGAGAGAGGGGAGAGAGAGCAAGGGGTAGAGTGAGGTGGGAGGGAGAAATGGGGTAGAGAGAGGAGGAGAGAGAGGGAGGGGGAGAGAGTGTGTGTGGAGATAGAGGAGAGAGAGAGAGGGGGAAGTGAGGGGGAGAGAGAAGAGAGAGAGAGGGAGAGAGAAAAGAAAGAGGGGGAGAGAGAGAAGAAAGAAAGGGAGAGAGAGAGGGGAGAGAGAGTGAGGGGAAAGAGAGGGGAGAGAGGAGAGGGAGAGAGGGGAAGGGGAGAGAGGAGAGGGAGAGAGGGGACAAGAGAGAGGGGGAGAGTGAGGTGGGAGATAGGGGGAAGAGAGAGAGAAGGGAGGGGAGGGGAGGGAGAGAGCGGGGAGAGAGAGGGGAAGAGAGGTGGAGAGAGGGGGAGGAAGGAGAGGGAAGGGGGGAGAGTGAGAGGGGGAGAGAGAGGGAGAGACAGAGAGGGAGAGAGAGGAGAGACAGTGGAAGAGAGGAGGGAGAGAGAGAGGGGAGAGAGAGAGAGGGGGAGAGAGAGGGGATAGAGAGGCAGGGCTGCCAACTCCCATGCACTGAGCGTGAGAATCACGCATTTCGCCAAATTCTCACGCTGATCACAAACTTCTCACGCTCTGTCGTGAGAAATTCTGTGATCAACAAAAATGTCAAAACTCATATCAACGGCATGGGCCATGGGAGTTGAAAGCAGAAGCAGCGGCAGGGACAGATGCAGACGGGGAGCGGGGCTAGCGAGTGTTTGCCGGGCTGGCGAGTCGCTCACTGCAGCTCCGGCCATGGAGCAGACTCAGTGCAAGGCGCCGGAAGCGTTGCGCCGCTGCCGTGAGAGTCTCTGTGCCAAATTCGCCCAGGTGACCGGCATGGATCAGGCTGCGGCTCGGTGCATTCTGGAGGACAACCAGTGGCTGCTGGAAGTAAGTACCAGGCACTGGGTAGAAACGGGAAGATAGTGGATTTCAAATGGGGGTGGTTGGCCAAAGCATCATGCTTGCCTGCTGGATTTTCACTTGCTGTAACTGCAGGAAAAATGTTCCCGATGTTGGGGGAGTTCAGAACCAGGGGTCACAGTTTAAGAATAAAGGGGGGGACAGTTAGGACTGAGATGAGGACAAACTTTCTTCACACAGAGAGTTGTGAATTTGCGGAATTCTCTGCCACAGAAGGCAGTGCAGGGCAATTCACTGGATGTTTTCAAGAGAGAGTTACATTTAGCTCACGAAATCAAGGGATATGGGGAAAAAACGGGAAAGAGGTACTGATTCTAGATGAATAGCCATGATCATATTGAATAGCAGTGCTGGCTCGAAGGGCCGATGGCCTATTCCTGCACCTATTTTTTACGTTTCTATGCTTGAGTATATGGCAATAAAACTCGATCACTTGATTTTGAAGCATTCATGCATGGTGGAGGTATAATGTGGTCATAGAATGATACAGTATGTAAACAGGCTCTTCAGCGCAACTTGCCCACGCCCGCCAACATGTCCCAGCTACGCTACCTGCTTTTGGTCCATACCTCCAAATCTGTCCTATCCATGTATCAATCTAATTGTTTCATAAATGTTGGGATGGTCCCTGCCTCAACTACCTCCTCTGGTAGCTTGTTCCAAACACCCACCACCCTTTGTGTGGATAAAGTTACCCCTTAAAAAGTTGCCTCTTAAAAATACTTCATACAAAAAACATTGAAATCATACTTCTACAATGCACTAAAACATGATTTTAATACATCAAATTTCAAAAAGTTCCTACCCTGGGAGGGGGGACACCCTTCTTCCACACCCCCTCCCCACTCGGTTTCTCCACTACCTCACCCGGTACCCCCTGATCTAGGTTAATTGGCTTGGTGTAAATGTAAAAATTGTCCCCAGTGTGCGTAGGGTAGTGTTAATGTGTGGGGATCGCTGGTCGGCGTGGACTCGGTGGGCCGAAGGGCATGTTTCCCCGCCATATCACCAAACTAAATCTCTTGCCTTTGTTCAAACATCTTCCTATCAACCTCCCACCCCACCCTCGCATGTATCCATCTATGAATTGCTGTGCTTTGTCCTCCTCTCCTCCAGCTTTCTCCCCCCTCTACCCCCAGCCCTACAATCAGATCTGACAAAGGGTCTCAACCTGATATGTCACCTATCCACGTGTGGGAAGGAACTGCAGATGCTGGTTTACACCAAAGATAGAAACAAAAAGCTGGAGTAACTCAGCGGGTCAGGCAGTATCTCTGGAGATTCTCCAGGGATGCTGCCTGATCTGCTGAGTTACTCCAGCTTTTTGTGTCCAACGTCACCTATCCATGTTCTCCTGGGATGCTGCCTGATCCACTGAATTCCTCAGGCATTTTGTGTCTTATTTTTTGTAAACCAGCAGCATTAAATGTAAGTGTTTGGACACGTTAGAGGCAGGAAACATGTTCCCGATGTTGTGGGAGTCCAGGACCAGGGGCCACAGCTTAAGAAGAAGGGGTAAGCCATTTAGAACGGTGATGAGGGAAAACATTTTCACACAGAGGGTAGTGAATCTGTGGAATTCTCTGCCTCAGGAGGCAGTGGAGGCCAATTCTCTGGGTGTTTTCAAGAGAGAATTAGATAGAGCTTGCAAAGATAGCAGAGTTAGGAGATATGGGGAGAAGGCAGGAACGGGGTACTGATTGGGGATGATCAGCCATGATCACATTGAATGGTGGTGCCGGCTCATTGGGCCAAATGGCCTACTCCTGCACCTATTGTCTATTGCCTATTGTCTATAATTTGGTTGCCCAATTATAGGAAGGATGTCAACAAAATAGAGAGGGTACAGAGGAGATTTACTAGAATGTTGCCTGGGTTTCAACAGCTAAGTTACAGAGATAGGTTGAATAAGTTAGGTCTTTATTCTCTGGAACACAGAAGGTTAAGGGGGGACTTGATAGAGGTCTTTAAAATGATGAGAGGGATAGAGAGTTGATGTGGACAAGCTTTTCCCTTTGAGAATAGGGAAGATTCAAACAAGAGGACATGACTTTAGAATGATTAATGATTAACACTCCACTGTTCACATCCTTGTATCCCTTCGTCGTCATCTCTTCCCCAGCCAACAATGGACCATTGTGGGCTCCACCCTTCCTTGGTCATCTGTTGCCGGCCTCCACACAGACGTGCAGCACCTGAGTCTCCAGCGCTGTGAGGCAGCAGCAGCTTTGCAGGCTACCGTCGTGCTGCCCTGCACATCTCAAAAAAATTAGAGAGAAATAAATCAGGATTACCGGTGTCTTTCCAACTCACTGAAGGAACCTCCCAACTAGGTAAAATATTTCTGATTGCCTCAGGTTGACACGATCATTTATAAATGCAGTTTCATTCAGTTCGACTACTTTGCACTCCCTCCAAGAGAACCACTATAATGAAATGGGAAAAAAAAAAGCAGAAGAGGGCTGAGAATATTAAAATTGAAACACCCCATATTGACATCTTAATAGCAGCTGCGAACTTGGATTGCAAGTGTTTTAAAGAGATTTCAGCTGTGCCGAATATCAAATCATCCGCGCTGCACTTGATCTTTTGATAAATGCGCGGCATTCATTAACTGTACAAGTAAATTCCTCACGAAAGTGGAAGGAGGTTCAGAGGGCAGAAATCAAAAAATTTGAAAGTTAGGATTATGAAAGGAATCCAGGCGTGCTTTTCTGGAAAGTGAGGGGATTAAGCTGAATGCAGAATAATAGATGTGTATGAAGGGACTACAAAAGCTGGCTTAAACCAAAGATGAACGCAAAAATGCTGGAGTAACTCAGCAGGACAGGCGGCATCTCTGGAGAGAAGGAATGGGTGACGTTTCAGGTCGAGACCCTTCTTCGGAATAACAGTTTCTTGGAAAAACAGATATTTGCTCATTGAGCCTGCTGTTGTTTCCTGTTAGCCAAAAAATTATGACGTCAGTTGTTATTATTCGGCATAGATAAAAATATCATATTTCGGCGTTGATAATGAGAAATCCTCTGAAAATGGCAACACAAAAAACAGGCACGAGTAAAATATTGGAAAAAAATAATATTTTGAGAGGGTAGTCTAACAAAAGGTCCCGACCCACAATGTCACCCACCCTTTTTCTCCAGCGATGCTGCCTGACCCATTGAGTTACTCCAGCACTTTGTGTCCATCTTCGGTCTAACAAAGGTTCATCTATGATACGTCAGAACTTTCTTTTCAGCATTGTGCATTTGGCAAAGTTGTATAACATGATGAATATCTGGAGTCATAGAATCATACAGTGTGGAAACAGGCCCTTCGGCCCAACGCCCATACCGGCCAACATGTCCCACCTGCGTTTGGTCCATATCCCTCCAAACCTGTCCTATCCATCTACCTGTCAAATTTTTTCTTAAACGTTACGATAGTACCTGCCTCAACTCCCTCCTCCAGCAGCTCGTTCCGTACATCTACCACACTTTGGGTTAAAAAAGGTGCCCCTCAGGTTCCCATTAAATCTATACCCCTCTTTTTTTTTTAATCTTCTCACCTGGAAATGACGAGGAAATGGATTCTCTATTTCAGTGGGGTGAGTAAGATCATGATCTACAACCATTAAGTCCTCTCATTATCTTTGAGGCTCTGAAACTAAAAGGGTGAATGTTATCTCTTCGTAACTTAAGCAGAGAAACGTAAGAACGCCACAGAAGGCTGTGGACGCCAAGTCAATGGATATTTTTAAAGCATAGATAGATTCTTAATCAGTGTCAGGGGTTATGGGGAGAATGGGGTTAGGAGGGAGCGATAGATCAGCCATGATTGAATGGTGGCGTAGACTTGATGGGCCGAATGGCCTAATTCTGCTCCTATCACTTATGAATTTATGAATTTGTAAGCCAGTGTGTGTCGTGATATAAACCTTAAGAGCAATATTGGACAATATTATTTCTGCCATGAAAGGAAGCTTTTGTAAATAAAACCGTAAAAGAGTTCAACCAGGAAACCCTCCGCAGATTGAAGGTTTGAGCGACTTGGAGATGGTCGTGGTTTGTTGTAAAGGGGGATATACGGGAATTGATCTTGAAACTTGACAGTGACGGCAAAAGTGGTGGCACGGTGGCGCAGCGGTAGAGTTGCTGTCTTACAATACTTCGGGTGCTGTCTGCACGGAGTTTGTACGTCCTCCCAGCGACCTCGTGGGTTTTTATCCGAGATGTTTGGTTTCCTCCCACACTCCAGAGACGTACAGGTTTACGGGCTAATTGACTTTGTATAAGTGTAAATTGTTCCTCGTTGTGTGTA